>JAMYCR010000008.1:10000000-11200000 GCA_028830335.1 Eucera pruinosa | reverse complement strand
CACTTTTATCGTTCCCCTTCGTTTTGCTCGCTTTCTACGCGCATCCCCCTTTTTTCGCTAAACTCCCTCTGTCTTTTTTTTTTTTTGAAGCCAGTCGCCCATCTTTTTCGGCTTCACTAGTCTAGTGACCCGTTTCGATTTCCACGAAGCCCTTTTTTTCTTTTCTTTTAAACGGAAAGGAAAAAAAACATTGGCACGAATCGCGAACGTTCGGCTGGCAACCGGTTGCCAAAGTCGAACGATTGCGGATCGTTGGCGAATTTGTATCGGCCGTTATCGATAGCCGATAACGACGCCGAATGCAGGCTGATTATTTTCACGGTAGCTCGCGAGCCGTGATGGGGTTGATAATAAATTGTTCGCGCGATCGACGAGCCACGTGTCTCGAGACGTTTTGCGATCTCGTCCGTGTAACATTCCGAGGGATCTACGAGTGTATTAGTATTATCGCCGTTGCAAATGGTACAAAGTAACGCAGAATAAGAATCGAGTCGTCGACTAAGTTGTGCGTTCGGTCAAGCATTTTGGTTGCACATTGTTCGCACGGACATCGGTAATCGAGGGGAACTAAAAAAACGAAACTAGAAAAATGGAACGGAAAGGAAATAATGAAGACTCACACAACATCGATACGAATAAACAAAGAATATTGATGTTTGCATAATATATATATGTATCGTATTGAACAGTGTTTCCCAACCTTTGCTGCGTAATATCTCCCAAGTTCTTTCTTATGTATAGGGTAAGATAAATTTGATAGGCAAACAGGATGCATTGAAAATGAATACTTTTATCGTAAGCTTTAATTTAGTTTAAATATTATTATTATTATTACGAGTCATAGGAAATCGTTAATCGAAGGCAACGTAACTGTGTTAAAAATAAATACTATATACCGAAGTTTGACTATTGAAAATAATGGCCATTATTCGTCAGAAAATACTTCGATTTCGTAGATGCAAAATAATTGAGTTAATAAAATTAATGCACGTATTAGAAGAGGTAATTCTGACTTATATTTCATATTACACAGAGTGTCTCGCGTAAAACAGGCCACTTAATTATTTTCTATATTATACGTAGGTATACTTAACTAATGTTAAGTATACATCTTAAAAGAGCTGCAAAATTGTTCAGAAACTACGAACTTGCAGTCTATTCGATCTTCAGTTTCACTTAGGTTAAATACGCAGAATTTTACGTGACACCGCAAATATAAGAACTAAATTAAGTGGCCTATTTTACGCGCGATTCTCTGTATATTAAATTATACCTTACAAGATGAACGTCGTAACTTGATCACCACGAATAACTTGTGCACTATTTAATTTATCAACGTATTGTATTTCTATAATTAATTCCTTGTTACCTCGCTTTTATATCGGGACATCCTTTTGCGCGACAATTAATGCACAATTTATTTAAGCTGATCAATTTGCGAGACTCACTTTGTATATTCTGTATCTCTCACATTCTGAAATACTTGTTTGAACGATAAATTTAATGGCTGGTAGAAGACACGTCGAAAACAATTATAACCAAGTATAAGAATCATTAAAATCGTTAAAATAAATAGTTACCAATTTATCTTCGCCTATACAAGGGAGAATTTGCAAGAGAGAATCGCGAAGCAAAAAGAAAAAGAAAAGAAAAGAAAGATTGGGAAACGCACGTTACAGAGAAACGAGTGGCGTAAAATCGGAAGTATAATACAGACGTAGTGAAAGAAACTGTTGTACATTACTCATACGGTTACGATTACACGAGTCACGAAGGGTGAGAGACATGGCGGTGGTGTTAATAACTGGGGAATTGTGAAACGTGACGACAGAGCGTGTGCGAATATCAACGAGACCATGATATAATATATATATGAGTATATGACGACTATAAATGTACTATAGCACGATCAAGTAAATAAATAAATAGTCGCTAAAACACCGTTACAA
The DNA here is from genome assembly GCA_028830335.1 of Eucera pruinosa. Taxonomy (NCBI): domain Eukaryota; kingdom Metazoa; phylum Arthropoda; class Insecta; order Hymenoptera; family Apidae; genus Eucera; species Eucera pruinosa. Next base: position 11,198,051 of record JAMYCR010000008.1, on the reverse strand, counting down.
TACTAACAGAGGGGCTACGAAGAATAGATGAATGAGAGAGAGAGAGAAAGAAAGAAAGAAAGAAAGAGAAAAAATATGGAGTAGGAATCATCCGGGCGCGATACGAGCGTGAATTTCTTTTCTTTTTCTTCTATCGCTGTTAACGTTTAAACGAATTGCAAATTACACGATTTCGAGCCGCGCGCAATTCGTTGATTAACAGACCGGTTATTAATTTTTCCATCGACGGTTCGCGCGGCACGCGATCAAGAGAACTCGAAACGTCGCGTCGAAAACGGAAGCAGAACGTTCATAGGATATTGCCGTGCGCGAGATTTCGAGGCTGCGGCGCGTTAATCGCGGCTTTAACTACGTTATTCACCCCGTCGCCGTCGACCCGCTGAAATGTAATTGCAATGGAAATACGCTACGCGCCCGTTATCTTTTTTTCTTTCCTTTCTTTCTTTCTTTCTTTTTTTTTTTCACGCTCGCGGCTGCTGATATGATTCTAACGAATTTATGGAGACAATTAACCTTTAAGTAGCGCGGTATGGATGCCTGAGGAAATTCATTTCCGCCTAAAATCCAGTCGAGAATCGTGTCGCCGTCTCGTTTGCATTTCCCCCGTGAAATCTCGCCGAGCAGCTTTCTTCTCCCCATCGCGAAACGTGATTAACCCTTCCGCGGATTTATCCAACTTCAGCCTCCTTGGATTATCCTTTATTTAGCACCAACTGCGATTCGTTAATCGCGGCGTTTAAAGGTTCGTAAAACGGTAGAGCATCGGGATGCAGTTCTCAGTGATTGTCTTACACGGTGTTTCGAAGTTCTATGTTCATGTTGCGTGTTTGAAGGTTACTTGCACGGAGCAACGGATAGTAGCAGTACGTAAACGAAAAGGATTACAATAGACATTTTAGTACTTTTTTTTCTCTCTTGTAGATACTAGTAAATGTTATTAATTCAAAGTTTAATGCATAAACTTTGGTTCACGATTCGTCGGATTATCGAATTTAGCTTATCAAATTTAGGGTTAAGAAAATTTGATGCCACGAGTAGACAACAAAATTGATACTTATTAGTTATTTACGTATTAAGGAATATTAAATAATATTGTCTTGTTTAATTCAACAAGCATCTTGTCAATATTTCACTGATCTACATTTTGAATCAAAGTGTTATAATGTTTAAACGTAAAGTGGTAATATCTCGATAAACTTCAATGCAATTTATTTCACAGTGGAAAATGCGACTATTAAAGATATTAGGTGTACAAATTAAATCGGTGCTTTTATGTTTAATGTCTTCAAAATTTCCTTTACTTAAAACCACCAACTTTTCCGTTGAAATAAAATTCATGAGTCGCGTAGAATGGAGATTGAACTATGGAATTTATTTCGAGCATCGAAATTGTGATTGAATTTTGCGTAAAAAAAAAAGAATGAATTTTGCGCAAAGGACTCGAATTAATTTGTACACCTGATAAAATGTAGAAAAGTTTTATAAATATGTATGCGTGTTAGGTGTGCTACTGAGTAATCCACTATCTTTTCACTAAATATAGTTCAGTTTGTTCGATCAAATGTAGCTTAAATTTAAAACATGCCATCCAGATATAACGACAGATTAATGAGTTCATTCGATCGAATAACGAAGCCTTTGCTGCGGTAGCAATTTTTAAGACGTGTGACTATTTCGTTTCATTTGCAATGACGAGTCACGCTCGTGGCACGAATTATAAATAACTTTATTAAACGTACTTACGTTCCGTTTGCTATACAGTGTTACCTTTATTTTGCCATTACTTTCACTTCGGAGTATTAACCTTTTGCCTTACAATAACGAGTCGCACTTGTTCCACGAATTACGGCACAGATTCAACAACAACGTTTACTATTAAGGATGGAATTTAATTTGAACTCTTCGAAGAGTTTTTTCGAGGCTGTTGAAAGAAGATTCGAGGCTGTTAAATAAAAACATTGTTACAATATGCAAACGATTTGTTCGTGACGCGATATAAAAATAGTGATCAACTCGTGCCAGCCTAATTAGGTAATAAAATAATCATAAGCCAACGGATTAAAGATCGTTAAATACAAATCGTGTGGAATATTCGAATATTTCGGAGAAACATGAAAACCGTGATCTGTTAACGATACCTTACGCAAGTACAGTAGTCTAAAAATTATTATAAGGCAAAGGGTTAAAAATAAACGCTGAATTCGACGAGAAAGAAGTGGATCACTCGTTGGTACGTTTAAGATTTACTCGTAAGTGATACTTGATTACTTCTCGCTACGCTTCATAAATTTAGAACGAAGAAACACCTGCACCTACGAATACTCTGCACCGTTCTTAATATTCTCGATCCGAGGAAGGGTTCAAATACGCATGTACACATCGTATACGTTGCAATATATTTGCTCAGGCACCATACCGATTCAACTATGCGACGACATAGCTAAAAGACTAGATCGTACTGAATATCTCTAGACCGTGAAAAGAATATGTATATATATATATATATATGTATAGATGTAATATAAATGGTAAAGTGATAGAGAGGATAAAAACGGGGTGAACTTACTCGACGTCGGCGGTGGTTGCGGCGCCCGACGAACGACCGTATGCTCTTGGTGCGGCCCTGTGTACTCGTGCCATGTGTACGTGCTCCTATACTCTGAATGGAGCTGCTGCAATGCACACAATCAATGCCACCAGTTAGTAGAAAACAATACGCTACGAGATATCGTATTAGAGCGCAGTGGACTTTTCCCTTTTTTAAGCACCGCTGCCGGCGATCGAACGGCAACAAAAAAAAAAGAAGAAAGAAACAGGCCAATTCTTTTCATCGGCCCCCTTTTCACCTTTCCATTCCGATCGAATTCGTCGATTCCAATCCCCTTTGAAATGTTAATACCTCGGAGATTGAATTATTCGACGCGGCGATGGGTGGGGTGCTTTTGCCGTAGGGAAAAGTCCAATGGTTTTTCATACATTTCGCGATGCGTTTCGCTTCGGTGCTCGCGATGATTTCTACGGCAAATGCTCGCGCGTATAAGAATCATCGCTGTCACGGCGTTGTTGCGTTTGTTTAAAATTGGAGCACGTTTCTCTCGTCGCGAAAAGTAGAAGCTCTTTAACCTGTTAACCCGAGTTAACATTCGTTTACTTGCGATTCTTTATACAATACTGGCTTGGATATTGGCCGGGGTTTTGAATTGGATATTGGACGGTTGTTATCCCCGCCAGTTCTTGCAACTGGCTTCGGAACTGTCCCGGTGGCCAAGTATTATACGTTTTTACACCTACCGTGAATCGTCGACGAGCCCTGCTGTGCATCTCTCGCTCACTCGCTTTTTATGAACAACGAGATACTCAGGATTTCCTGAAACATCTATCTCCCTTCAACTTTCGACAGATTCGCTCCCGAGCCTCGGCCAATATCCAACGCAACACTGTACGTACTCCAAGCTTATAAAATTCGAATGTTCAGAAAAGTTAAAGAAAATTTTACATTATTCACTTTGAATTTTCAGGCAACACTGTACATTATTTACTTTGCTATTAACATTAAGTTTACGAACGTTACGCGTATAATTCGACAGGCTTCCGGAAAAATAAGTATACCGCGTATAAGTGTTCGAAAGTAGAAGCGTGAGGATGAAGAGAATCACGTAGAATACATATTCATACAATTGTATCACGTAAAGTTAACAATAAAGTAGTGAAAAATAATATTTATCGTCTCTATCATTTTAGGTATGAAATCTGAACGGCGTCAACGTGACGCAATTTTGCAAAACCTAGTGTTAAGTAAACGAATTCAAATGGCAGTTATTGGAACGGTGACAGTACGCGGGTCATTTACCCACGTATAACAATGCAAAAGATGGATAGAATTTTCGTACTGCTGTAGCAGTTCGATTGAATTCTATAGGAATTCGATTGGAACACATTTCTGATAGCAAAATTGCACCGATTCTTTCCTAGTACCTAATATTTCTACTAATACCAGTGCTTTGTACTAGTACCAATGTACCTAGTACTTAGTACCTAAAAATTAATCGCGTGTGGGTACCGAAATAATTGAAAATTATTCAATAACGTTTGCAAAGGAAACAACGATGTTACTTTACTTCGTTGTTAAATAAACGAACTCAAGTGACAGTTATTGGAACGGTGACAGTACGCGGGTCATTTACCCACGTATAACAATGCAAAAGATGGATAGAATTTTCGTACTGCTGTAGCAGTTCGATAGAATTCTATAGGAATTCGATTGGAACACATTTCTGATAGCAAAATTGCACCGATTCTTTCCTAGTACCTAATATTTCTACTAATACCAGTGCTTTGTACTAGTACCAATGTACCTAGTACTTAGTACCTAGAAATTAATCGCGTGTGAGTACCGAAATAATTGAAAATTACTCAATAACGTTTGCAAAGGAAACAACGATGTTACTTTACTTCGTTGTTAAATAAAAGAACTCAAGTGACAGTTATTGGAACGGTGACGGTACGCGGGTCATTTACCCACGTATAACAATGCAAAAGATGGATAGAATTTTCGTACTGCTGTAGCAGTTCGATTGAATTTTATAGGAATTCGATTGGAACACATTTCTGATAGCAAAATTGCACCGATCCTTTCCTAGTACCTAATATTTGTACTGGTACTAGTACCTAGTACCTAGTATTTGTACTGGTACTAGTACCTAGTACCTAGTATTTGTACTGGTGCTAGTACCTAGTACCTAGTATTTAGTACCTAGAAATTAATCGCGTGTGGATAGCGAAATAATTGAAAATTATCGAATAACGTTTGCAAAGGAAACAACGATGTTACTTTACTTCGTTATTAAATAAACGAATTGAAGCGGCAGTTATGGGAACGGTGACGATACGCGGGTCATTGGCGGCGTAAAATTTCGAACAGTCACGGGGTTGCATTAGAGTAGAAGCACGAGTAGAAACTTGCCGCGAGAAACAATGGTATCCGCGGGTGACAAGAATGCTCGATTCGCATAAAAAAAAAAAAAAAAAGAAAAAGGAGAAAAACCGAACCGGCCCAGTATTGTCAGCCATTGGCCGCGTACAATCGAATACAATGACGACGCGCATCGATTCGCGGAGAGGCGACCAGAGACGATTCCTTTTTCCTCTCTCTCTCTCTCTCTCTTTCCTCTCGCCCCGACGCATTTTTTTTCTATGTCGCAAAGAAAGAAAGGAAAAGTTTCAATGGACGTCCGATCGATTTCCTCCGGTGAATGCGCGTCGCCCGTCACAAAAGGGAAACGTTAACGTGGCTTCGTAAGTAAGGGTGCTAATATAAAAAAAAAAAAAAAAAAAAAAAAGAAGATAAAAAGGAAGGAATAAAAATGAGATCGAACGGCGCGGCGTCTTAGACGGCGTGAATCTCTTATTAGACGGTGTCGATTATTTTCAGCTGCTAAATTGCATCGCGTCTTCGAGGATAGGCGAGGTGGAAAAATTGTTCTTTGGAAACGTTTCGGAGCCCGGCAGGCTCGCGTTTTATCGCATTAACCGGCAGGTCGGAAAGCCGCTTCTTTACACGGGATTTTATGAACCTGACAGATTTCTAGCGGCGCCGCTAATTGCGTTGTCCTGTTTTCTCAGAGTTGATTGATTTAGTTACTTAACCCAGATACTGCCGGCTCTGTGTCCGAGAAATACGCGGAGAAGACAACGCGATTCCGAAGCGTGCACAGGTGGAAACGTCTACCGTTCACCTGCCCTCCGAATCTTTTCTTTCATTTGTCCGCTCCACCAGCTGCGTTTTCCTTTTTTTTTTTCTCGACGACTTTGACGCAGGAAAGCAAACAACGCGAGCAAAATCGCGTAAGCGTGTTTGGAATTAGGGTAAATGACTCAATTACTTACTTATTTACGTGCGAAGGATATTGGACCTTAATTAGTAATGAATTTATTATACTGTATAATTTATTAAATGAAAGTATAAAAACTATGTTCATAAATAAAAGAGCGGTTGAACAGTGTTATGCTCGAAACTGGAACGATCTTTGCGTTGACGACGTTCTAAAATAGTTAAATAAAGTTACTTGGAACGCGAACCTTAAAGTGACAGTACGTGGTGTACATTCTACCTTAGAATAGTGAGCGAGAAAAAGTATCGCCACTCCACTGCGTTTTTGCGTTCGAGTGCTATTTAATCAGATTGAAGTACGGCGGCACTCGGAGCTACTCGAATTACTAGAGAATCTGATGAAGCTCCTTTCAAGTATTTATTTGTTTATTAACGGATAATAAATTACGTCTTGGTAATCATTGCGATATAGAATGGGGAAAAAATTCGAATGTATAGGGTTATGCAAAAGTACCTTTAGGACGTTGAATGAGAAATATCTGTCAAACGCCACGTTTGTTAGTAAAATAGAGGTGGAAAAAAAGAAAAATTGAAACGAGAACGAACGAAGATAATAGAAATAATAAAAAAAATTAGAAAAGGGTAAAGCAGAAGGGGAAAGAAAAAAAAAGTGAAGGTAGCTGTTCCTATAATCTATTTTGGATAACTTTATTATCAATTATTATATTATTATTATATATATATATATTATCAATTATTATCAACAATTATAACCTTTACTAATGCTTCATCCGCGAAGGGTTAACGAAACATGATAAATAGAATAAATACAACCTAAACCTTTGTCCTAAGCATTTCGTCCACTAGCAGAGGCTTGGCAAAAGCTCGCAAAAGAAACTGATCAAATTTCAAAAAACGTTGGATGGACGTGGAACAGGGAAAAGAATCGAGGAGGGTGAAATATTTTTTTCCACGCACACATAGCGTCTATGTGTACACGCGTGTGTGTATCCCGGCGTTCATTGTACCAATTAAAACATGCTGCAAGGTTTCGATAGATAGACAGACAGGTCGATGCTTGGGGCTTCCATAATCCATTTGCAAAAGCTTTAGGCTCATATGTCTTTCGCGCTGCGAAATAATTATTGTAATTTGGGCCGCGATACTGTCTACGCGGCGCTTATCTAATATTAGGTCGTTGCACACGAAATGGCGGATTCAAGGGTGGAATTCGAATTAAAGTAATCTATTTATTCATTTATTTAGATGCTAGTTTTTAGTTCGGTTTCAATGTAATAGTCAACGATGCACAGCAATTGGCAAGTCTAATTCATAAAAACAAAACTCAACTGGCCATCGTGCTATAAATTAAAAGGAAAACGACAAACACCTGATATGTAAAGTATAAGAACCTTCGACAGGGTTAACATGGAATAATTTATAATTTAAAAGAAAACACACGTATGTATGTAATAGCGTAATATTTCGATACCTGATATTTTCATCTCGAAAGCAACAACCTAATATTTTAATTGTTTAATATTTCAATCCCTAAAACAATAATTTAGAATTTTAATACCTAACACAGCACCCTAATATTTTGATTCCTAAAACAACACCCTAATATTTTAATACCTAACACAGCACCCTAATATTTTAATACCTAACACAGTACCCTAATATTTCAATCCTTAATATAACACCTTAATACTTTAATATCTAATATTTTAATCCCCAACACAGCACCCTAATATTTCAATCCTTAACACAAGACCTTAATACTTTAATATCTAATATTTTAATCCCCAACACAGCACCCTAATATTTTAATCCCTAAAACAACACCCTAATATTTTAATATTACATATTTCAATCCTCAACAAAACACCTTAATACTTTAATATCTAATATTTTAATATCTAACACAGCACCCTAATATTTCAATCCTTAACACAATACCTTAATACTTTAATATCTAATATTTTAATCCCCAACACAGCACCCTAATATTTCAATCTCTAAAACAACAACTTAATATTTTAATACTTCACATTTCAATCCTCAACAAAACACCTTAATACTTTAATATATAATATTTTAATCCCCAACACAGCACCCTAATATTTCAATCTCTAAAGCAACAACTTAATATTTTAATACTTCATATTTCAAGCCTCAACACAACACCTTAATACTTTAATGTCTAATATTTTAATCCCCAACACAGCACCCTAATATTTTAATCTCTATAACAACACCCTAATATTTTAATATTTCATAATTCAATTCTCAACACAACACATTAATACTTTAATATCTAATATTTTAATACTTAACACATCACCCTAATATTTCAATCCTTAACACAACACCTTAATACTTTAATATCTAATATTTTAATCCCTAATACTGCACCCTAATATTTTAATCTCTAAAACAACACCTTAATATTTTAGTATCTAATATTTTAATCCCCAACACAGTACCCTAATATTTTAATCCCTAAAACAACACCCAATAATTTTAATATTTCATATATCAATCCCTAAAATAACACCCCAATATTTCAGTATCCAATACTTTAATCCCTAAAACAACACTCTAATATTACAATCTCTTCTATTAGATTCTGCCCCAAAGAAACGTTTATACTTTTTCTTTCCGTTCGACGAAAAAATTATTGGACTAGGCTAGAGAAATGTGTTTTCGTGGCCCGCTTTCTTTTTCCCCCTCCCCTTTATTGAACTTGGGGGAGGAATTTCTTCCGGTGTACGTGGCCGGTAAGCACAGAAGGAGGGGGAGGACTTTTAAAGGAGAGACAGGATCAAAAATGGATTGGAAGGTTTAAAAATACAGCGCGCACGGGTGTAGAAGGAGAATGCTGCACCTACGGACTGGTGCCGTGAACTATTCGTATCTACGTCCGCCTATCGATCCCTTTACGTTCATTTATTAATGCCGATGTGGGGCACCGTTAACCTTTTCACGTACGTCGCCGCACCCAAGCCACGCGAACCATATTTTTGCCCAACCGAAAAACCGTTACCGTTAATTCTTTTCCGATTTTTCTTTTTTTTTTTCTCTCTCTACCCATCCCCCGATCGAGTTCCGGTCATTGTTTTACCGCAAACAGTTAAAATTGAACCGCCTGAAGCTTTATTTACTTTGCACCGCTATTTTTGTTCGATCACCAACACGACTACTCGCACTCTTTAAACACCATAGACTCGCCTTAAACCAAATTCATCTTACGAACACCCTGATCTCAATTCCTAGTAATCTACTATTATATACTATTATATTAATACTTCGCGTACCTTTCCTTTGGTCATTCCCAACAGCAGTACTTAAAAGACCACAAAATCATAGAAGACACACAGATTTCCGTAATCGCTACTCGAGTGCAGTAACCGTATTAATAAAGCCTCTAATAGTTATCTTGAACGTGTTATCAATTCTCCCGGAATCAAACATTTTCTACGCTTCGCTATTTCGTTTAACTCTGTCGCTTTTATAGTATTGGCGATTGTATCGTACGCGAGAGGCAAATGAATCGTTGCTAGTATTTTGAGACGGACGCGAAAGATGAATAGGAGTTTAATAAATTGCAGTGGTACGTTAAGTGGGAACTTTAATTAACGTGTTGATCGCCACGTGGGTAATTAGAGACCGGAGTGGCGCAATTATTTAGAATGCTCGAAATAAAATGAATATCGTCTACTAAATAATTTTGAGCAATATAGTTAACCAGTAATAGTTATCCAAACGATAATAAAAAAATAAAAAGTGCACTAGATGTCGCCCTACGTACTGTCAGTGTCTCTATAACCGAAAGTTTTGTAGCTGCTAGCTCGCACAACAAAAGTAACGTTGTTGGCTTGCAAACGGCTAGCATTGGTTTATGACAAGCAAACACCGGCGAAAAGCTATTTTTGAGAAAGCCGTTTTTTTCGTATTTTCAACCAGGTATATTTTTCTGCTTCGACGATTTGCAGACGGCTTCAAATAACAAATTGCAAATGTCATAAACCATGAGTTTCCGAAGAGCTGCGAGGCAAAACCAAGCGACCCAATAGTATATATATGGACGAGGTAGTTGGAGCGAATGCTTTCGAGAAAGTCATATTTCGTATGTCCATCTAGTGGTAGGTGCAGGAGAGCCGCCGCAGTTTAATTACTTTTATCTAATAGCAGAGCAACGTAACGACGAATCGTAATTAAACGAATTTCGTCTTTGGTTCGCGTAAAAGAAGAAAGTGTTTACATATTTAAATTACGAAATATTAAGAGGCGAATGTTTGAATGTTAAAAGGTGAGCGGCAACGTGTTCCTATATTCGGCTGGAATATTATTCTTCCAATAAAATAGATTCATCGAACCGTTTAAAAATAGCGGACAGCTCATTAGTACACGAAACGCGATACGCGTAATACTCGATGCCGATCAACTCGGACGACGGAATAATCGTAGCGAAAGAGTTAAATAAACCTTTTAGGGGACGGGGTTGAAAATTGATTACGAGAACGGTTGTGCAGCGTCGGCAAAAACGATAACGAACAGCGAAAAGCAATAAACGGTCGAGGGATGCATGGGAATGAAAATGAAGAGGGGAGTAGGGATCGTTTCGAGATGAAATATTAGATAGCGAGGGACGATGGCGAAGCACGCGAAGGTTCCCCCGGAATAATGTCGTTAAAGGTTCCACTTAACGAGGCAGCCGGTTAATTGATAATTACGCCGCTTGGCACGGAGAAAACTGCGTCGCTCAAAGTACATTGTATATATCGCGTGTGCGCAATTAACGGCAGACTCGACTGCAAACGCGCGTCGCGTAATCGAACACGGAACGGAGTACACTGGCGACGCGAGCAGAAATTATTTGTTTATTCATTTATTTCGTTATATCACGGGTGAAGGGCCGCTCTTTTTTAAACGAAAAGAAAGAACGAGCACGCGTGAATGAAAAGAAATACAGGGAATAAGATACGCGATGATTAAGACGTTATCAAGATAAGGGTGCATGTGATACGTAGCCCCAAAATTGTTGGGCTTTTCCCGCCACATTTTCCAGCGTCGTGGGATATAATGCTGTTGGATTCCGGGAGAATTGGCAACACGTTGAAGATAACTCTTAGAGGGTTTATTAATACGGGTACTGCACTCGACTAGTGAATACGGAAATCTGACGGTTCTATGATTTTGCGGGCTTTTAAGTACCCTGGTTGGGGATGACTACTAGTAGGGACAGTGGTCGAGGAAGAGGGCGACGAAGGAAAGGTACGGAGTACAGGATGACTAAGGAAAGGTACGGAGTACAGTGTTGAATCCCGGGTCGCGAGATTAAGAACAACGCTTATTCGAGAGACTTTAGGTTTAGTACAATGTAACGGCAAGTTCAGCACGTTAGTACGAACTACAGAGATCTGCCCTGATGGCCAAAATGCGTAGAGTTTATATCGATGAGGGTGAGTGATTTTAGGTGCAATGGTCGGCAGACGGTCGAAGTGCAGGGGACAGGATGAGCAAGCGGGTATAGGAGGGTAGAAAGGCTGGAACTTGGAAGCTATGACTAGGATGTTTGTGTCAGGATGATTCTATCATGTTTATACTGCGGTATCTATGTTGGCTATGAGTTGGTCATACGACATCAGGATGACTAAGGAAAGGTACGGAGTACAGGATGACTAGGAACTCAGATTAGGGTGTTTGTCAGATGAATGTGGTTTAGGATGAGTCTATGGTGTTTACAGTGTGAGTGGTCGAGTTGGGCATCCAACAATGCCCTTATATGATAATTCAGGGATGGAATGCCACACCCTGATTCTATATAAACTATATAAACTTCATACCTTAGGGCCCGAAGGGACGATTATAACAGCGACTAGCGTGGCAGTAACTTAGTGGCAACTTGCGAGGGACCGTAGTGTACTTTGCAGAGATGACAAATTCGGTATTTCTTTTTGGCAAGATCAAGTACTGTGCAGAGATGACTCGTCGGCGAGGCAAACCGATTATTATAGGCATATTAGCGACACCTTCGGTCACGCGTATTATCGCCATTGGATGAATCGGTCACGACTGTAAGTCTACTGCGCTACAAAGAACGCGAAACAAAACACGTGGAGGTAGAGTGAGATAGAACGACTTGGAACTGCAACTGAATCGCATTCGCGTGAACCTAATTTGTATTTCTCGCGAGGATGTGGGGAAATCTTCGAGAAGATACCTAAGGAGGGTCCGCACTCGCGAATCCTTAGCGAATACGAAGGATCTACTACTATGCGTGTAGCATCTGAGAATCCGGAAGAAAGATTTTCTACTGGCTAATAGGCGGTGCGACTGAACTGCTCCCTTTGCCCCAGTGACGCTCAGCTCGTAGCACCCTCGCTAACAAGTCATCTCTGCACAGCACTACGCGTATTCTTCCGCGACTGTAAAAGTCTATTCCGAATGAAACGTTTTGCAGTAAAAGTTCTGGAGAGTTCTCTTTACTTCACAACACCGTCTTCGTTATTAAACCACAGTGGATCTTTAACGTGTTCGGTTAATAGTAAACACGGCGCGTGCTCGTGGGGAGGCTAGTGGATTGTACGTAGAAAGGGGAATGTAAATAAATACTCGCGTGCCTTCTCGCCGCGGACGAATAGTACGTTGTACAGTATTTGCGATGCTGGGAAACGGGTTGACACGAGGCGAGACTCGGCGCGCGCACGAGCGGCAAACGTCGTCCATTTCGACGATTTCGATAATAATTGTCGGAGAAGGTTGCTCCATTACACGCTCGTTGACTCGTCGACGAGGGAGAAATTCGTCGAATCGACGAATCGTTCGCTTCCTCGAGGACTTCGCGGAATCGTTCGACGGCGACGAGCAATCGATTCGTCCGCCACAGACGAATATAGAATTGGCAAACTTTCCACGACGACCGCGACGTAACGGTATCGGGCGATTCATTAACGGGGATGGATGTGAATGAAACTTTACCACCGACGAGTAGAAATGTCGACGATATTCTTCGGATCATTGCAACGCGTTGTCTTCTCGGGATTAATTAAGAGAAACATTGGGGTGCAACATATATTAGTTCCATTCTTTTTTTAGTATTCTTAGAATTGTTTGTTTGCCAGTTCGGAAATAATAAAAAAAATGGGGGTGGATGTGAATAAAACTTTTCGATTGACTAGTAGAAATGTCGACGATATTCTTCGGATCATTGCAAAGCGTTATGTTCTTGGGATTAATTAAGAGAAACATTGGGATGCAACATATATTAGTTCCATTCTTTTTTTTTTTTTAGTATTCTTAGAATTGTTTGTTTGTCAGTTCGGAAATAATAAAAAAAATGGGGGTGGATGTGAATAAAACTTTTCGAGTGACTAGTAGAAATGTCGACGATATTCTTCGGATCATTGCAAAGCGTTGTCTTCTTGGGATTAATTAAGAGAAACATTGGGGTGCAACATGTATTAGTTCGATTCTTTTTTTAGCATTCTTAGAATTGTTTGTTTGTCGGTTCAGAAATAATCGATGCGAACGAAACGTTTCCACGGACGAGTAGAAATGTCGACGATATTCTTTGGATTGTTGTCATTTGTAGCAAACGAAGTTAAAACGATAAAAAGCTGAATAAATACGTATAACGCGTGGGAAATAAATCTTTCTTCGTTCATTGTTAACAGGAGATCGCGACAAATTTGCAGAAATGTATCCGCGTAATATTATGCAAGTTTTGCGAGAAATTACGCGTTGACCGTTTCGACCACTTTGGCAGTTTCACTGTTAAACTCTATCGTGGCTCCAGCGGAAAACCAAGCGTATAAAATTCTCGTATCAATCCACGTCTCGTTGATCAACGCTGCAAGGGTGGAACCATAAATTTCTGCTGGAAATTTCCTGCAGACCGACGGGAATTGTAAAGAAAACGTGGACGAGAGAGGAAAGAATCGAAGGTGGACAGGTTGCCGTTGCAGCTTAGGCCGTATTGGAATATAGGAAGCCGGGTAATTGTCCTCGAAGTGTAACTAGGGGGAGGGAAGAGGCGGTTGGTAGGAAGAGATAGGATCGTTCTCTCGACGATCTCATCTCGACGTCTCATCGGCACGCAGCCGGCCGGAAAAACGGATTCCTCTCCGCTATCCGTCGAGGCGAGAAAGCCTCGATCGCTCGAGAATTACCTCGCCGAGGAACAGACAGCACTCGTGTCTGGCAAGGGGAAAAAACCCTGCGACTCGACGTAACGTCGCCGTCGTAGTCGTCGTCGGCCACGCGAAGAAAATTGCGGAGATTCTGAACGGCATCCGCGAATCAGCCGCTCGCGAAACTCTTGATTAATTTCCTCAGACGTCGCGCGTCCTTCCCGAGCATTTGCTCGCGAATCTCCGCGAGCTACTCCATTCCCTAATCTCTGACGCGTTTTAATGCGCGCGGTAATTGAAAGTTTAAATTGCTGCCTCGGGAGATCGTTTCGTTCGCGTTCGATGTTCAACGCGAATGCACGAAACGGGAACAATGGATATATATGTATGTATTAAATTTAATGAAGAGTGGTGGATCTTTGTGCAGATTCAACATTTTGTTAACGTATCTAAATGTAACGGAATAAACGACAAACTGGACGACAATAAACACGTGTCGATCTAACAAAATAAACGACAATAAGCGTATCTAAATTTAATAAAATGAACGAATAATTAGACGACGATATACTCATCTCGATCTCACGAAGTAGAGGACAATGAACGTATCTAAATGTAACGGAATAAACGACAAACTAGGCGACAATAAACACGTGTCGATGTAACAAAATAAACGACAATAAGCGTATCTAAATTTAATAAAATGAACGAATAATTAGACGACGATATACTCATCTCGATCTCACGAAGTAGAGGACAATGAACGTATCTAAATGTAACGGAATAAACGACAAACTAGGCGACAATAAACACGTGTCGATGTAACAAAATAAACGACAATAAGCGTATCTAAATTTAATAAAATAAACGACAAATTAGACGACGATAAACTCATCTCGATCTCACGAAGTAGAGGACAATGAACGTATCTAAATGTAACGGAATAAACGACAAACTAGGCGACAATAAACACGTGTCGATGTAACAAAATAAACGACATTAAGCGTATCTAAATTTAATAAAATAAACGACAAATTAGACGACGATAAACTCATCTCGATTTCACGAAGTAGAGGACAATGAACGTATCTAAATGTAACGGAATAAACGACAAACTAGGCGATAATAAACACGTGTCAATCTAACAAAATAAACGACAATAAGCATATCTAAAACTAGTAAAATAAACGACAAACTAGACAACAGTAAACGCAAATCGATCTGACAAAATACAGGACAACAAACGTATCTAAATTTAATAAACTAAACGACAATAAAGAGATGTAAATTAGGGAATGTTTCACCTTCTAGTTACCTCTAACTTGTGTTTTACTTTGGATATTTTATATTAGGTGTACCAACAAGTAGTCCACTGTTTTTTTAACTAGCGAGTGTACTTTGCATTCAAATTATTATTCTATATAATGTATTATATAGTATATTATTCTATACTATAGATACATTATATCTATATAATATTATTCTATAGATATAAGTTGATCAATTTTAGCCCTAAAAGTCAGTGGATATTATAGTAACCAATTAGCAAAATCGGAATAAAAGTGGACTACATATCAGTACACCTAATACATTTTTGCATCCTGTACGCGCATCCTGTATCTATTTTCAAAGTTAAATATCCCATAAATGCAGAAACAACCGCGGTCTAATTATAACGTATTCGACAGCTACCGAACTTCTTTCTTTTAATCTTTTATCCTTCCACCGCTGCAAAGCCATTTCGTATTCAATTTACAAGTAACCTTGAGCCATTAAAGTAATTATCCCCATTAAAAGAACGGCGAAGGAGCACGCAACGAATGGCGAAGGAAAATGGTAACGAATGCGCGCGAGGAAATTTCTACTGGAAATGGGCGTTGAACATCGGCGAGAAACACGGTACGGGTGGAAAATGCAGCGGCGAATGCGACGCGGCGAGAGAGCGAAGCGGATGGTTGCTTTTCGTAATTATTATCATCGTCGACGACAACGATGATCGCGACGTTTTTCGCGAGTCGTGATCGATGCGAGTGGAGTGAACTCTCGTGGATTTACGAGGCACTCGTGGCCAGTATCCGACTGCTCCAAACGCGATGCGTGACACGGCAAAACCCTCGACTCGCGTTCACGCGAAACCAACCGAACTCTGCCTCCCACTTGCTGCTCTTTTTCTTTCTTCTTTTTGGTCCTATCTCCTCTCACCCGAATGCTACAGTTTCCTAATCGAAAGGCGCAAGGTGATTCAAGAGAGAAAACGGGCGCGATCTCGCGAGAAGAAATCGCATTTCGACTTTCGCGAACCGCGGTAGAATTTTATTATTTATCGCTGCTTTCACCGTTAGAGAAACGCTACTTTCTTGTATCGCTTCAGATGTTTTCGCGGTATTCGGTTCGCTAGAAAAGTAGCCGATTCGAAGGAGAATTTTAAAGAAACAGGGATTGTTTTTTTTAACCTTTTGTTGGATGACTGACCTATTGATTCAGCGTGGATAAGCGTATCAGAACCAAAACAAACTTAGTCTCGTTTTCGCACTTTCTTAGAGAAAGTGGGCAACCTTCGCCCAGGACTAGGTTAGTCATCCAGTACAAAGGGTCAGAGACATCCCCTCCTCACCCAAAAAACCTACTAGATATAAGGTCTAGTATCGTCGCAGCGTCACACTCTCTGCACTTCATTTTCGACGTCTACTTCGACTACGACTTCTAATTCTTCTCTTTTTTTTTACCATTGCGGCAGCGGTCTGTTCGCAATTCCGTTGTGGCCGGAGTTGTAAAATTGAAACGCACCGAAATATATTCCATTTAAACAAATCGGACTTCGTGTTTCTCACCCGGATACCAACAACTTTTCTCAGCTTCTGAGAAACAGATTCTACGCTAAGCACATTTAACACTAGCTTTACGGACATTAAGTGCATACGTTGACAGATTTTCGAAGAAATACGTTTACTGTATATAAATATTCGAACGTAGAAGCGTGAGGATGAAGAGAGTCACGTAGAATACATATTCATACTATCGTATTAATTACAGTTAACATAAAGTAGTGAAAAATAATATTTATGGTCTCCATAATTTTAAATATGAAATCTGAACGGCGTCAACGTGACGAATTCCGTAAACCTAGTGTCAACAAAGTTCAACCTTTGTTTCACTCTTTGAATATTACAATGCACAGCTTATTGAATACAATGTTGCATACTTTTTACGTTCCGTGTGTTCCTGCATTTTTAAATCTGCCATAAATGCATGAACCTCCACAGTCCGTTAATAACATTTCGAATTAACAAGACGGCTTCGTTGAATAAAAGAATATTCATCGCTAGATGAAACGATTAATGGACAGTGCAATGCAGCTGCAACCTGCAGAGAACGATTTCAAAATGTTAACCGGCAGTTTAGAAAGCAACAACCGCGGACTCCTACGTTTATTAGCAAGATTAAACGAAAGAAACTTAATTAGAGATCCGTTTCACTTTCCAAATATCGGGTAACGAAGAAACTTCGTGGCGTTTTAATCGATGGGAATATATATTCATTGATACTCAAAAAGAGGATCGAATAATACTGTATTCGAAAAAAGATAATTATTCTCGGCTTCTATTGACCCTTCCTCGAATTATTGCTGTCGCAGAAGCACCGTAACGAACGTTTCATTTAACACGGTAAATGTTCAATAGTTCGACCATTCGATCGAGTTAATATAACGATAAACTTAACGCAATCTCTTATCGTTTCAACAGATTACAAAGCTCGTAATCGTTGCTTTAACGGTTAATCAAATTATACTCCAGTTCCCTGCGATTGAACGCAAAATCCGACGTCATTATATTTAACCGACCCGGTAGATTCGCACGAAAGGATCGAGAGAATTTACGAGCGGAAAGTAGGAGGGTGGAGAGAAAAAAAAAAGAGTATCGAATAGAGTAGAGCGTCACGCAATTGCGTTGAAATCTAGCTCTGGCAGGACTCTCGCACGGATTGGCAATCTCGCGCGACCTCTTTTTTTCCTCTCCCCCACGCAGCGATTCCATCAATCGCTCGAGAATTCGAATAAGTGGACTAGGCGCCTGTAGCAAAGGAAAAGAAAGGGGGAAAAAAAAAGAACCAGAGGCAAAATTACCTTCGGTCGTTTAAAATTCGAGTAGGATCATTATCTTGTTTTATAGCAGTATCAGTTATTTTATTCGCGCGTGAAAATTGCGGAAAAATTATTACAGCCAGGTATGAAGGATAATAGAGTGGTAACAGAGGGAAATGGACGAGGAAATGAAATAAAGGAGACGAGCAAATTACTGTCAGTGTTCCTGTAATCGACACTTTAATTATCTTATGTACGAAGAATAGCGAGTAAAGAAATTTGTATACTAAATTTGGACTTCGGTTTACGTAACAAAATACGGGCATCGTATACTCGTTTACGCTTAACCCTTTGAGGACGTGAAGTAATGACACTTATGGGAGTACTTTAGTTTCGAATTCTACGACTTTTGTGTTTTCACGCTTTTGTGTTCCAAACCGTTTCATTTCCAACGATTTCAAATGTACACTATTACGTATAAGTATTCATCGCATTAAGTTTCGCGCTTCAAAAGTCGACACGGGTTCGGAAAGCGAAGAAATGATTAAGCGACTATTTGTCGACGCTCGTCCGCAAAGGGTTAATGTTTGTATATAAATATTAGGAGGTGAATGCACTGTTGGACATTAAAACGTGGCCAATGTAATTGTAAAGTGTGAGACGTGTCGTAATTCATTAAAGGCGCGACGTTTACTATATAAAGTATATACTATAAAAGTACCTTTAGGATGTTGAATGAAAATATCTGCGAAACGCCATGTTTGTTAGTAAAATAAACATGAAAAAAATAATAATTGAAACGCGAACGAACGAAGATAATAGAAATAAAAAAGCAGATTAGAAAAGGGTAAAGAGGAAAGGGAAAGAAAAAAAAGTGAAGGTAGATGTTCCTATAGTCTATTTTAGATAACTGTCGTGAACCCGAAAGGTGGCAATTATGCACGAAAACCGAACTTGGTTGAAAAACTCTTTATTAGTCAGCAGCCTTTTCGAAGTTGAGTTGTCGAATGTCGGACTGAATCTGGTGTGTTTTCGAGGATCAGGGAAAACTGTGGGAAATAGGTTTGGGTGGAGAAAACTGTAGAGAGAGAGGGGGTGTTATGGTTTTGTTGGTGGCTGGGAGGATGGCAGAAGTGGCTAAGGGAAAGTTTGGGACCTAGAATGGGGGTGATTTATGGTTTGTAGGACCATGAGGCCCAAGAGTTGGTCTGTTCAATGTTTCGGAGAGGAAAGGTTTGGAAAAGGACTAGAGGATTAAATATGGTAGAGAACGTTAAGTGTTTTGGGAGTATCTGACATAACCCTATATCTTGTATCTGTTACAGAAACTGACGCGTTAATATTGGGTAGGGGAAAAAGTTTCATCGTATTTCATAACGAAATTCGAACAATATTTTCTTACGTTTTTCGAAGTTCTTCCGTACTTTTGCACACCTTTAGAAGTAAATAACTTTTTATTGAATGAACGGATTTCATTCACGTTTACTTCAAATTGCTATTTGAATTATAATATATATGTATATACTATGCTTCAAAACTGGAACGATTTTTAGGTTAAATACTTGTGGAAGACAGAATGTCGTGTGAATATTTGGACCAGAGCGATTGCTGAGCGAACGGTGTTGTATTTGAGTAAGATTGGCTGAGGCGTGAATGAGAAGCGTTTGGGATAGAGCGATTGAGTTGACGTGTGGTCGAAGAGTGCGTGGTCGCGCTAGGTTTCGGGTGAACGTGACTGATTTGGGTTCTACTACTGTCTGAGACGAGTGAGAGAAGCAGAGAGAGAGATAAGGAGAAATAATGAATGCGTGCAAGGGTAGAGAATGCGTGGGTAAGGGAGTCGAGAAAAAGAGTCAAGTGCGAGAGGACGTTGCGAGTGCAGAACGAGAGTTTTTTTTTCTGTCAGATTGTGCGTTGACGGTATTATTAATAAACTAGCAATTATTGCAAAAGCTGAGTTTCTTTTTCTTTCCCTTCTCGCACCTTACAGCAACACACGAGGGATTTACTTTAAAATAATCATTACATACGTTCTAAAACAGTGGAATAATGTTACGGCGATAAGCTTAAAGCGAAGGAAGACGAACGCGACGTGGGATTAAGGTGACGAAGGGAAACGCGTCGCGGTGAAAAATACGCGGAAGAAAGATCGCGGCGAAGCGCGACGGCGTTGGTTGCTGGCGGGGCGGATATAATGATGCGAAACCGTGTCAGAAAGAATAATTAAAAACCGTGGAGAACACGACCCCGATTGTGAATGGAAAGACGGCCACGGGGATGCTTCCTCGATTCGTCCGTGAATAAGTAGTAACTCTCCGGATGATTATTTAAGTGGAAGGATCAGCAAACAGACACCGCGAACGCTGATCAAAGGGAACACAGAGCTTCTTCTTCCAGCGGAGTTAAGCAAAGATAAACAATTTTTTCAACCAGTTACACGAAACGATACGCGGATCGGGTTTCGTCGTTGTGCGTAACTTTTACATAATTTCTACGACAAGAAGAAGAAACGGAGAAGAGAATACAAGGAGTGGAAACGGAAAATGTTTCGTCTAGTAGAAGCGTCTTTACTCGAGGCAACCTTGGAAAGGGAAAACCGTAAGGGACTTGTTTTGCGAGCCGAAACTTTTCGAATGCACTTCGGCGTTGGGGATGTATGTATATATTTTGCAGAGTAGCGAGACTATTCTCGGAAGCCAGCTTGCATTCTAGTGGATTATTCCGAAAGTTCTTCTTGGCACTCTTCGCATGATAAATATTTAGCGTGCCGAATTTTCGGGCGGAATAAAATTCACCGGTGACAGGATTAACCCTTTCGTTACGGCATCTTGAAAGTCAGAATTGAAATCACAGATAAGGGAACGTTTTCATTCGTACGAAAGTCGGATATATATATATATATATAAAAACTTAGATGCTTTATTAAAAGAATTTAAATGATATAAAAGCAATTAAAACTTAGATGGGTTATCCAAAAGTACCTTTATGATGTTGAATGAGAATTTTTGTGAAACGCCACGTTTGTTAGTAAAATAGAGGTGAAAAGAATAAAAATTGAAACGAGAACGAACGAAGATAATAGAAATGAAAAACAGATTAGAAAAGGGTAAAGCAGAAAGGGAAAGAAAAAAAGTGAAGGTAGCTGTGTTCCTGTAGTCCATTTTGGATAACCCTATATTATCAATTGTAATCGTAATTTTATCGTACAACTGAAAACAGATTACAATAATATACGATAGAAAGGCAATACGCGTTCTTTCAAGAAATGATTGTCCAATTTTAGAGAGCGTATATATACGTCCTTCGTAGCGAAAGGGTTAACCTTTACACTGGGAGGGTTTAACCCTTTGACTGCGCTAGGATATTCGTCTACTCGTTGCCGCGAAGCATTACTATAATTAGAAATGCACGCGAAATGTACGTATGGAAAATAATTAGTTGCGAATAAATTAACCGGATGTGTATAGTAGCAAAATGTTTCGTTGCTATTAGAGTGTAACTCGAAATATTGTTGTAGAGTAATAAGTTAAGTAATAAGGCAAAGTAGTTCCATTCGTTATGCTGAATATTTGCTCATATAGAAACAGAGTATATATAACTTTTAGCAGACGTCACCAAATTGTTAACCAGAGTATTTTATCCACTTTTTAACTTCACTATAATTTGTTAATCACTCGAGACGAATACAAAGCTATGGCTATTAGTATGCACAACTACTAGCTTCAATTTCATCTACCTTTCAATGCTAGCACAATTTGTTAATCATTCGAGACGAATACAATGAAATCGCTGTTAATATATGCGTAATTGCTAGTTCCAATTTTATGCTGAATGTTTGCGTATATAAAAACAGAGTATATATAACTTTTAGCAGACGTCACCAAATTGTTAACCAGAGTATTTTATCCACATTTTAACTTCACTATAATTTGTTAATCACTCGAGACGAATACAAAGCTATGGCTATTAGTATGCACAGCTACTAGCTTCAATTTCATCTACCTTTCAATGCTAGCACAATTTGTTAATCATTCGAGACGAATACAATGAAATCGCTGTTAATATATGCGCAATTGCTAGTTCCAATTTTATGCTGAATGTTTGCTTATATAAAAACAGAGTATATATAACTTTTAGTAGACATCACCAAATTGTTAACCAGAGTATTTTGTCTACTTTTTAACTTCACTATAACTTGTTAAGCACCAGAGACGAATACAAAGCTATGGCTATTATTATGCACAACTACTAGCTTCAATTTCATCTACCTTTCAATGCTAGCACAATTTGTTAATCATTCGAGACGAATACAATGAAATCGCTGTTAATATATGCGTAATTGCTAGTTCCAATTTTATGCTGAATGTTTGCGTATATAAAAACAGAGTATATATAACTTTTAGAAGACGTCACCAAATTGTTAACCAGAGTATTTTATCCACTTTTTAACTTCACTATAATTTGTTAATCACTCGAGACGAATACAAAGCTATGGCTATTAGTATGCACAGCTACTAGCTTCAATTTCATCTACCTTTCAATGCTAGCACAATTTGTTAATCATTTGAAACGAATACAATGAAATCGCTATTAATATATGCGTAATTGGTAGTTCCAATTTTATGCTGAATGTTTGCGTATATAGAAACAGAATATATATAACTTTTAGAAGACATCACCAAATTGTTAACCAGAGTATTTTATCTACTTTTTAACTTCACTATAATTTGTTAATCACTCGAGACGAATACAAAGCTATGGCTATTAGTATGCACAACTACTAGCTTCAATTTCATCTACCTTTTAATCCCAGCACAATTCGTTAATCATTCGAGACTGTTCGAATTGTTGATCAATTTTGTATCTCGAATAAATTGCCTTTCGCTAAATTGTAAAGCTGTCATTAAAGAAACAGGCTCGCGCGGTTAAAAGGGCAAAGCGAGGCGAGCGGTGCGCCCCGAAGAGAAAGAGAACAAAGGGTTACGCAACGTTCCGCATCTCCCCCACCAAGAGCAAAGGATGAAGGAAAAGGAAACGTGTGGCGCCTTCCAGGCTCCTTGCAAGATACGAAATGTCCCGCAAGGCAGAACGATCGGTTCCGCGCCGCTTGCCAACCAGCAAGAGTGGGGAAAAAAGCGTAGCTATGTATATACGTAGATACTGTACAAGGGGAAAAAGCAAAACGAAGAGAAATTGCAGCTAAGATAGTGACGTAACAATCGGTGGCACATTGACTCGGCCAGTTGCGGCTTTCCTATGCAGACCTTGCTTGTCGTGTGCGAAAGGTATGCGGGTCTCGTCGGTTATAGGTCCATCTTCTCTGACACAATTATGAAGATACGCCCTAAAGGGGCTCGCGCGCGATCGATACTATTGACAACATTATTGAAACACGCGGTATTTCCTCCCCCGTATCAAAAGGATTCACGCTCTCCGATCCAAGGCTGATCGATATCTTGGTTAGCTCGAAAGCTTCGCGGTCTAGTCTGATAAATCGGGCTGATATTAGATGGCACAGTGGTTGGAAAATTATTAACACTATTTATATATTATTAACACTAATTATGAACTGCCGATGATTAACACTAGGTTTACGAAACTCGTCACGTTGACGCCGTTCAGATTTCGTACCCAAAATTATAGAGACCGTAAATATTACTTCTCACTACTTTATGTTAACTTTAATTAATACAATCGTATGAATATCTCTTAACCCTTTGCGGACGAGTGTCGACAAATAGTCGCCTAATCATTTTTTGGCTTTCTGAAACCACGTCGACTTTTAAAGCAGAAAACTTAACGTAATACTTAACACAATAATAAACATTTGAAATCGTTAGTAATTATATGATTTGGAACTCGAAAGCCTGAAAATTCGAAGACGTAGAATTCAAAACTAAAGTACTCCCATAGGTGTTATTACGTCTCGTCCGCAAAGGGTTAATCCTCATGCTTCTACGTTCGAATATTTACGTGCAGTACACGTATTTTTCTAGAAGCCTGTCAACGTATGCACGTAATGTCCGTAAACATAGTGTTGAAGTATACTTACTTGTACCAGAGAAATAGGCATGATAGATGTTTGCAAAGAGTATGCGAGTGAAGCATGATTAATATTTTCTACGGAAAATCACAGACTATTCTAGGAAATTCACCGTTGCTAGTTTATATAATTGTTATGGGAACGTTGCAGCCAGTCATTTTGACTGCTTTGGTAGTTCCAGTGTTAACCCTTTCGCTACGAAGGGCGTATATATATACATCAAAAATAGAAGAATCATTTGCAAAAATTATACGTATTAATTCTCAGTGTTAGAGTATTATTTCTATCACGAATGATACGTATTCTACCGCAGTTAATTATACAAAAATAGAAGAATCATTTGCAAAAATCATACGTATTAATTCTCAGTGTTATAGTATTATTTCTATCACGAATGATACGTATTCTACCGCAGTTAATTATACAAAAATAGAAGAATCATTTGCAAAAATCATACGTATTAATTCTCCGTGTTATAGTATTATTTCTATCACGAATGATACGTATTCTACCGCAGTTAATTATACAAAAATAGAAGAATCATTTGCAAAACTCATACGTATTAATTCTCAGTGTTAGAGTATTATTTCTATCACGAATGATACATATTCTACCATAGTTAATTATACAAAAATAGAAGAATCATTTGCAAAAATCATACGTACTAATTCTCAGTGTTATAGTATTATTTCTATCACGAATGATACGTATTCTACCGCAGTTAATTATACAAAAATAGAAGAATCATTTGCAAAAATCATACGTATTAATTCTCCGTGTTATAGTATTATTTCTATCACGAATGATACGTATTCTACCGCAGTTAATTATACAAAAATAGAAGAATCATTTGCAAAAATCATACGTATTAATTCTCAGTGTTATAGTATTATTTCTATCACGAATGATACGTATTCTACCGCAGTTAATTATACAAAAATAGAAGAATCATTTGCAAAAATCATACGTATTAATTCTCCGTGTTATAGTATTATTTCTATCACGAATGATACGTATTCTACCGCAGTTAATTATACAAAAATAGAAGAATCATTTGCAAAACTCATACGTATTAATTCTCAGTGTTAGAGTATTATTTCTATCACGAATGATACATATTCTACCATAGTTAATTATACAAAAATAGAAGAATCATTTGCAAAAATCATACGTACTAATTCTCAGTGTTATAGTATTATTTCTATCACGAATGATACGTATTCTACCGCAGTTAATTATACAAAAATAGAAGAATCATTTGCAAAAATCATACGTATTAATTCTCCGTGTTATAGTATTATTTCTATCACGAATGATACGTATTCTACCGCAGTTAATTATACAAAAATAGAAGAATCATTTGCAAAAATCATACGTATTAATTCTCAGTGTTATAGTATTATTTCTATCACGAATGATACGTATTCTACCGCAGTTAATTATACAAAAATAGAAGAATCATTTGCAAAAATCATACGTATTAATTCTCCGTGTTATAGTATTATTTCTATCACGAATGATACGTATTCTACCGCAGTTAATTATACAAAAATAGAAGAATCATTTGCAAAACTCATACGTATTAATTCTCAGTGTTAGAGTATTATTTCTATCACGAATGATACATATTCTACCATAGTTAATTATACAAAAATAGAAGAATCATTTGCAAAAATCATACGTACTAATTCTCAGTGTTATAGTATTATTTCTATCACGAATGATACGTATTCTACCGCAGTTAATTATACAAAAATAGAAGAATCATTTGCAAAAATCATACGTATTAATTCTCCGTGTTATAGTATTATTTCTATCACGAATGATACGTATTCTACCGCAGTTAATTATACAAAAATAGAAGAATCATTTGCAAAAATCATACGTATTAATTCTCAGTGTTATAGTATTATTTCTATCACGAATGATACGTATTCTACCGCAGTTAATTATACAAAAATAGAAGAATCATTTGCAAAAATCATACGTATTAATTCTCCGTGTTATAGTATTATTTCTATCACGAATGATACGTATTCTACCGCAGTTAATTATACAAAAATAGAAGAATCATTTGCAAAACTCATACGTATTAATTCTCAGTGTTAGAGTATTATTTCTATCACGAATGATACATATTCTACCATAGTTAATTATACAAAAATAGAAGAATCATTTGCAAAAATCATACGTACTAATTCTCAGTGTTATAGTATTATTTCTATCACGAATGATACGTATTCTACCGCAGTTAATTATACAAAAATAGAAGAATCATTTGCAAAAATCATACGTATTAATTCTCCGTGTTATAGTATTATTTCTATCACGAATGATACGTATTCTACCGCAGTTAATTATACAAAAATAGAAGAATCATTTGCAAAAATCATACGTATTAATTCTCAGTGTTATAGTATTATTTCTATCACGAATGATACGTATTCTACCGCAGTTAATTATACAAAAATAGAAGAATCATTTGCAAAAATCATACGTATTAATTCTCCGTGTTATAGTATTATTTCTATCACGAATGATACGTATTCTACCGCAGTTAATTATACAAAAATAGAAGAATCATTTGCAAAACTCATACGTATTAATTCTCAGTGTTAGAGTATTATTTCTATCACGAATGATACATATTCTACCATAGTTAATTATACAAAAATAGAAGAATCATTTGCAAAAATCATACGTACTAATTCTCAGTGTTATAGTATTATTTCTATCACGAATGATACGTATTCTACCGCAGTTAATTATACAAAAATAGAAGAATCATTTGCAAAAATCATACGTATTAATTCTCCGTGTTATAGTATTATTTCTATCACGAATGATACGTATTCTACCGCAGTTAATTATACAAAAATAGAAGAATCATTTGCAAAAATCATACGTATTAATTCTCAGTGTTATAGTATTATTTCTATCACGAATGATACGTATTCTACCGCAGTTAATTATACAAAAATAGAAGAATCATTTGCAAAAATCATACGTATTAATTCTCCGTGTTATAGTATTATTTCTATCACGAATGATACGTATTCTACCGCAGTTAATTATACAAAAATAGAAGAATCATTTGCAAAACTCATACGTATTAATTCTCAGTGTTAGAGTATTATTTCTATCACGAATGATACATATTCTACCATAGTTAATTATACAAAAATAGAAGAATCATTTGCAAAAATCATACGTACTAATTCTCAGTGTTATAGTATTATTTCTATCACGAATGATACGTATTCTACCGCAGTTAATTATACAAAAATAGAAGAATCATTTGCAAAAATCATACGTATTAATTCTCCGTGTTATAGTATTATTTCTATCACGAATGATACGTATTCTACCGCAGTTAATTATACAAAAATAGAAGAATCATTTGCAAAAATCATACGTATTAATTCTCAGTGTTATAGTATTATTTCTATCACGAATGATACGTATTCTACCGCAGTTAATTATACAAAAATAGAAGAATCATTTGCAAAAATCATACGTATTAATTCTCCGTGTTATAGTATTATTTCTATCACGAATGATACGTATTCTACCGCAGTTAATTATACAAAAATAGAAGAATCATTTGCAAAACTCATACGTATTAATTCTCAGTGTTAGAGTATTATTTCTATCACGAATGATACATATTCTACCATAGTTAATTATACAAAAATAGAAGAATCATTTGCAAAAATCATACGTACTAATTCTCAGTGTTATAGTATTATTTCTATCACGAATGATACATATTCTACCATAGTTAATTATACAAAAATAGAAGAATCATTTGCAAAAATCATACGTATTAATTCTCAGTGTTATAGTATTATTTCTATCACGAATGATACATATTCTACCATAGTTAATTATACAAAAATAGAAGAATCATTTGCAAAAATCATACGTATTAATTCTCAGTGTTATAGTATTATTTCTATCACGAATGATACATATTCTACCATAGTTAATTATACAAAAATAGAAGAATCATTTGCAAAAATCATACGTATTAATTCTCAGTGTTATAGTATTATTTCTATCACGAATGATACGTATTCTACCGCAGTTAATTATACAAAAATAGAAGAATCATTTGCAAAAATCATACGTATTAATTCTCCGTGTTATAGTATTATTTCTATCACGAATGATACGTATTCTACCGCAGTTAATTATACAAAAATAGAAGAATCATTTGCAAAAATCATACGTATTAATTCTCAGTGTTATAGTATTATTTCTATCACGAATGATACGTATTCCACTGCAGTTAATTATACACAGTATGTAAGTATTTGTACTCATATAGTTTCAATATTATTAAAACGTACTCCGACCTATGCGCCGAGAATGCTTTTAATTTCAAACTGCCGTAGCGAAAGGGTTTAAGAAGGCGACGAAAGTAAAATTGGACGATTGAAGAGGATTCAGGCCACGGAGTGGCGCAGCGAAAGGGTTAATTCGTACTTTAATTTCAGCTTTAAGCTACGAGATCGAAGTTTATTAAGCAAAAATTGACTACGTATTTCGAACGATTTCTACGCGACGTTACGTAAAAATAGCGATCGATTAACGCTAGCCTGAGTAAGTGATAAAATAAATATGGGGGAAAGGGTTGAAGACCAAAGTGTTTCAATGAACATAGCCGAAAGCACCAAGACATATTATTGTTGTCTCTGTTACCCAAGACAGCCGCCTTTTCTTTCCTGCCACGAAGAAAAATTCGAAAGGGGATGAAGCATCCCCCAAAGCAAGGAAACGTATTATTTTTACCCCTATGGCTAGTTTATCTCTGCAATTTCGTCACGGTGAAACATTTCGTAAGCGAACGGAACATCCCCAAAGGCGATAAAATGTATTACTTTTGCCCCTAATATTTAGACCGGCCATCTTTGCAATTTCGCCGCGGCGAAAAATTTTGGAAGCCAATGAAATACCACCGAATTGCAGAAAAATGTATTACTTACACTTCTGCTATCCGGGTTGGCAATCTTCGCAGTTTTACAGCAGCGAAGAATTTTCGAGGCGAATGAAAATACCAGCGAATGTGAAAAAAAAAAATGTATTATTTTTGCCTCTGCTATCCATAGACCAGCAATCCTTGCAGTTCTGCCACGGCGAAAAATTTGGGAGCAAATGGAACTCCGCCGAATGCGAAAAAAAATGTATTATTTTTGCAATTCAGATCCAAGTCAGCCATGTTTGCAGTTTTGCAGCGGTTAAAAATTTGGAAGCGAACGAAACAAACCGCGAAGCGAAAACACGAGGTTATTTTTACCCCTATGACCGGTTATGTTTGCAGCTTTGCCGAGGTGCAAATTTTCGAAGCAAACAAGTACTCCTGAACGTAGAAAAATGTATTATTTTTGCCCCTACGCGGCAACCCAAAAAAGGAAAGAAAACGCATCGTTTTTGTCCTTATGAAGCAACTCTGAAAAAGGAAGAAGACGTATTGCTTTCGCCCCTATGAAACAACTCCAAAAAAGAAAGAAGACGTATTGTTTTGGCCCCTATGAAGCAACCCTAAAAAGCGAGAAGATATATTATCTTTGCCTCTGTGATCCAAGTTAGCCATCTTTACAATTTTACCGCGGTGGAATATTAGAATGCGAATGAAACATCCCCAAAAGCAAGGAAACATTTTTGCAACTTTGTTACAGGGAAGAATTTGTCAAGAAGTGAAATATCCCTAATAGTAGGACAACGTCTTTGCAATTTTGTCACGGTGAAAAATTTGGAAGCGAATGAAATATCTGCAAAAGCAAGGAAACGTGTTATTTTCACCCCACGAAGCAACTCTGAAAAGCAAGAAGGCGAATTAGTTTTGCCTCTGTGATTTAAGTCAGCCATCTTTACAATTTTACCGCGGTGGAAAATTAGAAAGCGAATGAAACATCCCCAAAAGCAAGAAAACATTTTTGCAACTTTGTTACAGTGAAGAATTTGTCAAGAAGTGAAATATCCCTAAAAGTAAGACAACGTATCATTTTTACCCCTACGAAGCAACTCTAAAAAGCAAGAAGACGAATTATCTTTGCCTCTGTGATCCAAGTCAGCCGTCTTTGCAACTTTGTCACAGCGAAGAATTATAAAGCGAATGAAACATCCCCAAAACCAAGAAAACATCCTCGCAATCGGAATATTGTCGCGGTGAAAAATGTTGAAGCGAATGAAATATACCAGCAAAAGCAAGCGAATCGTATTATTTTCGCTGGTACGAAGAAAGCCGGAAAAAGGTAAAGAGGTCGTATTATTTTCGCCCGTGTGAGAGCGGAGCTAGCCATGTTTGCAGTTGTGGCACACGGAATATATGCGGCTTATCAACACGATTGCGCGTTGTAAACGACGCCGAGGGGCATATGGCCGAGTAGTAGGAGTCAACGTACTACTACTCGCCGACTGGCTACGCCGGGAATATCGATGAAGGAGGAACGGTGGCGCAGTGCCGGTGTTCTCCTCCTACTATGTCCTCATCGTGCCAGCTGCATGCAGACGGCGAAATACTGCGTGTCAAAGTCGAATCATCGAGACAGCTTGCATTCTTCCTCACGGTTCGCGCGTTCCCCGTCTACGTTTATAGCCTCCGTTTATACGGGCGACCTACTACCGCTCAAACGGATGTACACCCCCCGCTCGCAACTATTACGTCTCGCGGAAAATCCAGCGAACTACTCGCGCAGCAATTGTTGTCTGTTTATATGCTAGATATACGCGCTATTTACTTCAGGCTTGAAAACGATTAAAGGTTTAATACAGTTAGGAGTTGGAAACAATTAGGGGTTGAAAACACTTAGGGGTTCGATACAATTACGAGTTTAATACAGTTAAGGGTTGAAAAAAATCAGGGGTTGAAAACGATTAGGGTTTTAATACAGTTGGGAATTGAAAACAATTAGGGGTTGAAAACAACTAGGGGTTCGATACAATTAGGAGTTGAATACAATTAGGGGTTTAATATAGTTAGGAGTTGAAAACACTTAGTGGTTTGATACGGTTAGGAGTTGAAAACAATTAGAGATTCAAAAGAATTAGTAGTTCATAGCAATTAGGGGCTGAAAACAATTAGGAGTTGACGGCAGTTAGCAGTTGGGAACAATTAGGGGTTCATAACAATTGTAGGTTGAAAACAATCGGGGATTCGAAAGCTTCAGGGGTTCATAACAGTTGTAGGTTCAAAGCAATTAGGGGTTGAAGAAAGTTAGGGGTTCAAAGCAATTAATGGTTCAAAACGATTAGAGGTTCAAAACAATTAGTAGTTCAATACGATTAGGGATTCAATACACTTAGGGGTTCAATATAATTAGGAGTACAAAACAAATTGGGGGTTCAGAAAACGTAGGGATTCAATGCAATTAGGGGTTGAACAAAGTTAGGGGTTCAAAGCAACTAATGGTTCAAGACAGTTAGGAGTTCAATACAATTAGGAATTCATTACACTTAAGGTTCAATAGAATCAGGAGTTCAATACACTTAGAGGGTCAATGCGATTAGGGATTGAAAAGAATTAGGGGCTCGAAAGAATTAGCCAATTGGCCCAAACGTGGCCAAAATTGTGATTCTCTAATTGTCTTGAGCAGCGTACTGTCTACAATTATTACTATACGCAAAGTAGTATACAGAATCGAAAGAAAACGCGAGCACGAAATGGCAGTAATTTGCTAAGGCACAAAGGGAACTTCCATGATTGCCATTTCGAAAAAGCAAATTATACCGGGAAGATTGCAGACAGATCGTGTGTACACTTTGATCGTATCAAGATTCGACTTGGATTACGTCGGGTTTTCTTGTTGGAAACGGACCAATTTCATCCGTGAAACGTTTGCGGATGAATATTGGGAAAGGTTTCGAAAATTTGACGGCGATCCCTGTTCCTATTCTACACGTACACGATTTACCAATTTAATATGGATACTTTGGAGAAATTGGTCAACTTACGAGACAAGCGAGCCAATTTAAACGCGTCCAGATTTTAACTATCGGTGTTATTACATAAATATCGGGACACAGGTTTTCGGGGTTAATATTGCCGACGAAAATAATGAAGCTCGCACACGCGAGGCCTACTTCTGCATGCGATTTTCGCGAATTAACCTGATTTCTATCGCCTCCTCCCTTCGATTGAAATACTTTCTTCCTTCAAGGCTTACGAACCAAAAGAACCTGCATACGTCTTCGGTGGCTACAACAAAATTCTGGCGCATCGCTTTTACGTATCGCTCGACCCTAGAAAGACCGAGTTTCGAATCGGACCATCGATTTCAAAACGAAAACCGCTTCTTCTATATTAACCATTTCGCTACGAATATAAGGTAGATGTTCTAATTACTGTCAATGTCCCTATAATCGTCACTCGGATTCGTTTGTTTAAGCCTTTGAAGCACACTGGTATGAAAACCGTAAGTTAACATTTAACTTTGTTGCAAGTGGAATTCCTTTCTATCGAAGCAACACTATAATTCGTGCCACGAGTGTGATTCGTTATCGTGTGTCAATGGGATAACCCTTTCGCTACGGTGAATTTTAATAAAAACAATATGCTGAAGTCGTCAGAATACTCAGTTGTCGTGCATTGAATTCATAGTTTTCTTCTAACTCTTCCCTATCCTTTAGGTAACAAAAACGTGCGAGTACTTCAGGACGCCAACAGTGTTTTTAATTACTATAAGGTTATCCAAAATAGACTATAGGAACAGCTACCTTCACTTTTCTTCTTTCCCTTTCTGCTTTACCCTTTTCTAATCTGTTTTTCATTTCTATTGTCTTCAATCCTTCTTGTTTCAATTTTTATTCTTTTCACCTCTATTTTACTAACAAACATGGCGTTTCACGGATATTCTCATTCAACATCCTAAAGGTACTTTTGGATAACCCTATACCGGCCCATAAAGAAGGGCTATACATAATTGATTA
This sequence comes from Eucera pruinosa, assembly GCA_028830335.1. NCBI lineage: Eukaryota > Metazoa > Arthropoda > Insecta > Hymenoptera > Apidae > Eucera > Eucera pruinosa. The sequence continues at coordinate 11,165,031 of JAMYCR010000008.1, read as the reverse complement.
CCCCGTTTCGTTCAAGCAACCCCTTTTTACATCCAACGTTTCCCTAAAATATACAATAGTTTGCATACATTTGGCGACATAAATTTGAAAGCCACCTCAAAAAAGGCACCAAGAAGTCATTCGTAGGATGACGACGCTTCGCTTCGACGAAACGTCGAACACGAAAGAGAGCGAGCAATTGGGGATGTGGAGATGTAGAGAGGGGATTGGATAGGAAAAAGGAAGGGTATTTCGTTTCGTTCTGGGCCTGCTAGTGGACTCATCACAGTAAGGCTACCTAGCAGGCCCTGCCTTATTCTTAAACGTTGGGATATTAGAAGGAAGGTTAACTCTTTGCGGACGAGTGTCGGCAAATAGTCGACGAAACCATTTCGATTTTCTGGATGTCGATTTTCAAAGCAAGAAATTTGAATTAGTATAAGCACTCTCGATAATAATTGAGCGAAAATTCGTTAAATGTTATTAAATTCTATCCGTAGTGAACTCATAATTGAGTGGAAATTTGTTAAGTGTTATTTTTTCTCGTCCGCAAAGGGTTAAAGGCGGTATATGCAATCTTGCCTTGGATATTAGCCGACGTTCGAAACTTGAATTTTACGTTTAATTAACACTAGGTTTTGCGAAACGCGTCACGTTGACGCCGTTCAGATTTCATGCCTAAAATGATAGAGAACATAAATATTATTCTTTCACTACTTTATTGTTAACTTTACGTAACACGATGGTATAAATATATGTATTCCAAGTGATTCTCTTCATCCTCACGCTTCTACTTTCGAACATTTATACGCAGTGTACGTATTTTCCCAGAAGCCTGTCGAATTATACACGTAACGTTCGTAAACCTAATGTTAATAGCAAAGTAAATAATGTACAGTGTTGCCTTGGCTATTAACCAACGTTCGGCACCGAATCTGGCGAAAGTTGAAGGGAGGTAGATGTTTCAGGAAATCCTGAGTGTCTCCTTGTTCATAGAGAGCGAGTGAGCGAGAGACACACAGCATGGTTAATCGACATTTCACGGTAGATTTAAAAACATAGGCATACGTATGCATATCTTAAGTGGATAGGGTCGGAGGCTCACTCCACGAAGGCAGTTCGAAAAACTGGTGGGGATAGCGACCGGTCAGTATGCATGGCAAACTCCCGGCCAATATCCAAGGCAATACTGTATATGGACGAGTTAGTTTAAGCGAGTACTTGCGAGAAAGTTCTATTTCATATGTCCCTCTAGTGGCGAGTACGGGGGAGCTAAGGGAGCCACATGGGGTTACGTTTTTCAGCATTCCCCCTAACTCGAATTAGCCCCCTTTGGAAACGCGTGGAAACGAAAGTTAGGAGCGAAAGGGTGGGCCGACGGACGGGACCCTTGGCGGAATTTGGCGAACCTTTTGCGCATTGCAGCCGTGGTCGCGCGACCGAGTAGTAAAAGTCAACGTACGTCAGGCACAGAAGAATGGTGCACGGGTGCACGTGATAGTGCATATCGACGGGCGAAGAGTGGCGCAGTGCCGGTGTTCTCCTACCACCGCTTTTCGTGACGCTCGGCCACGCGGAATTGTGTTAGGCGATTGTAGTCGGAAAGTGACGGGGGCGAAACACACAAGCCGGCTACCAAGTCGATAACCGCACACGCCTACCCTATGGAAACTCTCCCCCGGCGTTCTTATCTTCGCGATCGGCCTTAAAACGTCCGGCCGACCGGACCGGGCGATTCCACGTAGATACGATTTGACAAATCGACCATCAATTTTTCGCCAAGATAAAAGACGATGCTTCGTGCAATTTCGGATAGCGGATATAAATATGCGCCCTATCTATCCGCAGCGGAATAGTTTTCGGCCAAACGCGATTATATAAACGTACCTAAAGACGCTAATTTTCTTCTTTTTTCTTCGCTGTGTTAAGTGTCGTTGCATGACTGTAGAACCTAATGGAGAATTTCTAAACAACGCGGAGCGAAATCAGTTGATAAGAACGTCCGAAAAAGTGAAGATCTACTTCGAGATACGATAAACGTATCGCGAAAAGAAATTCCATTTACTGGTTAGGAAAATCTCGTAGTATCGATACTATACGTGGACGTAGAAGTATCAGAAAACATTAGGTGAAGTATCGTTTTATTATCGAGTAGACTTATTTTCCCTCGACAGTAAACGATTATTTTTATTCCCTTCCATTACCCATTTATTTAATCTTCTCGTTATGTTTGTTTATACGTAGAGCAACATTTTCGTAGCGTTCGTAGTTAGTTCCACGTTTTCACGTTCGACCGGGAAAACTTTTTGCTTCCCCGCTGTTCTATTTTGCAGGGAATCGATTCGCGTAGTGGAAAGTTTTAACCCTTTTAGCAACCGAGTGCAGGCGAAATTATTGATTAGGGTTGGGCGAAATTTTCGAGTGAATTTTGTCCGGCAAGTTTCAATCATTGTAAAAGGGGACAGAGAGTTAAATTCTTAGCGAAGGACTGAGGATTAACAAGATCAAACTCTTTTCTTACCGATTGTAATCTATTGGAATTTTCTGGATCTGTATACAGTTATAAATATTTTTGTTCGTAAGCGTAACACGAATAATGTATTTTATAAATACATTACGCTGTTCCTCGTTGCAGAGAAAATTACAAAGCAACGAAAACCGAGTTTTATTCGTGTGTACCATTTGGGATCGTAATTTTTACCACGCTTCCATAATGTAGGATTAAAGAGCGCAATTAAAATTTCTATTTTAGTCTCATTCCTTTAATTACCATTGCAATTCCCCTTTTCTTTCTTTCTCTCTCCCTCTAAAATATTAATCCCGTTGCATCGTGCAAATAATCCGTGAAAACCCCAAGAACCTCATCGAGGAAGACTCGGGGAATCGAAGCAAGTAGAATGAGATAGTGGGTAGTCGGACGCGGAGTGAATCACGATTCTACTTCCGTGTGCCTCCAAAAATAGGTCAAATTTACGAATTTTTTCCGCGGCAACCATAAATCGGAGCTTCTTCAAACTTCGCTCGTGCCTGTATCCATGGTTCACCAGTGCTACGAATTTTTTTCACCAACAAAACTCGACGCCGTATAATCTCTCTCTCCGTTCTCTGTCCAACGGTATCGCCCGCGTTTTAAACGGCGTATAAATTTTTGCCCCGGGTAACAGCGGGGAAATTTCGTTCTCTTTGTTCCATTAGTCATGCTAGCGCGTCCCAGTTTGCTAATTCGCTCTTTCCTCGAAAGAGTATGGCAGCGTTTTATTAGTCCGCAAGGTGACCGGCAGCGAGAGTCTCGAAAAATCGATACGCCGCATCTTTTTGTCATCGCGTCTCTCTGGCTCGAGTCCTTCAAGCGAATGGACGAATCTCTTTTGCGAAACGCCGGAGGGGCCCGAGGGGAGGGTAGAAAAATACAGGAAAAGAAACGACGTTACCGTGGAGAAAGTAATGTGAAGCTGTTGTAGAGAGGGAGAAGAATGGGAAAAAGGAAGGGTGTTGGCGTTTCGTCCTGGGCCTTGCTAGTAGAACTCGTCGGTGCAGCTACCTAGCAGGCCCTGCCTTATTGTTAAACGTTGGGATATTGGAAGGAAGGTTAACCCCTTGCGGACGAGAAGTAACGACACCTATGGGAGTACTTTAGTTTCGAATTTTATATCTTTGAATTTTGAAGTTCTTGAGTTGCCAACTATTTAATGCGTAAGTATTCGTTACGTTAAGTTTTTCGCTTTAAATGTCAACACGGGTTCAGAAAACCAAAAATGATTAGGCGACTATTTGTCGACGCTCGTCCGCAAAGGGTTAAAGGCGGAATATAGATTCTTGCCTTGCATATTGGCCGACGTTCGGCACCGTATCTAGCCCTGCGACATTTGCAAGTGGACTCTGTTTTACTGTTTATCACGGTCACCAACCGTGTGCCGCTACAAACTTATTTTACTTATCGACGTACGTAATACTATTATCTTTATGCTATTGCAAATTCTAACCTACAAATCTTAGAACCGAGAGGATACACGGAAATTCGTAAGTGACTACTTTGTCCTTTAACTTTCGCGAGGAAGTGTAGCTTGTACCTTATACGATGTGAAAACATCGATCGAATAGATCATTGTTTATGGAGCTGTGGAGAGGGGATAGAATGGGAAAAGGAAGGGTGTTGCGTTTCGTCCTGGGCCTTGCTAGTGGACTACTCATCAGTAAGCCTACGTAGCAGGCCCTGCTTTATACGTTGGGATATTGGAAGTTTTTTTTTTTTTATTGAGATACTATCGAGATACTACCGTGCCTGGTAGCTAATGCCACCTTATCGGAGGATCGTGATGGGTTGGGTTGCTATTACCTGCGAGAAATGTGAACCCGCTTGGCGATAGTAGAGTTAATCTAGGATAAAATTTGCAAAAAACCTAGAACAATATACGTTGGGATATTGGAAGGAATGTTAAAAGCAGTATATATGTATGGACGAGGTAGTTGGAGCGAGTGTGCTTTCGAGAAAGTCCTATTTCGTATGTCCTTCTAGTGGTGGATGCAGGAGCGCCGACACAGTAGTATTCCAGTTCGTCGTCGTCGTCGTCGTTGCCGTTCCCCCGCATGTCGCGATCTGACATTAAACTAATTTCGCCCGGTGTAATCGGCTAGCGGAGCATCGAATGCACAGAGTCGATGCTCCACTTTCGCAGCGGAGACGGCAAAGGGAAAAGAGAAAACGGATAGCTGCGGATGAGGAACAGAGACAGAGATGTTTATCGGCACACGACAGAAGGGAAGTTCTTTTATATATATCGAAAGGGATTGGACGCCGGGAAACAACCGGATGGGAATAACAGGGGAACGTTTCCCGTGTACGATATACCGCGAACTGTGTACCAATTCGTAGCCAATCCTCTTCTACTGGCTGCGATTAATTTCCGGATAAAGGCGGTCCGCGAGGCCGTCTACTTATTCACGCCACCCGATTACCATCTAATGAGATGTGTAATTACGGAACGCGCTACGCTCCACCACGAATCGTTAATCTCTTTACGCGATCGGACTTCTTTTCCTTTAGCTTCTTCGTATCCCGGGCAGCGAAGAAGAAATTCGCGGTCGATCTTAGGGCTTTGATAATTCTTCGCGCGGTAAGGCTTTTTAAATGCAACGATCTTTCGGCGAGTGAAACGCGTTTTTGGATTCGTTTCGGTCACTCGGTGTTACTTTGAGACGGAGGAAATTTGTCTTAACCCCTTGACGTGGAAAACTTTTCGGAGGATACTTATAGCAACGGTGCGACGAATGCAAAACGTTAAAACGTTACGACGTACGCGTAATTTATGCTTACAATGCTGAGCTTTATAAGCTGAAATTGCAGATAGAGTTAAAATTGAAATTTAACAAGAGTTAGGGTGAATGACCCACGCCCTGCCACTGTGAGCTATTTTGTCTGAAATATGAACGAAACCCTAACGTGTTATACAAGAAAGAAATCTAACATTGAATTGTAAGTGCAGCGAATGTAATAAAACAAAGCAACGCTTAACAATTTTTATCATTCTTTCGTATAAACGGATAGAAGAATGTGCGTCGATTAAAAGAGCGAGAACAAAGGCTGTTCTACTATCAAAGGGAAAGTTAACGTACTACAGAGAAGGTTTTTATTGCATCTTTTTAATGAACTTTTAAACGTTGAAATTTAGAAGCTTCGACTTTTTCAAGGGTTGACATTTGGGTGCTTTAAGTTATTAAGCTTCGATATTTTAGAGTTTTAGGATTTGAAAGGTTCTCCATTTAACTCGCGTTAATTTATCGTCAATCGCCACCATTGGCCTCTCCCCGTTTCTTTCCATTCGCAAAAGTAAGAAATGAACGTGGGATCGCGTGGGATATTGAAGAATCGTTCGCCTTGCATCGGAGCCGAATCGAAACAACGCGGAGCGGGAAACACGGTCGATAGAATGGCGCAGCAGAATGTTCTTGTCACGGGGGAACACGAAGAGGAGTCGAAAAGGAACACGGGCAACCCCGTCGCCGAGAACACGGCAATTCTCTAACTCGGAGAGATTTATGAGCCGTGGCTCGAAGTAAACCGCACCGCGAACAACCGATCCCCCATTTCAACCCTCTCTCGCCGTCACTATTCCGAATTAATCCGTAAGGCGTGAAGGTCGAGGATCGCGGCTCGCCACCGCGTGTCATTTTTATCGCCCGTTCAGAACGATAAAAGGAACTTCGAAAGGGGGAGGCAGCGGAAGTTAACGAGCCGCGAAACCAACGCGCCTGGCTTTAAAAATTCCAACCTCAACCCCTTCGAATTCGTATAAATACGTATTAAAGCATAATTACAGCAGAGGCCAAGAGTTTGGAATCATCCGCGTTATTTCGTGCAACGCGAGAATTAGAATAACGAAAGGATATAGAGACGAAAATTGTGTTAGTTTCTTCGTTCAAAAATCGTAGGATGGGAAACCTGATTATATTACAAAGTTTAGCGGAATGATCTTAAAGTCTTGTCTAAAAGCTAATAGAGAAGAAAGTAACGAATAAAATTATCATCGATATCTGTAATTAGTAGTTTCGAGTTGATGAGAAAATTAGTCGAATTTTCATATGACTGTAACCCGAAAAGGTGATTCCAAACTTTTGGCTGGCAATGTATTTCAATGATAAACATAGTATATAAATAATGATAAATATAGTATACTATTTAATGATAAATATAGTATACTATTTAATGATAAATATAGTATACTATTTAATGATAAATATAGTATACTATTTAATGATAAATATAGTATACTATTTAATGATAAATATAATATAATATACTTCTAATAAATATGGGGATAATTGATCAGGAATATATCAATTCTATCAGCGCGTTTTAAACTAGTTAAACAGTCCGCCTATTTAAATTCCCCATAGACGCGCAAAAATCCGCAATCTAGCGATCGTGTCACGAGGATAACGACTGCGCAGCGTAGCAGCCGAGTTCGTAGGCGAATTTCGAATAACTCCGCCGCCTTGGCGTACAAAATTGTTATAAACCAGCGATGGAAAATACAGTGCACGCCAAAAGTATGCAACAATTTTTGTCCAACATCGGAACTCGGAACTCTCTTCGATCGCGAACGCCAAACGAATTCTTGCGCCCCTCGTAACGAGTTCTCGAACCCTGCATTCCGGCCGATCCGTTACAGTTATTAATAATGGGAACTATACGAGGAAAATCCTAGGAATGACAGAAATTATCCGTCGCGGTAAGCAAAGTAGATTCGCGAAATAATTTCCGTGCAAACGCATCAACCCGTCGATCAATGTGTCCCGACTTCGTATTGTTCGCCTCTAACAATGTGCACGCGGATGATTTGGTCTTCCTAACCGATAATCCGTAATACGTATTGCTTATCGAGCCTCCCTCCGTTCGCGATTTCCAAGCGCCCAGTGCTTCCGGCAACCGTTAAAAAACCGCCTGTAAAAACTTCGATATAATCCGGACTCCGCGGGAAATAGACCCAGATGACGTAAACATGTCCTACGACCGGTTCGCGTCGATAGCGGCGAGGAGGAAGAAGAAGATTAAGAAGAGACGCGTCGAGTACGGCAAGAAACTTGCATGCTCGAATAAGCCGACCTTTTGGACGGCTGGAAAATCGAACCAGCACCTTCCATTCCCAGGTTCCTCCCCTCTCTTTCTATCTTCAACTATATTCGCGTCGCTGCACTTCGGCAATTTCTATGCAGCAGTTTATTTTTCGAAACTGAGCGAGTTATAAAGGTAAACGAACCGATTACTGTCACCGTTCCTGTAACCGCCGCTCGAATTCGTTTATTCAACCCCTTGACATGCAATTATTTTATTACTCGCGTATGCCAATATATCCGTTCGATATTATAACTGCGTGCCGATCCGTATACGCCTGTGGCGGCTCTCCTGCACCTACCACTAGAGGGACATATGAAATAGGACTTTCTCGAAAGCGCTCGCTCCAACTACCTCGTCCGCCTTTAACCCTTTGCATTCGAAAACAATTTTAATAATATAATCTACTGGTAACTTGAATACTATTTTTTGGCGCTTTTGACGATTTGAAGTGTTATTCTGTACTTCAGAAATAGGAAAGGTTGCCTTTAATTTGCTTTGCATTGAAAGGTATAGAAATTGAATTAGTGGAAATAAATAAAAACTTTAAATCTTGAATTACGAAGAAAATTACGTAAGTCGCCGTAAAGGCGCCAACGGAGTACAAAGGGTTAACCTTCCTTCCAATATCCCAACGTTTAAGAATAAGGCAGGGCCTGCTAGGTAGCCTTACTGATGAGTCCACTAGCAGGCCCAGCACGAAACGCAACAACCCTTCCTTTTTCCTATCCTATCCCCTCTCCACAGCTCTACACGCCGTCTATCTTTCAAACGAATAAAGTTATAACACGAGCCTTCAGTCTACTCTCACTCGTAACCCTTTCTAACGTTTACGAATCTACTTTTAATTCAAATGTGTCATTCAATAGAGAATGACGACGTAAAGCTTCGCAAATACGTTTGTTTCTTAACTTTAACTTTTTCTCGCTCTGAACTTTCTCATGTTTCGTAAGTTTTGTCGACAAGTGTATACGGATACTGTATAGACAAGTTTCATTTTACAACTCCGAATCTTGCGAAACAAAGCTGTGATTAAAGTTCAAGTTGAATTTTACTCTGGAATACTGAACGTATAAAAAGTATGTTCATAAATGAAAGAGAGGTTGAACAATATTGTGCTCGAAACTGGAACGATCGTTACGTTAACGAAGTTCTACAAATAGTTGAATAAAGTTACTTGGAGCGCGAACCTTAAAGTGGGAGTACGTGGTACGTCTACCCTAGCAGGTGTCTCGCAAAACTCGAGTTGTTTATCAGTGAATCGAACGGAGATACGGAAGTACGTAAAAGGACAAGATTCCGCGTGTTTGGAATTGAGAAGTCTAGCGGAAAACAGTCCACTATAAATGGACTACGGATTTTGAAGCAAACTCCTATTTTTGTTACCAAAATTAACCCTATCGCGCGTTGCTACGGAGCATTGAAATAATTTAGTATAACGGCTTCTTATTTATACTTACATATATTTACGAGTAAACAACCCCTCGATGTACGGTGAATATTTCTACAGATTACTCGTATTTTAGAAAACAATAACAAGTATAACGCTTGGTTTAAAAGTAGATGGTGTACAAAGGAGATTAAAAGAAGCACCGCGTTTATTAACATCGATAAATGCTCTGTTGAAGCAGTTAAACTAACCGTAGTATCGCGACGTTGAAGCATTGTCTAACATTTTACTTCTACTTTTGTATAACGAAAGTGTTTCCAACTTGCGAGCCAGTCGATAAAAGTAAATAAGTTTCAACTAAAACCAGCATCTAGTCGCGAGGTTGTAGAAATACGATAGCCTACGGCTGCAACAACTTAAATCCACCCCTAGTTTCACCCCGTCGCTATTTTAAAATGCACTTCCCTGCGATTCAAGTGTCCAAATAAATACAGCGGCGCGTGCGAATACTTTTCTAACCCCCGTACAGAAGAAAGATCGTAGGCTATTCGACGTTACAAGAGGCATAGAAAGATGGCGGCGACGATGAACCAATAAAGCCGGTTATCGAGAATGATAACTCGCGTACATAGAGCGTTCGCGGAAACACGTGTTGTCTCGGGCGCAGAGACGGATAAAAGGAGTTCGGTTTTCGAGGGGGCGATCGATGAAGCTGTAAAGCCGTTCCCACCAACGCGAGCCTAACAAAAGTTACGCGTACTACAAGAGCCTAAAGGAACGTTTACACCAACCTAGCGAGAAATTATCCTTCTTCGCCGCTTCGGTGAAATTCGAGCTACAAACGAGTATTCTTTCACAATTTCGCAGCGGGAACGGCACTCTTTCGATACAAACGAGTAGAGCTTATTGCTTTACTAGTTATCGCTGCTAATGGTATTGTTCTACGCCTGAAGTGGGCAAAGCTTGTAGCGATGGCGGCCATTTATCACATTTCGCAAATAGAATCTTTGTGTCTATGGTAATCTTCGTTATTTTCGATCACCCTTTTTGTTTTTCTTTGTTTATCGAGCCAACGACGAATCGCTTCTCCGATGAAGTCTGATCTAACGATGAAGTCTACGATGTTTTAACCCTCTACAATATTGTACGACTTGCTAGTGACGTACAGTGGCAGAAGTACAGAAAATATAAGCAGGAAAAAGCAATACGCGAAATTTCATTTCATTCACGTTTATAGGTAACGAGTAACAGTAATGCTTCTAATTTTTTAACGCATGAAATGAATGCTTCGAAATGCCATACAAGAGAAGCAAATAGTCTAATAGTCACGGTTTACTATTTTATTAGAGTTAAAACTGGAAACTCGAAGCGCAAAGAAGCACCGCGTTTATTAATACGAAAGTAGTACCGATCTAAGCATTTGGATGCTTTTTACGATTAATTGCGGCGCAGCATTGTTGCCGCGAATTAAGGAACAAGTACTATTATAGTATAGAGCAAAATATACATATATACTTTTGATAGAACTACCGACGATTAATGTATACTTAATTGTACCAAAGAAATAGACACGCTAGATATTTGCAAAGCGCGTGTGATTGAAGCACAATAAATCTTCGTTAATATTTCGTATAGAAAATCACCCAATGCACCGTTGCAAGTTTATGTCATTTTTATTGGAACTTTCTACCCAGTCACTTCGACTGGTTTCATAGTTCCAATGTTAATTAACCCCTTGCCTTACGAATTATTTTATTACCTACACGTGCTGGCGTAAGTTGATCACTGCTTTTACATCGCGTGAAGTACAAATCGTAGAAATATTCAAGGCACGTTTTATTTTCCAGCCTCTAAGTTTGTACCGCGAAATTAAGATTGAAATTCAAATGAAATTTTACCCTGAGCAATATTTATTTTTGACGAATTCGCGGTGTAAATCGTAGAACGTGTACGACACGTTATTGTAGGCCAAGGGGTTAACTTCTTCGCCCAACGCTTTTTGTAGCCACAGTGGATCGTGTACTATGCAAAGATGACTTGTTGGCGTGGGTGCTACAAGCTGAACGGCACAGGGGCAAGGGGAGCAGTTCAGTCGCACCGCCTATTAGCCAGTAGAAAATCTTTCTTCCGGATTCTCAGATGCTACACGCATAGTAGTAGATCCTTCGTATTCGCTAAGGATTCGCGAGTGCGGACCCTCCTTAGGTATCTTCTCGAAGATTTCCCCACATCCTCGCGAGAAATACAAATTAGGTTCACGCGAATGCGATTCAGTTGCAATTCCAAGTCGTTCTATCTCACTCTACCTCCACGTGTTTTGTTTCGCGTTCTTTGTCGCGCAGTAGACTTGCAGTCGTGACACCGATTCGTCCAATGACGATAATACGCGTGACCGAAGGTGTCGCTGATATGCGACAGCCAATCGGTTTGCCTCGCCGACGAGTCATCTCTGCACAGTAGGTATCCGAAAGCCGCGGCAAGGATTTAACCCTTTGCGGACGAGTGTCGGAAATAATCGCCCAAGTTCTTCGGTGTTTTGGACATATATTAACTTTTAAAACAAAGAAATTCAGCTTAAGATGATCACTGATACGACGCTGTTAATACGTGGACAAGTATTTGTTTAATAACGTCTTCAAAATATTAATAATCGAACGAAAATTCGTTAAACGTTATTTTGCTCCGTCCTCAAAGGGTTAAAAGAACCGCACGAGTCTCGCGATCCGCGGTTTGCCCGTTCCCATCGTGTTTCCCGTCTTCTCGTTCGATCGGTGTGAACGCACCTTTAAATAGACCTTTTCAGATCTCCCAGCGATAGAAACGAGCGTATAGTTAACCTTGAATAGCTAAAGCAAGGGCTGAAATAATACGAATCGATGAATCGAAAGAGGCTCCTTTCTACCCTAGGCATATCCTGCTCGTCGATAATTCATGCAAACGATACGTAAATGCGGCTCGCGCCGCGAATAATCGCGACGGGTTTTTAAAGGCTGAAAGCCGATCGGGATCTCAAGGATAGGAAAAGCAAACCCGTCGCAGCTTTAAGCCGCCACTATTGCCAAGACAATGGATTGTCAAACTCGAGTGCTAGTCAAACTTTCCCTTTCCCTCGTCCGATATAACCGCGGATATCACCCCCGTCGGCTAAATCTTCTCCTCGTGCACACAGAGAGATTCCGATAGACAGATAATATCAGACAAGCCGAGATAAAGTATAGCAGCCAGGCGACGAGACGCGAGGCCGGGAAATCTGAATAGCAAACTCGCGAGAATCGGCCAGGAAGAAACTCGGGAAGCACTCACTTTCCAGGCCCTCCTCGGCGAAAGACCTCTTTCGAAATTTTCCATCCCGCCGCCTATTCTACGCTCGATACCGTCCAGATTCTGTTATTTAAGAATCTCTGCCTCTGCTCACCGTTTCACCGTTACGCTATTCGCTATTCTTCGGGATCGAGCTTCATTAACAGCGACGAGACTAAAGCAGCCTGCAGACGTTGATAACCTTAAAGTGGCAGCACGTGGTAAAGGGTTATCCAAAATAGAGTATAGGAACAGCTACCTTCACTTTTTTTTCTTCCCCTTTCTGCTTTACCCTTTTTTAATCTGTTTTTTTATTTGTATTATCTTCGTTCGTTCTCGTATCAATTATTATTTTTTTCATGTTTATTTTACTAACAAACATATGGTGTTTCACAGGTATTCTCATTCGACATATCCTAAAGGTACTTTTATAAATCTACCCAAGGTTCGAGAACTTTGCATTTTCTTAACTTTCTGCTGCGAGCTTCCGGTCACCTTTCACCCAATTGTGTTCCTATTCTCGCGCAAGAAATTTTCTTTTGCTTTGATTCGAGTGTAAAATGAATTGCGCTCCGATTTTTGCGTAACAGGCTTTTTTTGTTGCTTTGATTCGAACGTAAAGGAATCGTGCTATTATGTCGAATGCAAAAAGGATCGTGCTCGCGATCTTTTGGTCTCTTTTGATCTCCAATTGCGTTCTTATTTTTGCGTAAGGAACATTTTACCTTTGACTCGAATACAAAAGAATTGCGTTCCCCGTTTTTTTGCGTAAGAAGCTTTTTAGGTTCGATACAGACGTAAAAGGATCGTAGTTGGTAGACTGCGATTCTTTGTGCATTTATGGGAAATTTAAACGTGCGAAGTAATGCAATGTACTACACGTGATGGGCAGAAAATATGCAAAATATTCAGAGCAAATTATACCTCGCGATGTTTAAGAGATAGAATCAGTCTGTATTTAAATTCCACTCCTCTATTTTGCTTTACAAAAAGTTCGATTTGCATAAAGATCCGCAGTCTAGTAATTAGTAGGTTCCTCTTCTTCTAATTATTAAGTGTTCCTAGAGGGAAAAGGATGTAATTGAATAGACTAGAATCTCGCGAAGGAGCGTAGCAGCGTTCGACAAAATTGGCTATCGGAATCAAACGGAATTGCGGTACCAGTGCTTAGAAATATGCAAATTAATAACCTCTGCCATACTTCTGGCAATTTTTGCATTATTCAGCAGCAAAATTTCAGCCGATTTAATCCAATAAGGTGGCAAATTTATTCCCTAATTTAAAGGCGCATATAAAGTGGAACGTAGTCGTTTCAAACGCTATAGTAAGCGATTGTCGATCAATTGTACAAATTCAATCCTTCGATTGTTAGAAATCGGCCGATTTAAATCTGGTTCGTTATAGACTCTCGGAATATAACGATCTTAACAATTGTAGCCACGAATTCCAAAACGGCGCAAGTACACGAATCAACATTTTAAAGGAAGCGAATTACTCATTGCCTATGTTCCTTAATTCTCCATTAACTTTAATGATTCTTGTATGGTTAGATATTGGCGTTTTCTGTCGATTAATTTCGGCAATCAAAAACATTATCGGTATCTTAAAACACCCGAATTTCTTTGCCATCTAAAGGATAGGATAGAATCGAAAGAAGAACGCGAACTTAATGCAACGTAATTCAATGCTTTGTTCGATTAAGTAGCGAAAGGGTTAACCGTAACGTGATCGCTACTTGTGAAACTTTGAAAGCTCACTTAACGTACAATTTGCATTACTACATTAACCGCATCGGTGGCTTAATTCTTGTAAAATAACCGTACCAAAGATACTCTTATTTAATGTTATTTAATCTTACGTTACCATTTGCGATCACGTTCGTGAATCACTGTAACGTTCCACAATTAACATAATTGCCGTTCTGCAATTCGTGTCTTCAACCCCATCCTAATCAATGAATGCCTCAATAGCATCGCAACCTGCTCCAAAAGGAATCTCCCTTAACCCTTTCGCTGCAGCCCACGTAAATTAAGTGCATTCTCGATTCTTGGCCGAGGTTAATTTTTCTAAATTTAAAAATAGTGGTAGTATAGGGTACAAATATTCCCACGCCTTGTACAATCAATTAAAGTATAATAGATACGAATGAACGTAAAAATAACACCGTACCATATCAACATTTTTCGTGTACTTTTAGCAAACGATTGCCTAACTTTCGAAGGGGTATTCAATCGTACGCGGTAGCGAAAGGGTTAACACTTCCACCTCGAAGTTCCCAAACAAAGTTTCATTTTCCTCGCACCGATCTTAAGTTTCATCCTTTGCCGATGTTCCTGAAGTTCCTGAGCACTCAAATTTCTCTGTCTCTCGGTATGGATCGCATACGATCCACGCCAATGGACCACGTTAACCCTCCCCGCAACCCTCCCCCAACGAGCGTAGCCCCGAAACATCGCGCTACAACAACCAAGCAGGCGATTCACGAGCGATAAACGAGGATCCGGCGACGAATTTCTGTCTCACCTTGTCAATCGGCATTGAAGGGCACGCACGACAGAGGTTCCAGAATGAACCAATCATGAGGCCGCGGTGTGTGGGGCAGTGGAACAGTAGTGACACACAGCCGCTGCAGTAGCGACGGGGCCGTTTAAGACGACGGGCACGGTCGTCAGGCCAGGTTGATTTGCTCCCGAGGACGTGGCTCCTCGGCGTCGACGATGCGGCTACACTTGCTTTTCACTTCCCTTCTCTTTCTTCTTCTCTCTTCTCTCTTCCTCCACAACCACCACTCTACCACCTCCTCCTACCTCCTCCTCGACCACCACCTCCTCTTCTTCCTCCCGTGGCTCCTCTTTGCTGCTCCTTCTTCTACTTCGGCTCCTTCTTCTTCTTCGTCTTCTACTTCTCCCTTCGAGGCAGTAGTCGCGAAAGGTGGTCGGACGTCCGGCTTGTGCTCCCTCTGCGTGTACATGGGTATATGTACGTCTCGTACGTACTTATCTACGTGTACGCTTATATATATGTGTGGGTGTGTGTGTGTGTGTGTGTGTAAGTGTGTGTATGGGTGTACGTGACTGAGTGTGCCAGTGAATGCTTCACGAGGAGGAGGCAAAGAGAAGACGCGCGCGCGCGCGCTTGAGTTTTGCGGTGCGTGCGTGCGCGCGATGGATGCGGAGCACCGGTGTTTGTGCGAGTCACCAACGTGGCGATGGCGTAACCAGAGAATGCAAAAGAAAGAACGGGGGGAAAAAGAGATACGACGCCGCGAATGTGTGTGTGTGTGCTAGAGCTGGGTGCACGTAAAAAGGAGGAGCGCGTGTGTGTACGCGTACGTCTGTGTGTGCACCAGCAGCAGCTCGTCCGAGGGTGCAGCCTTAGCGGGACTTTAACCCTTTGCACTAGTGCGTCTGCTCGCAGTCGCAACCGGACTGAAATCTCTCTACCGCTTTGCATTATTTACTCAATCGATGGTGTAGTTTCAGGTGCGAACGGTCAACTTTTGGCCGCTCCACCTGCCTCCTAGCGCAAAGGGTTTCGCGTACGATCAGGAAAGGGTGCGGGTAAAGGGTTAAAGCCTGCGGATTTTTTGGGCACTCGTAGCAAATATCGAGACGCAAAAGGAATCTCTCCGCGTCTAGGTGTGCGAAAATGCGAACTGATTTGAATAGAAATCCGCAGGGCACCGATGCTAGGGGATATTAGGTTCGGATGGCCGTTTAAAACGAGTGGAACGGAATAGAAGCTAATTGAATTAAAAAGGGAGGAGTCGCGTTCGCTGGAATAGGGTAGGATAACGCGAATAGGGAAGAAACGCGAAGAGTCCGCGGATGTTTCGTCAGACGGTATTGTTGCTCGTCAGCGAAAAGGGTAACAATTGCAAACTAGAGACGGTAAACGGATTCAACGAAACACAAAAGAAGGAGACGAGGACGAAGAGGGACCGGGAAGCAAGGAAGAAGGGGTGGGCCGTGTTCGAGGCCTACCACTCCATCGTCTCCGTCGTTAGGATTTTCCGCTTCCTTCCCGTCGACCGATACAACTTCTGCTTTCCTCTTCTGCCGAAACTTTCACCACTCTCTTTCTCTCTCTCTCTCTCTCTCTCTCTCTCTCTCTCTCTACAGATATCTCTCTCTCTCTCTCCGTTTAAACGTCCGTCGTCGACGATAAAGTTTTTCACCAGAGCAAATGAAAGGAACTACTTGGAGATTGAAAAATTCGTAGCGGCTTAAAACTTCGATCGTGGATCGCGCACCGGATCGTACGAGAGCTCGGCCCCGGCGTGGTTCGCGTTCACCGGCTGAAATTCACCGCATCCGGAAGCAATTTTTTCGCGTGCGTACGTGCGTGCGTGGTTGCGTGTTGGTAAAGGCGCGCGCGTGTGCTCCAAGGGGAACGAGATCAGCAAAACGAATGGGGTCCCCGTGGATGGTACTCGTGGATTTGACGCGACACACGCGACGACACACGGCAAAGACGAAGCCACGAGAAATACAAGGTTCGTTCGCCACGTACCGGCTCCGTACTCTCTACGCGCTCTCTCTCTCTCTCTCTTTCCCTTTGCGGCGTCTCTCCGGTATTCCTCCTTGAGCTCCGGTCACTCGTGCTGGCGATCGCCTCGAAAGCCAGCCAACGCCGGGAAAAGAAGGGGGAGGAGAAATAAAAGTTACACACAGACGACACACAGAGAGACAGAACGAGAGGGAGAGAGAGAGAGTCGGAGAGAGAAAGAGAGAGAGATATATGTATATATACGTGTGTATCTGCGCGCGTGTGTGTGTACGTGTCCGTGCAAGTGGCTCTGTGTATACGTGTACGTGGGTGTGTGTGTGTGTTTGTGTATATATATTAACGTATGTACTATAAAGCGGCGATGCAAAGTTAACACTCGGACGCGTTATACGAACGGAATGACGAGACGGAGGGCAGAGCGAGAACGGAATCGTGAGAGGCACTGGTGCCACCGTCGCACCGATCGCTCCGACGACGTTGCGTAGAGCGCCGCGTCGCCGGCAAGACGGCTCGACGGTAGAAGGGGTTGCCAGAGCGCAGGCGCCCGACCGGATCGGGTCGATAGTCCGCAACGCTACTCCCTGTTTTCCTCTCTCTTCGCCTAAACCCCCTCTCTTTCCCCCTTTCACCAACTCTCTCTCTCTCTCTCTCCCTCCGCTTTGCATCGTCTTTCCCTTTTTTCCGGATATTCTCTTTTTCCATCCACCCTTCGATCGACTTCGTCGCTCCTTAGATCGGGACTTCGACTCGCGATGCCTCTTTTTCAACATTTTTGTCTCTCCCCCTCCTATTTTATTCTTCCTTTATGCCGCGCGACGCGTCCTCCCGCGCCCGCTGTCTTTCCCATCTTCTTCTTTGTTCCTTTCCTTCTTCTTCGCTTCGACCACTTACGGTGTTCCGTCCGTGTATCGAGAAGGTACACTCCCTTTTGGCCCACCCCCTCTTGTCCCTTTCGTCCCTTTGCCGATGCACGGCCTCCCTTTCTGAATTTTCTTCCCCTTTCTTCATCGCTCCTTCGCGCGAACGTTTCTTCTTTCACCCCTCAGCCATTTCCCACCCCCACACCGCCGGCTATTTCATCTTCCTTCTCGCTCTGTCTTCGCGGCGAGATCGTTCGCGTGTACTCCGAGCTGGCTCTCTCGCTCTCTTCCCGTTTTCCCGCCCTCCGTCTCTCTTCATATACTTACGGCTTTCTCTCTGTCTCCTTTCGGTTTCCGTTCCCCTTTCGCCAAACCCCCAAGTCGCCTCTTTTCTTCCCCTCGACGTCGCGTGTGCCATCAAACGTTCACCACAGGTACACGTATATTTTCGAAATACGCTTGCTTCCATCGGTGGAGCGAAAGCTATGCCCTCCAGGATTTTTTACCCCCCGCGCTGTATCGGTGCGATAATCCTTCAGTAGTTCGAACCCTGTATTCTCTCCGCAACGTTTTGTAGCTCTTCCTCGAAAGATTTACCCTTCCTTGAACCTATAGCGCCTGTTTACATCGGCTCCGGTCTATAGACGCGTAATTTCAGGATCCCTTTGCCCTTCGCCCTTTGTCCTCCTTCTTGGAGCCTTATTTTTAACCCGATGAAGCGGTATAGGAGAATATATTCGACGGGCGAAAACAAGGTTTCGAATTTCCGAGCTAGCGGGTCTCTTCGTGCCTTCGAATTTTCGAGGCTTTGCATTTCTCAGGCTTCGAATTTTTAGCCTGCTTTACCAAACCTATTATGTTTCCAAGCCCCCGAATTCCGAGCCATCGATTCTCAAGCTTCTTGGTTTCTAAAGCTTCAAATTTCCAAGCTTTCGAATCCCAAGTCATTACATTTCTAAGCTTCCGAAATCCAAGTCGTCGTGTTCCACGCTTTTGGATTTCTAAAGCTTCGAATTTCCAAGCTTTTACATTCCTAAAGCTTCCAATTGTCAAGCTTTCGAATTCCAAGCCGTTGCATTCCTAAGCTTCCGAATTCCAAGTCGTCGAGTTCCACGCTTTTACATTTCTAAAGCTTCGAATTTCCAAGCTTTTACATTCCTAAGGCTTTCAATTGTCAAGCTTTCGAATTCCAAGCCGTTGCATTCCTAAGCTTCCGAATTCCAAGTCGTCGAGTTCCACGCTTTTACATTTCTAAAGCTTCGAATTTCCAAGCTTTTAGATTCCTAAGGCTTTGAATTGTCAAGCTTTCGAATTCGAAGCTATCGCATTTTCAAGCTTTCGAATTCCAAGCCACCAAATTTCCAATCATTTGAATTTCGAAGCCTTCGGAATTGCCGCAGCAGGAAAGGATAAGTCTCCAGGGTAGGTACTTCCACGCAACATAAATTCGGAATAGCTTCCAATTATGTTACAGTCTGTCTACCCCCCGCTGTTTCAATACTACCGTCCTACCAAGGACTAAACTTCCGCGGTGAAAAAGCTTCACTATAACTTCATGTTCTTCCTAACCCCATTAAAACCAACCCCCCTTTTTCAATATTCTTCCACGCGGTCAGTTATAAATGAATGGGTACACGTTTATTTATGTTCACCGGCACCTTAAATGTTTAGCAATAAATAGTAACTAAATATGTATGCTTTGCTTTCACAAGTATCTTGATATTAGCTTCTTTCTTTCTATCTTACGTTAACTTTATTCCCATGAATATTTCACGCGTGGACGTAAACCGAAAGGTACGGATTAAGTCAAAAAGCAAATAAATAACGATGAAACATTCTTCCACGTTCTCTTCTACGTTGCCAAACGAAATCCAAGAAATCCATAAGAGTACAACCTACTCGGAATACAATGTTTTACGTTAATTTGATTCTATCGAATATTCTTACGCGTGGACGTAAACCGAAAGGTACGAATGAAGTCAAAAAGCAAATAAATAACGATGAAACATTGTTCCACATTCTCTCGTACGTTGCCAAACGAAATCCAAGAAATCCATAAGAGTACAACCTACTCGGAATACAATGTTTTACGTTAATTTGATTCTATCGAATATTCTTACGCGTGGACGTAAACCGAAAGGTACGAATGAAGTCAAAAAGCAAATAAATAACGATGAAACATTGTTCCACATTCTCTCGTACGTTGCCAAACGAAATCCAAGAAATCCATAAGAGTACAACCTACTCGGAATACAATGTTTTACGTTAATTTGATTCTATCGAATATTCTTACGCGTGGACGTAAACCGAGAGGTACGAATGAAGTCAAAAAGCAAATAAATAACGATGAAACATTCTTCCACATTCTCTCGTACGTCGCCTAACGAAATCCAAGAAATCCATAAGAGGGTACAAACAACTCGAAATAAAATGCATCCGCGTGTTTCTGATAAAAATAATGTCCCTCGTGTGTTCCCTGCTCGGATCTCGTATTTGTCGATGCATCTTCCGCGGCGGGCAGTTGTTCGCGGAGAAGAGACCAGTGCGGGATATTCCCTGCGTAAAATTCTCATCGTCTTATCCAGCCCTCCCCCTCCCCTAGTGCTATATCGCCGATTTTCTCTATTTTCCGCGACGCTTGCCCTCTTCTTCTTCCTCCTCGTTGGCAGTTCTCTCCCTCCCACCTCACTCCGGGCAGAGTTGCACCGCGCGCGTTAGGCGGCACTCGATCGTGCTTCTCTCTCGCCCTTTGCGAATGTTAGTCGTCCCGTTCGCGTAGCCGGCGCCGCTATGTCGAGCCAGCGTCTCTGTCGCGACGCTGCTAACCTTCCTGCGGATGCAGCCTCTATAGGCGCGTTTGCGGCGTTTCTGAACTTCGACCGTACCTCGTAAAATTCGTCACCGTTAATGTTTCCGACAAAGTTCATCCCCCCTCCCTCCCAATTTCTTCCTATCCCCCGCCTCGTCTAATAGAACCGGCACCCTATGTTTTCTCCAGTGCGCCATTTTTTTGTTTCGCCTTTCCTCCTCTTTTTTTTGTCTCTCAACCGACCAACGAGCGACAGACACAATGGGGAGCAACGGGGCACGGTTAGAAATTCGCGAGGGTAAGTTTTGGAAACGCAGCGAAATTATGTGGGTCGCTAGAGAAAGGGGGCAAGGGGGGGGGAAGCTGATTTTTCAAATAGACGAATAATGGCTCGGCCGATGCGCGAATTGAAAGGGGCCAAGGCACGGTTCGAGGGATTCGCCCGCGATCCGCGGATCGTTTTCGATATTGCGTCCCTCCCTCTGTGTACCACCCTGTGTTCGACTTCATCCAACCGATATTCTATATTGTTTTCGAACAACCGGCTGTGGGACACGCGGGAAACCGGCCCTGACTCCGCATACGAATCGCGGGTATACCGAGAGATCCAGCTCGAAGTGGAAGGATGAATTTTTGGAAGGAGGGTGTGCGCGGTGCGGCAAGAAAACAACCCCTTGACTGCGGACTTTTTATGTAATTTGGCGTGGCAATAAGTAATCCACTGTTTTTGTTTTAAGGAATCGACGGGTTTGCGTTATCGGGTGATCGAATTTTCTTCCGTAGCACGAATATTTGTTCGAACAGTGCAGCAAAGTATTGCAGAACAATATCAGCTTTGTTTAAGACGGCATAGTTATTTAATCGTGTTCAAGATGAATGTTGTATTGAACTAAGAGCTGAATTATTCAATTGGCACTGATAATATTTATGGGAAATTTAAGTGTGCAACGATAGAACGATAAGGACTATGTTTAAGATGGAGGAGGTATTTAGTTATGCTAAAGATGAATGTTGAATTGAACCGAAAGATGGGTTATCCATTGCTGCACCTAATATTTATAAAGCGTTTAAATGTGAAAAACAGTGCAGTGTGCACGTCGCGTGAAAAAGTGTAAATAATACTTAAAGCACGATAGAAACTCTAAATAAGTTGCTCGGAAAAGGTAAAGGTCGTTCAACCATGCGCACGGTGTGCAAAAATATACAAAATTGTTAAAGTACAGTAGAAACTGTAATGCGGTGCACGAAAAAAAGTGGCACAGAAAAATCTTGGCAAAAGTTGTCCAACTTTGGCTAAGGATAATCTCGCAAAAAATTATCGTACGATCAAGATCCTTTTTTTGCAGATGGTGCCAATAACGAGCCGCCTAATCGTTTCCAGTGTCCTGAACGTATATCAATATTTAAACAAAATACTTGCAATTAATCTATCGTTAATAGAGACTGTTTTTAATAAGTACGCCAGAATTCGTTAAAGTTTCATTCTCAAGGAGTTTATAATTAGTCCAATATTCGTTTAGCAAATTATTAAATCCCGCCTGCAAAGGATTAAAGCTTCAAGTCTCTACTTTAAGATATTGCTTCTCGATTTAATATTTAACGCATCGCTAACAAATTACGATCCTGCGATGATTTACAGCGGAATAATCCCCAAGCCAAAGATAATGGATAATGTGTAATAATTAGTACGCTGCGAATCTTTATGCATTTACGATGAATTTCAGTAGAAATTCTTCGTGTTACCATCGAAGAGGTATACGATATACACGATTTTGCAGAATATTCAATTTAAAGTGGAAATTATAATATTTAGAAAATGAAACTAGCTCCTTTATTTCTGTTTACAAAGAAACAAATATACTTAAAGATCCGCAGTTTAATAATTACAGTATCACACAACATAGTGAATAGTTTCTGTTCAAAATTCTTCTATTGCATCATTTTTCCAATAAGTATATTTAGAGGATACAGGAACCCGAATTTAGATCCCAGTTCTCCAATTTTATTTCACAAAGATATCAACTTTTATAAAGATTCGCAGTCTAATAATTAGTATCACACAAGATAGTGGATAGTTTCTGTTCAAAATTCTTTTATGCCATCATTTTTCCAATAAGTATATTTAGAGGGTGCAGCAACCCTAATTTAGATCTCAGTTCTTCAATTTTATTTACAATGATATCAAATTTTCTAAAGATCCACAGTTTAATAATTAAAGTATCACACAAGATAGTGGATAGTTTCTGTTCAAAATTCTTTTATGCCATCATTTTTCTAATAAGTATATTTAGAGGGTGCAGCAACCCTAATTTATATCCCAGCTTTCCAATTTTATTTACAAAGATATCAACTTTTATAAAGATCTACAGTTTAATAATTAAAGTATCACACAAGATAGTGGATAGTTTCTGTTCAAAATTCTTCTATGCCATCATTTTTCCAATAAGTATATTTAGAGGGTGCAGCAACCCTAATTTAGATCCCAGTTCTTCAATTTTATTTACAATGATATCAAATTTTCGAAAGATCTACAGTTTAATAATTAAAGTATCACACAAGATAGTGGATAGTTTCTGTTCAAAATTCTTCTATTGCATCATTTTTCCAATAAGTATATTTAGAGGATACAGGAACCCGAATTTAGATTCCAGCTTCCAATTTTATTTACAAAGATATCAACTTGTATATAGATCCGCAGTACGGTAATTAAATCGAAGTAATTCCCGTATTCTGCTGAATTATCGTACGAGCGTTACGAACATTGTACTCTATGCCCCCATACGTTTTGCTTTTACCGGTTTCGTTGTTTTCTTGCCGCGCCGTGTACACGTGTATCAGGCACCGAAAAACTGGGTAGATTCGCGCGGCAGACTTGCAGCGCAATAAATTGGAGTGATTTGTATTCCCTCGGAACACAATCGCATTTGACGAAGTATAAAAATGGACGAAATCTTCCAATAACGCGACCGTCGTTAAATCATACCCACGGAATGGCAGAAGAAATTCGGGTTGAGTTTGCGTTTCAGCAAGAAACATCGCGCAAATTTAATACCGCGGCGAAGAATGATGGATAATCATTTTGTTTACCAAAATTCGAGTCCCGCCAGCGTTATTACGTGTAATAGAGATAGATAATAGATGGTAATAATAGAATTTTCTACCTGCGCGCGACAAACAAGTCCTTATGCTAATATACCACGTGATGGTGGGACAAATTCAGAGACCCACTTATGAATAGCAATATATGTATGTATATGAATTCCTGAATGCCTCGACGTGGAATCAAACGCGTATCAAAATAATCCCTCCACGGCGCACAAAACGATCCAAAAGTCAGCATTTCTCTTACTGTGTACGATACGTAACTTGGAATCTTTATTCGTGTACGAACAGTTGAAGCAAAACAGTGCAAAGCCTTCGACGATGAAAGGACAAGTTACTATACCTCATTTCCCTCAATATTTCATCATTTCATTCGATAAAAGATAAAGGTCACTTTAATGTCTCCGATAAAATCGTATGCTTTCTTTGCTTCAATCATTGCATTCTTTTATTCCATTTAAAAAAGTACCGCGTATCTGAAGTCGAACATTAAGTAGTCTAGTATCGGTGACTTATCTTATTACGTGTTTCACTGCACAGATTTCGTTTCAATCGTATTCGAGTCTTCGCGATTATACTTAATGTCAAATATCAAACACAATACACGTGCGACGTATCGATACGTGTAAGTAGTTACGCGTTTCGATACGTCTCGTAATCGTTCGCAAACGTATCGTACGCGAGATCGATACGCCAACTATCAACGCTAAACATAAACGTTATCGACGGTATGAAACGTGCCCTCAGTCCCGTCGCTAATTACGCGTGAAACAATTTCCCTGCCATCTCTGCTATTACCGGTTCATCGATCTCGGCTACGTCGTCGACTTCTAATTTTCGTTCTCAAGCGAGTTTCACGGCGCGGCAAGTTGCTGGTGGATAACGTGGAAGGAGTCCTATCGGAGTTATCTCTTAGGAAGGACGACGCTTACGTAACGCGCCGCGTAATATATCCTGTTTAGCCATGGAACACTTATTTTCGCCGGCGGGAGGGACACGCCTGCCAACCATTTGCCGGCCAGCACGTTTCCATCGACCCGGACTTGCTTGCTCTTCCAAAGATATTCCCCGCCGCGCGTGAATATTCCTACTCCCGCGTGCGTTAAACAACGCACGCCGGTGACCTAAATAATCGCGAATCTGTTTTTTTCTTTCGTTCACCTTTGGTAAGCGAATATCTGGCGTCTATGTTCCTTTGAAAGGAAAAATCCGGGGGTATGAAATTCACGCGCGACGGACGTGTTAGACGCAGTGTCGTAACTAGGAGCTTGCAACAGGTGCACAAAACTCGAGGCCCAGGATTAAGGGCCTTGGAACCGCAATTCACAAAGCAACGTTTGGAAATTGCAGTGAGTGGACTGCAGATTTTGATGCATTTATGGGATATTTGAATGAGCAGACATTATATCAGACTATATCAGACTATTATATCAGACATTTGAAAATGCAGACGATACGCGAAAGCGTACGAAGTATTCAAAGTAAAGGATAAATCATTGCGTTTAGGGGGATGAAACAGTCCTGAAGCTAGAATCCACTGATTAAATGTTGATAATGATAATATAAAATTGCGTAATGATCCGCAGTCTGTTACACAAGCTGACGTGTTAATATACGTTAAAACGCGTCTCTATTTAAACGAAAAGTTTTCAAGTGGCAGTACAAGGGACGCTAAACTTTGTTATATATTTTCAATTACGTAGTACGTAATACGTCACATTTAATATACAAGAAAATCATCGTAAATAAAAGACTAATGAGTTGACTAATGTTGTGCTCCAAACTGAACCCTGATGTTTACGTTAACGACGTTCTAAAATAGTTAACGAAAGTTAATTAAAGCGCAAACTTTAAACTGGTAGTACGTGCTACATCTACCGTACTTATTCGAACGGTGAAATTAATAATCGAGCAAAAATTCCTTCAACATTATATTACTTTCGTCCGCAAAGGGTTGAAAATAAGCTCTTGCAACGAATACACGGGGAGGCGCGTATCTGCGTCGCTGATTAGACGAAAAACTCGTCCGAAAGATCAATGGTTTTAACCCCTTGCCATATAACGACGAGCTACACTCGTCACGAGTATTACGATTTAAATAGAACGAAGACTCACTGTATCCACGATAAAAAGTTTCGTTTCACGTGCACGTTCTGTTTCAATATGCAAGACAGAGGATCATCGAGACCAAATCAATTCCAATATTTCTTTATCCTATGTTTGACACGGTATCACGGTAATAACTAGCTAATGTTCCAAGATATAATCCGTGAAAAGTTCGTGGGGCAACGGGTTAAGGTAATATTTATACGAACAGTGCGTAAGGTTTAATTTCTATTCCCAAGATGTTAATAATTAGTTGTAGACCCGTAGGCTTAATTATATGGTCGCGTAGCGAGTGTTAGAAGGTGAGAGCCTGCCGTAGCAACAATAAAGCCCAAGGAACCAGTACTTGTTAATTTTGCAGCTGGTCATCACGTGAACCGAAGATTTCGGATAGTTGTAATTTCGCTATTTTCGCATGTGATTTAAAAGTCGAGGCGATCCTTGTTTTTTATTGCTGGCTGCCGAGTTCCGGGTAGGTAACGGGAAAGATCGAATGACCGTTGACGGGGAAGTGGGAAATTCTAAGGGGTAACATACCCCTTAGCTCTCTCCATCGGGACTCTTCCCCACCATTCGGATATGGAAAATATAAAATGGTACGCCGGTCAACGAAAGGCTGTCTGTGTCTATCGCTCGTCGAACGAATAAAGCAACGTTAAACGAATTGATTGTATTTTCCTCACCTCCCCGAGTTTCGGTTTACATAGTGAAGAATTTCGTTCAACATTGTTACCTTCGTCCGCGAAGGGTTGAAAATAAGCTGTTGCACCGGGGAAGCGTGTAGCTACGGCACTGATTAGACGAAAAACTCGTCCGGAAGATCGTTCCTTATCCGCGTCGGTGCATCCGTACCGGTGAATAGAAATGGAAATGTTCTATCCACCTTTGGAAGGAAGCGTATCCTTCTTGCCGGCGCGAGCGCTGGCTGGATAGATCGATCGTGCAGAAAACTGATAGAGGGTTAACGCGTCTCAGATTGCTTTCGGGAGGAGCAATCCGGGTGTGTTCGTTTAAGTTAGTTCCCGATTGAACGGTTACTTTAATTGGCAACTCTCCTCCCCCCCTCCTGTTCCCCTTGGAACTGTTCTAATTTGCGAGCGTGCGCCAACGTTGAAAGGCTTTTAATTCGATGATTCGATGAAATCTCCCCCGGTGATTTCGCGGAACCAGGGTGCAAAACAATGCATCGCGGCGGTGGGCGCAGTCGGAGCCGCGAATTGGCCGACGAATTCTCTCGTTTAACGCGCTTATGTCAGTTCTAGCCTTCAGTCGACTACCGTTTAGAAGAGACGTCTACTAGGCGGTCTGTAATTAATTCGTTGCCACGGCCGTAGCCACGCGAGAAGTGGTTGAAAACGCGAAGTATCCTTATACTTGTGGAGCTGTGCAGAGGGGATAGGATAAGAAAAAGGAAGGGTGTTGCGTTTCGTGGTGGGCCTGCTAGTGGACTCATCAGTGCGGCTACCTAGCAGGCCCTGCCTTAGACGTTGGGATATTCGAAGGAAAGTTAAAGGCGGTATATATTTGGACGAGGTAGTTGGAGCTTATGCTTTCGAGAAAGTCCTATTTCGTATGTCCCTCTAGAGGTAGGTGCAGGAGAGCCACCACATACTTGAAGCGTTTAAACTACAAAAGGCTTCAAAACCTAGAAGTAGATAAAGTAAAACGCCAAGGAAAGCAATTGTTTAAAGTATCAGGTTGCCTCTCGCCCCGATGAAGTAAACCGCAATGTTTACGAAACGTCGGCAACATAACCGTTATCCAACGCGGCTCCATCCCGGAAGCCAAGTCTTATACAGAATCTTACCGCGCAAGCCTCAAAGACCTTGTAAAGCAGTTGTTGTTTCTTTTTTTTTTTCCATTCCCCGCTGCGAAACATCAACCTTATCTCTATCGTAGGATTAACCCTTAGGTGTACTTCGTCTAAAGTTGGACAACGATTTTAAAGAGGACGAGGAAAATACCGGGGAACCGTCTATTTTTATCTCGCTAGATTCAATTTAACCCTTTCATTGATATATCGGTGTCTATAAGCGTTCGAGAAATTCACGTACGTATAGTACAATATAAAGGATATTATTGGTATCCTCTGGCGATTAGTTTCGGTTATCGAAAACGGTATTGGCATCTTGAAACGCCTGAAATTCATTGCCGTCTGAAGAGTAACAGAGGATCGGAAAAAGAACATAAATTTTATATAATGTAGTTCAATTGGCCACTTCTACGTGTTCTTCGATTCAAATTTGCCGCAGCGAAAGGGTTGAAGTAATGTAAAACAATTAGGCTTTCGATTGATTACTTTGCAATGCCTAAACGGAGGTTAAAATTCATTCCGCGAAAAGTGTAACTAAATTCTTCGTTGGCGAACTGAATCAAGATTAACGATTAAGGATTATCTTCCGAGCGAAATTGTTTCGCGACGTTTTCTGTTGTTTCCTCTTATCCTTCATTTGCTAAAACACTGCGACTGTTTCTCTGAACCACCCGGACTTGCACTTCAACTAATTGCACGAGCGTCTACAAATATTTGTGCTCGTGGTATTCGTATGCGACTCGAACTACACCATTTGAAATTGAGCAACGATTTGTCAAAGCGCTACAGATTGCTTCTTTGAAGCGCGATGTTAGCTTTAGTATCGTTTGCATGTACACACTAAATCATCCCACAAGTAACGTCGTTTCTTTGATTTCTTTAACCCTTTCGTTGTTATTGGCGCCTATAGGTGTTCAACGAATTCGCACGTAGCGCGTTATCGACGACTTCTAACGATTCATTCTAAAGGATTATCCAAAAGTAGTATCTCCCCTGCAAATTTATAGTATTGCCAGAGCTACGTCTATTTTTTCACCGTGTCCCACAATTTCGTAAAATTCGCAGGAACCTGGAATAGCTCGCCTGCCTCCGCCGCTTAAATCCCGCAATTTCGCGGAATATCGATGTCTATCCTCTCTATAGGCTGCCCATTCGTATTCAGATTCTCCGATTGCGAAATTCACGGCCTCTCCTGCACGCGCGCGCGCGTGGCAATAGCGAAATGAATGATAAAGCAATTATCGCCGCGATTCCTTCGCAAAAATACGTGGAGTACGTCCACCGCGTAAAGCGGCCACCGAGGATAAAGAAAGGAACGTGTGGCCGACACGCGAAATTTATACTTACCCGCGGGATAAATATTTATGAATCCGCAGGGCCGTATCGTGTGTGGCGTGCAAGCTAAAGTATAAAGCGTTGAATTTTTTATATATATATATATATATATATACATACACATACACAGGGTGCTCGAAATCTAAATCGACATGCTTTGCCAACACGTTACGAGGGGTAATTCTATGGAAAAATGTTACGTACACCGTTTCGCGTTCACATTTAAGATACCATAGAGAAAGCAGTATTTGTAAACCATGAGTAATGAGATGCACTCGAGCTGTCAACTTTTGAACAATATTTTACACTGGTTTAGACTAATTTAACCCTTCCACTAGACGTATATATACGCCCTCAAAAATTCAGCAATCGTCTACTAAAATACAGCTCTACTTTGCTTTACGTCACAATAATATTTCCATTACTATTCGTGTGATTTTACAATTCAATCAACAATACCAAGCATGTAAATATCTACAGTATACCGTTTCTAAATGAATAGAAATTATCCTCAGCTGTGTATCAGAAACACTTATGAGTTTTAAGCTACCGTAGCGAAAGGGTTAACAGATGTAGGTACAGATGTGAAAGTATTGTTACGTTAACACGGGCAACAAATTGTATTTACGTATCGTATAAATATATTTCTTGCCGTATTAGAAAGTATTATAATTACATTCTTTTAGCCGGTTACTTGAAATCGTTTGCATTATTAGGCTACCTTAAATTGTTTATATTGTCATGTTACTTTAAATCGTATTATTTGTATCAGGTGTACCAATGAATGATCCATTATTTCTAAATCTATTGATGAATTTGTTTCATCGAAAGTCGAAGCATCCCTTCAACAACTAACCCATAACTGTCCCAATAACATTCAGCATAAAACGTTACAGAATAACAGTAGCTATATTTAAGATTAAGCGTTTGCTTTTCTTTAAAGCGAAGATTGAATGTAACAAAACAAGTGGATGATTAATTGGTATACTTAATAGATCGATCAATTTTAAGCCCATGTTACTAGAGGACTCACGGTGTGCATAACCCTTTTTTTCGCTTAGAATTATCCGTGAAACGCGTCGGCGAAGCTCGTCGATTTCCATTCGAAACACCGCGTATATACTTAGACGAAGAACGAACTATTTACGACTAGGGTACAGGGAGCAGTGTATCGTGTATGCAGGCACGAATTTCTGCAGTCTCTCTACACGCTCGCGAGACAGTGTACGTGTAGTACTTCGCGCGCTCGTGTGCACACTTTAACTCGATATAGACGCGAAAGTACAAACACCGCTGTGTAATATTTGGATGCAGTTAATCCCTTCCGCCAACCGTCGAAATTACTTTCGCGGTGGAAAAATAATCCGCACACATCGCGCCGAGCAATTAGACGCTTTTAGACAGGGATTATTTAGTATATTCAGCCATACTCCCAGCGGGGATCCCCCCCAAAAAAAACAAAAACTAGTCGCCGAAGCGACGAAAAAGAAAGAAAGCTCTCTCTTAATCGTTGCAACTTTAAGCTCGTCACTCCGAATATGACGCAGCACTTAAAACAGAAAGAGAGAGAGAGAGAAATAAAAAATGGTATCCGTTTGATCCACACGCGAACAGACAACTGATTGCGGTTAATTACTGTAATTGCACACCGAAAGAGCGGAAAAAATAAATAGAAAGAGGAGAGAAAAAGGAAAACGAATATAACGAACGTCCTCGACGTCGCGACAGAAATATACCGGCGCGGTGGAAAATTGTCGAGCGGTATGGAAAAAAGAGACGAGGAAAGAAGAGAAAATTGGTGCACCGGTGCATTCGCGCGTAGCGCAGTCTAGCATTGTTGTTTACAATCCTAAGCAGGTAACCGTCCTAATTCTCGTGATTAATTGAAGGAGGAGACGCTGGCGGAGCTCCCGCTACCGGAAGCGCCACGCTTTTCCGGCGTCCGTGGAAATTTTCAGCGGTGGAACGGCGACGGGAAAATAATGAAATTATAGGACATTATGATATGCAACAAAGAGCAGACGTCGCAGGCTCGATTTAATTCCCCTCCGCGGGGATAACCCGTCGCTGTTCGCCAACCGCCTCGTTAAAAATGAACCGAGCCTAGGGGCGGCGTCTATGCAGCCGCAAGTGGGTTAATTAAAATCTTCAGCCGAGTGTCGCCGCGCGCGGTCTACGCCTATTTCACGGATTCATCGAAGGATCGATATCGGGAAATCGGTGTAATCGCGCGCGACACGCAGCCGAGGTTTATCCTGCGACGCGTTAGGCGTTCCGATTAATTTTCAGCGATCTTTAACACGTGTTTAACACTGGAACTACCAAAGCAGTCAAAATGATCGGTTATAAATTTACAATCAAATTTATATAAATTCGAAACGCTGTATTTTTTTTTAAAAATATTCCGCGATTTTCCGTACAAGATATAAGCGAAGATTTATTGTACTTCAATCACGCGAGCTTTGCAAGTGTCCACAATTTTTATTCCCTTGGTACAAGTAAGTATACTTTAGTTGTCGGTAGTTCTAGTATTAATTCAGAGAGACGTGTAATCGTATTGTGTTCGAAGTATTGAGTTAGGTTCGGAAAATTGGCAACGCCTTTGGTATAGCATTCGTTTCTGTTTATTGGCGAACTGAAAGGGAATTATCATTTACGCGCATTAGTTAAATAATAGCATTATTAATCTGAACGAATGCTGTTCTCTTTTTTTTCGGACCGATTAATATTTTCGCATCGGGTGACGAATCAAAAAGTGCAGTTTGTTAATAATGTGGTACTTCCGCGTTAAATTAAGAAACACCACTTATTAACCCGTTGGGCTACGATTATTTTATTACCTACTTAGGCTAGCACGAGTTGATCACTATTTTTATATCGCGCCGCGAACAAATCGTTGGAATATTGTAGGCACGTTTTTATTTAATAGCCTCCAATCTTGCAATACGAAGCTAAAATTGGAGTTCAAATTAAATTCCATCCTTAATAGTAATCGTTTTTGTTGATGTTTGTTGTTGGCGTGGTTTTGTTGTTTGTCTGTGCCGTAATTCGTAGAACGAGTGCGACTCGTTGTTGTTAAGGCAAAGGGTTAAGAATGATGCATTTTTCCATCAAATAGAAACTTCTCGTCGTGAAGATGTTAAAATTCGATAACACGGTTGAAAGCAACGGCAACCATTTTCATTGGACAACACTATAAGCAACCTAACGTTTGGATAAACAGGTAGCAAGAGCTGATAATCGTTGCCTAGGATATTTTACTATTATCATTTTACCGATGACCAGAAATTGAATAAATTACAGAAGCCTAGAAAAATTACTAAATCGGGAAATCATTCACCGAAATATCAACGCGCGCGTGTTACCTTTAAACGTTTCTAAAATATCACAACGAACTTTCCGAACAACCTAAGTAATTCTCCATTGCAATCCGCAACTTTTTCCCAACTTCCTCTAACGACGAACGAACTCTGCGTTTCCAATTTTTTTTTCACCACGCGATGACTTACGTCGTTTGCAACCGCGGATGTAATGTCGTGACCTCAAAAACGTATACATACGTGTACGTGTACGTTCGTTATCCGCAACGCTTGAACCGTTTGGCCTTTCGTAGGGCGAAATTTAGTAGCACCTTAAAGCGTTTCCGTTGGTTCGGCGAAAAGCCAGCGAAACACGCGTGATACGTATTAGGGGGAGTAAATTTGTATCGATCGGCGGCGTGTAACACGCGTAGGACGCGTTTAATTCCGGTGTTAATAGGGCAGAGAGGCGACGCTACGCGACGAAACGGTAAAATGGAAGAAACGATACGTGGACGCCGCACGCGAAGTTCAATAAAGCGTGGCGTGGAACGCGTCCCCGCACGCACCAATGTACATACGCCCTGCGCCCGCCGATCATAAGTTACGCTCGACTTCCGCTTCCGTTCGCTGCACAGCCCACGTTTGGCCGCGCGTACGGCACCTGCTCGAATTGCACGAATTACTACGTCGCATCCAGTACGCGTCGCGTCGGTGTCAAACGGATAAAAGAGGAAAAAATAGTACCACGCCATATGTCGCGCAAGCGAATTTATTCTCGATGCTCCGACAATTCTTTCTCCCTTCCCGCTTTTCTTCCTTTTTTTTTTTTCTTTCGTTATCAATCACAATCGTAAACGTCGAACGCACGCAGACGACTGCGACTTTTTTTGCTCGCGAGAAAGAATCGCGAGAAAGCCGCAACTCTCGGCGATGATTTAAATCAGCGACGAGCAACCTTTTGGTTCCCTGTTAGCGGGTAAATTGGAAAGTTAATGCATTATGCGGGCTGCAATGTTAACTCGTTAAGGGCGGACGACGTTGCGTTAACTTTTGTTCGTACCTTGTTTAAAGTTTACGGTATCGTAGGATTTACGAGGAAGGAGGAAGGGTAACGAAAAAATTATTACGCGAACTTGTTGGGTCAATTTTCGTGGGAAAACGCATCGCGAGGAAGCGGAATTTAGGAGGGCTAATTTTGAACTTTCGAGCGGTTAAATTTACAAGCTGTAGAATGTCCAAACTGTCGGATTTTCGAGCGTTTCAATTTCCAAACTGCTGCATTTCCAAGCGTTTCACTTTCCCAAGCTTTTGAATTTCCAAACGCATATGAATTTCTAAGCGTTCGGATTTTCAAACGTTTGAATATACAAGCTTTTGAATTGTCAAGCGTTTCGATGATCGAACGTTCGAAGTTTCATGCCTTCGAGAATTTGATTTGTTGAATCCGTTCGAACAATTATAAACGGTACTGTACGTATTATTAGTTGAAGGGTCGCGGGTTGCCGGTCGCTGATTTAAACGATTCGGTGAAATTAGAAATATACGAAAAGTGTCCACGGATTCTTTTCACATAGGTAAGCCAATACGGCTTTGCCAACTTGTGCACCTACAAGGCATAATAGCAAGTGGTTCAAGTGGACTGCAGAAGTGGAATTGGTGTCGTCTTTTGTTCTCGCCGAATCAGCACCAACCTCTTTTTCTTGGCATTCTTAGAAATCAATACGTGCTTCCTAAGTTGCTAATACACGCCAGGCCTATCGCTAGTCTATATTATATAGGCGTAGTTGCTGCTGAAACGAATATAGCGAGGTCGTGCAAGCTGTAAGCATCTTCTTACACGTGCTTCGGGGTAGTTCGAGTAAATTTCATTCGGACCTCTATGCGCCTCGGAACGCTGCGATACGAAATTAGAAATATTCAACCCCTTGCCCCACGTTTATTTTATTAGTTAGTTACGTTAACGTTAATTGACCTCTATTTTTATATCGCGTCACCGTGGAAATCATTCGAATACTATATGTAACCCTTGTTTAATAATTTCCTAGCTTATAATAACGAAACCGAAATCAGAGTGTCAATTAAATTTCGTCCGGAGTAATGGACGTTTTCGTTGAATCTGTGCTGTAACTCGTAGAACGAGTTCGACTCGGGGTTAACGTTAAAACTACCAAACCGGTTACTAATTTACTGTAATTTATCGGGAACAGTAGTTGGGCAAATATGTTATGGACGAAGGAAAGAAATTTCAATTGTGCTGGGAGCAATCGGTGCCGAATTTCGCGACGTAAAACGCAAGAAACGGCAGCAGATGTTTTTCTTTTAGCTCGGCGCGGGCTCCGAGTACGCACTTACAGCCCTGAGTGCACCCCATGAGTGGCAGCTCGGTAGTTAAGGGCACACTTAACGACCTCGATATACATTTGTTCCACCGACTACACGTACCGTTTGCCCAGAAATCGGCCACTTTTCCATTGTAAAGCCAATTGGATGCTCTTTTCTTTCAATTTGTCTTCTTCCTTGTGTGCCGCGAAACGCTGATGCGCTTCCCGTGTCCGTGTATTCGTGCACGTACTTACTTACTTACTTACTGTGTGCATCGCTGGAAACAAGCCTCACGGAAGGAATGCTAATGTAATCGATCACAAAATCCACCTTTTTCCCGACGCGATTCTAAGAATAGGTCGTTTGAGTTATTGGTCGAAACGGTACGATGTCGAGAAAGGGAAAGAAGATATAGGAAGACACGCATTTTTCTTAGACTAGGGCAAACGTATCACGTACTGCCACTTTAAGATTATCAAACTATTTCGGAACGTCGTTAACGTAAAGATCGTTCCAGGCTGCAGCATACGATTGTTTAACCGCTCTTTTATTCACGAACATATTTTTCATATGTTCAATGTAACGAATTCATTACTGCGTAATTGAAACGGTACAACAAAGTCCAATGTCCTTATCACTGTTACTTGAAAACTTCTCGTTTAAATAGAAACAGTACCTTGTGTAACAGATATAAAATATATAGTAAACGTCGCGCTTTACTGAATTATCACACGTTCCATACTTTATACGTTTTAATGTTCAACAGCGCGTTTACCTCCTTATATTTCGTTACAAATATTAAGCGTAAACGAATACAGAATCTCTATGCGTTGTTACGTAAACCGAAGTCCAAATTTAGTACGTGGGTCATTTACATTATTTCATTTCCTCTTATATTTTTCTCTGTTACCATTGTTATCTTTCATACCTGGCTGTAATTATTTTCTTGCAATTATCCCGTACAAAGAAAATAATTGATATCGATGTAAAACAAGATAATGATCCTGTCCGAATTTTAAACGGCCGAAGGTAATTCCCCTCGCGATTCTTTATACGTTACATTTGCTGTTAAATAAACGAATTCAAGTGACGGTTACAGGAACAGTGACAGCACGTGGGTCATTTACCCTATTTAGCGTCGTCCGAAGAAACTTCTCGCGAGCGATGCACAATAGTACGTCCCTGTACGCCAATGGTACCTCATAAATTAGCAATGGAGGCACGCATACTTGGAACGTGTCTAATTTGTGTAACTTGTGATGGAGTAATTATACAGGCGGTAAGAGATATGTACAATAGCTACGGAAAAGTATCGGTCACACACTTCTCCACATTTCGCGTTCGAGCATTAATTAACCCTGCGTAAGCGTTCTACGTTATTTACGACAACAAGCAATTTTTACACGCGACATTTTCCCTTTTTAAATGTTCGCTTTTCCTGAGAAAGCTTTTAAACGGATGAGTGGAAAACCCGATTGCGTAACGTGGCAAAGACCTCGATAAGTTGTTCTAGAATTTTTGCAGCTCTTTTTCTCTCGTTTTCTTTTAGAAAGCCTAGAATAGCAAGGGAAATTAGGTTCACGCGTAGATGAAAGATGCGAAAGCGTGTTCGCCGTCGGAGGGTTAATTAGGTTAAACTACGTTCGCTTTTCTACGATTATTTAATGGCACCTTTATGCGACTACAGCTACGTACGTATCAAATGACGGAACATTTGATATGATTGCCCTTAATTTGCTAGCGCTCAAATGTAAAAATATAGTGGCGTGTCAACGACATTCGTGGCCACTGTACGTACGTACAGTACCGTTCATAATTCGTCGAACGACTTCAAAAATCGATGGATATTCCCACTAACTTCAAAGACGCGAAACTTTAATGCTTAACGATTGGAACGCTTAAAAAATGGAAAAACTTGAACACTGAGAAACGCTTGGAGATCCAGAAACTTGAAGATCCAAAAAAGCTTGGAAATTCGAGCGCTTGAAAATCCAAAAGCTTGAATATTCAAATCCTTAAAGAAGTCCGTGAGCTTGAATATTCGAACGCTTGGAAATCCAGAAGCAACGATTCGAAGTTAAGACAAGTTGAGCAAAATTAGAATCAGTCAACGATGAAGTATACAATGGTAATTACTCTGATAGAAAGTAGCACGGGAAATTTACTCGGGTTTCTTTTACGATAAAATCATTGTTATTCGACTAATTACGAACAATACTGTATCTACTCGGGTACTTAAAAGGACAGGAGGGTTGAGGGGTATTCAAATGCAGGGCCCGTAAAAAATAAACCATTCAACTGATGTATTTCAAGAAACGTTATTTTATATATATGCATATGCACATATATATATTTTGACACATTATACAGCTGGATTTCGAAAAGTTTACCCTTCCGAGGTACAGCGTGCGAAGTCCCTCGTGATTGAGGATTGAACGTGGAAACGTGGGCAAAAATAACAATCGTCTTTTCTCTTCCGAGGCAGTTTTATCACGTA
This sequence comes from Eucera pruinosa, assembly GCA_028830335.1. Lineage (NCBI taxonomy): Eukaryota > Metazoa > Arthropoda > Insecta > Hymenoptera > Apidae > Eucera > Eucera pruinosa. The sequence goes on along the minus strand of JAMYCR010000008.1, from coordinate 11,128,095 downwards.
CCGATTCCAGCGTTATTATCAACGCTATTGGAAAGCATTCTCAGTGCAGTAAAATCCAATAATTCTTTGTGACAATAAAAAAAAAAAGAAAAATAAATAAAGATACAAAAAGGAATAAACGATTGAAGAAGATATCTACGGACGATGAGCAAACGAATACAGATATTTCAACCGGAGACTGAACATCGATATTATCGCTACGCGACCGTTTTGCGGTAAATTGATTTTAATGCCGATAAAAATATCGAAATACAATACCGGTATTAACTTTCATCCCCGAAATAGATCACCGAGTTTCGGATAAAAACGTTGTTCCCAATAGGCTTAAAAAGTTTTGCTCAAGGCTTGCGCGTTCAATCAGGGACTTTAATATGTAGTTCGGAATTTTCCCAGATTACTTTGATCCTTTTACCGTTGAGCCCGTACGTTGTACGGTCGTTCGTAAAAGTAGAGGCCATTAATTCGTAGGCAACGAGATTCTTTTCAGCTTTAAGAGACGAATTTTATAAAGGAACGATTTACTATGAAAACGCGCAGAAGTTGTAAATTTCGTTTTCCAAATTTCATATATCTTAGAACCGTCTTCTATCGCAACACTTCTTCGGTACTGATCAACAGTGAAAGGGTTAAAGGTTAACAAATCGACCATCCGAAAATCGGTATTCGGCAACACCGATTCGATCTCCGAATATGTACTACGGTGTATGAAAAATTTATTAGGGTGCAAGTTAAAGAGTCGCCATAAAGTGCTGATACAGAGAGACACGCGATATTGCGATAGATAGCGGGTAAAAGGATCGATGAGAAAAAGGGAATCGGTACGAGATAAGGGTTTGCCAAATACCGGCCGCGCCGCGGATGAATAATTTATCGCGCCGCGGCGAAAAATCAGAATATCGGCGCGCGTGTATAAGTTCGAAAAAAGGAGAGAAACCGCCGGCCGCGCGAGAAAAAATATGCAAATTGCTCCCGTTCGCTATGGACGTGGCGCATTAAATCGGAGGAGGAACTTGAAATGAAAATTGCATCGTGACCGGCACCGAAGCATGCTTGCGCCGATCGATCGTTGCAACCCATAAACACTTGGACCATGCATCAGTAAAGGTGAACAAACCCCTACGTGTTTCAACTCCAGACATCCGCCGCGCCACATAACCTACTACTACGTTCCCTACTATCGGCTCCGTCACTCTTCACTTCGCTCGCACTTTTTAAAAACTCGCAAACGTAGAAAACGTTCCACCCAGGCAAAAGCGGCTGCTACGGATCGATCGCCTCGAAATCGGTCATCGTTCCGCGGTAATTCGATCGCGAATGGACACGAGAACTGTTTTTCATTACGGGAAACATGTATCGGATATCGAAGACGCCCGCGTCGTACTCGACTCGACCGCCAACATGGCCGTGTTTCGCTCATGGCAAGGAATTAACGTTTTTTTCGTTTTCTCAGCTCACTCACCAGATATTGCTTGCAATGTCTTTTATGCTTAACGGTGCAGCGTTTCTTCTTTTTGGAGGCAGCCGTGGTCAAACCGTTTCCGGCCTTTTCTTTGTGAGGCGTCGACAGGCTTCCTTTGTTCGCGGGCATCGCCGACGTGTAATTTCGTCTGGTCGCACGGCAAATATGGGTCGCTCTACCTGTCGACGGCCACCGAGAACAGATTCACCGTTCGGTCCAGCGACGAAAGTGATTGATAACGCTCGCAACTTCTCTCTCTCTCTCTCTCTTCTCTCCCCGTATATACGATACACACGTGAGCGGATGGTACATGTGTACGTATAGCTACTGGATATGCGCAAGGACACTGGACTACCCTGAGCTGATTATTCGAGGCCACGCCTCCAACCCGTCTTCCGACCTTCCGTACGCGACAACCGCCCCTTTCGAATCTTACGAATTCACTCTACGCAACCCCTTATCCCTTGCCTGTTTTCCCTTCTCAACGTTACGCGAACAGCGATGCTCTGTCGCGGTGCGGAGATTGTCGCACGGTCAACGGGAATTTTCAACATTTGCGGTGGCGGTGAAATTGACGAAACCCGAGAAAAAAACGTGGGGGATGCGTTTGTTGGATACCAAAAAAGTGCTCGGCCCTGAGCATTTAGTAGCGCCGCTGGCTGAATGTGGTAAATCACTTAACTAACAGCCACGTTACGAATATATTTATTGCTGCAAGCCAAACTTGGGCATCGATCGATTCGAAAGTTTTAATCCGATCGATCGATTAACGCTCGTGACCGCGATTCGATGATTTAGTTGTCGGAAAATCGATGACCGATTTAATCGATCGGTAAAATTCGTAATTTTATTTCTGGTTCGATTGTTTATTCATTTATTTCTATGCACTTGGAACATTTGTATAAAGAAGGTGCAGGTGTAACGTATAGAAGATAAGAGTGATCGCAGCTTATTAAGGAAATTATGCGAAGAAAAATCGACGACTGATTTAATCGACGAATGAAATTGTTAATCGTTGATTGAGAAAGTGAATCATTAATCGGTGATTTTGCAGGCGATCCATCGATCAATGATCAACGATCGTTCGATTAAATTGGTACAATATTACGATTATTTCTTTTATTTAAACGTCAGCTCAGCGTCACTGCCATTTGTTGCACAATTACCAATATTTTGCGGCACATTGCTTTACGGTTGTTAATAAAAACGCGTGCCGCGAATGTTAACTAAAAGTATGCCTCTTTGCCGACTACTTTACGTTCTGGTACCTTCGATTGCTCACAGATGGCGGAAGTCACGTAATCCAACAAATAGTTACCCATAAAAATGTATAATTAAACCATTGACTAAGAACAGGATAGACCACTTATCCAATGCTTCCCTTTGTCACCCGTATTTGGGGCTCATGAGCCCCAAATCTGTTTTCATTGTTACCTTTTCGATTGTCTAAAATGTATAACTTTTGCGTCTGCTCTTACATTTTGTATATTAAAATACTTTAGAAGTGTTTACATTCTTTGTCAGTTAATAAAACGAAAGATATTCTTCCGAAAAGTCTGAATTTTTAGGTTATCGGTATTTCAGAGCACGTGACACGAAGTCCCATAAGATGATCGGTCTATCCTGTACCTCGTCTGTGATTAAACCACAGACGAGGTACAGGATAGACCTATCATCATATGGGACTTCGTGTCGCATGCTCTGAAATACCGACCTCGAAAAAAATCCGAGTGTTTCATACGCCCTCTGTAGTACTCATAGTTATTATAATTCTTGCATTCACATTAGCGTATAAAAAATAGGGAAACTTTCTCTTTAAAATCATTTTTGTTTCATTTAAATTCTACTTTTTATTGGAAAAATATGATTATCGAAAGAGAAGCGCACGTTTTACTCGTTCCTGACCAACCCCAAAACATCTATTAAAACGTTTCAAACTTTAACTCGCCGCCATTTTGAAGCTGCATGAACGTTTTCAAAATCCCTGCACCGCCATAATCGGCGAACCTTCCCCTTTAAACCACTTTTTGGTTCACATCAATTCGACTTTAAGTTGCCGAGATATCGTCGTCTGAAGAGAAGAGCAGTTTTAAACAAGGGCGCTATTTTGCGCTCTTAGAAATTTGTTGTAACGATGAATACGATACGTTATACATTTCGCGTAAATAAGAGACACATTTCCTGTAGCACGGTGTTAGTTTTCGATATAGAGATACATTATACTGGTGAAACGATTGACTTATGCTTTGCGCATTTACGTGGCATTACGCGTACATGCATCGAAATGTAATTTTTTAATGATTAACGATTAGAAAGATGATTAGATCTCGAGATCTAATCGCGAGGGTGCAACGATGTAGGTTTTGCAACGGTACTTTTCTATAACAAACGCTCGACGAACAACGCGCAATATAAACGCGAGGCCGCCACGAAGGGCGCTAATAGAAATATGAAAAAGAGCAGCCACAAAGAGTGCTAAACGAAACGGAATTGAGCAGCCAGAAGGGCCACTAAAAAATACCAATCATCAACTCGTAAACCCGATGAACGCGTGAGTGAAACATTGTTTGTTTCTCGCAACGCTAATATACTACGTTTAATAATCAAAGAGCAAATTCAACAAACCAATGGCGAAAGGTGCTTCGTTTTACTGCAAAGGCTACTTTACTCGACTCAACTTCAATCAAAGAGGAAAGAAAAAGACAACGTCGCGCAAGCGTCCAGCCCTGGACGCTTCGTTGACCCTGTAACGCAACGCTAATAAATAATAACAACTAATCTATGCACCTATTCTTCTTCAAAGCGCAACACTAATAGCAAAAGTGCAGCGTGCCCAATGCACGGCTGCCGTTGACTCGTCCATGGTCCATCGATGACTGAATTCCACTTTCTCAATGGAACATCGTGGGCTTTTTTATCATATACGCAACGCTACGTGCAAAACGCGATCATTTCGTGGCGCAACGCTAACTGCAAAGCTAAACACGCGAGATGCAAATGTGTCGCAAATCTAACATTTTAATTCATTCAATGGAAGCTACTATTTTCGTGTAACGGAAGCTGCTCCGATTAATCGCGGTGTTTACAATTAGAAGACGCGATCGATATTATCGCAACGCTATCAAATATGTTACGATGTTAATCTCAATCAAACTGTGGAACGCGATACTAAGAAATGCTAAGAATACGCGTAACATTTCATACGTCGCAACGCTAAATCAATCGCGATAATCGTATCTTCGCAACGCTAATGCAAACTCGTGACTTTTTCATTCGCAACTCTAATATCACCTCGCGCTTTCTTTGATCCGCAACGCTGTGTCAACCCGTGCGTACGTTCCCGCAACGCTACGTAAAAAAGTACGCGGAGCTCAGATGTGGAAGCTGAAAACACTACGCATGCAAATCTAATAACGAGTACAGTGACAATGTAACAAGAGTAATGACCATCCACTCTTTTCTAAACCGAAAAAATGAACAGCCATTCGTTGCTGCCCTCTTCGTGACAGTTTATCGGGCCACTTCTTTTCTTCGGGCGCCATGCCCGCAGGGACATGAATTTAAGCTCGAGGTTCTCGAGAAGCAACCCAGAAAGAGACTCAGAAAAATGGAATAAAAATGCATATCGACGAAGTTAAATAGCACGCAGACGACGATCGACTCTAAGAATTCTAAGAAACTAATCTAAGAATTTTAAGCATCCTTGTTCGTGCAAACGTGTCGAACCTGAGCTGAGTATATGCGTTTGTTTCGTGCAGATCGCGACCGCGTCCGCGTAACGATTCAAGATCGCCGAATTCGTAACAGTCTAAATCATATGATACACAGTTCTCTAATTGATATTAGAAAAATATTAAAGTAGAAATGCACAGCCTGCAAAATATTAACACAGTCAAAGATACGTGTAACATGCATTTGGAAATCGAAGTCGATCACTCTTGGAAACTGGTAGCTGTAAGATGTAATCTAAGATCGAAGCATGTAAACGAATGTCTAAGGTAAAATATAAACTAAAATATAAAGGTTACACGTTAATGCGTAGTTCTTAGCTTGGTATCGTTTTCGAAAGACGTTTCATTCTTTGGAAAACGATACCAATTACCAGGTCTCACCACGAGGAGGTGACTACGCGCCGAGACCCACCGAAAGCCATTCTACGCCCTTAAAGTTTCTCGAAGAAACTTTAAGGGAACATAGAATGGATTTCGGTTCACAAAACTGTACAACGATGCTTAACCCTACCGTTGTATTCTGTTTCTAAGATACGCTTTTCTAACTTGGAGCCGACGTACGAATGATAAGAGACTCTACTGACACTTTGTTACAAAGTTAGTGTCTTGCAAAGAGGAATATAACGCGCGAAACTAAGCTCTACTTTACTGTACGCAACGCTAAGCAAATAGATGAAACCGCGCGCAAAGCAAACACGCACTCCCATGCGCAACAAAAGCCTATACTCGCGCGCTCTATCATGCGACTCGCACTCAGCCGAATCGAAAGCGAAATACGAACGCGACTTACAGGAGTCTAAGAAATCGCTTACGAGACCGAGATGAAGTTGCGCTGCTCCGCGGAGGAAATAGCGGCCTAATAGTCGGATCGCAAGAAACTAAACTTTGAGGGCAGTAGCGGACCACTGATGCCGTCTGAACGAAGACGTATCCCCTGCGACAAACAGAAGGCCATACTGCGTACCCGCGGTAAAGATGCTTACGATCCAGCCTACAGGGCCTTGGTCCCCTATCGGGCACTTTCGATAGGGGCTGCAAGTCCTCGCATTGCAAACGCCGCTCCAACTCGACTCGAAAGCGATCTCAAAGACTCGAGGCGCGAACGAACGTTGATCGCGATGCGGAATGAGATTGAAATCGTATGACAGAACGACTTACCAAGCATAGAGTTCGATCGTACATGACTACCCTCGAACAGCGCGCCTGTTTGAGAGCGAGTGCGTGGAGAATGGATATCGTGTACTGTAAAGAAAAGTTAAGGCTTTTTGGATCCAAGTTAAGTAGCCGTCGTAGAACAAAATACACGCACAGTAATCGAGGCACACGTTACTTTCACTAGATGTAAGTATCGCTTCGCTTTTCCAACTTACAGCCATATTACGAACAGCAAATATAAAAATCGCGAGCAAAGTAAAAACAATTCACTATCTCTCGAAAGAACCAACGAGCTTCGCGACGCTCTCCCATGCGCAACAAAACTCTACACTCGCGCGCTCTATCACGCGATTCGCACTCACGTCGAATCGTAAGCGAAATTCGAACGCGACTTACGCGAGTCAAAGAAAACGCTTTCGAGATCGAGGTGAAGTTGCGATGCTTTGCGGAGGATCTAGCACAGGCTAATAGTCGGATCGCAAGTGCCCCAAACCCTAATGGCAGGAATAAAGTACAGAGCCAGCATTACCTAGAAACTACTGCAGCTGCAACATAGGGTTACCAAACCCTTACGTTCCAGCCTACAGGCCCTGACCCCCTATCGAGTACCTGCGACAGGGGTTGCATAATCCTCGCATCGCAAACGCCACCGCACCTCGACTCGAAAGAGATTTCAACAACTTCGAGGCGCGAACGAACGTCGCGTACGATTCGGAATGAGATTGAGATCGTATGACAGAACGACTTACCAAGCATACAGTTCGATTGTCCATGACTACCCTCGAACAGCGCGCTTGTTTGAGAGCGAGTGCGTGCGAGGATCTCGAAGGGATCGAGCGATTGCAAATTGATAAACGCGAGCAAGAATGGGATGATGGATATTATGTACTGTAAAAGGGAAGTTGAGGCTTTTTGGCTGCAAGTTGGACAGCGATCGTTGTACAAAATTTACATTGACTAAATGTAAGTAGCTTATATGTACTTAAAATTAGACGCACGCCTCCCACGATGAATCTTCTTTCGATGACTTCCCGTTGAAGATTATTCTTAAAGTATTTCTTAAAGCTACTGAATATTCGCGCGAAAAATAATTTGTTTCTTGAAGAAACTTTAAGAGAACATGGAATGAATTTCGATTCGCAAAACTGTACAACGATGCTTAACCCTACCGATGTATTCTGTTTCTAAGATACGCTCTTCCAACTTAGAGCCATATTACGAAAAGCAAGAGACTCTACTGACACTTTGTTAAAACGTTCGTGTCTCGCAAAGAGGAATTTAATACGGCAAACTAAACTCTACTTTACTCTGTACGCAACGCTAATTCTTTGAACATTCGCCCGGAAGTGGGCGATGAAAAGCAAATATAAAAATCGCGAGCAAAGCAAACACAATTTACTATCTCTCGAAAGAACCAACGAGTCACGAAACGCACTTGCATGCGCAACAAAACTCTATACTCGAGCGCTCTGTCATGCAACTCGCACTCACCCGAATCGAAAGCGAAATTCGAACGCGACTTACACGAGTCAAAGAAATCGCTTTCGAGACCGAGGTGAAGTTGCGTTGCTTTGCAGTGGATCCAGCACAGCCTAATAGTCGGATCGCAAGAATCCCTCTACATCGAGGGCAGTACATAATGACCACTGATACCGTCTAACAGAAAGTTAACATTACGTTAACCCCAGCAGCAAACAGAAGGCCGCACTGCGTACCCGAGACAGAGATGCGTACGATCCAGCCTACAGGGCCTTGCATCCCTATCGAATTGCTTCGATAGGGGCTGCAGATCCTCGCATCGCAAACACCGCTGCACCTCGACTCGAAAGCGATTTCAACGATTCGAGGCGCGAACGAACGTCGATTGCGATTAGGAATGAGATTGAGATCGTATGACAGAACGACTTACCAAGCATACAGTTCGATTGTCCATGACTACCCTCGAACAGCGCGGCTGTTTGAGAGCGAGTGCGTGGCGAGAATCTCGAAGGGATCGAGCGATTGCAAATTGATTAACGCGAGCAAGAATGGGATGAAAGATATTATGTACTTTGAAAGAGAAGTTAAGAGAAGTTAAGGCTTTTTGGCTCTAAGTTGTCGAGCGATCCTAGAACAAAATGCATGCACAATAATCGAGGTACAAAATACTCTGACTAAATGTACGTAGCTTATTCTAACTTAGAATTAGACGAACGCATCCCGCGATGAATCTTCTTTCGCTGATTTCTTGTTAAAATTCTTCTTAAAATTCTTGAATCTTCGTGACGAAGTTAATCTGTTAAAGTGAAATTAGTAGTCCACGCAATAAATGAATAAAAGAGAAAAGTAATTAATAGAATAGAATGTAGGTACAAGAAACGAGAAATAAAGTAAAATGTTAGCAGAATAAAATGTAAGCAGAGTAACATTTAAACAGAATGAAATATATAAATTATTAGAAGACAATCGTAATTAATAGAACAGAATGTTGTTACAACGAAACAGAAACAAAGTAAAATGATAGCAGAATAAAATATGAGAAGAATAACATAAATAAAATGAAAAATAAATAGAATAACGTAATAAAAGTTAGTGGGTAGCACCTGCAATACAATCATACATGCACAGATATATGTGTATCAAACGTAATGGGTTAAATTTAATCTTGAGTCTAAGAGAAATTAGTAGTAGGTGGGTGGTGGGTGGTGGGTGGTGGGTGGTGGGTGGTGGGCGGTGGGTGGTGGGTGGTGGGCGGTGGGTTAGCCCCAGTGGTCATCTCTGGTCATCATCTAGCTAAAAAGTGAATCTGTGATATACAGATTCGATCCGATCCCTTCGGGAGCACCTGCAACAATAAGAGTGCGCGTCGCCCTTACGCTGCTTATATAGGCGAGGAGATGTCACGTGACTCCCCTTCTTCGGATCACGCGTGAGAAGAGACCGTTCTCAATTTTTCACTAGTTTTCTAGTACAATATGATAAGATTTATTAATTTTTATATCTTTATTATACGTTTGCGCTCTGAGGAATTTATTGTTACAATAAATACAATACGTTAAACATTTCGTTACGTAACAGCGTAATATTAAAATAATTTAAAGAGTATACGAGATACACCATGAGATTGATTTGTTAATGCTTTTTAATTCGCCGATATTGTACATGGTCGAACGTATATATAAAACTGTATATCCAACCATATTTAAATTGTTACGGATATTATAGTTTTAATTCTTATCACTTGCAGAGCTGCACATTTATTTCATGCTTAATCGTTAACGTTGGACGTGACACGAAAATGGTAATGGGGCTCATGAGCTCCAAAACCGTGTGACAAACAAAAGCATTGGATGAGTGGTCTATCCTCTTCTTAGTCAACGGTAAAACTAAACTGCGCGCGCACGAAACTGCATGAGACTGCGCATTAGCAATTTTTACGCGGGAAACGACTAACCGTTAGCTGCCGTTAGCCTAACCTAAGAATAGGAAAAGTGCTCGTATTCTAATAGTAGGTTTGCGTCAGTCTAAAATGAAAATACGGGCTGCAGTAAGTAATTATCAGCTTAAACTGAAAGCGCGGAGTGCTGCGGACAATAATCAATTGGATTTATTCGGATACTTGTATCGGTTCGCAAAATATCAGGAAATTCGTGTGACGCGTCAAGTCACGGATGTCGATACGATTAGAAAAATGCTTAGAATTCGGAATCTATGCTCGCGACGCGAACGAAAGCACCAAAAACCGAAAGTGCGGAGTGAAATGGATAATAATCCAAGGTTTCATACGTATAAGTGCCTCGGTTCGCGAAAAATACGACATTTCGTGTGACGTGACAGGTGGCCGATCTCGAAGTGATTAGAAAAAAGCTTAGATATCGGATTCTAAGCTCGTGACGCGATCGAAACCACCAAAAACCGAAAGTGCGGAGTAAAATGGATAATAATCCAAGGTTTCATACGTATAAGTGCCTCGGTTCGCGAAAAATACGACATTTCGTGTGACGTGACAGGTGGCCGATCTCGAAGTGATTAGAAAAAAGCTTAGATATCGGATTCTAAGCTCGTGACGCGATCGAAACCACCAAAAACCGAAAGTGCGGAGTAAAATGGATAATAATCCAAGGTTTCATACGTATAAGTGCCTCGGTTCGCGAAAAATACGACATTTCGTGTGACGTGACAGGTGGCCGATCTCGAAGTGATTAGAAAAAAGCTTAGATATCGGATTCTAAGCTCGTGACGCGATCGAAACCACCAAAAACCGAAAGTGCGGAGTAAAATGGATAATAATCCAAGGTTTCATACGTATAAGTGCCTCGGTTCGCGAAAAATACGACATTTCGTGTGACGTGACAGGTGGCCGATCTCGAAGTGATTAGAAAAAAGCTTAGATATCGGATTCTAAGCTCGTGACGCGATCGAAACCACCAAAAACCGAAAGTGCGGAGTAAAATGGATAATAATCCAAGGTTTCATACGTATAAGTGCCTCGGTTCGCGAAAAATACGACATTTCGTGTGACGTGACAGGTGGCCGATCTCGAAGTGATTAGAAAAAAGCTTAGATATCGGATTCTAAGCTCGCGACGCGATCGAAACCACCAAAAGCCGAAAGTGCGGAGTGGAATGGATAATAATCCAAGGTTTCATTCGTATAAGTGCCTCGGTTCGCGAAAAATACGACATTTCGTGTGACGTGACAGGTGGCCGATCTCGAAGTGATTAGAAAATAGCTTAGATATCGGATTCTAAGCTCGCGACGCGATCGAAACCACCAAAAACCGAAAGTGCGGAGTGGAATGGATAATAATCCAAGGTTTCATTCGTATAAGTGCCTCGGTTCGCGAAAAATACGACATTTCGTGTGACGTGACAGGTGGCCGATCTCGAAGTGATTAGAAAATAGCTTAGATATCGGATTCTAAGCTCGCGACGCGATCGAATCCACCAAAAACCGAAAGTGCGGAGTAAAATGGATAATAATCCAAGGTTTCATTCGTATAAGTGCCTCGGTTTGCGAAAAATACGAAATTTCGTGTGACGTGACAGGTGGCCGATCTCGAAGTGATTAGAAAAAAGCTTAGATATCGGATTCTAAGCTCGCGACGCGATCGAAACCACCAAAAACGGAAAGTGCGGAGTGAAATGGATAATAATCCAAGGTTTCATACGTATAAGTGCCTCGGTTCGCGAAAAATACGAACTTTTGTGTGACGTGACAGGTGGCCGATCTCGAAGTGATTAGAAAAAAGCTTAGATATCGGATTCTAAGCTCGCGACGCGATCGAAACCACCAAAAACCGAAAGTGCGAAGTGGAATGGATAATAATCCAAGGTTTCATACGTATAAGTGCCTCGGTTCGCGAAAAATACGAACTTTTGTGTGACGTGACAGGTGGCCGATCTTGAAGTGATTAAAAAAAAGCTTAGATATCGGAATTTAAGCTCGCGACGCGAACGAAACCATAAAAAACCGAAAGTGCGGTGTAAAATGGATAATAATCCAAGGTTTCATTCGTATAAGTGCATCGGTTTGCGAAATGTATGAAAATTCGTGTGACGTGTCAAGACGACAATCTCGATAGGATTAGAGAAATGCTTAGATCTCCGCTTCTAATCGTTTGTTTCCGACGAGGCCGGCTTAAAACGAAAGGGCTAAGTGCAGTGGATAATAATCCAAGGTTTCAATCGGATAGGTAAATCGGTTCATAAAATATAAGCAAATTTGTGTGATTCGTCATGGTACTATTCTCGATATGATTAGAAAAGTGGCGAATCTTTACGAGCGGTCCGGTCGTCGCATGCCTGCGTATCCGCGTGTCGAGATATTCAGATCTCGGCTTCTAGACGTCCGAATCTGATCAACTGCAGCTAAAAGTAAAGGGGTAAGGTCCAGGAATATTATCCTATAACCATTTACCACTGGCCCTTGCAGTTCATTTATTATAAACAAATATATTTTGCTTCATCGTAGATTACTCAGAAAGTACCTGAAGAAAAATATTAATTTTTCAGCTCCTGGACGACCGATTTCAATGCCCATTGGCTTGAAATATAGGAGAAGATCCCAAGAATATTATCCTGCAGCCTTTTGCAACTTACCCTTGCACTTCATTTGTTATAAACAAATATATCGCGCCAAGGTAGGTTACTTAGAGAGCATCTGAAGAAAAATATTAATTTCTCGACTCCTAGACATCCGATTTCAATGTACCTTGTACATTCAAATGAATTTCAAATTGGTGGAATTGCGCGCGATTTTCGGGGTGAGGGCGCTGCTGGAAATGTGCGGGATTTTCTGCATGCGCGCGCAGTTTGCCATATTTATTGCGTAGGACGTGCGTTGTTGTAAAATTTGCTCCGCATAATTCAGGTAAAATTAACATATTTTCACTACTATTTTTGCTAATTTTATACACAAACCGTAGATTATAAGCTTGGCGACACTTGTGTGTAAAAATATTCAACAAGCAAATGCTTTTTATAATGAAAATCTATTCGGAAAGTCTGGCGTCGGTAGCTTGTAACGTTTCTCTATTCTACGACATACATTAATTTCGTCCTATTTTCCTTCTATCCTTTTATTAATACCAAAATTTCCTCAAAACTCGTCAAATATAATCGATAAATAATAACATGGTAATAATCTAATAATGTTGTACAAGGATAGATGCTCTGTGTCACGATTAAATAGCAAAAATCATAGCTACGCAGTTAGTTGTTCCAATTTTATCGTTAACAATTCGTAAACCTGTTAGTTCTAACCTATACACGCTTCGTTTCTAGCCACTCTTTGTTTGTAGCAGAAATGCCATTGCAGAAACACAGAGCAATTCTGCAATGTACGTTTCTGTTACAGACTTCGTTTTGCCTAGATAATTAGAAACATTTACGGCGAATTGTTTGTTTCAGTATTCCATCGGAAATATTTCATTAAATTAGAAGAAACGAGGTTTGAAATTGCTCGGGACGAGTTCGAATTGTCAATACGTTTCGCGCATTCAGCGTCGGTTGGACGAGCTGTATCCCCACTCCTGGATTTCTGCGAGCGAAGTTCGCCGCGCGTCATTCCCCCTCCGAACGTCGCCGTAGGAACACGTGGTAATCAACACGTGGTAAGTAACTTTACCATTGCACTTTCAATTAATTAACGAGCACTTTATTAACAATCGTATCGATATCTATCAACTCTCTATGTGATAATCAAATGATAGTCTCCGACCTCTGAGTTGTTATAGTTTTTTGTCTTATCTATCTAGCTTGTCTTATCTAATTTTTTGGTCTTATTCCGATACATTTGCGTTAAATTCGGATTTTTATTGCGTTACAGATGCCTGATTGAGAAGAACATCCATCCCATCATCCTCTGGCGACATTCAAGGACACGTAGTAAAATCCTGGTCTGGTCAAAGAAGGGTAATGGTATGAAGATTATCCATTTATTAACCTATTTGCTTACGATTTAATTCTAAACCGTCTGCTCAAAAAGTATTATTTATTTCTGCTTGACGTAATAATGAAAAGTAAAACAATTTGGTTGGGTTTAGAGTCAATGTATTTACATGAACGTGTTACACTTTAATATATTCAAGTATATATATATATATATATATATATATATATATATATATATATATATATATCAGTACCGTGGTATTCTAACAGAATTATTCATTTGCTTCGATTCATTCTTGAGTTAGAATGTTTAACAATTTAGTAACAATAGAAACAATATGTTATTCAGTCAAAGGGAAAATTGGGGCATTTTTCGCGAGATAATTCCATTACTTTGCTATGTAATTCGTTAACAACTTTTTCTTCCATATCCTCATTTAGTGCTCTGAAATAGTTTAGCTTGTACAAAAATAATACAGCCTTAGAGTTCAGCTGTTGAATTTAACAAAAGATTGCCACAGCATTTATTCTTTCGTGTATTTTATTTTCGCGAGTTTTTCCGTGTGCGACTGGTTGGCTTCAAAACACTTTTTTTGTTTACCCCGACCAGCTCAACTCGTAAACGCAAGGTTTGTTGTCCCGTTTTTTTCGAGCCACTCGGTGCCAGGAAGGCAATTCGTAGAATTCGTGACGCGCGACTTTGTTTACATTTGGCTATCGTCTATCGCGAACTAGTTTCATGATTCTCACGCGAAATATTATTCGTAACGTAGCTCTTGTACATCAGCTCTTTATTTTCGTATTTATTTATTTTTTTTATTGTTTAGTTTTATTTATTTAAAGTATTTCTAAATTATATTCGCAAATGTTTTTCAATATTCGATGGCATTTTATTAAAAGAATTCTCGATAGGAAATAGAAGGAGAATAATAAGAGAAACATTATCTTTTATTTATCTCCTCATCTGTTTTTCTTTACTATTAACGCAACTAATATCGTTTTTTAACATTTTCTTTGCAGGGAATCTTTGCGATCGCGCGCAATGCGATCTTTAGAGTCAGCTCTTGTTTCGATAGTTTTCAATATTTTTGAAAGAGCACAGCTGCTCCATGTAGATCTAATTGTAATAATTGCTCGCGAATTTAGAGTCAGTGTTTGCTCGCGCCTAGTCTTTTATTTTTCTTTCTTTATTTTTTTACAATAATCATACCCGGTATTAGAGTCACGCTTCGGCTGTTGGCAGACGACCTCGCTGGGCTCCTGAAGTCCGCCATGTAAGTATCTTCGCAATAAACTTTAATTTTCGTCAATTAAAAAATCTAGAAGCTACTTAAAATTTGTAGAGTTCCAATCTGCTATTCCATTTTCGTTGAACAAACAAATAGAATCATTTAAAGAATTTAGAATTTCTTAAATTTGCAATTTTTTAATCTCAAGATTGCCAAATAATCGACGAGTAATATCTCGAAGAATAAATTAATAATCTTCTCCCTTTCTTTTCTATGTTACAGGTCTTCCACAGATCTTCTTGTCCTTGGGACCACAGGACATGGCATCGCAGCTTCACGACTTCGCGGCAACACGTTCATGATTTTATAGCTTCAAGGCTTCACGACTTCACGACTTCACGGCTTCGCTAGATGACGATGTCATCAGGTTTTCATCCGCCTGGCTGCAGCAGATGACAGCGTAGTCGTCTAATGGTGAGTCGCATGCATTTTGAGTCCCTCCGGTCGCTCACGCATGCCGAGGACGAAAGGTCCGAATCGGCACGGGCGACTGGTTGTATTCGTAGTTTTGTTTGACAAGCACAATGACCACGGGTATACGTTATACTCGTGAGAGTAGTAACATTTCATATGTGTGTATTTTATTTAGTAGATCAGGCTAGGTCTTCTTGCACTCCGCGATTTTCGATATCGAAAGATAGTAACGATATAGAGTGATATAAAGTTCATAATTCATAATCGATGCACGCAATTTCATTCTTAGAGTCAATGCCAATATTATTATAAATAGTTGGTCTTATAATAGTAGCATGGTTGATGTAGATGTTTATAAAGCACGTATTTGTACGAATGAATAGTTAGCTAATGTAAAATGATTTTAGTCGATTTTCTGAGTAATTTGTAGCTGTGAAGTCGGATACCATCCGACTTCGTTTTATTCTTTGATTATAGCCTCTATTATTATTGTTGCAGTTAGTAATTAATAATATACATATTATTGATGTTTGGTAGAAATCAATTACTCTGTTGAGAGTATTTAAATTTCCATGGGAAGCATCCCACTTTCGTAATTAAAAATACAAAGATGTTAAGCTTAGATTTTTTCCGCGAGAAACGTGTGCTAAATTCAATGTGCAAGAAGACAATTCGCGACGGGTAGATTTCGAAGTCTCTGCACGATACTTGAAAATACTATACTCGTATTTTATCAAATGTGCTTTGATGACGGAGTCGCTCGAGGATTTTTAGTAGAGCCTCGAATTAAATTCAATTGCAATCATTCAATGTACACATTCCCTGTGGAATTTTATTACATTGATTAAATTAGTACAACCATTTCTCTCGCAAGTAAAGTAAACGGTAGAGTAATTTGTCTTCGAAATAAAATGCAATTAGAGTCACTTCTCTTATAAATAAACTAAGAAGTAGAGTCACTTGTCACGAAAGTAAAGTAAAAATTTTTCGTCACATCTCTCGTAAATAAAATAAGAAGTAGAGTCACTTGTCTTTAAAATGAAATCAAATAAAAATTAGAGTCGCTTCATGCAAACAGCAAAGTTAATTCATTTTAAAAATAGAGTAAAAATTATTATCGCTTCTCTTATTAATACAGTAAAAAAGTAGAGTCGTTTGTTTTGGAAATAATTTAAAAAGTAGAGTCAAAGTCCGCATTAGATACCAACTATTTTGTGTTCCAATAGCTGTTTTAGATCAGGATTTTCAGGTATATTTCCGTGTTCATTGCCAAGACCCCGTTCACGTGCTCAGGTGCTACTTGGGCGGGGAACAGGAAATGAGTACGATGATGGTATTTCCTCTGATCATGTGTGGCGTTTCACTATGGTTTAGCGTATCGTGCGCGACGTATTTTCCACATTAAATGTGTATGTGTGTGTGTGTGTATATGGTTAGGCTGTGGAATTGCGTCGTTTTAGATTCTCAAACACTGAACTCTTTACCCTAATTATACGCAACATAGTATTAATCATATTTGGTGCGCATAAATTACCAAATCCATTATCAATTGCACGAATCCTCCCAAGCTTATTATCAAATACAATAATATGCCATTAAACCCTTCGCACGGATCAATTTAATTATATCTCTACAGAGTAGTAGCTCTGCACGTAATTCACTCTAAATATTCTAAATATATTTCGATGCACTTACGCAAATGGTCGCTATCCATAGTGAAACGATTTCAGTGACTTGGTACATACGTAATTTAGAGTGTGCTTGGTTGCTTTAAAACTAGGGTGTCGGAGATGTCCCGGGATGTTCTCTCTAGCGCAGGTTTATCGAACTCTGGTTTATGTTAGAGAATCGTGGAGTGAATGTGTTGGTGTGCCTGTTTTGCCATTTTTTTAAATATAGGTGGGCTAGGCAGGGCAGGTAGCGTACTTTCTGGTGTGTCTGTTAAGTATAAGTAGGTAGGGCCGGGCAGGTTGACACAGTATCTACTCGCGTGGCCCCTTCTCGCGTGTCAACCTGTTTCAGGAAATTCGATTTGAATTATCGAAGGTAGGGCCGATCTGGCCGGAAAATGCTGGTTCACTTCTGCCCTTACCATGTCGATTTTTCGAATCCGGCGATTTAACACTTAGCAATGAACGGAAAAGTCAGAGGGGCGACTTTACATATGTTAGTGAAGGTGCTAGTTAGTTTATATTGACAAGCTTACGTTCATACATCGCATTGCATCCTGCTTCTTCTGAACGTTCTCGATACAATGATTCGTTCGCTCTTCGAACGATTCGGTATTCGAAACGGCATGTTATTCCGCTTATTTCTGTGTTGAATTTTACCTTCTGTTCATTGTTTTTTGGCAGATTCTGTTATTTCTTTATCTTCCATACGCATGGGGAATTCTCTGATACTTTCTTCTGCTCGATTATTCTTTCGATTCTGTTCTTTTTATACGTTTGTTGTGGTTAGGGATGGCAAATAAAAGTTGATCAATGTGCCGAAATAAGATCAAATGGAACGCAATCTTTTCCCCGTGTCCGGGAATAGATGTATTATTATCTGAATATAAACCCAATGCGTAATACCTAATCTGTAATAATGTCAGCTGACTATAAATACAGTGTACAATATCTAAGACAAGTGTAATAACATTTACGCAACATAAATTTCAACGTAAACTTATTTGCCATCCTTGTCACGGTTAATATCGATACACGTTTGCTGACTAGCCTCGTGCGAGCCTCAGAGATTACCATTAATAAACTACTTTCCTCTTTCTTTAAAATCGAAGGGTTCATAACGAAAATAATTCATGCCAGTGCTAGCAAAGTTGATGCATGATTCGGTTTTAGTCTTTTTCCAGAACGGTAAAAGAATACTCTAATATTTTTATCTTTTGCTCAATAGTCTCCTTTATTAATTTATTTGTTAAAATATTCATCGTATTGTACGATTCCTATGGCTGATATCTGTAATCGTGTAAAAATAGAACTGTATCCAATTAAATCGTAAAGTTACGGACCTCGTGTTAAAGATTCTAAGGTTTAACAAAAGTGTTCTAATTGTTGTGAACCCTTCGATGGCACTTTTACGTATACAGAGCTGTCTCTGATTAGTCATATCTCGTTGCTCTCGTTACGAGTGGTAGAATCAGCGCGCGTATCCTTCTGCTAAGTGTTAAAATCGCCATACCGTTCGAGGTTCAGCACGTTTCAGCGAGCAACGATTTCGAAAATCTTTGGCCGCCTGCGTGCTTTCAGCATTTTCGCGATTATATTTTTATTTCACCTTTATAAGTTGCTCTTTAGTTCCGATTAGAGAACCTCGAGCTTATATGTAAGTTTCATCAAGGGGCATTGCGCCCGAAGAAAAGAAGAGGCCCGACAAACTGTCACGAAGAGGGCAGCAACGAATGGCCGTTCATTTTTTCTGTTTAAGAAAGAATGGACGGTCATTACTTCATTACTGTTACTACTTTGTCATTGTGCTTGTAATTAGCTTTGCATGCCGCAGTATTTTCAGCTTCCACATTGGGCAACTCGCGGTTTTTCAATTAGCGTTGCGAGAAATTACGCGTGGGTTGAATTAGCGTTGCGGGAAAAGGAAATCGCGAGCTTGATTTTAGAGTTGCGAATGAAAAATTTCACGGGTTTGCGGTAGCGTTGCGAAGAAATGATTGTCGCGTTTGATTTAGCGTTGCGAGTTACGAAATATCGCGATTATACTTTGTATTCTATGGTATCAATTGCCATGTTTTCTTTGAGATTAATAAGTACTGTAGCATATTTGTTAGCGTTGCGACAATGATCGCGTAGTATTTTGAATTACAAATTTATTCATATCCCGCTAACTTTGTAGCGTTGCGTTTTCAAAGTATCGCGATTATCTAGAATAGATTTTCCCACATAATGTAGTAGCTTCCAGTAAATTAACGAGGAGTTAGAGTTACAACGTTCTCCCATCGCGATTATGTACTTTTCCAGTTAGCGTAGCGCTGATAAATGATCGCGTTTTTCAATTAGTGTTGCGATTATGATAGAAAGCCCAATGTCTTCCACTGAGATAGTGGAAACCAGTTCCTGTGTGTTCCTAATGGATCTTCAACGGCAGCTATGAAAGCTGCACTTCCGCTATTAGTGTTGCGTTTGGAAAAATAATGGTGCATTGATTGGTATTTATTAGCGTTGCGTTACAGGTCAACTAAAATGTCTTAGAGACATTCGCGAATTTGCTACTTTCATTTCCTTTGTAGAATATTTCAATACAATAGAGCACCTTTCGCGATTGATTTGCAGAATTTTCTATTTGATAAATAAATTTATTAAATTAGCGTTGCGAGACTGAAATAATTCCACTCACGGGTTGATCGGGTTTACAACGAATGGATGATTCGTATCGTTGGGTGGCCCTTCTGGCTGCTTGATTCATTTTTATTTAGCGCTCTTTGGGGCAGCTCTTTTATGTTTTTTTTTTTCGCATACTTTATGGTTGCTCTTTATTGTCTCTTTAGCGCCATTCGTGGCTCATTCAATTTCATATTGCACTGTAATAATTATTACCGTTGCGTGGCCTTTCGGTCTACTTCTATGCTCTAAATCACTTTAGAGCAAATTTGCAATTGAATATTTAGGCGGGTAACACGGAATATGGAAAAAAATAAAGGGCTTAGCTCTAGGGTGAGAAACTATTAATTTAAATTTTGAATATAATTAAATCGCACTTTTCTAATTGGGGGACAGTATCTTCATAAAACTTACACGAAGTTACTTTGAACATCTACTTGTTCTTCGACCAGTAAAATCAACTTCTGAAAGGATAATTTTACCCCGCTGTTCTCCTCGCTTACTTTTCACATTTATACCTCCTTCGATTTCTAATAAAACCAGGAACAAACGTACGACACTTCAGAAGTATTATTATTTGCATGAAACTCGTGAAAATGTTAATTTCATTGAATATTAACCTTTTAATTACTCGCATAGGGTAATTGCAATTTCCGATCTTCCCTTAGCTCTCGTTTCTCGATTATTTTCATAAAAGCTAGTCCCTATCATTTACGAAATTTCATTTACATATTTCGTTTGAATACAGTAAGAGAAACCTCAGTTATGTTAACACTTTGCGTTAAACAACTTTCAAAATTAGTTCATCTCGAGTGCAAAGAGTTAATATTAGTTATGATCTTTTATAAAAACAGTTAGTCTCCGAATAACAGCAATAATAGAAGCATCATTTCAAAACTAGTTCATTTTGGACACTCTCGAGTGCAAAGGGATAATAAACATTTAAGTTGAAATGAAACAGTTGCTCTATTCGATAGGAAACTTGATATCGCGTTAAAGTTGTACAAGATGCCGTACGAGCACGCGTTCAAAAAAACGGGGTGCGAGTAATTAAGGGTTAAGAAGGAATATTTGTAAATATAATAAGATATAAAAGATAACGTTTATACTATGGGTGGTGTAGAGTCGAGGAGGACAGTATGGGTAATTACGGAGCAGGTGTGTTATCGGTGTGATTGCTACTCCTCCCCTTTATATAACATCGCACATTCAGTTTATTTGAATTACAAGAGTAATGCATTCAGTCGGCAGGGAAAATACAGTCCTATATAACTATATATTACACAATATAGAAGTTTGGCACTCGGATCGGTTCACTTTGGGGATGTAAAAAAGCCTAACTTGTTCGTTTCTAGCATATTCATTAATCAACACACGTATCTCTGTTAAAAACGACTTCGTATCTTTGTTTTCTTTTTTTTTTCTTCTTCTTCGTTTCTTTTTGCCACACGATTGGAACTATTACATTAATGCGTATCCTGCGAATTCGTGAAACAGTGTCTTCTATGTAGGAGTGTACATACTTTTTTATGTATATATATATATATATATATATATATCTATATATTTATATATAATAATAATAATATCGTTATTATTATCATTATCACTATATTAACATCGACGTTAGAGCGTTTCCTTAATTATACGTTCCTAGGGTTTGTGTGTTCTTTTTTTTTCCATCTTTTTTTTTTTTTTTTAAAAGAAATCGTGGTTAAGGTCACTGTGAGTTCGCGCAGCCCTAAAAAGACATAACGTTTAAATATCCGTGGAGAAATCGACGAACGGACGAGTGAAACGCGTCGATATCCGATCGATCGATCGAGCGGTTTTACTAATCCATCATAGTAATACTGAAGAGAACGAGCGATCCGTTTGTCGCGTGTTCCGCACGACGATCGACGCACTCTACGAAGGCGTTTAGAACAAAATTCGTCGTCGCTGTGTGGAAAAACGATCCCTGATAAATTTTAAAATCTCATCGCAAGGGTGCGTTTCCACCAAGCCAGCCAATGCTCATTACTTTTTCTGTTCGGGCGAGATTTAAGCGCAAGCGAGCATCCTCTCATCGTTCAGCGATCGCTTGAATCGCATTTCGATGTTTTAGAAACGTTGAGCTAGTGCAAAGTTCTGTCGGTTTTCGCGTTATTTAGGAGTACTTTTGTTCTTGGCAGATAAAATGTTGCAACAGACGTTATTGTTGTATTGTATTTATTATATATGTATCGCTATATTATAGATGTTCCACTGTAGCAAGTAGACCGCAGATTTTTATGCACGTATGGAAAATCTAAGTTTGCAAAAAAATACATTCTTCACGTCACGTGTATTGTAGTGTTTAGAGGATGAAACGGATTGCTACTGAAATCACATTGTTTTCAATTACGTTTGGAAAAATGGAAATTTGCATAAAAATCCTCGGTCTAGTAGTAAGAAAGAGACAGGCGATGCGTAGAAGATAAACGAAAAGCTGTTTCGTATCGCTTAATCCATTTAGACTTGAAACTATTTTTGTTAGAAATTTGATGGAAGTTTAGATAGTTACGCTTGAAAGTAAACAAAAATACCTACAGAAATATTATAAAGATTAATGGTAATTAACATAATGACCAGAAGTTTCATTTCCGAGTTTATTCTAAAATAAAATAGAAGAGTTACAAAACTGAAACGCTTTCGTCGATAAACGTTAACCCTTTCAGATTCGATGAGTTGATCATTATTAGACGTTGTCTCGCGTGTAACACAGTACACCTAAATGGGTTGAAACCGTCAGAATGTTGCACTTGCCTAATAATAATTCGTTCGATGGCCATTTGCGCTAAACGAGCACCGTGTTCATCTTCAATCGGTGTAAACGCACCCTAAAAGGATTCACCTGTTAGATCTACAAGAGTCGATGAACTCTTGGACCTTTATAATACCGACGCGACGGGACGATTCTTCGAAAAGAATCTAACCGTCGTCCATTACTTTTCACGTACTCGAAAACAATTGTTTGAGAAAATGGCCAACGATGGCCAGCGTACAGCGTTACGTTTTCGTTTTAAGGTTGATGAAAGTTCGACAGCGCAATTAATGACAAATATAAGAGTAGGAGGTTTGCTTTCTATTTTTGCTCGGATAGTAGGATCGCGATGCGGCGAGGGAACGAGGGCGATATTTGCGTTATGGCAACGGGTATTCGGAAGCTCGACGTTGAACGACGCGAGTCGGTAGAAATACGCGGGAATCGTGTAAAAAGATATGTGCGAAAACTCGGAGTGTTCCTTGCTTGTACCGCATGCTTCGAACGCGTGCATCGTTTTCTCTTCGCCTTTTAGAAAAGTCGCGAATAATTTCTAAAATGTTTCTCGTACATGTGTGTTTGCGCGTTAACGCGTGTGCTTTTGTGTGCGTGTTTGTGTGTGAGAGAGTACAAATCTGAAATACGCAGTTCACTTCGTAGTCTTTCTTTTTTTTTCTTCTTCTTTTTCGTTACAAAAGTTTACCTGTAATTATGTATAACGTTGCGCGGCTGACAGTATCCCTAAGTGCTCCCGGTGTTCTCCAGTTAACATTTCCGCGACATTTACGCCCTCGGTATTTTGTCGTTTTGGCCGTGATTTCTGTTCTCTTGATCGAACGATCCTTTCTTTACTTCCTAGTACGAAATAGGCAACGTCCCGATTTGACGTGGATTTGTCCGTGAGACGAGGCTCGTGGACGATCCCGATTAGATCGACGAGGATCGCGTTGAGTCGGCATCCAACCGAGAGGAAAGACAGCGAAATCGACATCGTGCAGGCCTCTTGGGAAATATTTCTTTATAAGACTCGATTATATCTTAGGCACATTCGATCCATAATAGCGACGATAGTCTCGGGCTTGTATTCTGTTACGTTTAACGAGTCTAGCTCCCCCCGGAATCGCGGGATTCGTGTTAGCTCGTTGCACACCGAATGGTCCATTTCACGTATCTTCTTGCAATCTTCCAGCTGTCGTTTAATTAAATGATGCACTTTTAAGCTCTGTTCAACGCGTGTCGGGTTCATTTAAAATTTGTAGTCGTCGTCGATCGCTTTTCTTAGGTCTCTATCTGTCTACTTAACTATCCATCGCTGGCTCTGTTTTGCTTTTAACCCTTTTTCGTTGCGGTGGATTTTAATAAAAGAATATAAACAAGTCGTGAAAATACTAAACTACATTGCATGTAATTCGTATTCTTCTTCTCACGTATTCCTATTCTTCGGGTAGCAGAGAATTTCAAGTGTTTCAAAACGTCAACAGTGTTATCGATGGTCGAAGTTAATCGGCTAAAGAATTTCTCGAGTGCCTGTAGGCACCAATAGCTATGGAAGGGTTAAAACGATCGACGATTTATCGGTGACGTTAATTTTAAAAAACTTCGATCCAATTTTGTCGCTTTCAATTGAACGTTTCATAAATTAAGTCATTAATACTTGTGACTGTCTTCCGCGTATTCAACAATCGCTTCATCTACTTAGGATCGTTCATTTTACTTATCGAATTATCGTTTCGGTGAGTTCAGTACTATCTTTATTTAAGTAACGACTAGAAAACTTCCGGCTATATAAAGTGGATCATTTCGTATGCAACAAGCCGATATTACTGGCACAATACACCGCGAAACAACTCACATACAGACCACGCAAAAGTGTATCCCTTTACTATAGTTCCAATAATATACTTAGCGTTCTTGTCGGAGTCTATGATGTAAAAAAAAGAAAAAAGTTGATGGAAACTCTGATACTCGACGCTGGCTTTAACATCGTACAATCATCATCATCGTCGTCGTCGTGTACATAGAACATGAATAACGTCAACGAATGGTAATGCTATTTGGCACACGTCCCCTGATCGAGGCTTGCATCACACGCGACCGAATCGGGTAAAAGAGTTTCCACCAAAGTTTCGATATAAAATCGAGGTTCTCGGTAATATCCCCATCGCAGAGTCAGTTATTATTTTTAGGCACATTAAGACCATAGTTAATCGACGATTAGTCTCGAGGTTTCGTAACAAAAAAACAGTCTTGGAAGTGTGAGAAGGTGTTACGGCCTGTTGCGCTTTAATCGCGAACAGCCGTCCTTCTGCTAGACCCAGTATTGGTTTCTTCTTAGCAACGGGTTGTTGGTCCTTTGTGTGGTGGCCGATTGACAAGGTAGATCCGATGTATCGAAGCTGCTCCATTCGTCACCGTCCGCTACTCCGTACGGATATTTCGCCGAAACATCCACCTCGGATCCCGTGATACTTTCCAGGGGACTCAGAGGTATCACCTTGCATTGAGGTAGGGTGGACGTCATAGTCGGTAACACTGGTAACGGTGTGCTGGCCGCCACGCTGTTGTGATCGTTAGCGTAACGTTTCACGTGAGGCGTCACCGGCATCAAATGATCCGGAGGTCTCGGCAAAGGCATCACGCCCACTGCCGGGGTTGGCTCCGGTTTCTCCTCTTCCGCGTGCTTGTATCTATTCTGCCTACACCTGATCGTGACGATCACCACCACACCGAGCAAGAACACACCGAGAAGCATCCCTAGAATTAACAGATAATCGTTGCTCATGTTGGGCGCGATCGCCATCTCGCCTTCGTGGCCCACCGGGTCCATCGGTCCACCCAGCGTGATATTGTAATCGTCCATGTCGAGTTTCACCCGGAACTCGAACTCGCTCACGGCTGGCTGGAAGATCGGGGCTGCCAATACGAACGTAAAGCTATCGATCATTCCCTCGTACTCCATCGTAGGGATTTTCCTGCAAACCATATAGATCACGCCCGACATCACTTCCTGATGGGAGAATCTCGCCACTTCCTTCTCGCGGGTTCCCCGTTTCTCGCCGGACGACGAAGAGCTTCTGATGATCCTCTTTATTTTGCCGAACTTGGGTTTCTTTAGGATCGCGTACGTGGGAGTGCTGCTCGTCAGCTTAGCCAACGGCGTGGCGTCCATGTGCTGCAACGTTATCCTGGTCTTCTCCCCTGCCAACGCGATCATTTGATTCATGATCATCAATGGTACCACCTTGATCTCGATCCTTATGCGCTTCTGCTCGAATCCGCTTAACCGCGCGGTCAACTCGAGACTGTCGTTCGACACGGTCATGTCCGTTTGCATGAACATCACGCTCTTCGATAGCAGATCCGTTTGCTTGAAGCTAGCCGCCGCTCCGTCTCGCACGTACAGCACTCCGTACTTCGGCGTAGTGGTTACTTCGTAAATCACCAAGTCCTGCCTCGCATTCGTGTCCAGTTTCACGTTACTCTCGGAGATCAGTGCCACGTTCGAGCCTTGCTGCAGGCTCACCGGCCCTGCAACCGTCACGTTCAATCTAATCGGCAAAACGTACACGTTGAACACCTTGTACGTCGGATTGAAGCGCCCGTCCCACACTCTGAAGTAAAAAGAGGCTGCCTGGAGGGGTCCGTTGTGTTCGTACACCACGCGATTCGAATCCACGTCGTGCTGGCTGAATTTGTTCACCTGGCGAACTTCCGAGATGTTCTCGTTGAATGGCAGAAGTAACAAACGGCCGTACGTCGGTCCAGATATCACGTCGTACATGATTTCCTCCGGCGGAGTGTCCGGATCCGTCGCCAGCAAGTTCTCCCTGGTTATCGTTTGATTTTGATTCTGAACCACCGTGATGGTCGGCGCGTTGGTGATTAATTTGAACGGCTCGTCGTTCACCGGCTCGATTATAACGGGGATGCTGGTATTGCACAAGAGAATGTGGCCGGGAGTTAGATAGAGGGAAAAGTTGATGCGATCTTCCAAGGTATCCGAGTGATCGTGATAGTAGGCGATCTTTCCACCTTCGATTTGAGGTTGCGAGAACGTGGTCACGTTTAAATCGGGAAGAATCATCACGTGACCGTGGCTAGGCTGACTGACCAGCCTGGACAGCACCGCTGGATATTCAATCCCGGCGTGAGTTTGTAGAAACGACACGATTCCGCTGATGTTCATGATCACCGTAGCCGAACCGCCCTCTTCGACCCTCACGTTCCTCACGGAGATGTATCTGTCCAATCCACCGCTGGAGACTGAAATATCTATTTGAAACACCTGCAATAGTAACGTCAAGTTTAAAGACGGTTAAAGTCACTCGACGAACCGCGGACTCGTTTTGCGAACAGACTACGCGGTGGATGTTTAGGCAAATCGACGTTGAATTGTAGGAGAAAGTATTCTGTCACTGAAAGCGGTTTCACCGGTAAACGCCCAGAGTAGCCAATTTTTCGC
Source organism: Eucera pruinosa (assembly GCA_028830335.1). Classification (NCBI taxonomy): domain Eukaryota; kingdom Metazoa; phylum Arthropoda; class Insecta; order Hymenoptera; family Apidae; genus Eucera; species Eucera pruinosa. Next base: position 11,101,093 of record JAMYCR010000008.1, on the reverse strand, counting down.
GTACAATTGTTCGTAGTAATATTCGGAGAAAAATAGAGACACGCGGTAAATACAAATTCGTGAGCAACGTATCGATATAATACGCCGCTCAAAACAATTAGGGAATCGCAGTTTTAAATGATTCTATTATTCCAACCAATTTTAAGTAAAAAGATGAGGAGAAACGATACGAGTAAGGGTTAATTATTTTCCCCGAAACAATCTCCAAGAAGAAGATTTTGGATACCTCTCCGACTCAATCCCGTGTAAATTCCTTGTAATGCTTTTACGAGCGTGAAACATTTTCTATATCTTTCCGTATTAGTTGCATTTTGTACGCGTTTAAATTCCTCGTCCCATAAACGCGTAAACATCCGCGCAGTCCGTTTACGAGTTGGAGGATGGTAATCTCGCCTGATTGGTTAAGGATTCCGCGAAGTGTGCTTCCACGTCGAAGGTGAACGAATCGTTAGCAGTGAGGTCCATAAACTGCTTCGTGTGCTCGTAAAACACTTTACTGTTGTTAATATCTTTTTGCGTGAACCGTTCCACGTTCAACCACACGCCTTCGCTCGTCTCCATGATGATCTTCCCGAGATGCGGCCCGTTTCGTACCGTGTACTTTATTTCCCTGCTTTCGTCCAAGCACTTAGTTAAAAGCAGCTTGTTCGATATCAGTTTCCTGGTCTGAGGGAACACGTTCAGTGCAGCGTTTTGCTCGATGGCCAGTCGAACTGGCTTCGTTGTTACCAGTATCGTATGAGATTCCGTGGTGTGCACTCCGTCGTGCAGCACGAAATTGAACTCGGCATCCGATCCATCTGAAATACAAAGACTTTTTAAGAGATCGAAGCGGGCTAACGTTCGCGGCAATCAAATTTTATTGGATCTCCGCATTCCACGGCGGAGCTATGATTATTCAAAGGCAAACAATTTTCAGCTCGTAACGCAACAACGAATGGGCTGCGAATTTTTACGCATTTGTGAGAAATTTAAATATGCAAAGAGCTATACGGGATGCACGCGACGCGCAAAATATATAAAACTTTGCGCTTCAGAACGGGGCAATTGTTATTTAAACGCGAGCAAGTATCGGTGCATAACGTAACAACTAGACTGCGAGTTTTCATATATTTGTGAGAAATTTGAATATGCAAACGAGCACAGAGTGCACGCAATACGCAAAAATGTATAAAATATTCAATGTACAGTAGACATCGCAACCGGACTACGGATTTTTCTGCGTTCGGAGGAAACTGAAATATTAAAAAAGTACATTTTGTACGCAATGTGCACAAATACGCAAAACATAAGTTACGATATTTAGAGGGTGAAATGGATTGCTACTAGAATATCCCATTCTTGCAATTGTGGTCGTAAAGACAGGAAATTTCATACAAATTCGCAGTCCAACTACTAAATTTAGAAGCTGGAACAGTTTTCTACTAAAGTCCCATTTCTCCAATTTCATTTACAAACATACGCATTCGCATAAAATTCCGCAATCTAACACCGATATAAACCAACCGTTTGGAGTAGAGAGGAAACTCTGGGTTGGCAAAATAAACCAGTTTCCGAAAAGCCCAAGTACAGAGGGCTGGGATACTTACTCGTATGCGTGAAGATGACTTTAGATTGGTCGATTTGTTCCTGCGTGAAGTTATAAATGTCCACCTCGGGGGCGGATTTCAGCGAGATCAGTCCGTTTCTAACTCCAGTGATGTTAAAAGTAATACCTTGCGCCGTAGTATCGTTATCGATGGCCGCCAAACGATCTGGCGTTAATATAATCGAGCCGCCCTGCCAGACGTTCAACTTGGTCCTGTTAACCAATACAGGAACCTCGTCGTTAACGGGTTGCACCGTCACCCACACGTCGAAAGGTTCGCTGCTTTTATCCCCGGCAACCAGAACCATCTTGAAGGAATCCTTCGAAGATTCGTCGCCGTTATGCTTGTACAATATAATCCCCCCGGTTAGATGCTTCTGCGAGAACTTCTTCACTTGAGAGTTTTTCGTCGACTCGACGATGGCACCGTGCTTCGGTTTCTCCGTCACCCGATAGTCCGTCACTTTTCCCGAATAGTAAGGGGTGAGGATGGAGAAATTGGTCTCGTCGAGAACGGTGCTCTTCCCTTCCACCACGTCGATTCCTTTCGCCTCGACGTACAACTTTTCCGGAACGATCACAAAATTGACGCTCGAGCCGCGCAGCCAGGTTATGCCATTCGTTACATCGACCAGGAACTTGTCGTTGGTTTGATTCATCACTGACTGCACGTAGAAAACGCGACCCTCGTTGATCATTTTCTGGTCGAAAGATTTGACAGCGTTGCCGATGTAATCTTCTCGGGACTCGTCGCTGTGCTCGTCTTGAATTTGCAGCTCCAGGTATCCGTTTTGCGGCCACTCCTTTAGAAAATAGACTATCTCGGAGTCTGGGATCTTTGGATGCATGATTTCGAGGCTCTTTCTGCTCAGCAAAATGCTGGTAGCTTCTTCAACGAACACCGTTTTATTGTTCTGAACGATGAGCGGCTGCCAGTAGCTTTCGGGATAGATTTGAATGGGAAACACCCCTTCCGTCTCCGCCCCTTTGGTCGATACTTTGAATTTGAAGTCGTCCCTCGCCAACGATCCTCCCAGATGTTTGTACAACACTATACCGTAACGCAGGTTCTCTTCCGTGAATGCGTTCGTTTCTCTGCCGTGCTTAAGCAACACTCCATGCTTTGGCTTCTCTAGTATCGCGTACGCGATATCCTTGTCGGACGTATAGACGTTGGTTTCGATGTCCAACTCGGTGGGTCGCAGGGCAACCGATCGATTGAACTGCACCACGGACCCGTTGCTCTCTCTCAGCCTGACGTAAGGAGGGCTGGCTTGAATTTCGAGAACCCCGGCCGTGTAAAAGTGGCCGTCGGTTACTCCGAACTCGAATTTCCCGTGATCGTCGCCTTGGTGTTTGAACAGAATCTGACCGTCGTCGATGTCCTGTTGGCTGAACTCGTGCACCTGCGCCGAGGGATTCGTCACCCGGTAAATTCTGTTCTTCTGAGTGTCCCTTCTCGTGTAAATCAATTCGCTGGGCTTGGTGTCGATGTCCTTGTCGAAGTAGGCGAGATCCTTGTTGGTGAGCAACCTCTCGCCCTTCGACACCACGTGAAACGTCCTGTGAACCATCCTCTCCGGAGCGTTGTCGTTCTTCATGGTTACCTCCACGCGGAACAAGCCGACGTACATGAAATCCATCCCGTCCGAGGCTATCGCCACGTACTGGAACGAATCCTCTTTCGTTTCCGAGTCGTCGTGCACGTAGTAGACCCACTGCGATAAAAGTTCGTCGGAGGTGAAGTAGGAAGTGTCGTTTCGAGAGTGAGATTTTGAATTGTTGGTGACGGTTATCCAGCCGTGATGCGGCTCGATGGTCAAGTTGTACGTCAACGACGTAACTTTGTAATCTCTTAGATTGGTTCGCAGAATCCTCACGGGAACTCTGGATCCCTCGTCGACCCTTAACGTTTCCACGCTGTCCAACGGTTTCATGTTCTTGCTGAGGTAATGCCTGAACTTGAAGATGGAGTGCAAATCGATGCACTGCGGGGCGCTAACTTTGAAAGCGAACTCGTCGAGAATGGTCGAGTAGGCTTTCTTGAACAATCGGTATCTCAATTTACCGGAGTCGATGTCCTCTTGGGTGAACGTGTCTCCTGTTTCCAACTTTCGGCTCGACAGGAACAGATTACCGTACCTTGGTCCCGTTGTTATAGTGAACGCGATCTTATTGAACGCGGTTATCAATGGATTCGTTTGGTACCTCAAATTTTGACCGCCCACAGTCACCTCCGCAACGTTGGTAAAGTTAATCGGCACCCTTTTCGCCTCTTTTAACTCGAGATCGATGAACGTGATCCGAAAATCGTACGTGTGCTGCGCCCTCACCTCTCTCACGCTCGCTTGAAACTTGAACTCGTCCTGATTCGGGCTGCCTTCGTTGTGCAAGTATCGAATCGTGTGCATTTCGATATCCCTGCTGGTGAAGTGGTCCACGTTGATCCAGCTGCTCGACGCGTCTCTCAGCTTCTGAATCGTGCCGAATTGCGCCGGCGATACGATGTCGTAGCGTATGTCGATAGTGTTGTCGTCGGAGTTGGTGGTGAACGAGAGGTTCGCCGGTGTCAGATACGAGTAAGACCGATGCACGACCACTAATCCGGTGTTGTGCATCAGCTTGATTTCCAACGGATGGGCAGCGACTCTTAAACTAGCCGGCTGACTTCTTTCTATCCCGTCGCTCACCTCCAGATCCAACTTGGCGTTCGGTTTCGCTGAAAAAAGGCCAGGCGAAGCGAGCGCTGTTGAATCATTGATAAACCGGCTGCGAATAGGCGGCAATTAAACGGCAATAATGTTTGTTTGCGCAGCGAATATCGATGAAAATGTTACCGTTTCCACGGTGCACGTATGCGATTAATCCTTGCATTAATTCGGCTTGGGTAAACGTGTCGATTGGTCGCGACGGATAAGTCACCCTTTCCACGTAACCGGCATCCGCGTCGGTACGTAAGACCGCGTAAACCAGCATGTCCGATGGCGTATCCGCATCGATTGCCCAAATCAATTCTTTCGTCAAGATTTTCCTCGTGCCCTGTAAATAATCGAAACGGGTCCGCGATTATTTCCCTCTACGGGCCAACTATTTTTAACCCTATCGCTACGGAGGACGCGTATATGAAATATTCGTATCGCCTGTTCATTAAAAGTACACGTATCGTGCTATTTCCATTGCGATTCGTATATTCTGAAATTCGTAAAGTTTCAACACCGCACGAGTAGAGCTTCACGACGCGATATACGCGTTATTTCATTTGAGATGATTCTGTGCTGCAAGGGGTTAATTAAGCGCAACGAGTAAAGCGATTTAAATCGATTTCGTTACGACTCGGTTGCCACGCGCGTCCGAAGATACAGACGCTCTAAACGGGCTATAATTTCTCCAATTCTCTCCATTAATTGATTTAGAGGGATCGCGCGAAGCGTTATAGGCTGTTTAACGATAATTGCGTTAACGCGTCTACGAGTCCACGGAAACGGGGTTTCTAGCAGGAAACATATTTTCGAACATTTCAACGCGAGAATCGAAGCTGGAAATATTTCGAAATGGCACAAGTCCAAAACCTCTAATGTTCCGAGAAAATCCGTCTTCCTTTTGCGTATCTTTCTAAGCTTTCCATTTCTCTGTTTTCTTTCGATTCTCGCGAACATCCTTAGAGATAAAATTTAGTCCTATTTTTAAGAGGATACGTCATCAACCAACAGGTTGAAATCCCTACACATTCCAAAGAACGCGAGAATTAAAAAGTAGGAGAACTTAGTCCAAACTTTCGGCCGATAGTATATGTATTAGGGGTAGAAGTTAGTGTGCTGCGGTTCTTCTTGCGTAAAATTCAATGAGTATTTATGAGAAATTTAAATTTGCAATAAAGCACGTCGTGCAAAAGTATACGAAACACAAGAAACGATTCTCTGTTCGAGCTCCTTTTCGTTACGCGTGATTGAAGTAACCTTTGCTACTTATCTAGCACGAATTGTGTTTTCCGTTTACGATCCAACCGATGAATTCTAATCGAAGTTATCGAGTTTATAAAATCGTTAACTCAACGTAAAGTCGCCAAATTAATTTACTATTATCAATAGGTATATAAATCCGTTGTCACGTAATTTCTACCCCTAACGGATCAGACGACGAGCGTAATTCGTGTGATCGTGAATAAAAAAAAGTAAACAGGTGTCGTTTCTTAATCGGCTTCGGAGCAGAAGCTCGAATCGACGGCGTTTGTTTCTTACTTGAGCGAGACGTAACACTTTGGCGGTCGATATTTCGAGCAATGGCGGATCATTAACGGGTGTAATGTTGACGTGAAGCGGAAACCTTAGCCGCCCTTGGAGGTAGCCTGGCAATGTGTAACCAGCTCCTGCCACCAGTGTCACTTCCAGGATCATACTGTCCTCTGTGGTTTCGCTGCCGTCGTGTATATATTGTATCTGCCAAGGAATTTGATCACAATAATGAGACAGTGTTGCACGTGGTAGACAATGTTTCTAGAACTTATGAATATGTATGCGGGCCGTTAAAGATGCGCAACCTGGAACAACAACGCGTTAACACGACGTCAGATAGATAGATAGATAGAGAGAGAGATAGGAGAGAAAGGCGACGTCTTTGCATTTATCGAGCGCTGTATCGGCGCGATGCGGCGCGAAATTAAAAAGGAATATCGCCAGGCAGATTCGACGTTAACGAGACATTTATTTCAGCTTATTCCATGATTTATTCACGACGCGAGCGCGTAACTCGGCGAGGTGAAATTTTCAATCTCCCCCCTCCCCTCCCGACGTAACCCGACGATCTTCCTAACGAACCAATAAACTCCTTTAATATCTCGAAACTTGCGTCGCTTCCCTCGCCGTTTTTAAAATTAAACTTTCTTAAAGATTCCCTTTATATTCTCCGGTCGGTGAATCATTGCCGGCACTAAATCCGCCGCCTGCTCGCAGTTAAAATTAATTAAAGCGCCAGGGGCCAGCTTATAAATCGACGATTAGCATACCTACCGAATCCACGCGCGACTTCTCTCCACGCTTCTTCGCTGCTCTATTCTTCGCTCGCGCCTCGTTTGAAAAATCTCAGCCGCGGAACGGTAACTCGTCTAAAGCTGTGTTCTCACCGAATCAACGTTTCGTTGACATTTTACGCGCGTTGAGAAATTGCTTTACGCTGTTTACGCAGCGCGGACCAAATGCTTTTTTGTAAATTGCCATTAGTTCAGTGGTGCTTAACCCCTTGCACTAGATTAACGAGTCACTGTGCTCGTTCTATGAATCGTGGTGGAGATTCGATAAAATTGACGGTGAAGTTTCATTGCGACTATAATTTTAGCTTTGTATTACGATATCGGGAGTTATTTAAATATGAATCGTGGGCGATATTCGAGTAATTTGTACGCAACGTGATACGAAAGCAGGGATTAGCTTACGCTAGCATACGTAAGTAATAAAGTGATCATATGTCAACGGGTTAATCGGGGTTCCGCGAAATTATGAAAAGACACGAGAAGTTGCAAGCCGGTACGATTTGTTATTAGTAGACTGCGGATCTTTACGCAATTATGAAACATTTAAATGCACATGACATGTAAAAGTATGCAAAGTATTCAGAGTAAAATACATCTTGCAAAGTTTAAGGGATAAAACCAATCTGCGTTTAAATTCTATTACTTTATTCTTGTTTAGGAAATATTGCATTTGCATAAAGATCCAGTTATTAGCCTACAAGCTACTTATAAACTCGAATGTAGATCCGAATAAGGATGCGCATATATTCGAGCAATCTTTATCTGCCGATTTTAGCGACCCGATTAACTTTAAAAGGAGGCTGCATCAATTTTGGCGACGTTCAATTTATGGACTTAGTTATTTTAGTGTTTCGCGAAACGTTCCCACAATCGAAAGCGTTCCGTGGCTTCGAAAATGTACAAAGCCACGAATTTCGATGAGTTCAGCAACAAGAGGCGAAAAAGAGAAAAAAAAAGTTGCTCGTTGTTGGTTACTGTAAGGACGCAGCTTAAGACGAGCGACGGTGTTACGCGTCTAATGGATAAGCGGGTTCTGGCTTCGCGTTAACCCCCGAAAAAAACCATTAATGAGCGGTGGTGGTGTTTATAAATAGAGCAGTGTCGCCGGATAAATCGAGTGCAAGTAGAAGAGGAACAGACAAGCGAGAGTTCTGACGACACGACCGCGGCCCTGCTACTCGGCCCCCCACGGTTCTAAAGTTAGTCCTTGCGCCAGCAACTATCTATAGCTCCCGCGGCCCTATGACGAACTGGAAGAACACATGATTCTCCGCGTTTTCTTTCGCCGCCGCCGATCCATCGGATACCTGTCAGATCGCGCTCCGCGTTTCGTCGATGCTCGTCGATTATTCGACGCTCCCGATATCTCGCGGATATCGAAAGGATTTCGTGAATATTCAACGGAAATACATACATATGTGGTTAAGGCGAGAGCATATTTCTCGGCGCGAAATTCGTCGGGGTGGTTCCCGTGGCGAGTTTGGGAGGACTGACGATGAGAACGGGGGAGAAGTTGGCAAAAATGTGGTGCGATACAGGGATGAGCAACCTTTGTCCTTTTTGCGAGCCGAAATTAACTCTTAGAGGAGCGGAAAGACGATATATTGCCTCTTAGTCGTACTGAGAGATCTGTCCGTGAAATACCTCGGCGTATGAATACGTCGATTTTTAGATCGGAATGATATCCGAATCTACGTTTTGTAGTTTACGGGTTAACTCTAAGAGTTACGAAACTAATATTTCATACGGGCTGCAATGAACGCAATATTAAATACTTCAACATATGTGGCAGATAAATAAATGTTAATCTATGCAGTCGAAGTTATTATTTTCGACGTAGATTATTTTCATCACTTTTACATTTTAGCGAAATTATATGCCGCGAGTTGCACGTCGCTGCTGTAATACGCTAAGAATATATGAATATTAAGAATATATGAATATCAATCCATCGAACGTATTCGTGTTAATTCGTTAATCGATACGTTATAGAACTACGTGTAACATCAACTTATCTTCCTTCTTAACCCTCTGTAATGCCATGGAACTTCCAGGCGATATACACACGTTGCTACGTTTTAACAATTTTATTTCGTTCGCTTGTTACTCTATCGTTTAGTTGCGTTGCCATTCTATTTACGGTTACCATTAATTCCTACTTTTCGTATATCTCCAATCCGAGAGATCGTGATCAATCGTAATCGTTGTTCTCAGAAACAAATAAAATTCCGGCTGTAGAGGGTTAATATAAAAAGACGTTTCATTGTAATTCCGAACAAATCGGGAGAAAGTAGCTGCATTTAGGAAAAATAGGGATTCTTAGTCGGACGAGGAGCGGAAATTCGTCTCGGTCTCGAAATGATTGGGAACGTACGGTCGCGTTACGCGCGTGGTACAAGATATTATACCTTATCTCGATTGACGTCCTGAAGAGTAAAGGAATGCTCGGTTCTGCTGGTTAAAAGGTCCAGGGTTCCATGTGTGGGCGGCGTTACCAAGGTGAAGACAACGCGGTCCTCTTCCACCCCATATTTAGCGATGTCTAGCACCATGGCAATGTTATCGCTCGTCACCAGCACGTGTTCTCCTTCGGATACTAGCAGGGAACTCAGCGAGAGTATCTCCAAGTTCACGGGTAAATTTGTCTTCGAGTAAACCTACGGAATTCGGAATCTTCCGATGAGAACTACCCTCCCTTCCTTTCGTCTGACGCTTGCAACGTCAAATGGCCGTCGCGTCGCGGCGTGCAAGAATATCGCGTAGATCGTTTCCATGCATTTCGGCGTTACTTTAAAAGCAATCGGAACAAGTTACTTGCTTCTAGACTGCGGATTTTTATGCAAATTCGGATTGTCGTGCATAAAGTAGAGGGTTGTTTCATCCTTCAATTATTACGGCGTGTTTTATTTTTCCTATTTGACGTGCTTTTGCATATTACGGTCCACAATTACGGTTTTTTTACTCGAATCCTTCTTATCGAATCTATAGCCTTGCCAAAGATTCGTATTGAAACGTGAACTTTCTCTGTACTTCGGTCGCTAGTTTCGAGAAAAAATAGCTCAAAACCGAGTCACGCTATACTTAATCGCTGGCTGAATTGCAGCAACTAAATTATCTTATTATATTATACCGTATCAACAGGCCCCCTGTCTTTCGTTACGTTTGCTTTACGTGCTATTATTTCAACCATATCTTGGATCTCGAATTCGCCTCGTCGAATAAATGATTACACAAGTTACGTCTTCTATAATATATTTTCCGATACGTTGAAGTTTCGCATAAATGCATAAACATCCGCAGCCTGGTTACTCCGATTCGGGACACTTTAAGTGACAATCAGTTGCAAGCGTTGCGATAAATTACGGCAAGCGAATTGCGGTAGACACGGGAAGGGAAAATGTTGTTTTAAATGGAGAAAGGATGGAACCGCGAAGGAGGAAAAGCTCGTCGGGAACAAGGGGATTGATGGATGTTTACCTTGTAATCCTGCTCGTAGTTGGGCTTGATGCATAGCGGTTGATCGCAGTGGCACTTAAACGAGCTGACACCCAGTTGCGAGCAAACTGCTCCGGAAACGCAGGGATCAGCCTCGATGCAAGGGAATCCCCAGACGCATCCGACCACGATACCCTGGCTGATTTTCACGTCCGGTAGCCCGAGTTTCTTGTTGTCCAGCAGCATATTTCGCAAGCAACCCCTGTAGCTAACGTCGCCGGACTTGAGGCCTTTGCTGAGAGCCCTGGCGCGTTTGTTGAGCTCGGTACCGCCGACGTAGAGGGTGTCGGCCAGGTCCAGGTAACGATTTCCGCCGGACGGCAAGCTGATAGTTTTTTCCTGACGGTCCACCGCGATCCCGATTCCGCTTGGATTGAAATCAACGACCACCCGATGCCATTTGCCGTCGGCCACCGGCGTGCCGTGTATCAACTCGGTCGGTCCGTTCCCTTTGTTCATCAGAAGTCGAATTTTACCCTCGAACAACTCGATGCCGAGGTAATCGGCGTACGACGATTGGCCGGTGTTGTAGAGAAGCAAACCGCTCTCAGCGCCGGTCTTCAACTCGAACTCCCATCTGCGAAACGTAGAGCAAAAGGGGGGTGCGACCGGTTGAACGGTGTAAAATTGAAAGGAACCCGTTGGTCAAACGGGCAAACCGCTGCAACTCGATTTTACGCGATGGCTGGAACCTCGACTTCGCGCGACCTACCGGGGCAACTCGTCGAAGACGCCTCGATGGCGGATACCGATGCAACGTAGGAGCCCTCCGTATCAACGGAATAACGTTAAAACTCCGTAACAACGTTGCCTAGGCTATTCACCATCGAGTTAGAATTTCGCAGTCGACTTGCTCGGCCCGCGACTACCTAAATGGACCCGCTAAACCGTTAAGGGAGCGTCGCCTGAAATTTCCACTTTCTTAACTGCTTCCACCGAAATTACCTGCCCGTTTGCATCTTTTATCCTACGGGGAAGTTCGCCTGCCTTCGCGCTTCCGCTCCAATTCAAATTGATTTATACCGATTCCACGACGTGTTTAACGAGCACCAAGCGCGTCTCTCGTTCCAAAAATTGACGAACTACCGTCTAGGCAACGCGATAATTGATTCCGCCTCGTTATATTAATTTAGTTTAGTTCGGTTTATCGATTATCGCTCGCAACGACGGAAGGGTTGAAGACAACTCTGTTACGCAAGCGACGAGCATACGCGTTACAATTAATTAATTCAGCTGCGAATCCAATCGATTCCATCCCATTTCTTTATTCCGTAGAAAAGTTTTATTATTTCGAACGAAAGCAACGTCAACGCCAAAAATATCGTATATCTATTAAAGATCCGCCGTTTAGTTACGAACTTTTGCGATAGGGGTGAAATCGAAGTAACGTGAGACGACTGCAGATTTTTAATACGCTCGAGGGAAATTTACGATGGCCGCGTGGAAGTTGCGCGCCATATTTAACGGGATGAAAAGTGGTGGGTGTCGGCGATTCGATGGCGATTAACGCGTTGTTTACACGGTCCCGGTGGAAGTTTGTCGGGGCTGTTGAAGAACACAGAGGGTCGGTTAAACGATACCGGCGGCGCTTTCGTTTCCGACGGGATGTTTGCCGTTGAACGTTGGACGGCGGCCGGGGCCGTCTCGGTGCTCCGTTAAAGTTCATCAGCCGGGGACGTCCAATGATGTTCGATGCACAATACGCGAAAGAGAAGGGAACAGGATTGCTGGCATTGTTTCGACACTGTTACCGCGATACGCAACAGGTATTGCGGCACGTTTATTCTCCAAAGCGAGCGTCGAATTAAGAATCGCGACGAGTGCAGGCTTTTAATTTGCGGAGACAAAGACTTTTGGTGGTTCCCTGCTGATCGCATTTTGTGCATCGCGATGGAGCCGCGTCGCAATTCCGAGCTGTCTGCAAAATCGCTGCTCGAATTCTCAGGCAAATTAAGTTCAGCTCATCGGGAAATATATATGTAAAGCGCGCTGCAGGGAACGCGCGCTCGAGCCTCCGTGCATATTTGTTAATCGTGAAAAATAATTCGATTGTTCGCTCGTTTCGATTATCGCGTAGGAAATTTTTGCAATATTACCGCTGGTGCATAGATGCCACGTCGAGCAGCGTTGGATATATTAGTCGGTCGCTCGGGCGAGGAAAATTGATGCAGGGAAACTAGCGGTGAGAAATGAAATCACCGCAACTAGCCGTGAATATTCGCTTCTCTTCGATTCGATTGAATGGCGGCCGGCGCTATTTTCGATCCACGGCGACCTAAACATCTTACAAATCACGCGTACAGATGAATTTATTATCGGGCGCCAATGGATCGATGCCTGAAAGCGCTCGTACGTCTTTCAATATTTATTCAATACCCCGATTCAGCCGACACTTCACGGCTACGCTTCTCAATAGCATTAATTTCGCCAACATCGTTTTTCATTCGTTGCGGAGGAAAGACGGAGAATGGGTTTACCATTGTGATTCGTTCGAACCAATCGAATGCGCCGCCGCGTCCCCCTCCCCCGAAACCCTTTGTTATTCTGAAAAGTGAGATCAAAGTGCTTTTCCGAAGGGGAACACGACCAGGGATCGCTCTAACTATTAGCGACGTCTTGGTCGTCTCGTCGCGCGATTGCGGTTCTCGTTTCGAGCTTTTCGAGATGATTTAACGATGTTCCCGCGGGCCTTTGCCGTTTAAAAGTAGTACAGGCATTATTCGATGGAAGGCTCGTGGCAACGTTAAACAACTTTCCTGACCAATATCTTTGATCGGGCGGCTATAGAGATAGGTTCGATAAAATATTAGGTTGATCGGAAAGTTTTCCGCTTCCTTTTTCTCGATACTAGAACTACCGACGATCGAGGTGCACTTACCCGTCGCAAAAAAGAAAGAAAGAAAATTAAAACCACGGATACTCGACGCTAGAGCCACGTAGCACAGGTGTTCGTCCACTTGTCGTATTTAGCGTAGGATATTATTAACCACTTGCGCTGGAATAACGTATTATGCACGTCGATTAGATGCTATTAGATCTACCGAAAACTGCGAAACATGACAAATTAATAAATATGCAACGAATTAAAAATTGCCTCGAGTACGTTTTATGCATTAAAAACTCAAAAGATCGGTGTGAAAATTTGGTAGAAATAATTTCTACTAATTGCTATCGATGAGTTTATCGTAGGTACCCGTTAAATAATTGCCAGCACAAGTGGTTAAACGGGGGAAAAAATACACGCATACGTGAAACATAAAGGAAAGGCACTGACGTTAACCTCTATCGACGTAGAGCACGCTAATGTTCGTAGAAATTGTACATTTTAATCGTATCGCGATGGATCCCTGGATCTAGCAATTGATCCTTCTTCGATTAACCTTCGATACCGTTACCATCCATCATTCCGTTACAATTTCGTCGTTTCGTCGACGTGGAAGCGTTCCTCTCGGCCATTAAAATATTGATCCGAATGTAATCCGGTTGAAATGCAAAAAGGAGAAAGAGAGATTAAATTGGCTGGTCGTGTTTTAGCGTGCTTGTACTTCTTCCTTTTTTTTTGTCTATGTTCGTCAACCGTTCATTGGATTATTAATGCTTTGGGAAGTTGAACACGGTGAACGCGGTAAACGGCATTGCTCGGTCAGTTTTGATAAACGCTCGGGATGTATCGCGAACCGGGCACTAAAATTGACTTGGAAACTAGATTCCATATTTACCCGAAGCTTTAAACAGGCTCGCATCAAATATTGTCGTCAGTTTGTATCCATAGAGCGGTTCGCCCGTCTATCGACAATTCCTGCAACCGCTAATAACAGCTGTTTGGTCGGGCAAGTGTCAAGCGCGAGGCTCGTTCGGCGATAATTTCGTTAGGTCGATTCATTTCCCGTTGTAAAATCAAATATACAACATACATACACGCGTGTTTCGACGCTGCTCTGGGAGATTAGCGCTGCTTGCGTAGGTGAAATAACGCGTGTAGTCGGCGACTTATGATATTTCGGCGGAAAGCAAGATCGACGAGCAATTAAACGGCACGAATAACGCGTCTGTCGCGAAGCTAAGGCCAGCCTGGCTTGGAATATCAATTAACTCGGCTACCCGGCAAAGGCTTAAGGACATTTTCCAGCGACTCGGAGGGGCTCTCGCAAGATGTGCGGCTCTCGGATATAATTTACACGATGAAAAGGCGTTTCAGCTACGTTACCTCGAGCCGGAGCGCGGGATGGGCCTTGGAATCGCCGTGAACGCGCCATCCTCCACGAAACTCACTTCCGTGATCCTCGTTGCGTCGAATTCCGGCGAACAGCCCCACGTAACCGCCGTCGCCTCCGACTGACTCTTCCTCGACTTGGCGTACTCTATTACTCTCGCCCCGTTGTATATTATGTCGGCCATACAGCCCCGCAAGTAATCCGTGTGTCCTGCGAATGCAGAAAAATTCGATATACGTAGAACGGTTGCTCCAAATATGAGCCAGGGCGCCGGTGTCAAAATTCATGCATGAACATGGGCCGCCGTAAACAGTTTTCAGCAAGCCTGCGAGCCTCGGATAAAGAAAGGTCTTATGAAACAATTTCTGGCAAATATACAGGTGATCGTAAGATCGCGTTCTTTACGATGCACCTTTGCAATTTGCGATATATATTTGAACCCGTAATCACAGACCTGTGAAACGTTTAAGAGATGCAGGATTAATCATCCCCTAATGGCGTGCGCGCTAAAAATTGATGTCTGTAAATGTAGTAAGCTTCGACTCAAAGTAACCCGCGATAAGAAGATAATTATAATGAGTTCGTGCTACGAATAGAATTAGAAACGTGGCAAGGAAAGTCTTTATACACAGCGTTAATTGACGGTTTAATGCAGCGGTTTTTGAGACTGTATTGTTGTAACATCCATGATTACGGGTTAAAGTGTGTAGGATTCGATGAAAAGGGTGACACCGCTGCAATTTTTGCTGCCTCCTTTTTGCTCGTTGGAGCTGCGATTATTCCGCTGCCTCTTCAGGGAGGGGAGGTGTAGGCTAATCGCTTGAGGTGCTCTTTTCGGTTCGCCAACCGCAACAATTGTCGATATTTGTAGCTCGACCAAGCAAAGCGAAAACTTCTACCGCTTCACGGGAGTTACCTT
This sequence comes from Eucera pruinosa, assembly GCA_028830335.1. Lineage (NCBI taxonomy): Eukaryota > Metazoa > Arthropoda > Insecta > Hymenoptera > Apidae > Eucera > Eucera pruinosa. The sequence goes on along the minus strand of JAMYCR010000008.1, from coordinate 11,085,851 downwards.
TGATTGTTGGCGCGAGTGTTACGCGTTACGTTGCACGTGTCGCGAGTATCCGGTATTAATATATAATATGGCGACGAATTTTAGTTAACGAAGTCGTTAGAACGCGATGGTGACTTTGGGGAGCGGCGTTCGCAATTTCCTTTGAACGAACTGTTCGCGCGAGCAAATAACGAAGCGGGCGGATATTAAACTCGATAGCCGGGCGATTCTTATAGCCCGATGAAACGCAGGGAACGCGGTGGAACACTTTGGCACCGGTTCCCGAGGTATCATTTAGCGGCGGAGGTCTTCATGAAAGAGTGGTGTAATGAAAGCGTCAGTTGCAAACCGCATCGGGGTTGATGGCCAGATAATCTCAGTTTCGCTGGCTGCCAGCGAACCAACCGGGCTATCGAATCCCACCTACTCCTCTCTATTCACCAAGTATAATTCACCTGTGCTCTAGATAAGCGTGCGCGCGCTCTATTAATTGATTGCAATAAGCCACAAGACGTGTCACGATGGTTCGAACATAAAAATCATTCGATCACTCTTGATCGAGCGGGGCTTGGTTCGCTACGATCAAAATTGCACAAGGTACAATGTATCGCGTACCGCCACTTTAAGCTTCGCGCGTAACTTTATTTAACTGTTTTAGAACGTCGTTTGATGTTCATACTATGAACATGTTACGTTCATTGTATGTTCATAAACAAAAGAGCGGTTAAACAAACTGGAACGATCTTTACGTTAAGTACTTTCTATAATAGTTAAATAAAGTTACGCGCGAACCTTAAATTGGCGGTACGCGGCACATCTACCATACCTCGCGTTCCGGTCTGTATATTAGAGAAGGCTGTTCGGCAATTTGTCGTGAGATTTCTAAAGAAAGCTCGTCGAACAGTCGAACGAATCTGATTGCGTTTCCATGTTGCTACGTTAGTACGAAGCGTGTAACAGGGTTAGGTGCAAGACGTCTGATGGCGCACCTGCGGGAATGCGAGGCGAGGCGAGGCGTGGCGAGGCAAGGTGAAGGGAAACCATAGGGATGTTTACGGAAAGGGGGTCGTGACGATATTTTCCGGCGGAACGGTATATAAAGGCCGGCAATAAACCGAGCGGTTCATAGTGCGGTAAATCGTTCATCCCGCAAACCTTGCCGCGGCTACCATTCTACGTGATCCTCTCGCGTGCTCCGCGATTATATTAATTGGAGAAGTTTCCCGGATGGTTTTTCCTACCGGTGACTAAAGATACCGCGGATAACCGCTAAATGGACCGAGGTCGCCTGCGAAATATTCTCTTCTCCCCTAGCAATTCCGTATCTCGTTGCGAGCATTTTAAGGGAGCGTATCGGCCACCATTTTGCCCTTAGAAACGCTTTGCGAATGAAATGTCGCTGGTTTGAGAATCGTAATGGTTGTAAGTCGATGAAATGGCTCTCGATAAAACGGTGTTTTTTACGTTTACTATTGTCCGGCGATGCCATAAGTAACGCGAGCGTTACAAAAGGTTGGTTGTAAAGCAGAGGAGAAGATGAAAAATATCAGAGGAGGGTTGGAATAATTAGTGGGCCAATAGAAAGCCCTGCGTAAAATGTAGAAATACACTTATTGACTGAAAAGTTAAGGAACAAAGTAATCCATTCCATATTTTTGTGTACTCTTCATTTTTTAAGGTATATAGATTGGAATTAAAAATAGGATAATTTATCGTTTACTGGAATAAGTAATGTTACCTTTTTATGTTCGTTTTTTATTCTAAGCTATTTATTTCGAAAGATGAAGAATATACGGAACGTTGCAAATGATTACTTTGTTTCTTAACTTTTGTATTAAGAGTTGCTAGAGTGCGCATCTTCGTTTATAGAGAATTTAAATACGCATAAAGGTACCCAATGCATGTGACGTGCAAAATGATATCGAATATTCAAAATAGGGCATTTGTTCGAACATTTAAAGCGTGCAATTGATCTCTGTTTTGGTTACATTCGTTTAATTATCGTTGCGAAAATACGATACTACCTTTTGCACGTAAATTAGTTAATTTTAGACTGGGTGAAGGCTGAAAAATATTTCCTTTACCTATGCAATTGATCGGGTGATATCTTTGGAAATTAACCCTTTGCCAGTCCAGCCAACTTTTTTTCATAAATTAGTTAAATATGCTTTTCCGGTATAAAAAAAGTGAATACTAATTGTAAATGAAGTCTATTCGTTTACGGTGACTCATGAAATTGGTCGACGGACACCGCATGATTATTTTATAGTTTCCTTAAAATGATTAACTCCCGAGAAAAGTCAGTACAAGAACTCAAATCGTACATCAAGTATGTTAGTAAAATTTCATAGCTAACGATTATACTTTCGTTAATCCTTAAAGAGGCGGAAAGCAAATATATTAGTTCTATTAATGTTTAGAATCAGAAGTGCTTATTATATTCCTTAATCTGTCGGTCTTCTAACGAATAGAAGTATTCGTTTTATTTATAAAAAATACAAAAATGATTACTCACGAGTGTACGTTAATTCGTCTTCTACTGTCACGAGCTGAACTAACAAGGGGTTAAAAAGTAAGCTTATCTGAAATTTTCAAGCTTTCCATTTGCTCCGCGACGCTTCTCAGCCCGTGAAACGCGAAACGCAACGATTCACGGAAGATTGAAGATAGCAGACGAACGAGTCCCGGTTTATTCGCGTACAACTCGTGATTCGCGTTGATATTAATTGAGAAACAAGGATGGAGGGGTCGGTTCTCGGTATCTGGAACGATGGAGGAAAATAATGTCGACGAAAAGGGGGTGATGCGATGGGAAAATGTACGACGTGTTCTCTGGTGCGTTATATTGCGATTTTTCCTCGCTGCGAAGACAGTAATATTGGAACATTGAGGGGGAAAAACGATTCGCGGTGCTCGCGACCGTGAAACGGAGTCATAAAATAAATAATTTCCTGTATGTCGCCGCGTTCAAGACTGTTCAATTTATTTGGACGCAGCCGTGATCGAATGTTTCGCAATGGAACATTGACACCGACATCAGAGGTGTATATACTTTTATTGATTTCCCCGTATCGAATGTATGTCTAGTCTAGTGGGGAGCATTCTCTATATTTTCGCGTAGCCGTGGAAGCGCCATTCGATCAGCGCGATATTCATGCCGAAGATTACATCTCCGTTGATGTCGATTCCGCCTACCACGTCGAACTTTAACGCGTTCCCTGCTATCGTCGTTACCCACGTCGTAACCCTTTAACCCCTTGTCCTACAATTTTTTTCACTACTCTACTCGTGCAAGCTGTCGTTGACGGATCGCAATTTTCGCTTTCGATTAAGAATCGCTAAACACAAATTATGCGAGATACTCGAATATCCTTGTATCGCGAACAGAGCTTATATTTAATAAATCTGTCCGCGTGACTCGTCGTTATAGCGGTCAAGAATTAGAAAGAATTGGTACGAAGTTTGCCGTGTCGAGATTCCGCTTAAAAATGCAGATTTATCATAGAATAATTTGAAGCGATTTACGAATGCTTCGAGAGAAGCTGAATCGTTGAAGTTAACACGTAAATTTAGCGGTAATAAGCTGCGAATATATCCTTTACTGGGGTTAATCTCCTTTGAAACTGCGTACCTTTCTTTCAATTGGTCACTTTTGCGGCAAGGAACTGCGCGAAAGTAGCTGGAACAAGTGAAAGTACAACGGGGCTGCGTGGCGAACGTTTGACGCGGCGCACACGTCAGCGGCAGCGAAAATGTTAATCAAATATCACTTGCACGGTTTCGTTCTTTTGTTACCACTAGACTGCGGATTTTTATGCGAATTCGTCTTTTCAAAAGCACACCCCGGCAAATGGAACTTAAACAGGAATTAACCCATTCACTTGTAACGACGAGCGAAACAGATATTAATAAATATCCAACTTGAACTTTCCAACGATTGAAACATTAATAAGATGAGAGTTTAATTTCACTCGCCAAATTGGTATAATTTAAAGCTTGCCGTAGCTTGAATATTTCATGTACTTTTGCGTGCCGCGCATTAAATGTTTGATACATTTTTACACGCTGTCTGCATTCTGCGATCGTTCGCGCGGCAAGATTTCCTATAAACGCACAAAAATTCCTCAACCTAATTATCGGCGCGTAAACATACCTCGAGCAATCCTCTCATCGGCGAAATCTCTCGCAAACCGCCGATTTCGTAGCAACTTTATTTGCCCGGCGCTCGGCTAATCTACTTAAAAATTCATTTAACGCGGTTGCAAATAGGTAGAGCGAAGAAAACCGGTGATTCTATTACGCTGGAAGATAAAAAGAGATTGCATGAACGCGGAACGCAGGGAAGGAGAGAAAGGGAGGGTTAAGATGCATAGATGCGACTCGGTTCAATCTGCCCGGCGTTATTTTAATGCACAGAGGAGAGCGAACGAGCATCCGGCGTCTTAGAGTTAAATTAACACTCGGCGGCTGCGCTGCTTTCATGCATATTTCAGCGTGATGAAAAATGAATAATGAGTACGTCGCCTCGATTCCAAGTTTACGCAAATTGTTCCGCAGTTTCGTCGCCGCTTCGCGCCGGGGCGAAGCGAAACGATAGCCGAAGGATCATTCCCCGTCCCTTATTAACATCCCTCACGGCCTCGAGAAGGTTGGCGCGCGCAAAAAACCATGCAATTCCCTTACAGCCAGGGTCGATCTCTCCCTGTGTTCTTTCCCGGTTCTTTCTTCCGCGACCCGTGGAAATTTAGCGGCGGGTTGGCGGGGGGGTAGCAGGAATTAATAAGAGGTTCTGGAGGGGTAACGGGTACGGCTGTGTCGTAGCATGGGGTACAAATGAATTGTCATGAATATGTAAATTGAATTTCGAGCCGGCCGTGGAGCGTTGCGCGAGATGCTCGGGGGGATAACCGGAAAACGGGAAGCGGGCAGCGGGGAGCGGGAACCGGGCGTCACCGGTACACCCTCTCTGTTTGTACTGATCGTATTCAATTTGGTACGCGTCACCTCGGTCACCTTCCGATGAATTTTTGCTTTTTAGTCGACCAACCGGCCTCTAGCGCACCGGCCGCGCACGGCCCACTGAAATTATTGCCATTCAGCTCCGGGCTAGACGCACGATGTTCCTCTTCGCTCGTTTCGTAAAACAACTAGAATCACGCCGCGCTGTGCGCTTCCACCCGTCGAAGGAAGTATAACGATGATAAAGGTTATCGTCCGATCGAATACAATTTTAACCCCTCGTCTTACATCGACGAAAATTACGGTCTAATTATGACGAAAGCAGCCCGTATTCTTTTAATATATGTACTTCAATTATCCAGTCGTTTTCATGGATTCTCGATTCTGTACCCGAGAACTAACCCAAAGATTAACAAAATTGCGCGCACGCAAACTTATTGTTCTACTTTAACTTCATCAGAGCCACAATAGTGTACATATGTTCCGTAATACGTAAAGAAGATATAATTGACTGAACTCCTTCAAACACAACGTTGTCTTATGCAGTTACAACTTTCGTCTTCGTTCCATTGTAACTTTACCTGGATCAGTTCAACTTCGAATCACAGTAATTGAATAACCAAAGAAAAAAAAAAAAATACAATCGAGCCTAACTCTTTCCACAACTTTATTTTATACGATTCATAAAGCACAAGTTTCGCGCAATTGTTTAACGTTTCCCACCGGAGATCAGAGTTAAAGTACTAAGTGGCCAACTGTGTTCGCAGTAAAAATACCGTATGAAAAATTCGTAAGGCAGCGGGCGAACGGCAAAATAAATACACACGTACACGCGCACGGGTGAGGGAATATTTTTCTTTCTAACCACGGTAGAAGAGGGGGGATTGTAAGGACGGTGTAAGCTCGCGAAGGATGGTGGAAGGGGATCTTGCGTTACGGTTTCGTAATTCATAATATGCTTCCCACTTGAATCGGTTCTCATGGGGGATAATCTTGTCGGAGGGTGGTAATGGGCGAATGCCGGCTGTAGCATGCTATTGGCGAAGGGCGTAGTAGCTTTTCATCGTTGAAGCCGGTGTTTCTCGGTCAGCTACACACTGTACATCCGATTTACGATTTCACGGTTACGATTAACGTGGCGGGATCCGTGACGGGGGGCTGGGAGGAGGGGGGATGCTTGGATGGATACAATATCATCTTGTCGGGGAAGGAGATCGGGGGATCGAAAGCTTCAACGGCGAGGAATTGAGTTTAGAGAGAAGCGGTCGGTGTCGCGGTGCATTGCTATCGGTATCGGTATATTCTCCGCGCTAATCTCGCTCAATGACCGTTGCTGATGGTGTACGTCAGTGATGGATGGAGTAAATATCCACTATGACGCGCGCTAAATAATATTTCACTGGATCGATGTCGAAAGATACAGATTCCCCGTTTGATATATGGTTCGAATCGCTCTTAATTTGTAACCCCGTTTTTTTAATGCCAATTAACGGCTGTTCGCACGCGTTTGTCGGGTATCGATAAGCCGCGGGTATTCGCGCAAATTCATATTTCTATAATCACGTCGAAGAGAATGGGAGAATATCTGAATAAAAATTTTCTTTCTTTCTTTTTTTTATATTTATTTCTTTACGCAGTCGGTACACGTTTCATTCAAACTGCACGAACCCGACGACGAAAGATCGTACGTGAACTTTCAAGAGCTCGTTGCAAAGGGGAGACTTGTCTCTTTAAGCGCGCTGTAAAATGAATCGCAAGAAAAAATTATTAAGATCCGCGAAGTCGCATGAACTTATCAAGCATTTAAACAAAAAGCTACCCTCGGTGTTTCGCTCTCTACTCTCGGAGGTAAGAAACGTTTCGAGAAGCATCTGTTCGCCTATAAAAAAGTGGAGACTTGCAACAACTTTAACCCATTGGCTACTGCAGATATTACTCGAAGGGTTTAAAGAAATCGTAAAAATATTCATTCGTTTTACTCTTAATTCGCATTTGTAGACCCATAGGCTTAATTGTATGGTCGCGTAGCGAATATAAGAGGGTGAGAGGCTGCCGTAGCAACAATAAAGCCCAAGGAACCAGTACTTGTTAATTTTTCAGCTGGTCAGCACGTGAACCCAAGATTTGGGATAGTTGTAATTTCGCTATTTCCGCATGTGATTTCAAAGTCGAGGCGATCCTTGGTTTTTATTGCTGGCTGCCGAGTTCTGGGTAGGTAACGGGAAAGACCGAATGACCGTTGACGGGGAAGTGGGAAATTCTAAGGGGTAACATACCCCTTAGCTCTCTCCGTCGGGACTCTTCCCCACCATTCGGATATGGAAAATATAAATGGTACGCCGGTAAACGAAAGGCTGTCTGCGTCTATCGCTCGTCGAACGAATAAAGCAACGTTAAACGAATTGATTATATTTTCCTCGCCTCCCCGAGTTTCGGTCTACACATTCTTCTGTCAGTTCCTTCGTATTATTCGAGTGGCAAAAGGTTGCAAATGTTTCAAGACCCCAATAACGTTGGATAATCGCGGTTAATCGATAGAAAGTGTCAACAGCACGCGCAAAATAGAAACTCATCGAGCTCCTATAGGCGCCAGCAGTACTGAAATGGTTAAAACGAGCTGAAGCTGATCGTCGTCCGATGTTTCTTCGCGAAGATACAGCAGCTCGAAGCTCAAACGCTGCCTTTCGAATAATCGCGAACCGTAGCGTAATTCGGACGTTTGGCGTATCTTTGCATTTCGTACCTGTTAATTCGTTTAAGTCGCCAATAAATGCAGAGATATCCGCGGCCTAGTTATCCGTCCCTCGACGACGGCCACCGAGAGGCAACGATCGAGAACGTGGAGTGAAATTTTGCCACGCGGTAACGAAAGCTGAAACGTTCGGGTAGCTGAATTTTCGATCGATCTGGTAGGAGAGATTAATTAGACGAGTAATTTATGCTGCACCGGAACCCGGCGTCATGGGACCATCGGACGTGCAGCTTCTATTTTCTGTTTTCTTTTTTTTTTCGGTGTTTTCCACGAAATATCGCGGCGCAATTCCCAGACGTGTACGAATGTAGATGCCGCGCGTAAAAGATTCATGGTTGCGAGTGGCAAGATTATATGGTGGAAATGTGACTAAGGGGGCAGGGAAGAGTTTAAGGTTATCCTCGTATTTCTTTTCCCGAATGGGATGCTTCATCTTTTTACCCCCCTACGGGTTTAACAACGTATAACAACCATTCGAGGGCGTTCAAGGACGCTGGGAGGGATATTAAAAAAAGAAATGGCGACAAGGAACGCGTGTCTTCGAATGTGGAACACAAGTTTCGTGTCCCGAATGAATCACCCTTTATTTTTGTTGGCCTTTCTCTCAGCGCTTCGAATGTACGCAAAAAACACGCTAATTTATGCTGAAGATGCGCGAAGCATTGGGCTGGCCAAAAAGCTCCACTCGTTTTCTTACCGAACGTTAATATAATACTAACGTTATTATGAAAAATATTACCGTTCCACATTGTCGCGTTTAATCGAAAACATATTGCCAGGGTTGCAGTGCTTTTCCAAATGCACACATTTCTCACTTATACGCGGTATGTTTGATCAAAAATGTATTACGAATTACGTTGCCAGGGGCAGGGCAGCGACGGTTCGAAAGGAAACAATAGAAAAAGCTAGCGATCATCCCATTTGAAGGCGCGACGTTACAAGTGATAATCGCGTTAAAGGAAGCGTCGAACGAAAAACGCCCGAGTGAAAATACTTTTCGGGGATTCGATCGGGGCTGGGGAAATAATAAAGCGAAAGAGGTGCGGTTCGCCCGTCGCCGGAATCGCGGCCATCGTTGTGTTTCTATTGTACGGCGAGGAAATCCGTGCAATAGAGTGGGATGTTTCGCCGCAACGAACGCAAAACGAATATTCGAAGCGGGACCGGGGCTTGCGCGTGCATGTTGGGTCGCGGCCGCGGCCGCGGCCGTGTGCGATCGCGCAACGTAACGCGTGCCTCCGGTCGTTCCCTGTATAATCCGTTTGCCGTGGCGAAAATATGAATTTTTATACGCGCGCGGTACTTGGCTTGGGAGTTGGAATCGGGTCTCGTTGAATCGTCTAGTTCCACTCGAGTGCGCCGATGAAATATTTCGCGTCGAACGTCCCTATATTGTTTTTCTATTTCAATTCCGATTCGTGTCGGGCTTTATCGTCGAGGCAGTGGTAAAAATCTACCGGCGAAAATCATCGTCGGAAGTAGTCCCGTAGACGGCGCTCGTAAATTTCCGCGCCAACGGCGAACAGCCAGCCAGCCAGCCGATGCTACTCTCCCCTCTTTTACGCTTGCGTTCGCGTTCGAGTTCCGCGTTTGTCTAGCCAAGCGTAGGGAAAAGAACGGGCTTCCACTTGCTCGAAGGTTAGCGTTAACCCTTTGCAGTCCTAGGCTTAAAGATGCGCTACAAAAGGTAGCTTCGAGCTGCTCGAATCCTCGTGGAAGCGGAGCTTCCGATCAAATTCGAGTTACTTTATTTACTTTGTGTACGAGTTTAAGTTGGGACGCGCGAAGCGATTAACCCTTTGCGGACGGGACAATATAATATGAATCTAATTTTCGTTGAATTATTAACCTTTCGAGAAAGGGATTTAATAAATTCTTGTCTAATTATCAACAGCAGCGTCTTTGAATAACGTTAAGTTAAATTTGCCGCTCTAAAAATGGATATTACGTCCTAAGAATCCAAAAACTTGGGCATCTATTTGCGACACTCGTCCGGAAAGGGTTAATCGATAATTTGGTGGAAATTAGCTAACGCGAAATAAGTAACGTCTACTCGATTGTAACGATAAGAATCGTGACTCGGATGAGTATCAATTTGGACAAATATTGCGACTTATTTAACGACTCGTTACGATTAAACGAAAGCTTGCATTCTACTAGGTTGATTTCATAAATTCGTGCCACCGATTTTGTTATTATTCGCGACGTGACGCCGCTGTGAAATTCCAAAAGAGCCCGAGCAATTATATTATTCACGTTTGTTGATGTTATTCTCTCTTCCCCTCCGCGCGTTAACAAACGACGCGACGAGGAGAAAGCAAGAAGAAGGAGAGGGAGGGAAAAGAACTGGAAAGCGACGCGCTATGAATTTATGCATCGAGCTAATATTTTTCAAGCCACCGCGCCGCGTTTCGCGTGCAACGATCTCTAATATATTTGTCTTCCCCGCGAGGCGGTGAAATTTGATCGAAATCGATGCGTGGTAGTTTGGTGCAGTCGGTTTGTTAGTAGCGACGCGTCGCGTCGCCTCGCGTCGCGTCGTAAGCGAGTGCAGTCACGTGGCGAGACGATTTATCCGAGTGAGTCAAGCTTGCCTGCTACGTCTTACCTAGAAATAGCTCGTTGAAATCACCCTTTCCCCCGATGAAAACGCCGTAGTGTATGTTTAGTTCGAAGAAATGTCCCGGTAGAAGAGACCTTTTCGTGTGTATCACGTCGATCCGTAACGTGATGTTCGCCTCTCGTCTCGTCAGGTTCACTTCGTGCCAGCTCAGATCGTTGAGCGTCAAACCGCGGGCGCTGGCCATCTCGCTCTCGCCTGCTCCTAGATTAATGTGAACCTGCGGAAAAATCACCAGAAAACATCCTCTTAAATTATTACGCCGGGAAAAAAGCTCGGATGACGCGGATTTGCGCGGCTCCGATGCTCCGATAACGTTCCTCAACTTTGTCGCCCGATTCCCCTTGGAAATACGCGCCTCTCCTTTTGCACATCTAGATAAGATAGAGCGGCGCCTTTTCTCTAGGAGGATTCGCGACCGCATTGTGGATTATCCGAATCTTTTTGTAACGAAACGTCCAACGGTCGGCAAAGATTGTTAAATCTTCTCATCGTTATCCACTGTTATTTATCGTTATGTAGTTCTTTTTTCTTCGATGCAACTTCAATTCTTTCGCTGTATCGCTTCGAAATTGAAAGCTGCCTCGATGCACGAGCTTGGAAATTAAAGCGCGTAGAAATTGAGAAGCTTGAAAATCCCTGTTGCGATGAATCGACGATAAAAACAGCTGGAGAAGATTTACTTATCTTTAATAGCGAAACATCCGCCGTTCGAATAATTATGAGCGGCAGCGCTGTATGGAAACGGTTCGAGTATAAATATTTGAATGCTCCGTGCCAATAATTGCAGTAATTGTGGCGTAGCGTATGTAAATGACGATAGATATACTAATAATTGATAAAAAAAACGGATACGTATACCGCTGTTAGCAAACGATGGTCCAATTTGCGAGCGAAATAATTCGCGGCGAAAGGGTTAACGATATCCAGAATTACGATCCATCGATACGAGCTGCAGTGAGTTATAATACCGGAAGAGTTTAGAAAAGCTTCCTGGAAAAATTGATTGCGAAAGATCGACGAAGATTCGCCGGACAAAGAAGCCGGGAAGCTACTTAGGTGGTTGGCGTTATTCGATAAAATTACGTTTGAATATTCTCGGGATACGGCCACGGATTTCCGAACAACCTAATCTTTTGCCAGCGCTACAAAATTGCAGGTATATTCCGTTTAGAAAGGAAGGCGGCGGTGAAAAGGTGGAAGCTTTTTGCGGCTACCTTCGGCGAGTGATATTTTGTGAAATTTCCCCGGCAAGTCGGTCTAAGAGGGAACCTTGACGATCCCCGACGTCTCATTTTTCATCCTTCTTTTTCGGCTATTATATATCTCCGGGCTTCATGCATGCGGAGTGTAAAAGGGCACTCGTGGAACGCATTAAATATTGATCTCCTCCAGATTGCCATCGATCGCTCGTTTATCAGGCGCTTCTTTTCACCGTGGATAGCACGTAATCGGATTCTCCAAAACCTCTCCGCTCTGGTCTCTCGAAAGCGCCGCGGAACATATAAAATATAAACCCGGCGCGAGGCATCTTCTTTCGCGGGACGGTTCGCGAAGAATGGTTCGCAAACAAGCAGCTGGCCCTTATAATCTCTTCCCTTATTCGCGCAGCTACACGCGAGCGCATCGCCGACGAGGGCGACTTCTAACTGAATTAGAATAAAAATTAGCATCTATTTACGAGAGCATTCGCGCGTGTAGGGAACGTCGAGCGGAAAAAAGAAGACGCGAACCACGGTAATCCAGAGGTACGGTTAAAAAGAAGCTAGTGCATTTCGTTGATCCAAATCTGCACCTTTTCGTCGCCATCTCGCAAGTTTTCTCCTTCGTGCACGCGTCTCGTTCAGCTAAGGGAAACTCGGGGACAGAAATGAAATTTTAAGAATATAATTCGCGCAAGTTTCGCAGGATTATAGGAAAATGCGCGTCTTTCAGATTTTCGCTGAATTACAGAGAATCTAAAAACGACCATCATCTTTTTAATACGTATCGACAAGCGTACGTTGGTATTCGTAAAGCGTTTTAATTTTATGAACACAATTTCGCAATTCCTTTATACAAATAGAATATAGAAATGCATTTAAATCGTAAATAAACTTCACTGCGGTTTACTTTAGTGCGGTATAACGTATAGGGTGTTGCAGATCGAAAGCGACAAGTTTTGCCAATACGTTCTAAGCCAAAAATGTTACACACACTATAGGTCAATACGTTTTCGTTTTTTAGACGTAGATAAAATAGTGATAGGTGTAGAGTTGCGATACTATTTCGAGACCGCGTAAGCTATACATTCACTTCCATTCTCTTCAATCGAGGACGCATTTAAATGAAAAATTTGATACGCGTGGCGACCTGGTAGCTATAATAATCAAAGGAAACTATTTGTACCGCCAATAATGATCTTGTTAATATTCAGTGGATGTGGTCGGAGAAAACCTAGCTGCTCGCATGTGTAGAAATCAGAGGTGAATAATTCGTTTAAATCTGTCTAAACCAACACAAATCAGTGCGATGTATTGATTCAAATAAATGATTAACGTTGAAAGTTAGTATCTCGACGGCGTCTGATTATGTATAGTTCATACTACTTTCTCTTTCGTACCTCATAAATGGAGACGAAGCGACTCGTAACGTATGTAACACTTTTGGCTGAAAATTACCTTCTCCCAAACGAGTTGGCAAAGTTTTTCGATTTCGATATGGAATACCCTGTGCACGCGGAAAAGTAACGATCAAGCAGCACTGTAAAGAATGCAATTGATTCGTTTCACAAACGCGCGTTCTCATCCCAACGCGTATGAAGCCCAACGTACCGATAAGCGTGTATCGGTACACAATCGTAACCGTGACATCTCGTTACCCATTTCGAGAAGCAACGTGTACTACGTACAGTGCAGAGATGACTTGTTGGCGAGCGTCCTACAAGCTGAACGGCACAGGGGCAAGGGGAGCAATTCGCTCGCACCGCCCATTAGCCAGTAGAAAGTCTTTCTTCCGGATTCTTAGATGCTACATGTATAGTAGTAGGTCCTTCATATCCGCTAAAGGATTCGCGAGAACGGACCCTGCCAGGTATCTTCTTGAACATTTCCCCACATCCTCGCGAGAAAAAAAAAATAGGTTTACGCCAATGTGATTCAGTTGTAGTTCCAAGTCGTTCTATCTCAATCTACCTCCACGTGTTTTGTTTCGCGTTCTTTGTCACGCAGTGGACTTGTGTCGTGACCGATTCAGTCAATGACGATAATACGCGTGACCGAAGGTGTCGCTAATATGCGACAGTCAATCGGTTTGCCTCGCCAACAAGTCATCTGCACTGTAAATACTCGCGTAGAGTAAGGCGAGCGAACGTACGAGTGACGCGCGTCCTCGACGAGCGTCATTCCAGTTTATAAACAAGTATAGATGTCTTTACTTTTGCTCGCGATGGTTGCTCCGCGCGACCATTTCCTTTTCTTTCGTTTCGCGGTGCCTCGGGGCGGCATTGTAAAGACGAGTAAGGTTGGAGTAATGCATTATCGAGTTAGGAGGGTAGTACGCGACGCGCTTTAGCGAGAGACGAGGCGGCAGCTTCTGATAAAGACTCTTTAATCGCGACCTAAATCGACCCGCCGCGCCGTCGAGAGTTATAGCGACGTCTCGGTGTACCCTCTCCGCCCTCCGTTGATCTTGTACAGAGGGGTGAACCGCGGAGGCGGCTAAGGTGGAGTCGTATCTAAATGAAAAGTCGATGGCTCGCAGGGACGCGGGTCGAAATTACGAGGCCAGCCAGCGATTGGCGGTGGAATAGCGCCGCGGAGCGTGGAAACGCTTGGATCCCTCTGTTCTTGCTCGCCTGCGATCGATTCCGTAATAAAGGCGCGAGCTTTTGCGAGTTGCAAGTTGAGCCGGTAGTAGCGCGATGTCCGATGACTATGCAGAAGCCCCCCCATTAATATGTATAAGCGCGAGAGACACGACACTTCGTCGAGTGTAAACGCGAATCTATACGTTTGGAAGGTCGAAGAGACACCGCCGCCGGTGCATTATCGATGCACCAGCGGCTGATTGGAAAGTGAACAATGACAAATATTCGGCTGGACGATTACAGCGATGAAAAAAGACCGTTTCCCCTTCGCTCGTTCTTTTTTATTTTTCCCTCCTGTTCGTTCGTTTCTCGTCCACCGGATACGGAAGCGCGTGTTTCATCGGTCACGCGGAGTCGTTTCCACGAATCGAGGCGCGTTCGATTAAATCGATGAACATTTTTCGACCCGCCAGCGATAAACGAAGCACTATAATGCGCAATAGAATAAACTCGGCGAGGATTGAACGGGGCGCGCTCGTTAAACATTCGACGCGCAAACAATATTTTCGATCCGAGTCGGGCGCGCTCACCGATTCGACGGATGTATCTATGGCTGTATAGCGTGCACGAGAGTCGACGGCAGCTTCGGAATCGCGGGATAATCGCGAAGATGGGAAAGGTTTTAAACGGATAAAATCGCGGCTAGAGGTGAGAGGCGAGAGGCGAGAGGCTGTGAAGCGAGGCGAGGCGAGGCAAGGCGAGGGCACACGAGATTGAAACGATTCTATTGCACTTTTTGCCCGCCCGTTTATCCCCTTCTCATCCTCCTTAATGATCTTCTTAACAAATTTAATTAAGCTCAGACACCCAGCCGCCAACGTCTTCTCACGGCTCGGCCTGTGGACTTAGCCCTTCGCGGAATTAGATTCGCGCGGTTTTCACGCTGGATGTTCGCTCTACGCCGAGGAACGCCATTTCCCTTGCACCCTAATGCATTTAGTCGGTATTTTAACGCTCTATCGCGATACCGGATTCACTCGAGCCGTCGTCTTCGGCTTGCAAGTAAAAGAAACCTAAGCTACCGCGTTTAAATTCTTTCGATTGCACTTCGTTCGTTGCGTTGACGAATTAATCCTTTAACCGTAGGAAGACCTTAGTCTTTACGGTGGGTTTCTTCAGCTCATCTCGAAGGAAAATCTGTTAACCGTTTGCAGTTGCGAGGCGATTCTCGATCGCCGTGGCGAACCAGTTTTGATTACTCTCGAGAGCAAAGAGTTAATTGTATGACTGTTCTTCTAGCGTAAAATAGTTAAAGTGGCGTCATTTATACTTTTAGGATTCATCAATAGACTGCGGATCTTTATGCATTTATAGGATATTTAAATACGCGCGATAAATTACGGAATGCAAATGGTGTTAAAAAAGATACAGAAATTATGGAAAGTAAAATACAAATTGTAATACTTAAAGGATGAAGCAAACCCTTATCTGTATCTTGTTTCTTTCATTTTATTTGTGAACATCTGAATCTGCGTAAAGTTCCGCAGTCTGTTGATTAATATATTACGTGTACCAATGAATAATCCACATTTTGGTTCAGTTTGCTATTTATTTTTAACAGTGCTAAATATGTACTCTGTAGTGGTACATCTAGTAGAAGGTGCACTGTCGATTTAGTAAAGGTATCGCTCGACAAACTTTAAGTTTCGTAGGTGAAGTCTTTTTGGGATTATCGCTCAAATTATTCTTCGGTTTATCGTCCGAAAGTGACCAAATTTCATTGCGTAAAATCATAATTCGCGCATATTGTACCACGCTTTCAATGGCGTACGAAGTGCGTTCGCCAAATTGAGCATGGCGGGCGAAAAATAGAACAGAAACGCGAATTACTAATAACAATGCAACAAAGAAACAAAAGACTGGCGAACCTTTGTCGCGTGTTACAGGCTCGTACGTTAAAGGGTTAATTATTGAGTAAATCTTCGCCGTAGCGATAGAGAGAAACATTCTTAACCCTGTAACGTTCTTCGAAACTTGGGACTTAGAAAAGTTTAGCATTTCTGTAGAAAGCGCATCTTAAATTCGCATCGCGCGCACACACACCGAAACATATCGATACCGATTTCTTCGTATTCTCCATAAGCGAAGAAATATCTGAAAAAATGGAAAATATCATCGGGTCGAAATTGACCCAAAGAACGCAGCAGGGTTAACAAAAAATGTTTAGATAACGAAAGGGTTGATCATATGGGTGAACCATAATCGTTTAGTCGTTTAGATATTAGTTGCCTCCGTAGTTTTCCACATTCTAGAGAGATTTAAGGAACTACCGATAGGAAACTGCTTCCGCGACGTTCCAGATTTTCGGCTGAATTAGACCAACTCGTTTCCAGATCCTTTAACTAGCTGAATAGGCTGATTGGTCCGCAGTTTTCTAGATTTATTGGAATCCACCAAGACCGCTACTACTCCGTCGACGTGGAATATTCATTCGAGAATTTTTCGCTATCGAATAACCACCGCAGGTCGTTCCGACGTTACCTCAATTAAATCGAGACTCTTCTTCCTCTTCTGAAAGTAAGAGGGGAGGCCGCGCGATCAAAAATCGTTTGTTTGTCCAACATGCCCAGGTTTATTTGCATCTCCGCAGTCAATCGGAGGCCACCCTAACGTGCCCCGGTCTCTCTTAACCTTTCGTTAACGAAACATCGTTAATTTAACGATCCGTGTAACGAACGTGCCGGCCTGTCAACCGAACGTGACCCGCGTTTTTCGTCTTCGATCGCGAGCTCGAGCGAGTAAATCCCGCGTTCGAGGCGCGAAGCATCGAGAGATTTCCACTAATCGCGCTAATAGAAATTAATGCTCGGATCGCCGTGAAGCGTTCAATGGAAACGCACCGCGTCACAACCGGTTCAAAGGATCCAAAGGCTACGAAACACCCCGTCCCCGTCCGCCTAAAGAATATTAATGCTCCTAGGTCGAGGCGAGATAACAATAACAGCTGACTGACGATTAATGGGGAAATTTACGGCGCTGCCGGTGAATGTTTGAGGGGCTCGCGTTTAATTCCTACTTAGCGTGCGTTCGTCGCACGCCGAGTACACGCCAGTCACATATAATGCATCCGCATTAAGCGTAACGAGTGTCACCGGTTAGACGGCCCGTTCCGCGTTGCGCTGCATTTTTGATACTGATGGACCGAGCACGAGCCGCAGTTGGAAAGAAATGAATCATGTACGTATCACCATTGGCTAAATTGGAAGCACAGCGCAGATCGCTCTTTTATGGGGAACATCGCGAATTTGTACGAATTTATGGGATATTTAAATGCGCAAAAACGCGCGGGATTCATTCGATGTGCAAGAAGATACGAATTGTTCAAAGTCAATTGGGATTGTACGAAAGATTACGAAAAGTACGAAGGATTATTGTACTTCGAGGATGAAACAACCTTTCGCTTAGGCTCGTTCCTTTTACGCGTGGACGTGTTAATTATGCAAGATCGAAGAATCATTTTTACACTATTCCGTGCCGGACGTTGATGGGTGATGCAAACTGCGTCAATAGATTGTGTTCAACTGTGAAAACATCGATTTCTTCAATGGTTCGGTGGTCTCTCTTGAGAAGGTCTCGTTTGCTTCGCTTAGAGAACGTCCTTAAATCATCGTGTACACATATTTATACGTTTATCGTATCTTACATCCCTCTCTTCGTTCGCGATGCTGTATTTTATTGTATCCGACGTTGAAACAACTTTGCCCGTTCAGCAAAATAAAACGTTTAAACGTAAAGAAAAGAATGCCGCCGGTTCCTCAGCGTGACGAAGAAAGTTGATGAAATGTAGATCAATTGACCGTATCGTTTATTCTCTTCTCTGCCAGGAATAGGCAATTCACAGTAATAGCTTGTAGAGAGACTCTTGTACATCGTTCGTTTCACCTGCCGCTCCTTTTAATCGACAACGCACATTTTAGTCGTTTTCGTGAAAGGAAGCAGCTCGGCTGCCTCTCGTGCGTCGGTACAAATAGATCCTTAATCGTTATGAAGTTGCTCGCGTCCCGTGGCGACGGGCTCAGTTGCCCGTTCAGCGTCGTGATTCTTCCCACGGAATCGTAATTTGTAACTGCAGCTCGACGACGATTATTACCTAAGAGTAAAGTGGCCCTTCTGGGTTTCGTCGTTCCCCGGTGCGTCGTTGTTCCCCGTAATGCAACCGGCTACGCTCGTCCCAGCCGTTTAATTCCGCTGCAACGAGTATTCGTTTCGGGCCACCGTCACCGACGATCGTTAATAACCCGTTGCTCGTTAATGCGCGCACCCGAAACTCGCCGCGCCCGGCTTCCACGATCGACTCGGAACCGGCGCGGCCGGGGGCTTGCCGCACCGCGAAATCGTCCACGGGAAGGAGTGGAAAAAAGCCACGGGAATCGCGGCGGTCGGTAAATCGCGGCCGACGCGATATCGAAATCAATTTGTAACGCGGCGAAAAGTTCGCAGCGCTCGTCGCTGCCTCGAGAGCCGTCGAAATATATACGAGAGCGAACAAAAGTTACGATAAGGAGCCTTGAGCTAACTACGCACAGTATCCGTTTCCCTTTCTAGTTTGTTTTATTGCCGGCGAGAGTATCGGCCCTCGGTGGTCGTTGAAAATGTAGCTAGCTTCATCGGAGAGACTCCGCGGCAGAAGTGCTCTACCAGGGACAAAATCTTGAATTGGAAAAATTGCGGGCGAAGTTAAAGTTGAGCGGAGTCGAGTCCGAATGCTTGCAACGATTAACCGTTTGCCTCGTAAGGACGATATATAAATCATGGTCCGATCACGTTTTGGGGGTTGAAACCGATTTCTATTTAGGCTCCATTCCACTGGTCGTGCTTTTAACCCTTTGACAACAGCCACTAGGGTGAAAAAGCTGAAGGCAGAATTAAATCCTGCGATAGCTATTCTACTATCGATAAAGGAATAAAAAATCCGTTGCTTAATGATACAAATGAAACGCTATTTGGGATACTTCAGTAGCTCGATTTTCGATTGGTAATCCAGGAAACTGATCAGCCGAGTAATTTCTGCGATTGTGCGTAAGCGCGTAGTTGGTACGGGATAACGTCATTCAATGGGTTAAAAGTGTGAATTTGCATATAAATTCGCAGTCTATCTGCTCCTGTACTATTTTATTCCGCAAAGTAATACGAATTTTGCGTATCGTTTCCTTGCATTTACCGAAGCGAGAACATTTCGCGCGACCCGTTGACAATAAAAGAATGGTTCGATTGAGCGGTCGCGTTACTTCGAAACAAATCGCAGCGTTCTATTTTTACGCGACGCGCGCGTGTACGAAAGTTAGGTTTCGAACGCGTCGCGTTTAGTTCAATTAAAGATAGTCGCCGCCCCGGTGGCTGTGCGCGGCCACGGCCGGTGTTTGCCATTTTTTTCGTAGAATCGCGACGACAAAAATTGGTCGTCGGTGGAAATATCGATCGTCGGGGTCGTAATGCCTTACCGTTTGTTTCACCTGCCATAAAGCGATCGTTTGGCGGCCGTAACAACGTGACAGACTATTAAAGAGAATAAGATCGAAACTTTGCGGCCCGAAAAAAGGTCGCTATAATAAATATCGTTGCCGTTCATTTTATAACAACGTTTACGCCGAAACTCATTATTGGCCCGACGCTTTGCCGCTCGAATCGCTGATTCACGGGGGAACTCGACGCCGCGCAATTGGTTTTAAACAAAATCAAAGGGAAGCGTCAGCTTTGCTCGGATCAATTTTACGATCGTTTTTTTTTCGAATTCGTCGGCGAGAGAAACGGAGAAAGAGTCGAGGGGAGTGGGTGGAAAAAAAAGAACCCTTTGTTTTCTTCTCTGCTCGATAAATTTTATTTTTCCGTGGAAAATGAAACTTGGCGTTGATCTAGCCTGCATTTCACCCCCTCCCGGTTGCCTTTCCACCGTCGTTTGCGTTCCTCGCGAACACAACGGCGTACATAAATAAGATGCTTTTACTCGCGGGGTTTTAATGGCTCAAATAAAACGGTGCAACGACGTGACGTTGTTAAAATCAAGACACGGTTTTTATCGATGTTATAAAACACCGGCCGGCGGAACGTGGTTGTTAGTAGCCGTGTGCGTGAAAATCGTCTCCCTTTTTGTTCCCCGCTTTTTATGGCGCCCGTGGTCGCGTGCTTTAACCCAGCGACGCTTTCTCCCGTTCCCTTCTGTTCCTTCCCTTTCGCTATGCGTATCAAAGCGAGCCTAATTTCTTAGCAAGGACAGCTCCGGGCGCGGAGAAAAGAAGGGTGAGAGAAAGAGAGACAGAGACGCGGTGAGGAGTGGATGACTGTCGCGGCAAACTGGCAAACTGTGTAGCACGTGCGGTTGGTTAACGAGCAACGTGCAACGAGCAACGACCAAAGACCGCGCGCGCGCTTCGTCTCGAAACAGAGAAAGCCTATTAATAGAAGTAAGCATCGAGGGCAAACGAACCTTCAATCTGCCGGCTTCGAGTTTGATCAGGCAGTAATCCGTCTTGCCAGCGGCCAATAGTAGCATAGCGTCCGCGAGATGAGTTCGGAACCGGAAACTGATGTCAGTCGCACCCTTGGCTTCTTGCACCGGAAGATGAATGTAGCTCGCTCCGTAAAATGACACTGCAATAAGTTTGAAAAATTTATCGTCCTTCCCTGTATCAAATTTTCCATCGCTTAGCGGCTGCAATCGCGTCGGTCTACACCGTTAACCCTTTCAGCGTTGATTAACCCTTTCAACGTTTACGTTCGTATGTCGTAAAAAGGTATCGAGTGTGAAATCAGCGACGACGCGTCAGCGAAAGATGTTTTAAATCGTAAGAGACGGCTTTCAAGATTGCTTACACTTTCGTAATCTACATCGGAAAAGCGGAAGTTAAAATCGCAGTGCACTTGCAAACAAAAACGATTCTAAGTAGCTTAAAATCTAGAAGAGGAATTTATTAATTCTGTTCGGTCCGTTGCAAAGTTAGGAAAGCATAAGAGCTCTTAGAACTCGCCTCTAAAAATAAACTAAACCCTAGAGCTACCAGCGATTAGGGTTTACTTATCCGTACCAAAGTAATCATCGTGACAGATATTTAAAGAAACGTATACATACACGATTTATGAGAAGCAAATCATTATTTATTCTTTATCATTTTTACGAAAATTTGCTGGAAAAACTTCGGGAAGTCTAGGGTTAAAATTTAAGTCGGACGTTTCGACGCGCTTAATGGTGAAAGGGTTAAACAGTAGGAATTTAAATACAGTTAAAGCTAATTACGCAGCTCGTAGATGCGAAGATGCAGCGGCGCACCGATGCTTTTTGCAGCCACGGTATATTAAATTCTCTGTGAGTTAGGAGTTGTTGTCGCGCAAAGGCACTATTAAACGATACAACATTTAATACATTCGAAGTTAATTAAATAGCAGTTAAATACATAGATACATTAGTTGAGTGCCAATACTTGCTGCAGCCGCTGTTTATTAAATTGTCTATCGTTTAATAGTTGCGCTCGCGCGAATGCACCGTCAAACGATAGCAAATTCGGTAGATATAGTTGAAGCTAAAGGGTTATCCAAACTAAACTACAGGAACACCTACATTCACTTTTTTTTCTTTCCCTTTCTGCTTTACCCTTTTCTAATCTGTTTTTTATTTCTATTATCTTCGTTCGTTCTCGTTTCAATTTTTATTCCTTTTCACCTCTATTCTTACTAAAAAACATGGCGTTTGACAGATGTTCTCATTCAACATCCTAAAGGTATTTTTGGATAACCCTTTAATCAAGCAGCAATTAAACGCGAAGACACGACAGTGGTGGGTCAATACTTTTTTGCGGCCACTGTATACGCATGCTAATGAGAATGATTCCGCGTATCACATAAAGTTTGCAAGCTCGTCGCTTTGTTTACACCCGTCAGGGCAGCTTAAGCGCCGGCTTTTACTCGCGGCTGTCCACATTTTTATACAATTTACCGCCCTTAACGGAGACAACGTAGAACGAGTCGCAACGCCATTGACAAAGGCGGAAAATCTACGGAGATACGAAAAGAAAAATAGTGAAACAGTTTTGAAGCTTGCGATAACAGTTTCCTGGAAAAATTAATGCACGTTGATAAGCAACTTTTAACCAACACTGATACGAAATAAAACGATATTGGAGATTCTATTAAGACTCGATGCAGACGAGCAATGTCTGCAATTATGAATAATAAAAGAAAACATACGATCGTGTGTTCGAATCAGTCCCAATATTTGGAAAGCTGGGAGCCATAGTGGTGTAAGTCATGTTTTGTAATAATTTGTATTCGTGGTTTAGAACAATTCCAGAAACGTGCTTAAGTTACAAGAACAAATCTACCGATAAATCATTAACGTGTTGCAACACATATTTATCCTTTAAATAATATCATACATTCCCGCTTTATTAGTATCTTTGAGATTATATTTGTTCGTAAATTCAGAAGTAAATTTAACCAGTCTCTTACATGCTACTTTAACTCGTGGTCTCTTTTACATTTTTCTGGTAGCCGAAGCATTTTCCTTTTTATAGAATTTCTGCGACTTCGAAAACGTTCTGAAAAACAGAGGCGAATTCCTGTTACATCGAGGCACTGAATTAACTTCCAAACCTAATACGTGGCTTCCCTTTCCGATAGCGAAGCCATTTTACTCGCAACTAATTTACGTTAACGTTGCTAGCCAATCGAATCAAAAGCGCAAATAGCGCAAACAAAGGACTTACAACCGCTGCGATTCCCAACGTTTCGCCAACTTTGTTTAGCTCGAAAAAGGATTGCTATTTTTCGGCAAAGAATTAAATTACACGCGAATAGCGTTAACCGAAACGTGAATAATTTGGACTCTAAATTTCCATCGTCTTTTCATTTTGCGTATCTCTGTCACTTTGTTTCTTTCGCCAATAGTTTCGCGACTCGTATACGTATACGTATACGTATCCTTCTAAATTATTTATCGCACGGCAGCGAATAAAAGGATATCCTGTAAGTTTTATCAATATCGTCAACGCTCGTTTCTCTCGCGTTTCCCGTGGTTCGCGTTTAAATGACCTTTCACGTTTTTAATTCACAATAGAGCAGCCGCGGCGGCCGTGCCGTGCTTGGCGAAAATATCGAGAATTCCCGGGGAACGCGGGGAAAAAAAAGAGAAAAAAACGGCGAGAAAAAAAGCGTAGGCTTGATAAATAAACGAGCGTCGGGGCAGAATTTAATTGATGTTCCGCCGATCGTTATAAACATTCGGGGCGCAATATTTTGCATCGCCAGTCGGCGTCGATGTATATACGTATTCCGTTCGAATGGAACAGAGAAAAAGGAGTGAACCGAGAGTGAACGAAATAAAAGAGAGAAACGGGGAGGGACAGAGAGGGACAAAGAAAAGGAAGCACAGAAGGCGATTGAAAAGCTTGGCAAGACCGATGAATGAGCGACTTCAACTCCTTTAAACGACCGTTGAAGAAGAGATCTCGCGATCTGAGCGTGTGTGTGTGTGGTCGGCTGTGTGTACCGAGAAATCGGACATCCGCGCGCGCACAACGCACAGCGTGCAAGGCGTAGAACGCGAGGAAAAGAGTAACTTGTATAGAGTTTATTTCCCAGCGGCGTGTAAATGATCTAAGAGCGCGTTCGAGTACGTAGAATAACCGCGCGGCTCATTAACCACGAACAATCCCCTTTTTCTTCGACCTCGCTCGCGTCCCTTACTATTACTTCGACTCTTTTTCCGTTTCGTTCCGCGAACGAACGTAGTCGCGTTCTACGGGGATGCTCGGAGGCATTCGCGTTCGCGTTCGCCGCGTCGTCCACCGTAAATCGATCGCGTCGATTTTCAACGGCTGCAACGGTTGAATGGAACCACGGTTCACCTGTTCGCGGGAGGGTGGGCGGAGTTACACGGTTCGCGTATTAGCCTCTGCGCAAATCGTAATATTTGTGCACGCGCCTATACGTATGTGTATTTGCGTAGGATCGGGCGCGGATTAAATATAGTTGGGTTAGAATCCGCGGAGGATATGTGCGATGACACGGTAACCGAGAGACCCATGGATTTTCATCCGCTCGCCGCTTTTCCGTTCGCAGTTCATTATTTTCGCGGTTCGTTCCTCTGTTTATCCGCGCAAGGTGGCGCGGCACGGAGAAATAACGAGGTCGAGGTCCTTATCCAATTACAGGCAGATTTTCTGCTATCGGAAATGTTCATCGGCCGCTAATTACCGAGATAATAGGGCACGGAGACGGCCAAATCGGTGGCTTCGGGACAGCGCCTCTCGCAACCCACCCTCCCTCTACCCGATAAACGCTCTTCTTAACGATCTGACGTCAGACGTTTCGTCGGATAATAATCACTTTTACCCTCCTAGAATTCCCGTGTCGCGGCTACGAATACGTCCAGCCACCGGTGCACCGCGTCTCCTTCGTTCCGATCGAATATCACCCATCCGACTTTGCCATATTCTCGTCCATAAATCACCGGACACTTGCCGGTTTTTAACAATGTGTTCCTTCGGTTCGACTTCCGCTAGCGCCTTAGAAAGCTGATCGAGGCAAATCCGATTCGAATAAAAGCTCACGCGACGAAACAGTTGACGATGGGCTATTGGGTTAAGTGCGCGAGAGAGGGATTGGGTAATACGAATGATCAAAGTGTTCGTTTCTTGTAGCAACGTAACAAATGTGAACCGATGAATTTTTCTTTTGGATCGATTCGCCTCGGTCTATCATGTCGTTTTGTCCTCGCGTCGAATCAAATGATTAGCGAATAGCAGCTTCGTTTTCTCACCATAATTTAGTGTCAATTTATTGAGCGTCCGATGAATTATGGACGGGCTGTACTACAGTGAACTCTTGTTTAACTAGTCTCTGGGAGATCGAACCTGTGGTTGAAGAAACGAATGGCCAAAAGTACAGGGTGTTACCGAACTAACGTTACGCGGAGAAATAAATCGCAAATATAGAATGGCATTTTTTCCGTACGGAGTTTTATCTACGAAGAAATCGACGCTGAAGATCTCGTACAACACGAGACGTTTGCATACGACCTCGCTTACGTCTACGTGTAATGAATTCACGCTGCACCATTCGAATTGTAGTTCCGATTGCTTCCTTTCGACGCTTAGGGTTGAACGTTGAAATAGTTCAACGCCTCGCGTTTTTAATTAGTCGCGTTCGAGTAGGCGTTTAATAATTGGACATTTAATACGGTTTGGGTCTAATTAACGAACACTGAATACCGCGGAAGCGAATACGTTTTACGCGCCGCCGCGTGTACTTTCAGTAGCCGCTATATTATTTCGTCGCGTGTTTGCAAATTGTTCTCTTGGCCAATTCTTTTTATCGGAACCAAAATGCGGCGGCGTAAACCGGGGAGCGGTTGAAGGGAGACCGTATAACCGGGAGTGTACGGTAATTTCATTCTAGAATTCGCACCGAGTCGAGACGGGAAGCGGAAAGTATGCGAGACATCTCGCAGACGCATTCCCTGTTTATGAAATTCACTTTACTTCGCGATGCACTGGTGGCGCGCGTCGCGAGTCGGTTGCAAATATTCGGTTAGCAAACTGTACTCCATAAAGGACGGATTAGGCGGATAAACGGGGAAACGATTACGCGGGTAAAAGGGCATTGTATCGCGATTACGTTTTTGGCGCGGCGCGGCGCGGTGCGGCGTGGACAGATTCCGGTTTTCAATGGGGTGCAGCACAAAATGGGGCGGATTAAGACGGCACGTATCGACGATTATGCTCGAATCGGCGCGTGAAATTTCCGCGTACCGCGTCGAATAGATGGTGTTCTGGCTTTTGGCCGATCATCAGCCGTTAAGCCGGCGGCCGCGTTTAATTAACAAAATCTGTCGATACGCGTTCGATCAACGAAAAACCGTCCACTCCGAACGAAAAAGCTCGAATCGAGCCGCCACTCCGCCGGCGTAACATTAATTTGCGAACGAAATGTGATGGATTAGAGAAATGGAACGCGAGATAAACGAGAAATTGATTATACCCGTGTTGCCGTTGCCGTTTCCATCGTGCTATTCGGATGTCGCGTTGGATCGCTCTTCGCGCGTGTTCCACCCGTGTTTTCGCACCCGTTACAGGAACACGAGACCGAGAATCAAGTAGGGTTTACGTAAAAGTGACACCGATCAATGTTGCCGCGCGGACTAGCAACGAAAAATAGAAGGGTAATTGTTTTCCAAGCCCCGCAGCCGAAACTTTCTACCTCGTGTAATTCGATCGTCGGTCGCTCGATATATCCGCTAAACGATGGATTAGCCGGCTAAATGAAAAACTGATTACTCCGCGCCGGTCGATAGAGAAACCCCGCCCGCCTCTTTGTCCTCTATCCGCTCTTCGCTCCTCGTTTTCTTTCTCGGACCGCCCTGCTACCCGTTCCACGCGTTCGATCGAAGTCGGCAAAGGAGAAGCAGGTGATCCGCGGTTTACGTGAAACTAATAACTCCAGCAGCTGTTACAAGCAAATCGAACGCGCAGGGGGTTCTCGCGGGCTATTTTAGACGGGGAACTTTTGAAGTTGGCCGGTTGGCGGTCAGGTTCGCACTTTGTTCGCCGGATAACCGTGCGCGTTTGCTCGCTACGCGGATTAATTGGTCCTTTATCGATGCATCGATCATCGAGCGGCGGTGCATAGTCGCGCGAATAGAGGAGCCGGACGCCGCGCCGTGGTTAGTTTCATTTTTTTTTTACGCGACCCATCAGGGCCCTATCGAGGCGGAAAATCGTGATTCAACGCCGAAGCTCTTTTTCCCTTTCCTACCTCCCTACTCTTTTATCGTTAATACGTCCCGGGCTCGGGGTATATTTCGACGAGGTGTAGCCGGCAATATTTATGTGGCCGCGGTTAAAAAATGATAGAAACTCTTGTACCGCTTGTGAATTATTCAGTTTTTACTTGATCTTGAAAGCTACGGCTATTTTATACCTCAGACACCCTATTCTACCGTTCAGCTCTCTTGGGCAACTACTTTCTTTGCCCGAACAAACTCGAATTCAAGTTCTTGAATTCGAGGACAAACTGATGCACGAGAGAGTCTCCGCGTGTCCCAAACTAATAGACAGACATAAATGTTCCGATGGTGCAGGGTTTCCCAACCTTTTTCGGGTCGCGACCCCCTTTTACTATAGTTAAATCGTCCGCCGCTCCTCTCGCAAATCTTCCCCTATACAGAGTAAGACTCTAATAAGGCAAAGAAAGCGCATCGAAAATAACTATTCTGCAACTTAATCTAAGCTTAATCGTTCGATAAGCTACTCGTCTAATTAACTTTGAGACTCGTTAGTATAAAATCGAGACGCCGCCGATACCTTTCAAGAATTGTTTAACCCAGAGATCCACGGCGATATCGTTTCTCTCGATGAATAAATTACTACGCGTGTAATAGTTGTCCACGATAAAGCAGTACGCTTGTCGCAGGCAAAAGGAACGGTATTTAATTAATAAAAATATAAAGAGAGTAGCGAATCACTGGAATTCTACGTGCGCGACAGAGGGAATATTTTTTCACCCGTGCATCGCAAGGATTAATTTGTATTATTCGGAAGGCAGTTTTTCATTTTTGCATCGACGATAGCGTGGCTACAATCGAATTTATTTCCACGCGAATCTTTGGTCTCCTAATGGCTGACGCCATGGGGTTAATATTCAATTACCTCCCCTAATACATATAATTAACCCTTACTCCGGAAACGTGCGGCGTCACCTCTGTCGAGATCGCTTCAAAATATACGAGCTGCTTCGCCCATTTCACTTTATATACTTTCAATAGCGATCTACTTACAGTCACCTTTCGCATCTGTTACCGCAAGCCTCATATAGAACGTTTTAAGAAGTTACAGGAAGCTGCTTCGAAGATTTTTTACTCGATGAAAAACGCGTCGAACACAAGTGACCCGTGTTTACGGTTTGAAAGTATCGGGAAAATGTTTTTCGGAGTACGAGCCTTTTCGTATTATTCGGTATTTGTCATCCGTCTGGAAATGAATATTGCGATCATACGTCCATCCTTGCTTTTTATTTGAAAGCGACAAAAATATGCGTACAACTTTTTGTTTATTTTCAACCGGCTAACTAAAACCCAATGGTAAAATCTGCACCGAGTAAAAGGACTGTATCATACGGGTTAACGCGAGTCTCGCAATTTGATCGCCTTGTAGAAAAATTGTTTGAAATAAAAGTTGCACCGTATCGAGAGATGCATACAGTACCGTAATCAGTTTTCCGTTGCTTCGCGTTTTTATCGAGACGTTGCGTTCCATAACAAATAATGGACAAATTATTTTTCACGCGATCGATTTAAAAACATTCGATACTTATTTATACTTATTATACTGAATTATTTTGTATCCGTGAAATCGTGGCCTCTAAGAAGATCGGGAATTAGCGAGACGGAGGAATTTTTGGATACTAACCATTCGCACTCGAAGCTATTTCAAGCGAAAAGTAAGTTTCTTTTCTACGGTTACATAAACGATACTTTGCTGAACAGATTGGACTTGCAATTTGTTAAAAGAATAAGCAAAGTTATTACGATTCCGCCTCGTGTTTGAAGAGAAATTCGAGATGGCTTCGCGAGTGCAAAGGGCTAAATATCGTTTGCGTGATGGGAAAATAGAAAAGTTGGCTGGTCTATTGAAATATTTATGATAGGAGTACGGTGGAATGGAGGGGTTTCTAGGTAACGGATCGTTAAATCGGATTGATCGAGCCAAGAGATAGAATGGAAAGACGATATCGCGAAGAATAAATGGACGGGAGAGAACGGTAGAGTGGGAGCGCGGGATCGCGTGCTGTATCGCAGCAATTACAGATGATCGAAAACGCATCTGGCCGTGTCATGTTTCCGCATTGTATCTCTGCTACGTCGCTGTAACCGTGTACCGAGCCCAAGCCCCCCGTCTCGTACTACTACATTAATTCTCTTCGCTTCAATTTATTTTCATTGTATCATCTCCATCGGACCAGCCGTGCTAATTCTGTAATTAACCTCTCCATATTTGCTACTTCATTCGCTTTACCGTTACGGTCCTGGCGAGATATACTTTTGGTCCCGTTGATTGATGAGTCTAATTAAAAACGGGCCAGAATCTGCGCGCAACCGCCTCTACCCAGCCATTGTCCATTTCCCTCTTCCTCGATACGTTCAGTCAACAATTACCGAATTACCGTCGTCGAAATGAAAATTTCCCCGCCAGCCACACCGCCGGAAACTAATTTACCTCTCGGCAAATTCATTATTTCGCTGCTCCCTACTTCAAGCCTTTCCAGTTTGCAATTTTTCGTCGTCACGGGGATCGCCCAAAATGGCGCGAGAAATAACGTCGTCGTTTGCATCTCGCGTAGCGGACACAAAATTGTGTACACCCGTAGGCTTAATTATATGGTCGCGTAACGAGTGTTAGAAGGTGAGAGCCTGTCGTAGCAACGATAAAGCCCAAGGAACCAGTACTTGTTAATTTTGCAGCTGGTCATCACGTGAACCCGAGATTTGGGATAGTTGTAATTTCGTTATTTTCGCGTGTGATTTCAAAGTCGAGGCGATCCTTGGTTTTTATTGCTGGCTGCCGAGTTCCGGGTAGGTAACGGGAAAGACGGAATGACCGTTGGCGGGGAAGTAGGAAATTCTAAGGGGTAACGTACCCCTTAGCTGTCTCCATCGGGACTCTTCCCCACCATTCGAATATAGAAAATATAAAATGGTACGCCGGTCAACGAAAGGTCTGTCTGCGTCTATCGCTCGTCGAACGAAAAAAGCAACGTTAAACGAATTGAATTGTATCTTCCTCGCCTTCCCGAGTTTCGGTCTACAATTGGGACCGCGATTAAAGTTAACGTCAAGATCAACGAGATTCGTGATCTTGTGTTCGTTAAGGAAGCTAAAATTGCCGATCAAATGGTATAATTTAAGCGAGAGGTCGGTGGAAATTTGTTTTGCCATCCGAATGTAACAGTGCGTGGTTTCCTTTGAATGTTTAATATATTTTTGCGCGCTGCGTGCGTTCTGTATTTTTTCGCGCGGCAAAAATCCGCAGTCTATTCATCCGCGTATCGTGTCATTGAGATCTTCGAATTCCCAACGCTTGGAACTCTCGAAGCGCTGAATTTCCAAACCTTCCAATTCCCAGTGCTCTGAATTTCTAAACCTACCAACTCCCAGTGCTTTGAATTTCCAAACTCTCCAATTCTCGGTGCTTCGAATCCGTAAAGCTTTAACATTCCCAGTGCTGTGAATTTCCAAATTTTCCACTTCTCGGTGCTTCGAAATCCCAAAGCTTAGAATTTCCAAGCCTTCCAATTCTCAACACTACGAATTTCCAAACTATTCAATTCTCAGTGCTTCGAATTCTCAAAGCTTAGAATTTCCAAAACCTTCAAATTTTCAACGCTACGAATTTCCAAAGTTTTCAATGCACAATGCTTTGAATTCTCAAAGCTTAGAATTTTCAAGCCTTCCAATTCTCAACGTCACGAATTTCCAAACTTTTCAATTCTCTGTGATGTGAATTCTCAAAGCTTAGAATTTCCAAACTTTCCAATTCTCAGCACTACGAATTTCCAAACTATTCAATTCTCAATGCTTCGAATTCTCAACGCTTAGAATTTCCAAGCTTTCCAATTCTCAACGCCACGAATTTCCAAACTTTTCAATTCTCTGTGATTTGAATTCTGAAAGCTGAGAATTTCCAAACCTTCCAATTCTCAACGCTACGAATTTCCAAACTATGCAATTCTCAATGCTTCGAATTCTCAACGCTTAGAATTTCCAAGCTTTTCAATTCTCAACGCCACGAATTTCCAAACTTTTCAATTCTCTGTGATGTGAATTCTCAAAGCTTAGAATTTCCAAACTTTCCAATTCTCAGCACTACGAATTTCCAAATTATTAAATTCTCAATGCTTCGAATTCTCAACGCTTAGAATTTCCAAGCTTTCCAATTCTCAACGCCACGAATTTCCAAACTTTTCAATTCTCTGTGATTTGAATTCTGAAAGCTGAGAATTTCCAAACCTTCCAATTCTCAACGCTACGAATTTCCAAACTATTCAATTCTCAATGCTTCGAATTCTCAAAGCTTAGAATTTCCAAGCTTTTCAATTTTCATTGCTTCGAATTTCCAAACTTTTCAATTCTCAACGCTACGAATTTCCAAACTTTTCAATTCTCAATGCTTCGAATTCTCAAAGCTTAGAATTTCCAAGCTTTCCAAGTTTCATTGCTTCGAATTTCCAAACTTTCCGATTCCCAAAGCTTAGAATTCCCAGTGCTTCGAACATCCTAAAACTCGGAATCTTCGTCGCAAAAGCACCGTTCGATACGAACGAGGCGTAACACGGTTTGCCTCGGCATGGATCACGCGTGATCTACGAGCGACACGAGGATTATTGCCGCGGCAGTCAAAATAATGCACGTCGGACAAAACTTGCGCGCTGTAATACGTTGCCCTGGTATTCCCCTGCGAACGTGTTAAGAATTCCCGTGTTTCCCCGTTATCGGCGAGCAAAATACGATGCAACGCGCGCAACGATATTGCGGCCGAGAAGATCCACGGAAGCGCGATCGATGCCGGGAGTCGTTAGGAAAGCATCGCGGGGATCGAACGATCGCGAAACGGCCAAGTCGTATCGTAGCGTTTACGACTGGGGCGCGTTTTCGTTGGTTATTAAAAGCTCGCGAGTAGATCGCGCAGGGCCATTGAAAAAAGGGGCCGGGATCGGCGTTGTAAGTACATTCACGGCGTCCACTCGTTCCGTTGACCATAAAAGTTAATCTCTGTCGGTGTTCGCCGTTGCTTTCCATCGCGCGTACGTGAATTTACGCGCGTCGCGGAACAACGCCAGAGACAGCGACGGAAAGCAACGGGGTAAAGCGAAGCGCGCGCGTTTCTTTCGTCACGGTGTGTCCAAGAGGGAAGCCTATACGTTACCTTTTTCATCCGTCTGGCAGTAACCCAAAAGGGAGGCCGTTACTGCTAAGAACATTAGCAGCCCCATGTCGTTGAGAAACATTAGACCCGTTCCTGGACGTCTTCCTTTTATCCTTTCCCCCCTTTTCTTCGTTATTCGTTCCCTTTCCGCTTGGAATCTCGTCTCCGAGACGAGACGCTGCAGCGTTCCACTCTTCTTCGCCGCGATGCTTCTTCTTTTGCTTCGCCTCGATCGCGAGGCAGGGGGAGGGGGAGAAAAAAGTTCGCGCGCGTTAAGAAACGGCCCGACCGGGAATATGGCCACTTAAGGAATATCGACTCGGCGTGACGGGAATTACGAACGGCTGTTTACAGACCGGTTAAGAGTCGAGCGTACTTTTTCCATTCGTTCGTGGCGCGTAGCACGCGGCGGGGTAAAGCGATGGCTACACGGGGTTGGTTGGATTTCGTGCCGGTTTCCCGTGTGTCGTCGAGCACGTTGACGCGCGCCAGTCGAGCGACGGGTGTCGATTCTTCGCCGGCTGTTTCGTTGCTTGCCAGTCGTCACGCGTTTTTAGTCAACATTCACCACTCGCTTCTATTTTCGGGCACGAATCAGAACACGAGGTCGGGCCGGAAGAACGCGGAAACGGCGGCCGGTGCAGCAGCCCGCTTCGTATAAAAGTGTAAAATCGAACGGTGCTCCCGTGAGTATCGCTCCGACGACGGCCGTCCACTTCTTCCTTCTGGCTCCGCTTTACCCTTTGACGCGGTCTTGCCTGGCATCGTGCACGTACGCTTCTCGTTTCCTGTCCCGAACCCACTCGTCTCTGAAAGGACACCGGCCCACCGGCTGTAAAAGGACACCCACGTCCGCTTTGCCACAGTTTAATCAGCGAAACGCTTGACTTTTCGGACCGCGCCACGCGTATCCTACACTCATCCTGTTAACTCTACTTCCCGACCGTTCCCCGCTTAACCCATTGCCTTCCAAATATTTTGCTAGAGTTCGCTGATCGTTGCTCTTTTATCACCCTGCGTACGAACCATTTAAATATTACAACGTAAACGAAGCACGGGATAGACCATACATTCTCGTATGGAATCGTCTAAGTGCTACTTGGCCCATTTACCGGTTTACTATCGCAACGTGACATTACGAGTTTAGACTATGGAATAAGACGCGGGCGTATTTAAAACGAGATATTAGGGTTGTAACTAGATATTGCGCGAATCGATTGCGTTCGATATATTATATACGCGATCTCACGACGACGGGGAAGGAATGCAGTAATACAGTGATATACGTCGACAAATTTAAATATATGGACATGTAACTTTCAAGTTACGCGCGTTATAGAAGGTTATCTTTTGCAACTTTGATGGTTGTATTGAATATAAGTTGTAAATTGCAAGGGTCGTAAGAAACGTCTGCCTTTTTACACGGTCAGTATTTCAATTTGAAACGTACGATGTCTTCTATAAATGGATGATCTAGTCCGTGCTTAGTCAATGATTATAGCTAATCTGTATTTAATAAACCTCAGCTTTACGAACTTGTCTACCGTAATTTATAGAACGAGTGTGACTCGTTCCTGCAAGGCAAAGGGTTAAAGGTGCGATTCCATCGAGGCAACGCTCAGCGACTCGCGGTACGCCATACGACACTCAACTATTCGCTATTTTCAGCCGAATCTTATGGAAAGGCGCCGTATCGTGGAGAAAACGGATTCACCGAATTTTTCTTGCACCATTTAAATTGGTTCGAGTTCTAAACTGCGCTGCGTATCTCTTTACGTCGCTCGGTTCGAAAGACTCCGCGTCGTATGCGTCATTCTAGCATGCTACACGTTGCCCAAGTGTCGCCTCGGTGGAATTGTGCCTTGAGACACTTCACCGCTGACGTTACGTTTTTGTTGCCCCGGAATACAGACATCGACCAGTCGCCAGTTTTTCCCGTTAATCCTGCTGCTCTTCTCGCTTAATCTATGCATCTGTATCTCTTCGAGTTGCAGCGAAACGATGGACAAAAATCCGTTCGACTGGAGTTACAAAAATTTTAGATAAATCGAGCACTAAAGCGGAATAGTTTAAAACTTTCTCGTCTGTTAAATCTTTAGAGGCGAGATCCATACGCGGTACGGATCTTGGTATCGTTCTTTGCTTTTGAAATTATCGTATAAGTCCATTTTATGGATTCTTATGCAGCCGAATTTTGCGTGAGATTTTAGTTTGGAAGAATTTTAAAGTTTGCAGCGGTTATAGAAGGTATTGGCACGTCACTGTATCTTTGAATTCAAGTTATGCTTAATCAGATTCACGCGTGGCAAATTTTCTATTGCTTAATAGTAGCTTAAGCGACTACATTCACATTACTGGTGACAAATTTGATACGGTTGCATCTAATCTAATAAGTGGTACTCAAATTCTGCGCGAATACTTTTCGTAGCCACTGCATCTTACAAAATGAATAGATCGACATCGTAGGAACGCGTGGTAATGCTACACAGACATCAGGGCATCGATAAACAGCGTGGTCCTTAAGTGATTAAAACGAGAGATGCGCGTACCAAGGAGAACAGCAGGCTTAAAGCGCATAGGTTAGCGATGGTCGTACGTTTCCTAAAGGAATTTATTTGAGTGGCCCTTTTTATAAGAGAGATGAAAAATTGTAGCGCCGGCGGAGCTTTTGAAGTGCATCGAAGTACCTAATTCATTGTCAGTCGGACAGATTAGCTCGTTTAGCGGCGGAACGGCGATACGTTCGCGAATTCTCTCCGTTCCAAAAATGATCCGCTCGCGTTCAACGACGCCTCGCATTTTTTTTCTCGAGAATACCCAAAAGGCAGGGATACGCTATCGCCGCTTCACGCGAAATCGCACGATCCACCATTTTCCAGTCGAATCGGTACTTATTTCGAATAAAATCGGATACTCGTTCGATTTTACCCGAAATCGCTCTCATTCCGTAACGCGTGACATCATTCGAGGAAACTGCAGGTGCTTACTCGAATATTTGATCGAATAGATTTGTCAGCTCGTTCAAAAATAGCGGACGATATATCGATCCAGCTAATAATTTGCGTCGCTGTCTCTTTTCCTCGCTCTAAGATCGTCAATCGAAATGGTGTGATTTCAGAGGGGCGACAATAGCGCGTCTCTGTCTCAACAGTCATCGCTCGACCAGTAACAGCTTTCCTCCACGGTTTATTTTTCTTTGGAATCGTCTCGCATTTAAATCCGTTGAAAAAATACCAACTCTCGGCGGCGGCAGCATCGGCAGCCTAGAACGCGAGCGGATTTTTTGGCGGTCGATCGAAAGGCGAAAAAGGGTTTTCCGGTTGGCAATATAAACATTTAAACAGGCCGGTGGAGGACTCGCGTCATCCCGCTCTACGCCTGTTCTTCTTCCCATCTCTCTCTCTCTCCCTCTCTTCCTCTTTCGTATTCTTTCGCATGCACCGTCTTTCGGTGTTTACTTTCCGGCTAGCATGAAGAACTATTTGCGTGAGCCGGCAAGTAGAAGAAGAAAGCGTGGGTCGGACCCGGCTTTAGGTGGCGCGTTTCGGTTTCTGCGAATCTCATTTGTAGCGACCGACATTCGAGACACGGTCGACGATTCTCCTCTAGCTAGGAGCGAGCAAAAAATGAATGGAAAAGTTGGATCGACGTAACAGCAGTCGAGCCATATTTTTCTCGCCCCCCTCTCTCCCTCGTCTTGTTCTCGCCGGTCGTTCGTTCCGACGCAACGCCCAATACCGAATATAGAACAGAGAGAGGGGGAAAAAAAAGGAAAAGAGAAGCCGGTATTGCTATTCAACGAGGAAGAATCGAGTACAGCGGGTACCCATCGTGTCCGCTGTACTCTTCTGTCCCACGGTTACTGATATTCACCCCAGTGCGATCGAACGGCGGCGCGGAACACGCGCTCGGCCGCGAAACCAGTCAACGAGAAGCGAATCGAGAGAATCTGCTCGCCGTCTGCTCGCGAGCCGAACAATCGGCCGCGTTTGCACCGAAAAATTCCCTCCTTCTCGAGCTTTTTCCCCGAGTGTATAAATATTTCACGCGGCAGGGCGGGTATGAGAGAAGAAGAGGGCACCGGGGGTGTATATCTCGCCGCGGAAGTGAGATCCGTGCTGATTTTACGGAGTCTATCTATCCTCTTTACGCCACGGAGATAAACGTTTGCCGGAGAGCCTTAAACCGTGATAAGGAAATGTACGCGATATCTTCGAAAAGTCGTAAAGTCCCGTGGATTTCCATAATGCAAAGCTGCCCGGCGTGTACGTGTAGGCGTACGCGTACGCGTACGCGCGGATACGAGCCGTGTCTACTACTCGCGCAGCTTTTTTCCCCCGGTCTTACGAGAAAGCTGCGCTTCGAAACTCGCACAGTTTCTCCGGTAGAATCGGTGGAATCGGTAATGTTTATAGCGCATTTACGTTTTCCCCGCCGCCCGGCGAAGAGGCTTCCCGGGGCAGAAAGGGAGGAAACGCCGTGCTACCGACACCGCTATACTTCCGTCTAATGTAACAAGCTTTCGAACGATACGCGAACTCGCAGGCAGCCACGTAGGTGGCCTGTCTGGCGAGAAGATAGACTCTCGTTTACCTTTCTCTTAGCGGGCTTTCAGAGAAGGGGACAGCGTCGGGCAGTCGATGAAAGTGTCTGCCGCGTCGCGTAATCGATCACGCTGTTTCCGTCTAATCGAACTTTTATCCACTACACCCTGTGCAATGGAAATTCACCGTCGCGGTGAGGCAAGCGGGTAAAAAGAGGAGAATCCTTCTCTTGCTGCTCGTTCGACTACAAACGTACGCTTTTGCCGAACACGAGTTATCGCCGGCGGGCACTTTGCCACGCGAGAGAAGATTCTCTCGTCGGTAAAGGGCGAAAGCGCACGGGGTTGGAGGAAACGGTTGAATACCGATTTAGGTGACGATCAACTTCCAACGCAACCTTTGTCCGTCCAAATGCCTACGAGCTACGGATTCTCATCTGCGAACGCGGCTGCTGCGAGCCCGCGAGAGCCGCTGCCTCGTGGCTCGCGATATATTCCAGCCGAGTTCTCCAAAGCATAAATCATAGGCGACACAAATATCGCTTTCGTTCCATCCTGGCGCACGAGCATTCCACGGACTGCGAACTTTTTACCGCAAAACGATCGAGAAAGTTGAGGGCAGCGTCGGACGGAGCTGCGAGAAAACGTTGCTCCGGTCGACCTCTCCTCGATTTCTTTTCGTCGTCGTGAATCGCGATGGCCCTGCAACTGGTCGTTCTCCTCGTCTCGCGCGAACGTGCATCGAATCGCGAGCCGGAGTCAAGAACCGTGGGACCGAAGCACACCACCGACTCGAGCGGCATACATCGCTGTTTTTGTGTGCCGGCGCGATCGAAGCCTCGCTCGTGATCGCGTTCAAGAGAGAGACGCGGATCCTCGTCCGAGGGAAAGCACACACGCAAAATCCATACGGCGTGTCTGACGACGCGAGACGAGAGACGAGAGACGGGAGAGACGCGCGTGCACGCACGCGGAAGAGCTGGCCGGAATAACGGAATACCGGCAGCGAAGCGTGTACGAGCGCGCGACGGCCGAGAAAATACGCGACCCCTCGAGAAGCCGGGCCGAAATTTGCATCCGCGAACCGTGACTGCAACCTCTACTAACGCTCGCAGCGTACATCGCAGCAGGTTGACGAGAAAGCCCGTGGACCCGTGTAATGGCTCACGTACGTGAACCCGAGCACGCGGCTGAAATTTAAACCGTCACTACCACCAGCGCATCGCCAGCACCACCGCCGTCGCCACCACCACCATAACCACCACCGGCAACGCTACTACCACCACTGCTACCTAATATCGCAACCCACCCTTCGCCGTGTCGCGAAAGAGAGAGAGAGAGAGAGAGAGAGAGGGAGAGCAATGAACACAGGCACCTGTGTAACCGAGTAAAGAGTAGAAGACGGGTCGGGTCGGCAAGCCCATACCGGCCTCCGCGTCCACCTCGACGCGTTTCTACGATACTCGCGGAATCCGCGATCCACGCACAGAATCACCAACCCTTTCTGCTACACCGTTACGCCAACTTCCGGCATTTCACCCCTTTCTACGTCGAATATTCTCGCCGCTGTGTTGCGTGGCAATTTTACCGTGCCGGCTGCCCCAGCTCCGTTTCGTACACCGGGACGCCAACCAGCGTCCTCGCAGCTCCGTTTTCACTCGTCGTTGTCGACGCCGTAGTTGTCGTAGCACGCACCGCACCGCACCGCACCGCACCGCACCGCACCGTACTACACCGCACCGTACCGCACAGCACCGCACCGAAGGGAGGAAACGAGCGTGCGTCCGACCGAGCGAGCGTCGAAGAGGAACGGAGAGGGTTGAAAGAGAGACGGTTCGAGAGAGGAGCAGCGTGCTTCGACCGGGCGTTCCTCGGTCCTCCTCTGCCGCACGACGACTGAATCTTCGGGGTGGACTGGGGAAGCTGCGCGCAGGGTCGGCCCCGCTCGTTCCGGCACCCCGGCTTTCCTCTCTTTCTCGCGCCTCGCCGTTCCATATCGGCGCCTCTCTTCGTCGCTTCTCTATTCTACTCCCTCTTCCAACCCGGTCTTCTCTTTCGCGCTCCTTTTTCCCTTACCCTTTTCGATCCTCCTCGCTCTCGCTGCTCTCGTCTACTTGACGTTTCCTCCTCCCCAGTGATGGCCATTCGATCCCCTCTGCTGCGAATTTTTAAGCACGTTACTTAACGATATACGAAGATCCGCTGTTACGCGAGTTTCAGAGTGTCGCCAGACGACGAGGATACGTTGACAAGTTTGGCCAAGTTGAAGAACTGCTGCGTCTCCGAAGCTTGGCGAATTTTAACACCAGCTTGATGCATCGCGAGACAAAGATCCGGCAACGTTGAGACGATGAATCTCTCGCTGCTGAAATTATTACCGTGCCACTTATTCCCGTTTAAGTTTTAACCCCTTGACTTGCGAAGTTTTTCAAGACTAGTCGCTAGAGCGTTGCCTATTTTCTCCGGCAACGTCGAGCGCGTTGCAAAACGCTGAAATAGTATACTTAACCCTGAACTCTCGCACAGCGCTCCGGAGTCTTTCGCATTTTGCGGGATTTTCATTCCCTTCGAGCGTGCAGACAAATCTATAAAAATTCACCGAAACGCTTTCAATCGCGTGCTTCGAGCTTATCGAATTCTAACTTGGTAAATTTTTCCGGGGTCGCGAACAACCCCGGGGAACCTAACAGTCCCCTCGATCTTGCAATCTTGCAAGTTCAAACGGAGTTGATTAAAAGAATACGGTGCGTTTCAATCGTAATTGACCCGTAGGTTGCCCCACGAGTGTATCTCGTTGCTAAAAGGCAACGGGTTAACAGCTTTAAGGGAAGCAATTTTTAAATTCGTCGATTCGAGTGGAAACATTCGTATCCGAAAGCTAGGATTCGTAGGCTTTTCCGTATCCAGCTTTGCAAAGTTAATTCCGGGAAATTCAATTCGAATTGCAGAAGCTCGGAGAGCCGAATACGAAAAGTTTATAACGTGGATTTAATTTTGGGAAAGCAGGTTTGTCGGATCGAATTTAGGGGAGGTTGAATCTGGTCGGATGCAGGAAACGCGGTATCGAGTCCATCGCTACTACTAGTTCTCTCTTCCTTCGACCAACAACCTTTCGCCCTTTTCTCATCCTCCTCTTCTCCTCCTCTTTTCCTCCTTCATTTCCGTACGCGTGTCTCATTTCCCTGCGTCGTTTTCGTCTCTTTCTTCCCGCTTGTCTCGTTGATTCTCCGTCGTTACCTTCCTCCCTTTTCCTTCTCTTTTTTTCTCTCTCCTCTTCTTCTTGTTTCCCGTTATTCTCTTGATTTCTTCATCCCCCGTCGTTCCTCTCTTTTCTTTCTCGTTCGCCCTGCCACTGGTCGCGTCTCTCTTTCTCGTTCTAGCCCTTTGCTAGCGGGCAACGGCGCGGCGGTGGCGCGATAGCGAGGATGCTAGTAGTAGTAGTAGCAGCAGCAGCAAGCAGCAGTAGTAGTGGAAGTGGCGGCGAGCCGAACTACGGGGCAGACAGGGATGCTGCTAACTTTTAGGATTTCTCTTTGTAGAAAGACGCGTTTATCTCGGGTTCAAAGGCAGCTGGAATTTTTAGCCGCGTTACAGCGAATACCGGCGGTACTTTTTTATGAAAAGGTCGTCCATGAATTTCTACTATTCCAAAATTTATGCCGTTTCCCTCCCTCGACCGGGAGATTAATCGTCGAACACGCGAGGATCGGGGCGCAACGGGGTCGGAACGATAGATACGGCGACGATCTGCGTTCGCTCATCCGCGCTCGTGCACCTTTTTTCAATTATGTTTATCTACCCTTCTCGGCTCGTTGGACGAAACAATCGCGGCCCCCGCTTTTTCCCCCCTCCCATTCAGTCGTCGCGATTCTCCGGGGTTAACCGTGCTCTCCGCGAGCGTTTAACGACAGACCAGCACCGTTTCAATGGGGAAGAACGGGGCCAGGTAAAGAGGAGCCGATCCGCCGGGGCCGTACTTGTTGAAACTTGTCCAATGATCTTTTTCTGATTCGATAGAAGAGCCTTCGGAACTGGGCGAAAGTAAACCGCGCGCAAAAGTAAACGGCGAAAATATTGGCATCGTTCTCCGCGCGCCTTTTCAGACGCGAGAAATGATAATGCGACGATTTCCAGGCTAAGCGAAGGCGGCCACGACTCTCTTCCTCTCCCTCTCTCTTTACGTCTTCCTCTGGCGCAGACTTTACGAGTGTACAAAGTATAACGCGGAGGGAAATTTTTGTAAGACGCGAGGCGGCCCTCCGAGATGACGCTCGCTTTGCTCGCGTTCTCAAGAGGGCCGTTTCCGTTCTCTCGAGTGCTTCGCTTCGCGAATCGCGCACGTACGGCAATTTCAGGCAAATTGTTTGCAGCGAATCGTCTGCGGATTCAAACGAGCCTATTAGCGCCCGAAACGGGTTTATCCGCTTCGCGATATTCCGCCGACGTCGAGCCAATTCGAGTCACGGGATCGTTTTATCGCGGAAGCTCGTCCTAACCCTTTTTACGCAACAGTCACGACTATCGAAGAAGAAATGAAAACGCGAGAGGTGCGTTTGAAGCGTTTCACGCGACGCGTTTTCCAGATCTTAGGTCAATCGCTTGGGTCGAATTGAAGGAGCTTTGCTGTCGATAAATCTGCGAGCTTCGAGCAAAACGACGCGAGTTGCGCGCGTCCACTTTCGAGATACCGCGGCTAAAGCGTTGAATGCAATTGCTGAATAGGTGTCGGACTTTGGTCGAATTGAACTGATTTTTGGAGCTCGAGAAATTTATTTTGGCACACTTCTGTTCAGGAAGCAGGTGGATTCTATGTTGTACAGCTCGATTAATCCCTCAGCGATGTCCCAGTTTCCCGTTTCATTCATCGAGACACACGGTTGCGTTTAATGGCAATGATTTACGCATCCCAGAAAATTTGTTACCCCGGTTTAGCAATTTAATCTAGTACGGTGTAATTTGAAACGTAAAGATCAGTGCGCGAGTTAATCACGATTCGTTCCTCTGCTTCAAATACGCGTTCAATTTGTTCCTTTACAAAGAAACAAAGGTTCATACGTCGCTGATGGGTTAATCTCACGATGGATGCATTTCCGAAGACATTAACAAATTCGTTTATTCGTTCGAAAAGTTCGCACCATTCGCGACAGCATCGACTTTACGCGTTTTCACGCATCGTGAAATAGGAGAATTATCTCTCGCAAGTTTCGTTAAACAATCGAATTTTTGATTCGGATAAATGCCATTTGTATTCCGAATTTCTCATACGTACTCCGTATCGCTTTCGATTCCCCGAATATCGCCACGAATTTTCCGGGTCACCTACGATCTCACTCGAACCTAATCAAGTATCGTTTGCATACGAAATCGAAGCGGTATGCCAATACTTTTCGTATCCGCTGTACGCGCCAGTATTCCTCGTCAGGTTAAATATATAAATTCCAATTTTTTTTTGAGAATCCCAGTAACGCGCGGCGTTGGCTTGCAACCGTAGAAATACCCGAAGATACGCGAAACATCGAGGAACGCGAGCCTCCGCGAGGAATTCGATCGAGGAGAGTATGCGGTTCTTGTAAAGCGTAAATGTTTTCGTCGCGGGTGGCGGGAAGGGCAGGCTCTTGCCGTTATCGTATTTCTATCGACGTATCGATCGGTCGAATTTTCGTTGTGTTCGCGCGTATGAATCACGGCCGCGCGGAGCAAACGACCTGTGCCGCATTTGACAATACGCTGGATCGTCCGTGGCATTTCAAATATTCATCTCCCGGCACGCAGATTGAAAGTACGCGTGCAGTCACTCGACGTCCTGTTTTTCGGGCAAATTAACGAGCGCCATTAAATGCGTTCCGGTGCATTTGTAGCGAGCCGTAATTAACACGTCGCATACGAAACAAAGTGATTTGCAAATATTTGCTAATTTCGAATATGATCGAGGCAGGTTTCCAGCCTGTAATACGCTACGCCGGAATCGACGCGGAATTCTATCCTCGTCCTGTTCGCCGAACACGCGTGTCACCAACTTCCATCGCCGATTTCCCCTCTCGGCTTATCTTCCTTTCCGGCGGCAATTTCTCGCGGCCCAACGCTATCGACTGGGTCTCTGTGAAACTTTGGCCGCGCAAACAGATCTCCTTATGTCGCCGGCGAAGTACATAACGGCCTGATTTATATACCGTGCTCTCCTCCGCGCGTACTTTCTTGCCCTTCGGAACAACATGGATATTTTCGTTCTCTCATTCTGAAATTGACTCGCTCCCGGAGGGTTGCGTCGTCCTGGGCCAAAGACGGGGGCGAGCCAATGTAAACCGATGCACCCGGCGAGACGAATATACGCTCGTTCCTCGTCCCTTTTCACCCGAGACGGAAACCTTTTTCTTCCACGGCGAAACGAT
The DNA here is from genome assembly GCA_028830335.1 of Eucera pruinosa. Lineage (NCBI taxonomy): Eukaryota > Metazoa > Arthropoda > Insecta > Hymenoptera > Apidae > Eucera > Eucera pruinosa. The sequence goes on along the minus strand of JAMYCR010000008.1, from coordinate 11,042,853 downwards.
TGTTTGCGCCACCTAAATATTGCCACGATTTCGCCTTTTTTCAAATGTATCGTTTCGCTTCCGGCTTCCGAGCTACTCGCGAGCAGCGGGACTATTGATTCGAACCGGGTACGCGAGACGTCCGAGTGGACAAAAATTACCCGGGCATCCGGGTGGCCATCGAAAGATACGCGAACGCGCAGCGGCGATTCGCTTAATGCTCCGAGCTCGCCCACCGGTTGCGAGCTCTTACCGGCTATGGACACCATTTCCACAGCTCGTAAATTTCCAGCTGCGGCCAGTCGGCGAAAAGTAAAGAGGCACTGGGAATCGGGACAACCGGACGCGTCACGCGAATGCAGCGATGAAACGTTTCTACTTTTGCGTTATCGTGGGACGAACATTTTGCGAATAGATCGGGGAAATTTTTCGCGCTGCGTTTGGTTGATTTCAAGGGGGAGGTATTAAGTAGAAGGGATAAAGTGCGAGAGTTCGGCGCAGTGATCTGTTCGAGCATTAACCCTTTTAGTGGGTTGGAATTGAACAGAATTATCACGAATGTTGCTGCTGCGATTTTAACCCTAGGTTAGGGATGTGTCGTGCGAATTAAGATCTCGAAATACAAAATTCTTGTCGTGCGCGTAATGTTAACGTTTCTCTCGGCTGTGCTTTACTTAATTGTTGCAATTATTCTTTAAACTCTGGTTCTTCCAAAGTCGATAATAATATTGTTTCTTTTTTCTGCGAGCAATAAATTTTACAAACGTTTCGCGGTAACGTAATTCACAGTGAAGTGTCGCAATTTATGGTGCAACTCCATGGGCACCAACGCGTTGGCATATCTCATTCGCAAACCTTCGCAATCGCAACATCGGAGAACAAAATTCGACATCGCGAATTGGCCGAGAAAAATTGCAAACGAAATGCTGCGCCAAACAGCAATGGTCCTCAACCGGTTAATCAAACGTATTAAAGTGATACAAACGTGGCATGGAAGTTCGATGTACGATAAATTCGCAACATTTTATAAAAAAAAATTTCAAACGAAACTAAACCACCGGAGTCGACGCGCAAATTGAGCTACCGTAAGCAACGGATACGTCCGCTTTGCCTGCTTAAAGGGTTAAGCGAGGCATCGCTGCATCGGGGAATTTCATGAAAGCAGCAGCTGCAATTTCCACCCTCCTCAGTTCCGATCAAATTTCATTGCTCATCCGCGAGCGTCGAATTCGGCGAAGGAGCAGTTTGTAGACCGGAAACTCGGGGAGGCGAGGAAAATACAATCAATTCGTTTAACGTTGCTTTATTCGTTCGACGGGCGATAGACACAGACAGACTTTTCGTTGACCGGCGTACCATTTTATATTTTCCATATCCGAATGGTGGGGAAGAGTGCCGATGGAGAGAGTTAAGGGGTATGTTACCCCTTAGAATTTCCCACTTCCCCGTCAACGGTCATTCGGTCTTTCCCGTTACCTACCCAGAACTCGGCAGCCAGCAATAAAAACCAAGGATCGCCTCGACTTTGAAATTACATGCGGAAATAGCGAAATTACAACTATCCCAAATCTTGGGTTCACGTGCTGACCAGCTGAAAAATTAACAAGTACTGGTTCCTTGGGCTTTATTGTTGCTACGGCAGGCTCTCACCTTCTAACACTCGCAACGCGACCATATAATTAAGCATACGGGTCTACAAGTTCTTTAAATTCGTATCGAGGAAAATATCGAGCGTGTTCCTACGCGCGTTTGATGTCGCTGGCCGGGCGCGCGCAAACGTCGCCGAAGAATGTCTCGTGGCGCTTTTTGCCGCGGCCGAACGCCCGCTACTTTTTCACTCCCGTCTCTCCTGCTCGTTTTTATCTCGTTGCACCGGGCTACGATCGCAAAGGCTCGAGGGCGTCTCGAAGTGCAAACACTTGGGTCCGGGATACTACATACACGTGACGCGCGGCCCCTCTACTATCTGCCTCTGCTCGTCAGCCCGGGACTTTTGGCAACTTTAATGCCGGCGTAAACATATTCGCGCGGCTTGTAGACGCGCGCGCGGCATCGCTAACACTCGCGACCGGTTTGTTCGTCGACCTCTCTCGTCGGAAGAAAGGAGCGGGTTTATAAATATTTCGCGGTTTCGCCGCGCGACCCTCGCCTCCTCCTCGCGTTAGAAAATAATGTCTGAAGAGCGGCACCAGTCGAATGGATGGGCCAGGGGTGCGACTCTTTCTACATCCTTCCACCGTTCACCTACGCTTTGCCAATTTATTTTTATAAACTTGACACGTTATAACCGAGTGCTCGCGTTTAAGTGGGAAATCTGTTTCGAATTAAAGTCGAATGCTTTCGGGTGTCGCGCGATTTCGCGCGAGTTGCTTTTATTCCCGAAGGACGCGTAGAGGACATACGGTGTTTTTCGCAGTTGGGGTGATTTTTGGTAAAAGACGAAAGTTTCGTGAGACGAAATGGTAAATTATGTAACGCGCTTTTGGAGTGAACGGTCGATATTGCCTAATGGTATTCTTAAATTTAATTCGGGCAATATCGAAACGAAATCTTAGATTATGGTGGGTTACAAAGGTACGATGGCGATTAATTGAATTTTTTCCCCCGAAAGTTTCTCTACCTATTATTGTTCAAACAATGCACAGATTTCATTGCGAAGGTAACCAAATATTTCCTGCGCTATTTACAAAAATAGTTAGCTTCGTTTTTCATTGCTAATTGGTTGCAATTGTATTTATTTTAACTCTGCTGCACGCTTCGGATCGTTTTCCAACCAATCGTGTTCGTATTTTCTTAACTCGTTTCCCAATTTAAAAGCAAACATGAAAGGCTTCCTATGGATATTCGGAAACTCGTATCTTTTATAAAAGGGTTGCTACGAATATATTTTCCTCTGTTAACGCATACCTTTGTTAAAATTACGCAACTTTTCCGTGCAAAACGGAACCGGAATGCAATCGAATTGAGTAGAATTTCAAAGTCCGTAACAGGGTGAAACTAAAGCTGTATTAAAAGTATTCAACTAAAACTAAGATATTTGAAAAAAAAAGTGTTATAAAGCGCGCCGTGTTTCAAGATGGTTGAAATAATTAGGAGCGTTGGTGTGCTTCGTCTATCTCGAGACAAGGCTTGCGCCCATCCCTGTAGCACGGTATAGAGCGGAGAGAAAGGGAGGCAGAGGATCGATAAACAAAATTCGAAGGGAAGAAACTCGCGTGCAGGAGCCGTGACATCGTTCCCGATGTCGATTATTAAGCGGGCAATCGTGGAACGGTTCGTTTGACGTGGAATCGAAGCTTCTTTCTCGGTTGATAGTTGCATTTGCTCGGCGATGGTGGGAAACTTGCGTCGGAACGAGCGTAGAAGTTGGGGCCACTTCCCTTCCGTGCATTCGTGCCGGCAACGTAGACGTGGATGAAATCACCGGGCGCTTGTTCCTCTTCTCAAACATCTATTCCGGCGAAAGAAAAATCCTTAGTTAGCCGAGCGCGCCGAGAAAATTGGACACCGGGGGTTTTCTTGTGTAACCGATTCAATTACTGTCTGGTTTATTGCGCGTCCCGAGTATTCATCGCGATGAAACGGAAGAAGGTAAAGAGACCGTGAGAGAGACACCCGTAGCCTGTGACTTCGGAAGAAGAGTGGCCTTTGTGTTCGGTCGACAACTTTATGAGTTTCTTGATATTACGATCGCAACAGGGAGGGATAATTATTGTTATTTATTTGTTACGCGGTAATCATTGCGTAGCGGTTTAGGATGACTCCGGTTTACAATCTCTGTCGGGTGATACGTATAACGTTTTCTAAATTTACGTTTAACGGTCGCTTAGTAGTTTAGAAGATCGAATTGTTTCTTGCCTTACGCCTATATTTGGTTGCGAACTAATTGAACATTCTCTCCTTTCGTATCTCCATGCCTTCGACTAACTTTCGCGTTACTTTGCTTGTTTACTCGCGTATTAAAATATCCCTGAATAGTTTTTTTTTTCATCGAAATTAAATACGAAATTTGTCGATGTAGTCGCCGAAATTGAATATACTCGTTTCAGTAATTCAATCTCGGTAATTTCAATTAAAAAGGGTATTAATCACTTGCGCTGGCAATATTAATAATATCATTTATATTATTTGTAATATCTATAATATTGTTTACCGAGTACCTGTAATAAACTCGTCCGTAACAATTTGCAGCGATTTAATTTCTATACAATTTTCAGACCGATTTTTACCATCAACGCGTAAAACGTATTCTCGTGACAGTTCGTCCTTAGTCCTGCGTATTTCTCGGCTTTCCAAATCTCACAGTTTTCGGTAGATCTGATCGACGTGTACGGCACGTTATTCGAGCGCAAGTGGGTTAAATTAAATCGCTACAGCCAGTTAAATTGAAGACTGTTTCCCTATTTATACGTTAGCTACCGTTTAATTAGTCTCGCGAACATATGTAAACGTTCTACTGCACGTAACGTAGCTGCAGTAGTAAAGAATAAGATTACCGCGACTTCCCTTGCCTTCAATTTTGCAATTACACTCTACCCGTTCGAAGTAAGCAAGCGTTCGGATATTTCTGTTCCGTACCGCGAACGATTCGAGGAAAGGAGGAAGACGCGATATCTCGAGGGTTTCTCGGTAATAATTTTGATGTAATCACGAGGAGAGCGCGTCTGTGTTAGAAAACGGGAGCGGAAGTCGATTACTGAACCGCGAGCTAGCAGCGGCAGTAAACCGTTGCCGCACACGTGAATTCGCGCGTTAGTTTTGAACAGTGGTAACCGCATCCGGAAGTACCAGGACCGTGTACACCTGCGATCCCCAGTGTTACGTGACTCAGCGCCGACGTAACGATATCATACGAAACGATACGATTCGCCGTGCCGCGGTGGCGTTTTCAATGGCGGATCGCTTTTCTATCGATCATCGTTACGCGCGTAAGCTCCTTAGAACGACGCGACGCGGGAAGAAAAAGTAGTCCTCGAAGCGCGCAGGCAACATAGATAGACGATAGAGCTTAATTCGCGATACCTCTTCTTCCCTTTTTGTTTACACGTTATTAACCAACTTTCTCGTTTAACTTCTCTTCGACGCCGGAGGAGAAAGGAAAAAATGCGAGATCCTCTTCGATCCTCTTCGATCCTCCCCGTAGCAGCCGGAAGGGTACTCGCTTCTGATTTAGTTGCAAATGGAAATGATTTAGTTTAGGGTGGAAAGCGAACCGGTGAGATGGTCGATTCTTTTCGCAATAGCTTTTAAAGGGGCTTTGAAAGGGATGCGCAACGAAGGGAAACGCTTGCACGGAAAGGCAAATGTTTTTCTCTCTTTCTCTCTCTGTTTCATTAAAATACTTTGATATTTGCGGAAGTTATAAAATCGTAGGTATTACTTTCCATTGAACCGACGTAATTGAAAATACTTCTCTTCTCCCTGCTGCTCGCCCCTTTGTTTCGCCGAGCAAGTATGCTTTTGTCTTTTATTCCTTTACCTATGTCCCATCGGTTAATAGCGGGTCGAGTGTTTACGCGTTACACCGTTGCGTAAATGTTCCCACGTTTCTGTACGATAATGAAAGACAGCCGAGATGGGAACGTTGGGCAACACGGATTATGTTCGCCATCCCTTTCTCTTATTTTACGTTTGACAACCAAAGTCACCAGGTTTCACGCAACGCGACAACAGCGCGTCTCTGTCTTTGCAATCGGTAATTTGTTGAGAGAAAATTAAGACACTTCGAATAAAAATATTCAAGTAGAAGTTGCGATCGAGATCGTCTAAAGAAGGATTAAAAATTCCTCAAACGATTCCTGCTCTGTCTTATTGTTACACCTATTTACCAATTCGACAAACCAATTTAAAAGCGATGCATTAAGAACCTTGCAAAGGTTTCAATACCTCTTTGCGTTTACTATACCGCGCTGTCAATTTGTTCGTTACCTTATTGGGACGTTCCAGTTTAATATTTAACCGGTGACGTACGTCAAATTGACTTTGCATGATTACTGTAAATGTTTGCACTGTCTTCGATACTCGCTGAATTTCTTTTACTCTAATCGTATCCGTAATTGACCGCGAATATCGACCATATCTTGCACATATGTTCTCTTGCTTCCTTTCCCGTCGTCAAATTAGAAGTTACGTCTCGACGCGATATTAAAGATTCGTTCACTCGTTAACCTTCAAGCTTAACAAATAAATGAATAAAAAAAAATGCGCGCGGACCTTTGCGCGTTTCGCTGCACCGAAGAAGAGAGCCGCCGTATTCCTGACTGCCGGAGGAACATTTTTCGAAATCGTTTCGCCGTTGACCGTAATAAATTGCGCATAATTGCGGCGCGGGAAATGCACGGCAGGGTTGCGTGCGCGTGAAAGGGACGAAATTGCGCCGGCGAACGCGTAAATTCGGTGTCGCAGGCGAGAAGGTAAAACCTTCTTCGGGTGTAATTAGAAAACTTACGTTGCCCTGTAAATATTTCGACGTGGCCTGAAAATGTAGCAGCTCGCGCCCTCCCAAAGCTCCGGATCCCCCCCTCGCCCTCTTCTAGCCTCGCGCCGCTCGCTCCTCCTTTCTTCGCCCTTTATCGCGGCTGAAATATAAAATTCCGTTACGTGTCGCCTGACCGAGTTGTTTGTGCATTCGGAAAATATGCAAATTAAACTCGTTCCAGTTTCTTTGGTTGCTCGACGATCCGCGCGCGTAAACCCGTGCCCTCCGAGCCCTCGTCGTTTTCCCGCAAAACTCAGCCAAGCTTATTCGATTTTCGAGGCGAACCGGCTCCGCTGCACCGAGTCAATTTTCCCCCTTCTCGAGAACGAACTCGACGGCCCCCCGAAAAATTCCATTGCTCCCTCCTTCGATTGGATCTCCGCGGCAACAAGTGTGCGTCGCGATCAAATTTTTCCCTTCGATTTGCAAATGTATCCGTGGCTTTTGCCGTTTATTAAGTACATGGATATATCGTTAATTTATAGCAAGCATCGTAAGTTTCAAAGTGGAATAACGATCGCGTGAAATATCGAAGGTTTCTTATGCTCCTTACGATTCGATGCACATATCAAAGTTGATCAAGTTAATCCTCTGTAATGCCTTAGAATATATGTTTAACCCTTTGCGGACGAGAAGTAACGACACTTCTGAGAGTACTTTAGTTTCGAATTCCACGACTTTGAGTTTTCACGCTTATGAGTTCCAAACCATCTAATTTCCAACGATTTCAAATGTTTATTATTACGTTAAGTATTCATCGCATTAAGTTTTGCGCTTTAAAAGTCGACATGGGTTGGGAAAGACAAAAAATGATCAGGCGACTATTTGTCGACGCTCGTCCGCAAAGGGTTAATATACTTCGGGATGTGACACGGGTGCGGTATGTTAATTATACTGCTGAACGGTAATAAACAATGATATTTATTGTTCTCAACAGCTAGCTTATAACGGTGTTTCCTAACGCGCGAAGTTAACGTGGCGACTGCTCGGAACGTTCCGTCGTTTTTGTCCTCCTCGAAACTGTCCTTTACCTCCGAACCGAGGTTCTGGCAAATTTCACTTTTATTGGCCGCACTTGAGTTAGGTCGCACGCAACATGCGATCCTTCGGAAAACCTAAACCCTGGGACTTTCCTTTAGGACGCTCGACAGTCCGCCACGATACCCATTTATTTCATTTTCTAGCAACTTATTTGCGTATTCTTATTCGTATTTATGCTCGTTCCATTTCCTTCTTTATCGTTGTATCGATGGTAGATCGTTTTACGGAGCATTCTCATCTTATTCCACTTTAAAATAGTAATATCGCATGCGACGTTAAAATAGTAAGGGGGCAAGCTCTATCCTGTACTTAGTCGATGGTTTTTTGATCGGGAAAAAAGTCGACGTTGATATCTCGTTCATACGGGGTATTAGCCAACAACGGGGATTTGTTTGCGACGGTGGAAAAAAGGGTTGGGGGGAGGAGTAAAAAATGGGAAAGGAGAAGCGGTTAGAATGGCGGCGGGCAAGTTAATTTTATTCGAGCCGTTTGAAATCCGTCGTTAACGCGACCATAAAATATTGCTAATGCGATTATCGATGTAACTGTTCGCTTAATATACGCGCGGAATTATAGAGTATCGTCTGTTTCGCAGCCGGTGAACGGAATTTATTGCCGCGCGCTGTTTTGAAGCGTTAATCTGGATTTCGGCTTCATTTTCCACTCTCTTTGTGCATCGTTGTGCAAGTATTAACGCTTGCACGATTTATTTAACTGTGAATTTCGACTGCTAGTTGCCGGCTACGCAAACATAAGCTTCGAATGCATTCACCGCAATTAATTAATCGTCAACTGGATGTTCATTTTCCCGCGTTTCGTTTCCTAACAGGGGTAACAGTTGACGGTAATAGAAATTCGTAAGCGGTTTCAAGGAGTTGCGGTAAAGGAAGGGATGCAACGTTTTGAAGATCTCTTTGACGCGTGTTCAACGCGAAACGTAGTTCGCCAACTACCGACGGGCCAATGGCCAAGCGAAACTGTTGACTCCGGCTGATTTAAACTTTGATTTTCGTGCCTTTGAATTTCAAAGTTCTCGCGTTTTCAAGCCCTCGAACATCTAAGACGCGGAAGTTCCAAGCTTTCGGATTTCCAACCCCTCGAATTCCAAGTCATCGAGTTCTTAGCCATCAAATTTCCAAGCTGTTCGAGTTTCCAAGCCCTCGCATTTTTAAGCCTTCGAGTTTCTAAGCCTTTGAATCTCTACGCCCTCGATTCTCTAAGTCCTCGAACTTCTATGTCTTTGGGTTTCTAAACATTCGCATTTCTAAGTCATCGAATTTCTAAACATTCGCATTTCTAAGTCATCGAGTTTTCAAACCCTTAATTTCCAAGTCTTTGAGTTTCCCGGATCTCAAATTTCCATGTCTAAAAGTCGCCAAGCTCCCAAGATTCCAAGCTTTCAAGTTTCCAAGCCTTCGAGCTTTCAAATTCTCAAGGTCCCAAGTCCTTAACTTTCCAAGTTCCTAAATTTCCAAACTTGCATATCCTGACGAGCAACCCAATCTACTCATCTTATCACAGGCTTTCCCAAAATTCGAAATTCTCTTTTCCGTGCGTTAAAAACTGCCACCTGTCTCGATTAAAGTGACAAGGGTGTACAGTAACGCGTTCGAATATTCTCCTGCGAGAGGCTTTCGCGTTGCAGAAAGTTAGCTGCTCGCGGTTCAACGCCTCTACGTTGCCACTTTTTATTTCCTCTGCTACATCTATATTTATACCGGGGCATTTAGAAGAAAAAAAGAAAAGAATACGATGCAGAATATTGGATATCGGATTGATCGGTGTTAGCGGAGTCGACGGTCGCGTTGCTGCACGCACATGGCGCGGCGTAGGAGACGAGCGGCGCCACATGGAGACGGTAACCTCGCCTCGTAACTAACGATTCCCCGGTAGCCGCTACGAAAATAAACTATTTATGAATCATTCCGAGAATACACATAATTCCCTGCCTCCCTTCTACCAATCTTCTCCCTTTTTAAACGCCTCCGCCTTTTCCCCACTTTCCCAATCCCTTCCCTCCGGTTTTCGCGGCGCAACCGAGCTCAGCTTCTTCGCGCGCCTGTTTCGAACTTTATTTCGGTTGAACCGTGCCCACACTTTTCCTTCCTTTTCTCTTATGCCCCCTCCCTTAATTCCCGTAAAATGCGGCATAAATCTTTATCATCGCCTCCATCCCCCCCTCTATCGTCGCGATCCGTGGGCAAAAAAACTACCCTTAAGCCAAGGGAATTCTCCGTTTTCCGTTGCGTCTGCGAATACCGGCGAGTAAACGCGAATTATTTTCGTCCTGTAACACTCTAACGGCAATTTGCAACTCTCTCACTCGTTGCGATTTATTAACTCGAAGTTAACAAGCTGCCGCTTGATCGCCGGTTTTGTTGAATCTTCGTGCAGTTCGATCCTCCGCGCTCCGTAATCTCCTCTACCTTGTATATTTTCGTGGATCGTTCAAACAAATCTTGGTAGTCGCTTATGAAAGTTCACGATGAATTCGGGGAGCTTTTACACGACCTACGATAATCGATCCTCCCGGAAGACAAACATTAATCGACTCCAGTTTTTCGCGAGAATCTTAATCCTTGTGCAAGCACGCGGATACCCGGCTATCCATGTCTATAGTTTTTTATTAGGCTGGCCAAAAAGTGTTGTCGTTTTTTTGCAGTACGGCGCTTTAGTTGCAGTGCATAAGTAAATATGCGAATATGTTTTCAAGCGCGTTAAATATATTTCAATCTATAATATATTGAAAGGTTGTCACCATTTTTGAGCCTCTATTTTTCCATGAAAACAATGTAAAATATTCAAGAATGGACTGAAGCTGTTCAGTGTAGCAGGAAATTGTTAAAAAAGGTAAACAGTTCGTTATTTAATAAGGTTTCGCTTCTATACGTCTTCGAAATACGACGTAACTTTTTGGCCAGTCCAACATAATAATTTCTGTATGTTCTTACGAAAATGTCTACAAATCATCGCGGCTCTTTGTTCTTTGCATACTTTCACGTCGATTCACGGCTATGTAATCGCAGTCGAGCTTTTCGGAAATGAATTCAATTCGTTTTCAGAGAGTCGATCGGTTTAATTTCTCGGCTACTCGGTTCGCAATTTCGACGTCTTTTCACGGAGTCGCGCGTTAATTACCCCCGTGCAATTTATTGATAAGGGTTCGCTGCCGTTATCAGCGCGGCTGCAAAAACTAGAGTCGAAGGTGGCACCACCGATCAGAACTCTCCTCCAACGAGTTTCACCCAGCGGATATCGATTTTCAACGTGCTCTCCGCTACAATAATTCGCAAATTGTTCGTCGAACCTTATTCTTTATCGTTTCGTAAAGAAATTATTCGAACCCTTCTCGTTTAACATCGTCTAACGTTCGCTTTTGACCGTTGCCGTTAACTTTGATTTTTGCAGCCGACGGTAAAGCCAACGTCGACTGATAACCCGTTCTGTACCGAGAACGTTACCGTTCGGCGGAAACCTCGAAGCTACTTTGAAACATTCGAGGCGCCGTTCCTCGAATAGTAATTCTGGACATAGGCACGCGTAACAGACGTTTAGGCTGAGTAGGGTAGACGCGAGAACGGTTTCGTGGAATACCATCGACAACTGGATGACGCAGATGTCCAGTCGAATTTGTAGACCGAAACTCGAGGAGGCGAGGAAGACACAATCAATTCGTTTAACGTTACTTTTCTATTCAACGGGCGATAGACGCAGACAGACCTTTCGTTGACCGGCGTACCATTTTATATTTTCCATATCCGAATGGTGGGGAAGAGTCCCGATGGAGAGAGCTAAGGGGTATATTACCCCTTGGAATTTTCCACTTCCCCATCAACGGTCATTTCGTCTTTCCCGTTACCTACCCGGAACTCGGCAGCCAGCAACAAAAACCAACGATCGCCTCGACTTTGAAATCACATGCGGAAATAGCGAAATTACAACTATCCCAAATCTTGGCTTCACGTGCTGACCAGCTGAAAAATTAACAAGTACTGGTTCCTTGGGCTTTATTGTTGCTACGGCAGGCTCTCATCCTCTAACACTCGCTACGCGACCATATAATTAAGCTTACGGGTCTACAAATTGATACTTTCGAATTGAAACTAAAAACACGGGACTGAAGTTAGGGGTTGCTTTATTTTCCAAACGAGTACAGTAACCGCGTACTTTGCTCGTTACAGTTTTTTCCCCATGGACGTTTCGTACCTTTTTGCACGTTTAAGCATCTCCTAGGCAATCTAGTCGTAATTTGATCAACTGACGGTGAATTTTTGTTGCAAATCCATCCCTCTTTAAACGGATACAAAAAATTTCGTTCTCCAAATATTAGCGACTCACGAATATTTTATTTTATCCCCAACTATAAAACTTTGTACGCGTATCGTACGTGCAGTTTCAGTTCTTACATTAATCTTGTTCGAGATTTAATCGCACTACGATAGCTATTCGCAAAGTAAGTTTACAGCAATGTTACCATTGGATGAATTTCGTGAGTCTCTGTATAATATCTCGTTTAATTCGAATATTTTATATATCTTTTACGTGTTATACGTATCGTGTGCGTTTTGCCGTATCAAGTAACATTCGCAGTGCTGTTGATCAGCGATCTCATCTCGAGCTCGTTAACAGCGCTTCAATAATTACGAGCCCTTCCCCTGCAATCTTCCATAAAGTCGTTTAATTCTTCTTCGAGTTCTTAGCCGTTTTACGTCGCAGAGGCGTAATCCACCCTATAATCTAACGCTATTTTACTAAATTCTCGATATCGGAAAGTAATCAATCGCATTAGCCTAGCATTTATTAACACGCAGATCGAGTTAAATGCATTACAAACCTAAAAAACCTATAGCTGCAATAGGAAATCCTAACGCATCGGTCGTAAGAAAAATAGTTCGCAACGAGGGGTAAATATCGTGACGCATCGCAGCGCGTGTAGTACTACGTTGGCAATTAAAATCGAACCATTTCCCTGGAGTATCTCTCTTATGGCATCTCGCGAAACGCGTTATCTGACGGGCGGATCGCGTACATTGCGAGGAAAGCAGATGTCGAATGCTCGAGCGTGCTCGAGAACGTCTTGGCCGCAAATAGAACTCCATTAGGATACGATAACGATCCACGGACAACGGTGAGCACACGCTGTAAACGGTATCCGCGCATCGCTGTAAATTACGCGGATGTAGGTCCTTACCGCAGATGTGTTTAGCTTTACCGTAATTCACGTCGCGTTAATCCACGATCATCGTTTGCGGGGCAGAGTGGAAGCTACCAACCCGTGCTCCTCCCTGTGTTTAGGGAAACGAAATTTGCGACGATTCTCGACCCACCCTGCGTGTCCCTTCGTCGATTCGCCGACTAACAAAACGGCGCGCGTTCGCCCCTCATTTGCATTTGTCCTGCGAGCTTCGCGTTCGAACTGCTCTCCGTGCTGGAATTCGCCGGCGGCCCCGAATCGAAACCGGAACTCTTTGCACGGAAACCGAGGCGGAAAATGTTTGCGGGCCAGCCTGCACGCATGCGTAAGTCGGGGCCAATTTTACGCCCACGTAAAAACTCGCCGATTGCGAGTGTGTGCATTTTACTCGTCGACCGGGTGTCGATAATTCTTTGCCCTCCCTCCCTTCCCTCACTTTTTTTTGCGGGCTGATTTGCATCGATTTCTTTCTTACCTTCCTAACGAGCTGTGGGAATTTCTTCCGCGTCCATTCGCGTACGTTTTATCGTTAGGTGTACGAGTTCATTCGGTGCATTCGAGATTAATTTGTTAACGGGGTAACTACTTAATCGGAATCCTTTCTTTGTACGCGGACTCAAAATTGATAGGAGGAATAATAGTGGTCAGAGGCATTTTGATTACTGCGAATGCAAGTATAAAGTAACTAGTTTTTGATACGGATATAAGGAACTGCCGAGGAAACGAATTGATATGTCGAGAATATTGTTAATTCATAGGACGAGTTAACTCGTCATTCTCGGTTATCGGGTTAAAGTTGGGGAAGATTTTGGTGACTTAACCCCGTCATCTTTTTTGGCAACCTTTGCTTCTTTAGGTAACTTTTTTGTGGCTTGGAATTATCTTATATACTTATCTTATTAATTATCTTATATACTCCTGCAAGTAATACGCCTCTGTTAATATTAGGTTGGAGCGTACGAAATGTCATTCATCCATCGTTTAAAATTAGGGAACGAATACGCCTTAATACGTCTTAATTTTGTAAAATGGCTACGCGTAGCGAGTCGCATTAAAGAAGAAGGAACTTGCTGCAACGTAGACACGCGTGTGTTACATTAGAACTATGAAAACTTTAGGGTTTAAACGCGAAACCCAACTAATAATCGAGATGTTTCTGCATCTCCTTACGAAAGCATAAATTTGACAAATATACCATAATGATACTGAAACTGGGATTTGGATCAGATTATGTAAATAGCAGAATAGTTCAACGTTACCTCGCGAAATTCAAGACTTAGGTACAACTTATCACTGGCCAGAAAATTAAGGGGAAGATCAGAGACGTCTGAGCGCGGTGACTCTTACAACTCTACGCGAACAAAACTAATTAATCGTTCGAAAAGAAGTGCGTAAAATCGTGTACAAATTATTTCAACCAAAGCACGCGCGTGTAACATTTAGAAGGGTCTACTGGTGCTTAACGTCGTTCCCTCGAAAAGCGACACTTCGTACGCACCAACCTAATACAACTGTATCACTACAATTTTGGTCTACCTGGAGGCCGGTACTTTCGCGACATACAAAATACGAGGCTGGGAGTATCGCGTAGAGTGTTACTCGCGAGTACGTGTTGCATCCTCGCGTGTGTATGCCTCGATTCAACTGGCATCCCTCGAAGCTTGCCTGGAAAAGGGTGCAATTGAGCTGGTCGTCGGGGTCTGTGCAGGCGATCGGGTGCAGCCAGTGGCCAGCGGAACGTGTGTGACCACGAAACAGAGGATTTTCCGTGCGACGCGACGATTCGGAGGCGCGTGCGCCCGTCTGGTCCAACTCGGTGCGCCCGCGCCGCCGTTCTCTCGCGCAACCCTCCGCCGCGTTGCACACACGAACCCGTTTTCCCTCGGTTACACGCGTACCCCCAGGTTTCGGAGCGTGCCCGTGCTCGACGCGAACGCGCACGGAAGCGTGTGTACACGGCACACACGCGGCCGTCGACAAAACTCGGAACGGAGCCAGCGCCGTGTGCCTGGAACGCCAGATATCTGGAACTGGAAAATTCGACTAATCGCGCGTACAAGCAGCGCAAGGCCAATACGATATCTTTCCCTTCTTCTGTTCGTGCCTTACCCTCTCGACTCGCGTGAACAAAGGGGAATCCACGACGTGAAAGAGAGATGCAAGAGAAAGGTGGAATGGAAGGGACGCGTGTGACGAGGAGACAAAAAAGGGATGAACGAATGGGTGAAAAATGTTAAGAAGAACAGGGATGGGTGGGTACCTTAGATCGTGTGACAGCAGGATTTACGATGGTTTGGCGGGAACGTATTTGGGTCAGCGTTTGTTATCGGTCGCGCGAGCGAGGGGCCGTCGGCTTTTCCAGGACGCCGCGTTACGTAATGAAGGATGACCGATCGCGTCGCGGACCAGCTAGACGGAAGGAGAGCGAGGCGAAGAGGGCAAAGGACGAGAGTCCTCTGGTGAATACTCCCGAGGATATGTCGCTCGGCGAGGTGTTTGAAAACTGCTAGGAGGCCGCACGCGGCGAGGGGGTGAACCCGGTGCTGGTAGCAGGACGTTCGATAATGGGGGTGGTTCCACCTTTCGACTCGAGAGACGTCGAAACTTTCGAGGGTGGTGTAGCGTATATATACATCTAATCTGTGGATACTAGCCCTGCTCCCTTGTACACGGAATGTGTACAGCCTGTACACGAGCTGTATCTCTCTCTCTCTGATCGAGGGCGAACCAACCGCGTCCCTTAATTGGATTAACGATACACACAACCTTTACTTACCTTTCTATTTCCGACATTCGCTTCCGCTGCCCTGTCTCTCAGCCCCCAATCCTATCTCTTCGCTCGCCTATATTGGTACGCGTTATTATCTTTGATCGAGGGTTTAAATTAGACGATCGCAGGGGAGAAGTTTGCCGGCTATACCTCGTAATGGCGTGTCCGTATTGGTCGGCCGAATGTTCAGTCTGCGGCTACTTAACTGAAATTCGCGTGCAAAGGTTGGGGTTAGATTACGGGCCACTAGAAGCGTTCGCTTCTTTCAGGCGCAAGAAGCTTGGATTTTTTTTTCTGTGGGCCGCGCGTTTCTCTGCCGCTGCGATCGGGAATCGATTTTCGGTTGTTGTATTTACGTCAGACGTCCTGGACGGTTGTTAGTTTTTAACCGAATGCTTAGTAAATTTAACCCCTTGTCCTGTTGTAACGAGTCACATTAGTTCTACGTAAATGTACATTAACGTTATGTATGTCCGTGGAATTAACATTAATATACGAATCGTGGCGCAGACTGAACAAAAACGATTACCGTTAGACGCGACGTTTAATTTGGACTCTTAATTGCAGATTGAATGTTCGTAAGTAAAAGTTGCCTACGATATTCGAATGATTTGTTCGTGACGCGATACAGAAGTAGTAGTGATTAAGCTAATGCTGGCATAAGTAGGTAATAAAGTAATGAAGCAGCGCGAGGGGTTAATATTAAGAAGCGGTATGAGTTAATTGGTCCCCTGATAAATAGTAAATAATTAACGAACAGTGGCTTGATTTTGTAGCTGCAATATTTTGGCCCTTTATAGCCGGACGAACTGTCCTAACAGAATTTTCATTAACGTAGCTGAGTACCAGAAATTCCTCAATTTCGTTTGCTCTTTAGATAGTTTTCATCGAAACGTTCAGCGTCTATTCTTCTCTCGTAGCAACTTGTTATGGAGTTTACTCTTCTTGAAGGCTTCGTAACCTATTAGTAAATTATTATTATTATAACGTAAATGTCTATACTACATGTATTAAGTGTCCCATGAATTATGGGCACTTGATAAATTTAGCATAAAATATAAAGATCGTTTGCTGTCGTAGTAGTTCGGACGTATCGCATCGCGATCGGTTAAATTTTGCAAACAAACACCACATTTGACGGTGTAGAAGCGTGTAATACGTAAGAAATTCCATGCTCGCGGAACGAGTACTATGGGTTCAGTCGCACTTGTCTGACGCTTACAGAAAATCCCACCTTAACCCCTTAACGCACAAGCCGTGAGTGTCTCGCTTGAACTGTGCTCCTTTATTATACAGTTGTACTACTGTTCCTATTAAAGGTTTGCGTTTCGCTCGCACCTTCTCGTCTTAGCTTTCTTTGCTTTGAACAGACCGCCGATTATTATGCAAATTCAGTCCTCTATAAACGCTCCTAGTTTGTTAAAGATAGGTGGTAGGTGTACCACTTTAAGGCTATCATCTAACTCCATTGTCTCATATCTCCCTGTATAAAAAAATGTTCATAAATGAAAGAGCGGTTCAACGATATTACGCTGCAACCAGGAACGATTTTCAGACGAAACACGTTCTAAAATAGTTGAACAAAGCGACAGGACGCGGTACATCTACCGTAGGTGGACGAAGCACAGGGAGAAACTTGGATTTTGATAGCTTTATTAAACGGTTTTAGAGACGCGATTCGAAGTCATTGAGCTACGGCGAAACGAAGCCTAAATGGTATTGAATATTATAATTTCCGATATTAAAAGCGGTCGGAGTTTGGGACGAGGATGTACGTCACGTCGACCTCGAGTGAATGCCATTATTTTTTATCGCACTGCCCTAATGAATCGTAAATCGAAAATGAAAGTAATTATACCGAGCCGACAGAGTGATACACTTAGCAGCAATAATTCCTCGGATTCTGGGGGTCGCGTTCGTGATTATCTGCTCGTTATTTCCCGATAAGGGTGCTCTCCTCGCTTGCATCCCCGCGTAATATTTTAAGACGCCTCTCTTTCTACTTCCCACCCTCTTGTCTTCCCGTTTCCCTCGATGTTACGCGATGCAGGGGCAGAAACGTCAAGGAAAAATGGCGTTGCGCTAATTTATTACATCGCGTAATTAGTAGACTTGCATCATTACGCGAATTCAAATTGTATAAAAAATTATTAAGTCTCGTTTAGAGTCGTTTGAGAAAACTACATTCAGCTTTTCACTCTGCTCTTTGAAGTGAGAAAATTTTCGAAAGATATCCGTTCATTTGTGCAAAAGTAGAAACTTCGAGCTTTAAAGTGAGCCAAAATCGATCGTTATACGATGCTTCTTTACCAAGTTGCGGTAGTTTAAAGATTGACAATTCTTAGACAAGGGGAAGATTAGTTGATCAGTGCTGTTATAGTTTTCTGCTTTGATCTTCGGGTTTGAAATCGTTGGCGTGGCTACTGGAAAAGTGAAGCTTGCTATAGGATGCATTCGCAAGGTTAAAAGCCTTCTGTTTAAACAGGAGAGGAATTCTAAAGCGTCGCATGGGAATATTAACCCCTTATCATATGATTACTTTACTGCTTATGTACGCTAGCGTCAACCGATCACTGCTTTCATCCCATACCATGTTCGAATCATTCAACCCTTTCGCTACGAAGGACTGTTCGCAAGCATCCCTAAACCCTAATTAGCCGACGTGTCGTAAACGAGTTGTGGAAAAGAATTCCTCGCTTCTTCCAATATTTCAGGATGCGGAGTTTTCCGCGCAGTACAAGAAACTATTTGACTTCAACACTCCGGAACGAAGCTGAAATTAGAATTGCAACTGTATCTCACTCTTAGCAGTATCCGTTTCTACTGAATCTAGCCCACAACTCATCGCTATTGTATGCCGATGGGTTAAAATTCAGCGGCTCTAAAAGATCCGCTAAATTTGCCTACAGGTGACCTTACCTAAAGAGGACGGGTCGAAAATGAATTCTCTTTGCTTAAGAGGAAGCGCGTAACGTTCGAGAATTATCGAAGCACGTAAAGGGCTAGCGGCAGAGTGGCACAGAGGGAGGAGAAGGCCTCTAAGTCAGCCTAAATCGATGCTATAATATTAGAGCCGATGTATTTCCGTGTAGCTAGATACCGTCCGACTCGATAGCATCGGTGGCTTCGTTTCAGACTTTTACTCCGCTGAACTGGAAAATTGAGGATACGTTCTTTTTTTTCCGCCCCTTCGCCGAGTAATTGCTCCACCCGCCGAGCCGGGATTCGTCGTCAGGCTGGTTTTATCGTTTTCGAAACTGGCGGCAAGATTGCGGCCACTTCTAATCCCCCTTCGTACCTCCCATCCCGTTCCTCCTGTTTGCCTAATAAAATTGTTAATGACGCCGGCCGGGATGTGGACTCGAACGCGACTCGTTGCGCGAGATACGCGGGCCGAACGAATAGCAGCGATTTGTCGAGCGACGTCGTTAATTATTTACCAACGAGGAATGTCTGTGCATCGTTCGTCCGGCAAAAAACGCGCAAAAAATTCTGTTTTATCGCGACTCTAGAACGCTGAAGCTTTATCGGTGGACGGCCGGAGAGAGGATTATTAGAATACCGGGGATATGTAATATACGCGGGGTATTATTAGGATATATTACGTTCGAATATTTTCTAATATACAGGATTCTTCTCCTTCTTCTCGGGAAGATTCTTCTCTCTCCTTCTTCAAATCCTCCAAGCGATTTTCCCTCGCGACTCTCGCGACACCGTTTTGCCTGAAACCTATCAGGACAAGCTAACGCTTAACGCGAAGCTCGAATTCTCGCGTAAACTTTGTCGCCCCGAAAACCATTTGTAAAATAATCCTATTGCCGTTTATCACTTCGGGGAGGGGCTGTAAATCAAGAGAGACAAGTGTTTAAGATGCGGATGAATTATGGGTGAAATTTAGCGGCGGAGAGGAGAGAAGCGGGTGTGGCAGAAAAGGGGGAGGAGAGTCTCGTTTAAAATCGGGCCGCGGCTTTTTTTTCGCCAGAATTTCCTCTCACGTGTCGGTTGGCAGCAAAAGCGGAAGCCGCGGAAAGGTGAAACGAGGCGAAAGCTCGAAAGTCTCCGGTTCCGGCGTTCCTCGTCACTCGCTAATAACTGTAACGACCTCTGCAACATAACGAACCGGCTTTTAAGGAGGATACAGAGCCAGCGTTGGAAATACAGCGGGCGAACAGGGGAAATATGCAGACAGTTTGCGCGCCATGGTGCACGGTGCGCACAGTTGCACACAGTTGCACATGCCTCGGGACAAACTTTCCATCGTGCCGCGGCCGCATCCGTGTACCCTCGCGTTCTCCCTCGATTCTTTTCCACCGCCAGGCCAAAGGGGAAAAAAAGGTCAAGAGTCGGCCAGCCTTTCCACTGAAAGCTGTAATGATAAAATTGCACCGCGGTTACCGCGTTACAACTTTCCCATTGTTCTTCGATTCCCAGCCGGAAATATTCAGTCGAAACAGCTCCATCAGCCTCTCTGAACCCTTTCACTCCGACGTGGTCCGCGAAGTAGAAAGCTCCGGGAAGAACCGACGAGACGCGATTTCGTCGTCCGTTAATGGTTTCGAGATCGCCCTCGTAAACTACGTCTCGTCCGATGGCCTTTTGCAAACCGACGCTGACTCGACTGCGCATCCTTATGCCTTGATGGGGAAATTATGCACGCGATGCACAATAATAAAAAGTATATAGGAGATATAAAATAAAGCGCGAGTTGGCGTATTTAGGAGGTGAAAGAAGTCTCTATTAGGATTCCGATTCTTTAGGGGTGGCTTTGAAATATAGAGTCATATGGAAATCGTTGTTGGTAGAAATAGACTTTGCTACCTTTAAGATTAAGATTAAGGTTAGTAGATTGACTATTTAAACATTGTGCCCTGCGCGAATAAGAAGCGTTAAAACCGTTGAGATCAACACTAATGTAACAAACGCGTTTCATTGTAACTTAATAGTATAATGTATTGTTTGCAGATATTGAACGTGCTCTTTTAATAATCCCAACAATATGGGACGAACATTAAAATCCATTGCAACTTAATAGTATAATATATTGCTTTTAGATAATGAACACGCTCCTTAAATAATTTCGACGAAATCCACGAACTTTACAAGCGTTGTATATTTTAGAAAGAAATCGTTTGATATCCATTTCTCATATCGGATCGAATTAACTCGTAACAGTCCTTTGGTGTACAAATTAATAATAAATTGCGTACGCCAATTATAAAATAGGACGAAATGTATCTTGGTACGACGAAACGAAAAGATATCTTTGTGGGTAAATTTAACTTTTCGTGTTTTCATTGCAGTATATTGCGGTATATTAGTTTACTGGTTACCAAATTATGGAGCGCATCAATGATTGCAGCACTAAAACACGAGGGTAATTAACGTATTCATTAGGAAATTAGTGCTCATTGAAAATTATTGGGGACAATCTACTTTCCCCTTAAAATATACACCGTAGATCGAATTTATTTTATCAGAATATCGAGCTTTAAATTGCGTAGCAACCGTAAATCAAGTATAAAGTCTTGCGCAACATCGGCGATTACGTTTAATATAGAATAGCTATTTAATTTTGGCGACAATAAGCGTTGGGTTCAACCAAAAAATACCTAATCGCATAAGTGAATAGGTTGCAAAAAAAATCATCGTTTTCAAACATACATTGCGGTTCCAGAAAGTTAAAAAATCATTATCCAGCTTATTCTCGAACGAAGTTCGAGAAAATCGTTCCACTAAAGTAACGAACCATGGAACAAAATGTCTATTTTATAAAATAATCGTAGCTTTCAAGATAAAGGCGAGTGGTTGGAGAATAATTATCATTCCGGAAAGTAGGTCGCGGGCCCAAAAAGTTTGCGAAACTACAGTATTAGTTTGTCCTTGCAGTTCACTCGAGAAAATCGTTCTACTGAAAGCGGCGCGCAGAGCGTAGAATAAGCATCCCATTTTCCAAAAATGATCGCTGCCTTCGCGATAAAGTAATTCCCGAAGCAGAGACAAAAGGTTTTTATTATTATTCAGCGTAATTGGGAGAACTGTTTGGAAGTTATTCGAGACACGCTCGGCGGAAGTACACACGCCGGTTTGGAATGCGTTAAAACTAACAAGAGAATGTGCGCGCATTGGCAATTGTCTTCCGCTCGGAGTGTGTTCGTGGCTGATTACAAACTCCGCGCCTACCTCGCTATTGTCGCCGTTAGGGGAACGTTGAATTAGATATGTTAAGTCGGCGAAAGAGAATACGGGCGCGAGCTACAACGACAGCCTAGCAATTCCGCTGCTAGAGACGGTGCTTATTATTTCAGCAAACGTATCTGATTGAAATCTACCGCGATATTGCTAACGATGCGGCTGGGAACCGTATCGCGGGTAAATAACGGGACACAGTCTTCTTGTCTATTAAACATCGATCGGCGTTGTCGCGAGCAGAGTTCCCCGAGAAAAGAGATCTCGAATTTCTCCTGCTTCTAAGTAGAGCTTAAAAGTTGAATCGCTCGAGAGGTGCTTAAGGTATTGTCGAAAGTTTCGACATTAGACATCGCTTTGCTGCCACCCTTGCAACGATATCGCTCGGATGAAGGTTGAACGCTGTCCTGTTTAGAAAACATACAGGTTCTTTCGTGGAACATTCCGAAGCGCCAGTTTCGCCCCCTCTTCGATTCGACCTATAATCGCTCTCGAACGCGAGAATACGTTCCCCGAAACGTACTACCGTTCCTTCCAGATTCTCAGACCTCGCTTCGAGTCACGGCGATACTTAGCAACGTTCACGGAAAGGCTGACTTGCCACGGAAATCGGCGTTTACCTTCTCGCCGAATCGTGGAATCCTGCCGGATTCGATCTCTCGGAACTTTGGAAGATCCCTCGAAGGGATACTTTGGATTTTGCGGAACGATCGTGTTCCGGTGTTCGCCGTTCGCCACTCCGTCTGAAAGTAGGAAGCGAACTGCGGTGCGCTACGCGCACGAAAACGCGTCGACGAGCGGAATGACGGATGCGACACCCGGTATACGAGGATTCGTAGCGTAGAGTTGTAGAGTCGACTCTCCGATATCGAGCGGGAGGCCCAGCGAGGGTTGCGCGGGCGCACATCAACACACGCTCCCGAAAAACGTACACGAACGCTACGAGAGCTTACACGTGCGCAGGCTCCCACCTCTACGACCTACCACCTCCAGCAGGTGGCGAGGATGGGGAGGAATTTCGAGAGAAACGAGGAGGAAAGTAGGGTGCAGGGTAGCGGCGAGTGAAACGCTAGATGCTGGAGGGTGGCTCCTCCGCGTTCCACGAGGGGCTGGAGGGCTTCGAGTGGAAGAGAAAGGAACGAAGAGCCGCCGGACAGCGGCGGCGAAGGAGACGGAAAGCGTAGAGAAAGAGCACCCGATCGCGAAGCGGCGGAGAGAGAGAAAAACGGGGGCCAGTGTCGTTGTCGAAGAAGAGGGACGTATTCGCGCTGCATCGACGCGAAAGAGACCCAGACAGGGTGGTGTACAGGGGAGCGAGGGGACGGGGAACATCCGCCGTGCTTTCGTTTAGGGAAAAGAGAAACGACAACATGGCGAAAAGCGGAGGAAGACGGGAAATCGGGGAAAGGAGAAGGAGAGCGCGCGGAGGGCGGCGAGAAGGACGGAGGAGATCCAATGTCGACGAAGGAGACGGAAGAAGGTGACGCGAGAAAGAGAAAAGAACGCGCAAGGGATGAAGAAAAGCGGTGGAAAAGAGAGGATAACGGGGATGGAGTAAAGCTGGAGAGAGAGACGGGAAACGTTAAAGGGGCGAAGAGAGCGGATGGTCGAAGAAGGAGAGAGAGAGAAGGATGGAGGCGGAGGAAGGTGGTGGAAAAGGTGGGAAAGGTGGGGGTGGAAGCGGAGAGAGAGGAACGTAACGGAACAGGGTTGTTCCAGTGTGCAGCGGGCGGGCATCGCGGCGGGGGCGCCGTTCTGCTGCTCCTGTATATCCATCCAGGGTTATATGCACCATCCACCGCATCCTAGCGACCACGACGGCGACGACGACGACGACGACGACGACGACAACGACGACGACGACGACGACGACGGCGACGACGCCGCCGGGAAACAGGAAGAGGAGAAGACACGGGATATCCGGCGACATCGTTCGCGTCGAAGAGTGACTCTTTGCGTAGACGACAGTATCTCGGTTAGATCACGGTAGAATTATAGTAGAGATCGTAGGACGCGTCGCGGGCGTTTTTCCGTTTCGTGAACGATAATCAGTGAACATTGCGATCGGCACCGCGTCCCTGAAAGTAAAAAAAAAAGCGAACGAGAAGAAAGGAAGGGAACGGAAACACAGAGACTGCGCGGGGGAAGAGAAGCGGAGATAAAGATAACGAAGAGAAGAGTAAAGGGGTGGAAGAGGGAAGGTTGAAGCGCGGTGAGAGTGTCGAAGAAGAGAAGAGGGTGAAATAATAAAGAAGAGGAAGAGGAAGAGGAAGGGAAAAGCGTCCCACTCGTCGGAGGGAGCCATCGAAGGTGGAGGAGCATGCGAGAGCAGCTCCTCGGTGTTTCAACATGACCCAGCCTTAGTAGGGTACCTCTGCTGGCGTACACCCTCCGCGCCGCGACACGATACGACACGCAGAAGGAGGTGGTGGAGGAGGCGGAGGTGGTGCTGGCGGAGGAGGTGGTGGCGGCGGTGGAGGAGGCGGCGGAGGGCAGAAGAGAGGTGGTGGAGGACGAGGGGGAGGAAGTGGAGGACGGAGAAGAAGAAGACGAAGGAGGAGAAGGAGGAGGAGGACGGAGGACTCGCTAACGACGGCGAACGTCCTCGAGGGTGCGAGATACCAGCACCAGCACCAGCAACACCACCGACGACGATGATCGTGACAGGCGGCGAACGGCGTACATGTTGGAGGAGGAGGCGGCGGTTCGCGGTTGCGGCACTGGTCTCAGCCCTACTGGCCCTAGCGATCGGTCCCGCGTCAACCGAAGCGCACAGGCCAGCACCGAACAATCCGATCATTCTTCAGACCAGCACCAGCACCACAACTACGCCCCTTTACGCGCACTCGGTGAACGGCACCGTTCTACCGAACCCCAACAACAATGAACTCGACACGCACGCGGAGGATGGATACAACAGTTCCATTCATCATCACCATCACAAAAAGGTTGGCGCTAACATGACCGAGGAGAAGGCGCCCCTCTTCCCCAAAGATCTCTTCAGCATCCATCAACGGCGACGCGGTGCCGTGATCCTTCACGTAATCGGTGTGGTGTACATGTTCGTCGCTCTGGCGATCGTTTGCGACGAGTTCTTCGTCCCGTCTCTGGACGTGATCATCGAGAAACTGCAGATCGCCGACGACGTTGCGGGTGCTACCTTCATGGCGGCCGGTGGTTCGGCCCCGGAACTATTCACATCGATAATCGGCGTGTTCGTGTCGTTCGACGACGTCGGTATCGGCACCATAGTCGGTTCCGCCGTATTCAATATTCTATTCGTGATCGGCATGTGCGCCATATTCTCGCGTACCGTACTCTCCCTCACATGGTGGCCTCTGTTTCGCGACTGCACCTTTTATAGCGCCAGTCTGCTCACCCTGATCTATTTCTTCAGTGATAATTATATTCACTGGTACGAGGCCCTCGTACTCTTCGGCTTCTACTTGGCTTACGTGAGCTTCATGAAGTGGAATCAACCGATGGAGAAGCTCGTCAAGAGAATACTCTATAGGAACAAGGTGACCCGGGTCAGGTCTACCGATCAGCTGATGCCTTCGGTATGTACTCGTTCTCTTCCGTACCTAAACCGTATCCACGCACCGAAACTCTCCACTAATCAGCCCACTCTCTTTACAAGAACAGAACAAACTCTCCCTTCTCTCTCTCTCTCTTTTTTATCCTCGCGCCAGATCGATCTGCCACCCGTATTTCTGCCTTCTCTAAACCGTTCTCCGTTTAATCGCTTTCCTCTCGCTCCCGCTCCTGCTTCGTTTCGTCGTTAGGAAAGCCTCGCGTCGCGTGACTTTGCCTACTCGCACGGCTACTCGTGGGCGCTGTTTTGTCTCGTTGACGGACATTGCCACATTCGCTTTCTTATCGCCGCCGTCACCTTTTTACCTCCTTCTCTTTTCCGCCTTCGAGCCAATTAGCCGGATCGAGCATCGGGGTCGCGACATTGGCCACGTTCACCGCGTATCGCTCTTCACCTTTTTCCCCCCTCCCCTTTTTTTTTATTCCACTCCCTTTTATTCTCCTCGCAACTTCCGATTGCTTTTAATCGAACGATCCGCTCCGCTCCGCGGGATATATATCCTCTGTGTACTTTGGTTAATAGAATAGGATTTGCCAATGTGACCTTTTATTAGTCGCTCGAACGTCGGCGAACGTTTCCAACGGTTTACCGCTGTGCTCCATCGATTCCTCTTCATCGATAGTGCCTCTTGTATTTTCATTAGGCAAAAACCGATACTCCGTTTGCGAAAGTAAACCAGGTGAAAGCTGAATTTCGGTGCGAGGAACTCTCGTGGCCCCTAATCATCGCGTGCTCTTGATCCCATCCCCGCTTTTGCGCAAGGTCGATCGCCGCGAATAAATCCAGCCGAAGAATTCCCGATTCGCGTCGAAGATGCTTCAATTACGCGTGTCGCGACGAACGGTGGTGCTCTTAATTGGCGCACTTTCCACGCGTTCCCCTGTTCGCAATTTTGCAGAAACCCCGCATTCCTGGACGAGTCGCGGCGAAAAATACGAGCGGAAGTAAGGTGGATTTAATCTCTTTGCCCAGCTGCGCGCGGAGCAAATGCGGTCGTTCGAAAAGTTATGCATAGCGGAGTTTCTTGGACGATAGACGGAGCGGCATGCATAATAAACGATTATGAGCTTCGATCGTTGGTCGATTCCCGTCTACGGCTACGACTCGCGACTTCGAATTACACTTCCGCAAATTATTCTTCCACTTTGTCTCTTTTCCGTGTCGCAAACGTTGGCGTGTTCGATCGCCACGCGTTGCGAAAGAATTCGCAGCCGATTGAACGAACGAGCACGGCGGACGGGATTTATGGCTCAATCGGTGCAAACCGTGAACGTGAATAAATCAATTGTTCGAATTGAATTTTCCGCGCCCCGATTCATTTGCGCTTGCCAAGGTTGCAATTTTGATTTATCGGGCCAACCTTTCGACAACGGTCCGCGATGAAACGATTTTCGATGGTCGACTGGGGAAATCGAGCGATCGAACACGGCTCCAGTCGAATCGACCGACTTCGAAACGATCGATCGTAGATCCGAGAGGAGTCGGGGGGAAATTGATCGTCGAGGAGACACGTTCCATCGCGATCGCGATTCCGGAAGACGTCTTTCGCGAAGATGCTGCAAAGAAGTCGAGACGTGCACTGTTGGCCAAAAATTTGGAATCGCTACGTTTCGTTGAGCATCGAAAAACTTACAAAAGGAAATGATTTAGGACCTCCTTATAAACACAAGTTAAAATACGAGTCGTGATTCTCGCGAACAAAGAATCGCGAGTAGAGATTTCTTCCGTCGTCTAAACATCGTAACGTATACTTTGCCATACATTTATGAATCACCGTAATATCTTACGTGCATTCCGTAAATGTTTGCCCACTCAAATTTCTGGCAAATGCATAAAAGTTCGCAGTCCAACGACGATATTTTAATCAACCTTCTTGCGCAGCTTTTTCTAGCTTCTCTTATTTTTTACATAGCCATATTCGTAACCAGTCTACGTTAATATTGCGTTACGTTTCTACGCGATGAACTCTTTGTTACGCAACAGAGAGAAGAAAAACTAGAGAGAGCAAGAATATGGAAAATATGGACACATTCGATAGCGAATGTTCGCGTAGATTTGCATTAGAAAATTGGAGCGATTTAAGCTTCCTTGACGCGTAATTTATTATTATTATTATTACTTTGTTCACGAGCCATTGCAAGCCCTTTTGTAACATGATTTACGCAAGCTTCGGGACGTTGAGCTGAATATATAATTAATCTGTGTGCTCTAATTACGGAGATACGGAAAACTTTGAATGAGTACTGGTTGTTATTAAAAAAGTCAAGGCATTCGCTAAGTTCGTTAGCCGTCCTAGTTATTCCGTTGATGTAGCTTTGTGTTCCTATAGAAGTTTCATTTGTACCAATGTGCAGGAACTCCTGTTGCTATCGTACCTTCTATTGTGTAACAAACAGCTCATCTCGTAGAAAAGAATAAACGTATTGCATAGGACATATCGCGCGTTGCATACACCATATTTGCTACCAATATCTACGAATTTCTTTCGCTTATTTAACTTTACCGCAATTCTCATATCGCTCGATTTTCTCCCACTTCGTTTTCCTTTTTACTTCTTTGTTCACTCGAAAAGATCCGTCGAATAGGCACGCGTGAAATGCTGGCACCGTTAACGTTAAAAGTAATGCTAAATGGGAGACGGTGCGTTTGATAGTAGATACTTGTCGAACCTGCGAATAGTTCAACGTTTTCGGTGAAAGAATTAGCCTGCCAACGTATTCTAATTAACGGGTTAAGAAAACCCAAATTGCTCTTTAACCCCGTGACTTATGTTACAATAACGAGTTACACTCGTGGTGCAACTTGTGTGCAAATTACGATAAAAATAAGCTGTATTTTTTATCAAACTTTAATCTACCTCGCTACAACTTGTAATACTGTAACATTGGGGACTACCGAGTACAAATTGAGCGTAACATTTGAGCGTTTTGCATTCGATTCGGTGTTATAGTAGAAAACAACTAACGCTGTAATAAATAATCTTCGAAAAATTCGTAAGGCAAGGGGTTAAGAAGTCAACATGGGAATAATGCTAGTTATTAACCGAGCTGCTGATTCTGCTTATTCTAATGCAGCCTGCTCGCTGATAGGTATCCCGAATCCTACTCGTTGGAATTTTTAGTCGATAGGACAGTTAGTAGAATACGGATTTGTAGGAGGTTGGTCTAATGAACTTTACTTTAGATATTGCGCAACGCGGTTTACTTCGGACTATTCTATGCACGTCTAAATACTTTCGAAGCTAAGGACGGACTGGTCTGGTCTCTGTCGCTCGCCAAGAGGCGCAGGTCAAGCCATAAACAGTCCCAAAAAGCCTACAGATTTGATACGCGTGCAATTTAGGGAACGATTCCGCACTTTTGGCCAATAGTGTGTTTCGCGAGGGGCCGCGGGAAACGTTTTCTGATTCTCTCCTTCAAGCGAATCGATTGATCGTCCCTGAGAATGCCCGCTGTACCCGAACCATTGCACACTCCAGTCCGTATTTTATTGCTCGCGTAAAAGTGTCTATCGCCCGCCTTGGATATAAAAGAAGAAAAAAAAAAAAAGGAAAAGAAAAACGAGAAAATGATAGAACGGTAGCACGAGGTAGGGTAAAAGCTCTCTCGATGTTCGACGATGGAATTAGGTTCCATGGGGTCTGAGAATTGGGACACAACGGCTTTGATTTGACCGTAGTCGAATCTTCGAGCCACTTTTTCGCGACCCGATTGTCTATGGATGCGGAAGATGATTGAAACTCTAAAGGCTGGAGGCGAACACGGCCACAGTCGAGTCTTTGCAACGTTACGCGCTACTATTGTTGTCTCATTTTTACTTTCAGACAAGCCCTAGGCAGCTGTGCAAGTTTCGATCGAAAATTTCCTACTATCCAGTGCGGAAGCGTAAGAAAAATTTCGGTGAATTTCATCGTAAACGGATAGGTTATTGTTCTACTAAAAATCGTTTACTTGATGAATCGAATAGTCGTTGTTGATTTCAACACGTTTTGGAAATTATAGTGATAGGCACAGAAGTGTTTAGTCATCTCTTAGCTTTTTATTTTGCGGTCGCGATATTTTTTGGCACAAGATTCACTCATATCAAACGTATCTTCGCTTGCGTATCGCGAGTTGTTGACTAGTAATTATTACTTAACCCCTTGCCCTACAATTATATTATTAGCTACTCATTGTCAGTTATATATAGTATAAGTTAAGCCATAGTATAGCGTTAGTTGATCGCTATTTTTATACCGTGTCACGTGCGAATCATTCGAACATTACAAATAAATTTCGATTCAATAACCTCCTATTATGATACGAAGCTAAAGTTGGAGTTTAAATTAAACGTCGTCCTCGATAGTAGCTGTTTTTGTCGAATCTGTGCCATAATTCATAGAACGAGTGCGACACGTTACTGCAAGGTAAGGGGTTCAAAGACTTATAAATTATCCTTGAATCAATTCATTTCACTTCCACGAATTATTGCATTCCTACAAAAAGCAATATTTTTTCCGAGCTTCGACAAGAATAGTAAAAATGCTTTGCCAGAAATATCCCCTACTTCGACCGCAAAGAGTTAAAGCAAATATATATATATACACGCCAATCGCAGTCAAAGGGTTAAAGGACTAGAAAAAATGCTTCTTCCAGCTGGAATTCCTCGGTTCCTTAATTCTTCGGTACTTCGGTATCGCAAAGCAACCCCGAATGCCACCAAAGAGCGTCTTCCGTGCTCCCATTGCCTTCGTTTTACAGAGTATCGTTGCATTTCAACAATCAGCAGTTAAAGCTCACGAAGGAAATGAAGCGTAATTGATATTTTAGCGGCGGAGGTGGAGGAGTTATCGTTATCGTTTGGCGCACAGCGAAACGCGGAAAGGCGCTCACGGGTCGCCGTTCGTAATGGAAAACGTTGGATAATATTTTGCCGGCGCGATTACGTTTTCATAGGCGGCCGCGGGCAGTTGTGTGTACAAATTTTTGTCGTCGCGCGGCGGCAAGATGGATCGCGCACAGCCACCACTGTCGCAACGCTAATTGTATTATCAAGATCGTGGCTGATAAACAACGAGGCAATCTCTCTTCCTCTCTCTCTTTTATGCCAGCGGCGTGCATAAAAGCGAACGAACGCGATTCACTGTCGTGAGACAAAGCCGTAAACTCGCGGCCGCTTTTTACAAAAGCCAGTCACGATCCCACCCACGGCGAATTATATCCGAATATCTGGAGTGCGATCGTCTCGCGGACAATTAAGGGAAGCTCTTCCAGTACCGAGCATTCCAACCGTTTTTCCTATAACTCGAATTACGCCCCGTGAAATTTCAATTTCAAGACAGGGACTCGTAGCACGAAGGCGACTCGACGAAAGGTGGAACGTCCTTTCTTGGTTATCGAACGATAAGTAAAACTGCCGATGTTCATGAACATTCGTATCTTTGTAAACAGATTTAACCCATTTGCCGTGCAATTTTTTAACTACCCTACTCGTGTATGCTATTATTACAGGATCACAGTTCTGACATCTCTTCAAAGTATTAAAATATTCTACTTAATTTGTAGTCAGTGGTCGATAATCTTCTGAATTGAAACTGAAGTTAAGACGAAAGTAACACAGTATTGCAAATTGAATTTATCTTTAATATAACTGTCTATAATTTATGCCACGAGTGTGACTCATCATTGTAAGTCAAGGGGTTAAGGAAATGGACGAGGAAATTCCATCTTTCATCGTTTAATTGCTGTACTTTACACGCCACTTTTCGTAGTCGCCGAAAGTTTACCTATTCCACGCGTTTTGTGTTTTCTTGCAAATTTAAGTTTTCCAAAATTGCATTAACATTCGCAGTCTAGCGATAAGGATTGATAATTCGCAAGGATAAAGGTGTTCTAATTTATGGCGATCGAAAAATTGCCCTCCAATAGCAATCAGCTACTCGATTGGTAAATTCATTTCTGTCGAATGATTAGCAATATTGAATAATATTAGTAGATAGTATTCGAAAATTAATGTAGAACAATATTCGTCCAAAATTTGTTCGTACAAGTATCATATACGCGACGTACAATTAACGTCTTCCGTTTCTATTCGCGCGTCAGCTTTAAAAATTCACTTTTCACGCGGTGAACGTGAATCTATAAGTTTATATTCCCTTTCGGATAATAAAAAGGAAGATACTCTAGCGACAATTTTTCGGTATTCCAGATCATGCGACGGAAAGCGTCGTAAAACGATACAGTGTGTCTGCCATGAGTTTCCGGCCGAGCTATAATTCTGTTTCTACTTAAATTACGCGCTTATAAAATTCTTTTTACAACCACCTCGATAAGGTGATCATCTGTAACCTATAACAAAACGATTTGCTCGTACAGTGGGCCCTTTATTATCAAGCATTCTTCATCTTATTAACGCAATAAAGCTGTAGCTCGGCCGAAGACTCGTCAGCCGCTGTAGGTCTGACCTTCGTCGCGTTCGCGTCCCATTCTACTTCGTACCTCGGCCCACAGCGCGTCTTCGTTCCCCGGTTTCGTTCGAATCGCTCGAATTCGGTGGCAATTTGTCCTCGGCCCGATTCTCCTCGTCGTCGATACACTTACTGACAAACGTTAACAAAAGAAGTAACCACTTACGAATTTTTGTGAATCCTTTCGCTTCTAAGATTCGCAGCTTAGAATTTACAGTAGCATAAAAACATAGTATTACGCACATCGATAAACGATAAGTTCTTCTACTTTTATTTCAAATCCACGCGTCTCAAAACTGAGCGACGACATAAAGCTTGGCAATTTTCACGAGCTTCGTAGTACCATGTTTCTTAACTTTTGTCAATAAGTGTATGTATCGCGGAACTGTCGATCAGCCGCGGGCAACGTCGCGTCGAGGGGGCGTGAAATATAATTCTCTTATTGACATTGATTAGCGATTGCTGAAAACGGAAGGTCGACGCGCTAATCGCTGCGTAATTGTATGCAGATGGTGCCGACGATTGGAATTTATGCTCCCTACGTGACAGACTTAATTCTATTACGAAAATTGTGCCGCGCCTCCCCTTTATTTGTACTTCCCGGAACAACCGTGCGTCGTCTCTCCTGTTCCGTTCAAAATCGACCACCATCCGCCTGTTAGGATACATGTCCAGCGTACTTTCGCTTCCCCGATAGCAAAGTAACCTGTACTTCGAAGAATCGTAGATAAAGAAATCTTTTTTACGCAACAACACGTAGACATTGTATATTCGTTTAACGCTTAATATTTGAAACGAGATATTAGGAGGTACACGTGCTGTTTCATATTAAAACGCGATCAATGTACTCACATACGTGGAAAGTATGGGAATCGTAAGCGTCGTAATTCAATAAACGCGCGCGATGCTTGCTATACGTCTGACGTGCTAATATACGTGGAACGTGTTTCTGTTTAAACGAGATGTTTTCGAGCGACAGTGCGAGGGACCGTGGACTTTGTTGTACATTTTCAATTACGTGGTAATCGATTCGTTGCATTAAACGTATAAAGAAAGTGTTCGTAAATAAGCTCGATGTTGAACAGTGTATTATGGCTCCAAACTGCAACCATTTTTAGGTTAACGAATATTCAAAATAGTTAAAGAAATTCGCTCGCGAAGCTTGAAGCGGCGGCACGCGGGACGTGTACCGTGTATCTTTTGGCGAATCGAAAATTTCAACGCGGCGATATTCAAAATTCAAGCGTATTCCGGCTAGTGGCTATCTGGGAAGGCAAACTATCACCGGGGTAACGTAAAACGTTTATTTAGGACTAGAAAAACAATCTGCGGAGATCTCTCGAGAGACACGCGAGTCTGTTTAGACAGCATTGCCATTTGGAAGCGACTCTCGAGTCTTGCGCAACTAAAATTCCAGTCGAGGGCTGGCGATAAGAAAGCTGCTGGCTTCGAGCAATCGAGAGATTGAAGCCCTGATTCCAAACCTTTTGGGGTCGCGACCCACAAGAGGCTTGCGGTTTCCTACGTGCAAATTATAATTAAGGGTATTAAACATCTTTAAATATATCAAACGGGTGCAATTAGCAGATAGCTAATTAAGCCTAAAACGCGAGGTGTAACTTGCCGCGGATTTTTATGCAAAATCAAAATTTTGCAAATGTTTTTTAACCCTTCGACTGCGACGCGACGTTTGCACGATTCGATATCAAAGAATGCGCGTGTAGTTTAGACGTGGAAAACGATTGCTCGTAAATATATTTATTGGGATATGGGGTTAATTTAAATTAAAACTCGGTATATTCTTTGATCTACGATTTTATTTTAGCAACGAGGAAGGACGTCTTAGCGTTACAAGGATCGAACTAAAAGTGAAGGCTTTTCTAAAGCACATAGAAAATCTGGCGCCCACTCCAGAACGAAAACCAACGGCCTGGGTCTGCAACGTGTTTGTCATACGGGCCTTTAGACACTTACACGGCCAGAAGTCCATGACTCTAGTAACAGAGTTAAGGCTTTCCTTTATTACAGACCCAGCGTCTCTCAACACAAAATTTATATTTGCATTTAATTAAAATGATAATCCAACAATATTAATGCGAAGTTTAGGATGATAAAATGTTAGCGTGTCGTTAACTCGAACCTCCGTATATCGTTACGAAATGATAAGTTGGGAAATTAATCTGCGCGTGTTGTATCACAGACAAGGTACGGAACATACCTATCGTGCAACGTATTTTTCTGTTACACGGTTTTGGGGTTACTTGGTTCCATTTGCCATCTTTATTTTTACATTTCCCGTTGCACGCAATTTATAGCCCTGCGTTTCTTGTTACAATTTTGCGTACTAAAATACTTTGGAAGCGTTTACATTCCTTTCCAAGATATTCTACCGACAAGTCTGAATCTTTTTAGATGTCGGTATTTGAGACGCGAAGTCCCATAAGACGATAGGTCTATTCCATATCTCATCAGCGGTCGTATTACCCAAAATCTATAAAACGTAGGTATACACATACGCGTTTCGCAGTGAAAGGGTTAAAATCGTCACCACTTTATCTCAACACCATGACAGAAGTTTGTAGCGTGGTTAAACTTTGAGTATGAAAATTGTGACAGAGATACCATCGTCGAAGGGTTCAATTAGGATTACATATCGAAACACTTACCTTCGCCGTGTCTTTTTTATCTCGCTAAATTTATCTTACCCTGTAAACGGGGTAGATTTGCGGGCCGGAGATCGCAGACGATTTAACTCCCATAAAGGTGGAAAAAAGGTTGGGGAAACACAGCGGATTAAAGGATTAATTAATATGGAGTACAGAAGTGCTCGGAGTTAAAGTATAGCCGTGGCGGAGCTTGCAATAGGAAAAATGTGCACGAACGAACATAGGAGGGACAGAGAGAGAGAGGGGGGGATCGAATGAGATTGTAAAAAGGAAGATTGAGCCGAGCGGTACTCGGGAGCGGCGCTCACCGGTGCCTCTCTCGTCTCTCGTCGTCTTTTCCTTCTGTGTGTCCCATTTCCATCTTTTGCCGGTGGCCGAGGTGCTTCTGCCCTCGTGAAATCTTCCTCCTCGGGGAAGTTACGGCATTGCAGTGTGCAGAGGCCCTCCACCCATCGTCGAATCGATTCGACAGAGGCCCTTCCACGCTTAACCTCGCCGCCACGATATACATACGTAACGTACAACCACCGTACTTACGTACGTACGTACGCTGATCAGATGCACGCTCGAGTTACCAGCGATCCGCGTGCGTATGCCTACGAAAGCTAATTGACCGGGCCTACTTAAACTGTTTCGAGAACGTCGACGAAACGGGGGGGATGCTAATAATATAATTAACCGATCGCGCCCGCTTCTCGCCCCTTTCTATCCCGCTAGCAGTGTTTGCTCGCTGGAAATACGCGAATAGGGGCGTTTAACTCTTTTGTTGTGACAACGTTTACTCGAATTGCGTTGCGTTAAATTCGTACCTTTCTTCTTCTTCTTTTTGAGCGCTTCGAAACGCCGGTGGTTCGTTTAGTAATCGTAATTAGTTGCAAGAAAGTATCAATGGTACCCTTAGAAAAGAGTATCCTTGGAGTGGGAAATAAATAGGGTTAACCACTTGCTTTATACAATATATATATATATATATATTGTAGCTGCTAGAGAAAGTTTGAGTTAACCCTTCGCTCCCCAAATCTTGTTTGCTTCTACGATGAAGAAGTGTAGAAAACTTTCTAGAAAAAGGACCTACGATTGTACGAATCCTTTCTTGGTATCCTGTTTCGTATTAATCGCCGCTTGGCTAAGTTTCCCTAAACTTTCGCTTCACACTAATCGAGATCAGAACGGTATTTCCAGATCGTTTCAGATTAATGCAGATCGTTGTATCGCGTAAGATTTGACTCTGCGACGCTTGAATTTTCCTCGCAAATTTACTCGCTTCACCATTCCGTCTTGCGGACTACTTCTCCCGAAAAGCTTCTCAAATATAATTAGATCTATTCGCGATCCTTATCGCGAGCTGCGCTAGTAATTGCAAAGCAAGGGGTTAAAAGCCACAGATAGGATTCCACGTGCTCCGATTATCGTTCCGTCGAATTCTTGTCCAAGTTTTGATTTACGGCGCGGAGAAGGGGAATCGCAGCGATCGCCGCGAACTGTGGATGATAAATTAGTTAACACGTGTCTCTTTGGCCATGCATCACCGCCAATTTCCGGGATCTGGCGCACGCGTCGCTGTTTCAATCTTGCGCGTGAACGCTTCGAAAACGAGCGCGGAAATTTTCGAGGGCAGTCGATATTCGTGGCGGACCGGCGATCCTCGAAGAGGGATAAGGGTTTCCGGCGTAGCAATCTGGATATCCGGGGCGCGGTCTGCTCGCGAGATGGCGCACGGCAAATTGTACAATGATCCGTGTACACTCCTGCCCAAAACTCTTACAACAGACCCGATTTCGTCTCAACAAACGCCAAGACCGTCGAAATCTCTGTTCACTGGCTACTTTAAAGAATATTTGGATCTCCAGTCTTATTTTATTTCACTTCACTTAATTATAATTCGAACGTTTGGTTGTACATTCTATTAGCTGTTGCGTATCGTATGGTTAACATGTTAGGCTGTTGGACCGTTGCTCAATAAATAGATAAGAATAAATATTAAACGGGAGGCGAGTTGGATCAAAATAAAGATTTAGTTGACGAAACAATTGATTAAATGCGCGAAACGTGTGATGGAAAGTATCATTTTTGTGACGATGCAACAAATATGAACTTGATTCTACGTACGATCTGGTTCGTCAGAACGCGTCGAATACCCGACGTGAAAGAGATCGAAGTAGAGGTAGAAAGTTTTCTCCGGATAAACGAGTTTCAAATCGATTGTGCACGCGTGCATTTGACGTTGCATTAGCCACCGCGGCTACCTTTCATCCCTCGATTGCTCCTTTCGTTTACAGTATATCGTTTTCCGCCGATTACTTTATTGTTCTCGTTATCAACGCGACCTAGAAGCCGATCTATTTCCACGGAGCGAACGAGCTTCGTTCGAAGACAAAGCTCCTCGTAAAATCGACGAGGATTTTGGTAACGTTCAGCACGTTTACGGTTGGTCACAAAATTACTCGCTCGCGTTGCACGTGTTTAGTATTGTCTTTTTTAAATTATACGCGAACGAAGAGAAAAGTAATACGATATCTATTATCAATACCGATGAAAGATCAACAACGTCAATAATAGTTGAATATATTCAGGTGGAAAGGAAAGTTCGTAGCGTTTTATTCTGGATGATATCCAAAGAATATCTTAACTTCTGCAAGAACTAGATGAGCCAATTCATCGTGTTTAACCCTTTCGATACTAAAAACGACTGTAGTCGTTCGTTAACGTTTAACACTATCTAAGAAATCTGGCTAAATGTAGGAGCATAATTTGACATTTCTAGGTTCGTAGTTAATTCAATATTCGTTAAATAACTATCCATTTGCAAGTAGATGTTACACAGTAAACTCGCGACTCAATTGTTCTGCACAGCCTTACCATATCGATGGTCAACTTTCTCGTAGCGAAAGGGTTAAAGAGATGCAAATTTTTGGAAAGATGCGATCTTTAAATTACGAAACAGATGGCAATTGGTAGGGAAATAAAATGGCAAATACACGATAGAATAAAACTAACAATAAGTAGAATGATCTTATGAATCGTACCGCTAAACTTTGTTTAAAAATCGCCGCGAACTTTCTTGCAAATCCAATAGTTTTCACGACTTCGTAAGGTGGTCGGAATCTTTCGCGACCAACTATATTTCACGTCACGCGTTATCACGCGCTGTCGCGTAACGCGACGCAAATGTGCGCTGGTAGGTTTAACGATTACGGTTCACGGCACGGTTCTTGGTTCACTGCTTGGCGCGGAGCGGCGCGGAGCGACGTACGAGCGTGCTGGAACTTTCATTTACCCTCCAATTAAGGATGCCCGTCGCTCGGAATTAAGCGTAACTTTTGATTAGATTTTCTTCGGCCAGTAATGCGGGCCGAATTACGGTTCGCTCCGCTTTGTACCGTGTACAATTAACCAGCCGCAATTAGGGGGACGATATTCCCCGGCAATTGTTTCCTTCCTCCAACCGGAGCTTTACCGGTAAATAAAAATCCTTCGAACAAAAAGCCCCGCAACCGAATCGTTTCGAACGGCAGCTGCACTTACCTACTTAACATCGCCAGACAATCGTCGCTGCGAAACGAAAAATTGTTTCAATCCAACTGCATCGTCGTCGTCGTCGCTGTCTGTTTTTATTCCCGGGGGAAAAAAGATGGAAGGAGAAGGAAAAGAAGAAAAAAAAAGTATTTTCGTCTTACTAACGATAATGCGCGCGGCCGAGATTCTTTTGTTGAAATATCGATTCGCGGCTCGGCAAATTCGCGTCCCGTTACCTTGACCAATGACATTTCCGCGCTTTTCAGAAAACGATGCAGCCTTTCGGCCGCTCTGTTTCTCCTCCACTTGGGAAAATGATCCCGAGTGAATGCGCGCTACCGACGATCGATCAATACCGCTCGCGATAATTGACCCGGCGGCGCGCCGAATTCTCGCGATTTCGCGAAAGGTACCAGGTCGAAGGGAAAGGATAGGAGGTCGCGGCACAGAACGAAGAATATTCGTGCAAGTTTCTCGGAGAAAGCAGAAGATAAATGCTGGCCGTGGATTCGTTTCTCGATGCCACCGTTGGTTGCAGCAATCTGTCAAAGGTCGCGCGATCATGCGAATGGAAATCGCGCGCGAAGTCAATCGAGCCACAACTCGCGGACACAGGTTCGATTAGGGTTACTCTGATTTATCGCGTTCGATTCGTTCGAGTTATCGCGTCGGGCTAGGGTTGGGGAGGGGGAGCACAAGAATTTACGATCGGTTACATCGATTGTGGAACGATGAAGAGAATCCGGGTCAACCTTCCGGGTGCTGGTCCCTCTGCCACAGAGCGGTTTCATAAAAAGATTACGGTAATTAATATCTTTCCGAGCGACTCGTCGAACGCTGCGAGCTTCCAAAGCCTCGTTTGAAATTGTCGAGTTACTCGAACCGAAGTGCTTCGAATCGAAGTAACTTCTTCGATGCACAATTGCGAACGATCTTAACCTTTCGACGACGAAACAGTTTTCTGCTCTACTTATACGAATCGAGGAGATTCGGGCATTTAAACGGGCGATGCGCTATTTCGACGATTTAATCGAATATGATGCTCGGTGATACCTCGACTTATATACGTCCTACTATCGGTGACGTTGTGTTTTTATTAAGAAATTCAGTTCCGTGTGCGCGTGCACGATTTTACTAACGTATCGTTTCGTTTAAATCGAAAATCAGTAGCGTAACTACCTTAAAGAGATACACATTTACGTACGCATAATGTTGTTCTGCAATAATTGCATATTATAAAGTAAATTCACCAATCTGTTTTTGTATCCTGCCACCATATTCCGAATTTCAACTGTACGTTGAACTTATCACGTAGCTACTTTGGGACCACGTAGTACGTAACTTCGAGGTATCGCTGTAAACATCCACGTTACATCTTCCGTAATCACGAACGTACGGTCCTTCAGTCTGAAATAATTGAATGAGTAGAAGTTCAGCGATCCAATATCAATTATTCCAATTTTACGAACAAAGTTTAATAACATATGTATGGCTACAATGAAGCATGCATGAGCATTCATCTGGGTTAGCGTAATCGCGTTCGAATCGAAGCAGCATCGCAAACTCAACGATTCCGATAATACGCGAACCCTGAAGTTGCCTTCTCGATTATCTCGAAATTTCATTTCTGGTCTCGCATCGTTCCTCGACTCGTCCATTCGATTATTCCCCGGCTCTCGTGCAGAGAAGCAAGAATCCGAAGTCGTTGAAGGGTTCAAGTTGCGAAGTCGAAGAAGCTGCGAAATCACGGTCTCCGATACCATTCGCTGTTCCCTTCGACTTCGACGCGAACAATATCGGAATGCGTGGATCGCTACGCTGCCGGCGAAGCCCACAACTTTTCCCAATTAAATTTCGCGCATTGTCACAGTTGTGGGAGGTTCGCTTGGAACGCGCGCGTCGAGGAAGAATGGAAGTTTGCGCGCGTGTATCGCGGAGGAGTTTGCTCGTCTCTTTTGTCGTTGGCCGGCGGTGTTCCAGTGGTAACTAACAATAAGTTGGCTGGTGGAAAATATGATCGACTCGTAAGGTAGGAAAGCCGAGTTGCCGGCGAATACGCGCCCTATATAGAACGTAGTATCTCGGCCAGCTTTCCTCGACGAGGAAACACGCAATTAAGGAATTCCCCGTTCTCGTTAAGAGGCGGAAGAAGCACGAAAACTTGCAGCGGCGAAACTGGCGCTCAAAGCGAAACCTTCTCGCCTCGAATGCGCTAGTGTAATCCGGTCGTCGAAACGTTTAACCGCACTCAAAACCGTCCGTAATATTTTTTCCTTTCCATCACCGACGGACTGGGTTAAGGGTTGCGTTTAATTCTACTCGCGATAATTGCAACTGACCTCTCGCCGCATTAGAATACGTTATCCCCCTATCGGCGAGATCCGTTTCCGAATGTTTATCAGGTTCACCGGTTGCGAAAAGGTTTCTTTTTTCCAAAACTCCAAAACCGGCTATCGATCCAATCCACCCCGTCGCGCGACGCCCGTTGCCTCTTTTCCCTTAAATCATTCATACTTTAAAACGTTCCCTCCACTCGATATCCCAATTTGCTTTCCCCCTTTTAACATCCGCACCCCCCTCTCCGTTCCTTTCCACCTTAATAACGGGACTGCTGCTGCCGTTAGTAGCGAGCCCGGGTAAATAAATGAAACGTTTCCCCCGGCCCTTCTGCTATCGGAGTACCGTTCCCCCGGGACTTTCCGTTCGTCGACAGAGCATATCCCTGTAGCTTCGGGCTACCTCCGTTCGATCGCGCAAACAATTCCCAATTCTCGTGTTTGCGTGTTGCCGTTTGCGTTCTTTTGCTATTCGCGAATGAGGATTCGATTCCGCGTCGCTGGCAAACGTTATCGATATCCCGCGTTCGAGAGGTTCGCGAACGTTACCGTTGCTAGCTAGGCTCTAGTCCTATTGGAACTAGATCGGTTGCCTTTTAGATTCGCGTCGCGTCTTCTTTCGGTATCGCGTCGACGATTTGCAAACGTTCCGGTTTCCATCGCCCGGGGTTAAAAACTCCGATGGTGTGCTTGTCGATCTTTGGACTGCCCTTAAGTACCTATGATCGATGATCAGCCGATCGGAAGGTGTTTTTAATTGTTAACGCTAGGCGATTCTCAAATTTTACCTGCAAAGTTATAAAAATCGTAAATATCATTTTTTAGCCGTTTACGTGGACTTCGATTTGTGAAACGATACGAGTACGCGTAGCATATTCGTTTCGTTTCGCCTTGATTTTTTAACTTCAAGTATTTTGGCTGTACCAATGAACGATCCAATTCTTTTGACAAATTTAGCATCTATTTTTAGCGCAATAAAATATCTGCCTTGAAAATTCCTACTAAAATGGAGGCTTGGTTATACGATAAAATAAATTCGTCCACCTATTTTTCTATCTGGGTAGCTTATTTTAAATTTAAACTCTACTCATTTGAAAAGCAGTGGATTGCTTACCTGAACACTTAATGTTTACGCGTAGTATACCTGTCTGTCAGGAAACCAGTAAAATTATACTGCCGATTTCCGTAAATCTGGCGTTAAAAAACTAAAACGATAGTATGCCGTATTTCCTTTACGCGGTAGCCTTCATCCCTCTTCGAGTTGTTACGGTGTTTTAAGATTTTCATGGTAGCCTTCATCCCCGTTCAAGTTGTTAGAACTTAACATCCTTGTTAAGAAATTTTACAACGCCCTTACATCTTAAGTAGGGATAAAAGTAACCACGTGAACGAAACACGGCGTACTATCTTCTCGATTCTTTAATCGACGATCGATTAAAACCACCCTTCGACTGACCCATGTTTTCGCCTCGTTAACCATTGGCACTTAAGGATACTTTGAAAATGGGGAAGCACTAAACGGTAACGGAGCTTTTAGCCCTGACGATGCAAACTGGAACGTTTGCGAAACGCCGGCGCAACGTTGAATGAACGCGCAGCATCCATCCGGAAGCGAAACGGTCCAGTTGGAACAGGACTAAGCTATCGATATCTTCGCGGCTATTCCAGGGCAAGGAAATGGAACGCAGCCGTGCGAGATAGGTTTTCCGAAGGGAATTAAAGCGCGCCGCCGCGAGAACGCCTCGCTGAAAATTGCTGGCCTCGCGACGCGCGGCGTGTTCGGTTTAATTGAACCGAGCCAGTGGGCAAATTACTCTATCGATCAGCGTCGAACACTTCGGATATACACCACGAGCAATCGTCGCGCCTCATAATTACTACACAGCCAAAGCACTTGCCCGTTGCTCGCGACCAAAGCCTCTTTCCCTTGCTTTTCTCCCATTGCAAGCTTCACGCGCGATACGTCGCGAAGAAGAGAGCGGCGAGAAGTAAACTGCATTCGGGAAACGAGATGCCGTCGTCGTCGTCGTCGTATCGATCGAAGGTCGCAATTATTTGCACGACTGAAAGTA
Organism: Eucera pruinosa; assembly: GCA_028830335.1. Lineage (NCBI taxonomy): Eukaryota > Metazoa > Arthropoda > Insecta > Hymenoptera > Apidae > Eucera > Eucera pruinosa. Next base: position 11,000,575 of record JAMYCR010000008.1, on the reverse strand, counting down.
AGTTTCAAGGATTCCGCTTCTCTTCTTTCCCCTCCCTCATTCTCGTTTCTTCCCTTTTTTTCTCTCTTCTACTTCTGCTTCTATACTTCCACGAACGCGCGCCGCCTCTTCTTCCTCTTCTTCTTCTTTTTTTTTTGTTGCTTCACCTACCTTTGTTCGCTAATCGAGCCGCGACCTTCGGCCGAGCTTACGACGCCGCATACTACTCGTTTCCTTCCCCCGAAAGACGCGTGATCTTTGTGCGCACAAGTCGATGTGAACGCTTTTGCGAGCACTGCATTCTCGTGTGACTGTGCCCGGCTTGCGAGTAACCGCGAATTCATGAAACAAACAATTACTCGATTGTCGTTACTGTGATTGTAACTTGGGTGTTTCTTGCTTGCAGCACCAGAGCGCCGCCCAGGCATTGGTGAGTCGCATGTCTCTATCTCTTTTTTTCTCTCTCTCTCTATATCTATCTATCTCTATCTCTATCTATCTTTCTTTCTATTGGCTTAAGGCGAAGGTAGACTTTTACACTTTGGATCTGCATCGTGGATGAAGATCGAACGATCCATCCATTCGTTAAGCTGCGTTTACATTAAAGCCACCGAAGACTGTATTCTTGCGATGCAGATATCGATGCGAGCGATGGATATAAGTCAGTGAACGTAATTGAAAATAGTCCGAGTTATTTACTTAATATTGCCTTAATCAATCGTTGATTTAATTGTTGACAATATTGACCCATTGCTTGCGTCGATTGTGTTGGTCGATCAAAATTGTCCAAATCACGATTTCAATCGTGTTTAAATTAAGCCTGTAAACTTTAGACAATTTTAAGACTTTTAATTCGCCTTGCCGACCAAAAGCTGTCTAATGTAAACGCAGATTAAGGCTCGATGCAGAACGACTTTTCGATGCACGTATGTTTTTTTTCTTTATTCTTGCGATTGAGAACGAAGACAGACGTATCATGGATGAGAATAGTTCATGCAGTTAACTAAAAGTAGAGCGAAGGTTTACTTCGTTCCCGGTTCATTTTGGATGTTCACTTTGGATTGCTCACTTTGGATGAGACGCAGATGAAAACACTCTCTACACCATTCACCGTGGATGAATCGTTCGCATGCACGACCAAAGTGTAAAACCGTAAGTTTGCCTTTACCTTCGGATCATCGACGATGCTTTCATTAACGTCCGTGTTTCGTTGATACCGAATTCCATCGACACTGTGCATTTGCTTGTTGCCTGATAAGGAATATCTTTGACTTACTTTTCCCATTATCGCCCAGGACAGCTGTCGAGTTTTCCATGATTTTAAGATGGCTGAACCGCGACATTTATTGAGTAATGAAAAAAGTTCCCGCGCAACATTTATTGGGATTAAAATTCGAATCACGCTTCTGGTAGTGTATACTTAAAATAATACAGCAATTGAAAAGCTCCGTGCAGAAATCAGTATTGAAGCAGGAATTTCGATAATTAAATGTTGATGCAACGCAGCTTATTTAAGTAGCTTTTCGGGAGTCTTTTAGACACAGAGAATAATAATATTAGATTCTGATACGTATTATATTTTGATAGCATATAGCATTCCATGTGTCGATGGTTTGAATGTGTCGATGATCTCAAGTGTAACCCTATTCTATGTATCTCCTATACGTTTACTCATTCACGATCTTTGACAAACTCTTTCTACACTCTCAGTCGTCCACTGAACTTACCGCCGAGGATTCAGTTTCGTTCGTCGAAAATAAAAAAAGAACTTTTAACCACAGCTTCGAGCTACGGAATAAACTTATCATTTTATCGAACTTTGTATCGCGTGGCATGTAAAAGAGTCGCAATTTTCGTAAGATCCTGTATTAAAAAATGTATAATACTTTATGATCTATATACAACAAGGCAATCAAGAGAAACCGTAATGTATCAAAATGTCGATTTCTCTTCTTTCTTTTTATACGTCGCCTTGAAATACTTTCCACATTGTTTCAAACACCCTGGATACTTTCTCTTTTATTACCCGAATGGGAGTCTAATCCCCTCTAAAGTATTTTAACCTTTAAAGAGCCGACAAATTGTGAACTATAATCAGCACTTCTGGTGTAAAGATGAATGTATTCAAATGGGATTAATGTATTAAAATCTCTTGGTACGAATTGAGCTGTGCGCTAGTTCTCCAGCCTTCCAAGGGTTAATAGCAGCTATAGATTTTGCGCAATCGAAACGGCAGAAATGAATATGCTAATAGGGTCTCGTGACTGGAAGCCCGTGCGACGGAGAACAAAATTGAATGATAGATTTATTCCGCATCTCGTCTGTGGTTTTGGCGTAAGTTGAGCAGCCGACACGTTCGACGCGATGCATGATTCTGTGTCTCGTACTTTGCCACGTCGTGTGCCTCTTGATCGATGTATTTATTCATGACGGCGTCAAAACTGAGCCAGATGTCGTAGAAGTCGCGCACTCCGTGTGCCACTCGTCCAAGGAATGCGCGACTTTGCATAAATTTTAACTCGAATTGACCCAATGCCATACATATTTACGAGATAGGAATGTAACGAATAAATCTCGGTTCGCTTAACGTTTCGAATGATTTATTAAAATGGTACCATGTCGTTCTGATGCCTATTATCTCTCTGCATCCACAAACTTCGCATCGAATCGATCCGATCTTCGTGCAACGGTTAGACGAAGTCTTCGTTTTCGCAGCTACGGTTAAACGCGTAAGTGTTCGTCCATTCATTGCGCTTCACGCGTATAATAGTAATTAAACATACGTGCAAACAATTGACGTCGACAATTTCTAGGAATGTTAGCTTATTCTATGTTAACACTTAGATCTTTCGTTATAAATTGAAGACGGGTTTATTTACTCGATTTAAGAAACAATTTATGTTTAATAAAAAGTAGTGGAAGCTTATTTTCTTTAATACAACGAATACGGGATTTGATGAAAAAGTTCGTGCAATTTTTACCCGATAAAGTATGCCTTTATTCCTCGGTATTCGTGCTGCTTTCTTTAAAGCAGTTTTCGCTGAACCAAACACATTTATTCCGAACTACTTTCCAGGTTTCGATGCACTTTTCAAATGCATTTCGTAGTATAGCCTTTTCGATTCGTGCAGCCATTTTTATTTTACATCTGGCGAATAAAGTGATCGTCGTATAATTACGGCGTTAATTTTTGTTACCACGTTGAAGGAATTTGAAAGATCGCTGAACGCGCTACAACCCTGTTTACTCAATTGTCTGTCAAATCTAAGCTATTCCTTTAACCCCTTGGCCTACTATAACGAGTTACACTCGTTCTATGAATTATAGCTTAAATTCAACAAAATCAAATATTACCGAGAGTGAACTATAATCTGAATTAAAATTTTAGCTTGGTCTTGTAAGAGTGGACGTTCTTAAGTAAAAATTGCCAACGATATTTAAACAATTTGCAAGTTAAATGATATAAAAACAGTAACAGCTAATACTAGCGTATGTAAGTAATAAAATAATCGTAATAGTGCGACGTTAATACGACCATAAATTTAGACGTACACGAAGAACAAATATAGCGTCGCGAAGTATCCGTATTTCAACCTGACGTATCTGTCGCGAAAAACTAAAAAATTGCACGAACTTTTTCGCCAAACCACGTCCTACACCGAATGCAGCAAGTGGACGAACACTTAAACGACCAACTGTACATCGTTACGCAAAAGGGGTGCAAAAAGGTGCGAGGATGCGAGTCGATCGAAGCGGTGCTACGAATCGTGTGTTCGTTTTGGCAACGAGTAGGGTAAATGATCCACGTACAGTCACTGTTCCTACGACTGCCGCTTGAATTCGTTTATTTAACACATTACGGTCCGGGCTGTTTGCGCGAAAACTTTTGCGCGTAGCCGGCGAAGCAAAAGCACGAAGTAACGACTATAAAAGAAGCTACCGATGTACTGACGTAAAACTGCAATAATTGTACGAAGGATTAAAAGAATAGATAATGTGGCGGCTCTCCTGCATCTACCACTAGAGGGACATACGAAATAGGACTTTCTCGAAAGCACTCGCTCCAACTACCTCGTCCATATATATACCGCCTTTAACCCTTTGCGGACGAGAAGTAATGACACTCGTGCGAGTACTTTAGTTTTGAATTCCACGACTTTGAGTTTTCACGCATATGAGTTCCAAACCATTTCATTTCCAACGATTTCAAATGTTTATTATTACGTTAAGTATTCATTGCATTAAGTTTTGTGCTTTAAAAGTCGACATGGTTTCGGAAAGCCAAAAAATGATCATGCGACTATTTGTCGACGCTCGTCCGCATACGGTTAACCTTCCTTCCAATATCCCAACGTCTACGGCAGGGCCTGCTAGGTAACCTTACTGATGAGTCCACTAGCAGGCCCAGCACGAAACGCAATACCCTTCTTTTTTCCTATCATACCCCTCTCTACAGCTCCACAGATAACACGCGAAGGTACGCGAAAACAATAAGAAAAGAAACCGAAAACAATTTTACGAGTAGTCAAGAAAAAACATATTTTCATGTCTCCGGGCGGTAATGTGTTAATAGCAAAGTAAATAATGTATAAAGAATCGTAAGTAAAGAAATTTTCATACCAAATTTGGACCTCGGTTTACGTGACAACGCATAGACATTGCATATCTATTTACGCTTAATATTTGTAACGAAATATTAGGAAGTAAATGTGCTATTAAACATCGAAACGTGACCGATGAAATTATAAACTATGGAACGCGTTAAAATTTGGTAAGACGCGGCGTTTAGTATATATCTCGTATCTGTTACACAAACCGACGTGTTAATATACGTAAAAATGTTTCTGTTTAAACGAAAAGTTTTCAAGTGACGGTACGAAGGACCGTGGACATTGTTGTACATTTTCAATCACGTGGCAACGAATTTATTACGTTGAACATATAAAAAGAAATGTTCGTAAAATAAAGGAGCGGTTGAACAATATTGTGACGAGAAACTGGAACGATCTTTATGTTAAATACTTTTTAAAGTAACGCGCGAACCTTAAAGTGGCACTACGTGGTACATCTACCCTAGCTCGACGAATCGTCTTGCATGTTTACGGATAGGCGAATCGAAGGGAAATTTCGATTCGGTAGCGGAATAATGCAACAAATTTCTGCATCTAGAAAGGGAGAGAGAGAAAGGGGGGTGGGTACGTCGTCGGCGTTTCCTCTTTGATTAGTTTTCCCCGAATGGAAAACAGCAATCGCGTCTGTCTGTAAAATTCTGATCGCCCGAATGAATTAATCAGCATCGATCGGTGTGTTTCTTTCCCTCGGTCTTGGCTCCGCTCCTCGTTTTTGCAATTCTATCGCTACGATCAACAATGTTCCAAGCAAACGTTAATGATTCATACAAGGCGAATTTCTATCCTCGTAACCGGATTGCTCCTCTAAAACGTCCGATTTTCCGTCGTCCTATGATCGATGGCGGGGAAGCTCTTCGTTTTTACCTTCGAAAACAGAGGCATTTTTTTTTTTTTTTGTTCTTTCGACTTAACCCGGTATCGATTAGGCCACCACGGCGACCTAGTTGCAGCGGGATAAATCAACTCGCTAACCGATCGCGCTCGTGGCTCGTTCGAAGAAAGCAACTTCCGGATAAGATTTTCGAGACTGTTGTCCTCTGTCGCATATTCTATATGAGAAAAGTTGGCGGTGAGTGATTTTCCGCGGCAAAGTAAACTGGGTCGGGAGTAAAAGTTGTGTAATTGCGGGTCTATCGGCTCCGATAGCCGATTCCAACCGAGAGAAAGCAAGAGAGAGAGAGGGACACTCTCGCGAAGAACGGCAACGGAAACTGCCGCTAGCTTCGTAAAGCAAAGTAGTGGTAGTTGGCGTAAAGTTCTTCCGGTGGTGCAGCTCAATCTCGAGTGGCTCTCTCGTGTCTAAATAACGCTTGCTTGCTCGTCGCGATAATAGGGGTTTATAGCGACGGGTTCAGACATCTTGTCGAGAGGCAAACGGTAATCGGTACACCGTGGATCTTTATGCAAATTCGTGTCTGCGTTGGGAGAATTCAAGAGTTCAAGAGAGAGAGAGAGAGGTGAATTGGAAAGCTGTTTCACTCGCCACTGTTTAAATTCCAAATATACCATTTTGCTGGTCTTTTAATTTCTTCTTGTCGCGCTCTACAACTTGGCTGTCTTCTTAACCCCTTGGCTTACAATGACGAGTCACACTCGTGGCATCGATTATTATAGATAAATTCGTTACAGATAAGTTCTGTTTCTAATATGGTGTCATTTTTATCCTGGCTTTAGTATCACTCCAGATGATTAAAGATCACCAAATACGAATTATGTAGAATGTTTAGATGTTTTGAATATATATAAGAATTATGGTCTGTTAATGATAACTTACGTAAGTATAGTAGTTAAAAATTTGTAAGGCAAAAGGTTAACCCTTTCGACGTTGATTAGGATAACGATGCGCTGCATTTGTAAACGAATTTAAGCAGCTAATATTTAGAATAGGGATTTGTACATCTTGAACGTCTTCGTTAGAAATTAGGAACGCATAAAAGATCTCGAAACCCTCGTCTCTCGAAATCTGAATACGTGAGATCAATGCGCTGTTACTGGTTTATCATATTTATATTTTTTTACTTGGACTTAACCCTTTCAGTGGTACGATCATACGTACGATAAATAATTCGCGTTACTTAAAATAATACAGAGTGGCCAGTGAATGTCCGAATGGTATAAAACAAAAGTAACTTTCACAAACACATGTGTCTTTAATTCTTTATTATTTTATTTGAAAATATAATTAATGGGGGATATTTTTCGGTATTACGCGTGAAAAACAACATCCCTTGAATCGCCGCCATCTACCTGCTCGCAAATACGAACATTTTCCACAGCATTTTCCATGACATTACCGATGTAACTCCCTTGGATTCTCAATACCCCAACATCTAAAAGAGTAGAGTTAAATCTAGAGTTTTAAAAATTAATCCTTCGCCGGAATGGAAAATCTCAATGAGCTTTACTCATTGCTGGACATCATACGTATCCATTTCAATACCTAAGGAATACTTTATAACCTACAGAAAAAAATGGAAATAATGAAGATTGAAAATGAACAAGTTATGACCTTTTCAAATCCTTCGATCTTTCGGTGGCCACCCTGTGTATATAACTAATAGATACGAAATGTTGGAGAAATATAAATTTAGAGTTACCGCTATAAATACCGAAGACGACGATACGAATATTAAATTACAGGAATAAATCGGGCGATCCTAAAATCGCTTACCATTAAAAGGGTTAACCCGTTCCTCTCTCCGGTTAGAGTTTTTATCGAGCAATTCGAGCCGACGTTCATTAATGCCTCTCAAGATAGCGTTGCCGTTCTCCGTTTCGCTTTAACCCTTTCACAAGCGGCGGTGTACGTTCCACTCGAGCACAAATCGACGATTAATCTCGGTTTAGCGTTCGCTGCGGGCGCGGTGCATACAAAAAAAAGGAGAAAGAAAAAAAGGATTGGCGGTATTCGAAAAGTCTTTGGTGACGGAGCGTAATAGGATATATCGAAACCACAAATTACGCGCGTGTCCCTGATTGAAACGTGTTTGTGCCGGCAACAAAGCGATGACAATCGCGCGATTCCCGATGCCTCGTTAGCGCAATACGATACGTGTTATCCGCTTAATTAGTAGACCTTTCGATCAACCGGAACAATGTTGCCAATACAGTAGACGTGTCGATGAGAAACAAAAGAAATGGCGGCGTCGCTGTCGCTATCGCGGAATTCTCCTATCGATCGCGATAGTTTAAACTTCCGCCAACTGTGCCCATGTCTACTCTGACCCACGACAGCTTACAATGGAAGACTCTCAAATGGTCGATTTCGATTTTGAGGAGCTTTTGGGATGTGACGTGGGTGCGGTATATTAACCCTTTGCACTTGAGAGGCGACTCTCTAAGTCCCAAAAATGAACTAGGGCCAACTGTGCCCATGTCTACTCTGACCCACAACAGTTTACAATGGAAGACTCTCAAATGGTCGATTTCGATTTTGAGGAGCTTTTGAGATGTGACGTGGGTGCGGTATATTAACCCTTTGCACTCGAGAGGCGACTTTCTAAGTCCCAAAAATGAACTAGGGCCAACTGTGCCCATGTCTACTCTGACCCACAACAGTTTACAATGGAAGACTCTCAAATGGTCGATTTCGATTTTGAGGAGCTTTTGGGATGTGACGTGGGTGCGGTATATTAACCCTTTGCACTCGAGAGGCGACTTTCTAAGTCCCAAAAATGAACTAGGGCCAACTGTGCCCATGTCTACTCTGACCCACAACGGCTTACAATGGAAGACTCTCAATTGGTCGATTTCTATTTTAAGGAGCTTTTGGGATGTGACGTGGGTGCGGTATATTAACCCTTTGCACTCGAGAGGCGACTCTCTAAGTCCCAAAAATGAACTAGGTTTCAAAGCTCCCTGGTGATATTAAATTTTTAAACGATGCTTCTGTTTTCGTTGCAATTCGGAGGTTAATTATTTCACTAAATATTCGTGGCTAACATTATCTATTTGCACTCCATGTCGCGAAAGTAAACCAGTTTTGAAAGCTCTCGAGTGCAAAGGGTTAATTATACTGGTGAACAGTAATAGACAATGATATTTATTGTTCTCAACAATTAGCTTGTAACGGTGTTCCCTAACGCGCGAAGTTAACGTGGCGACTGCTCGGAACGTTCCGTCGTTTTTGTGCTCCTCGAAACTGTCCTTTACCTCCGAACCGAGGTTCTGGCAAATTTCACTTTTACCAGCCGCACTTGAGTTCGGTCGCACGCAACATGCGGTCCTTCGGAAAACCTAAACCTTGGAACTTTCCTTTGGGACGCTCGACAGTCCGCCACAAGCTTCTGTAAGATGGTAAACTATGGGCCCCTAATGACGCGTATAAAATATTAAGCGTAGTTACTTAATAGTTCCAAAAAAATACACACGTGACCCGGCGAACGCCGCATTAGAAGTCACATGTCATTCCAATTTCACCGCGACTGTTTTGTCAGAAGGCACTGTACATGCGTAGTATGTCAACAAATATATAATTTCACGCGTGTATTTTTTTAAAACTATTAAGTAACTACGCTTGATATTTCATACACATCATTAGGGGCCAATAGTCTACCTACTTACAAAAATTTACAGTCTTCGGTAGAAGCAAGAGCCACAGCAATATTGAAAATAAATACACACGCTTATTGCTCAAACCAAAAATTGAATTATCCCAATTTATTATACTGCATGGTACGGACATGATAAGTATACAATACTCAATGGCAGGTCCACGAATGAACACCGCAAGTAACGATTCTCTCCACTCACGCCTTATTGCATTGTAACGTCATCGCTGCTAACGCAAAATTCCATCGTCACTTTTGGATTTTCCCCCTATGTATCCGTCGCCATACTTCCAGAAAAATATTTTTAATATTAAAACTCGTTAAAATAGAAGTGGATCAGTTGAGAGCCTTCCTTTCCTCGTTAGTCGAATCGTAACGACTCGCGGTGAGTCATTTATGCCGGTATTTGTTTACGTTTAGACCGATAAGACGATCCCCACGCTTCGAAACGAGTATTCCTCGATCAGTTCCCGATGCTCGCTCTCGGAAGAAGGACACGTTCGTTCGCTCACCGGAATTACAAGTACGACGTATTATCTCAGACACGTGTGCAAATAATATTAGATATCGAAAAATGATTTATCACGTAGTTCATTATATCGTTTCTCGTGTTTTCGTTCGTACATTTGCATCTTTTTATTCGTTTCTAATTCCGTGTTTATTCGCGTTACGAAAGATACAACATAAATTTCGATATGTGAACTCGAAGATGTTATTTGCTGTAACGTAAGAAGTGTGAAGCTAATAAATTGGTGGAAATAGAAGAAATGTGGCGGGCGTCAGAAGCGTCGGTTGACGGAGGGTTAACCCGCATTAATGTCCGCGAAATCTGTTCTGGCCGATGGTTAATATCATTTATAACGCGCTAGCCAGTGTACAGGCTGTGATATTTATTGCTTCGTAAACGGCCGCGACCGCTGACTGTTCATTCTCGCAAGAGGAGTTGTCGATTATTATAGACCGCAATATCATCCAACGCGTGGAATAAAAGTTGCTCCGCGTGCCATTGGACGCTCCAGTTTTGTTCGTCGTTCCCCGTTCTGCCAATAAAGTTGATAAAAACCGTGACACGTGCGTTAAGGGAACTTTTTTTGTTGTCGTTCGATACATCCGCGTGTACAGTTACTCGATACTCGCGCAAAAAAAAACATCGGGGATCTCGTTGTTTTAAGGGTGAAATTACAAAAATGGAACCCATAACGGTATTGATCGGACTAAAAAAAGGCCGGATGAATTCTAGACCGTTCGGTTCCTGCGTTTCCAAGCTATTGCATTTCTAAGCGTCGATATTATCAAGCTTTCGAATTTCTGAGCTTATAGACTTTTAAGCTTTGTAATTTCTAAACGTTTAATTTTCTGAGCTTTGGAATTTCCAAACGTTCAGAGTTCTAAGCTTTGGAATTTCCAAGTGTTTAGAGTTCTAAGATTTGGAATTTCCAAGCGTTTAGATTTCTAAGACTTCGAATTCGAAACTTTGGAATTTCCAAGCGTTTAGATTTCTAAGGCTTCGAATTCGAAACTTTGGAATTTCCAAGCGTTTAGATTTCTAAGGCTTCGAATTCTAAGCTTTGGAATTTCCAAGTGTTTAGAGTTCTAAGCTTTGGAATTTCCAAGCGTTTAGATTTTTAAGCGTTTTGATTTCTAAGACCTCGAATTCGAAACTTTGGAATTTCCAAGCGTTTAGATTTCTAAGGTTTCGAATTCTAAGCTTTGGAATTTCCAACTGTTTAGAGTTCTAAGCTTTGGAATTTCCAAGCGCTTAGATTTCTAAGGCTTCGAATTCGAAACTTTGGAATTTCCAAGCGTTTAGATTTCTAAGGCTTCGAATTCTAAGCTTTGGAATTTCCAAGCGTTTAGATTTCTAAGCGTTGAAATTTCCAAGCGTTTAGATTTCTAGGCGTTTAGATTTCTAAGGCTTCGACTTCCAAGCTTTGAAATTTTCAAGCGTTTCGATTTCTAAGCGTTGGAATATCCAAGCGTTTCGATTTCTAAGGCTTCGAATTCCAAGCTTTGGAATTTCCAAGCGTTTAGATTTCTAAGCCTAGAAATTTCCAAGCGTTTAGGTTTCCAACGCTTCGAATACCAAGCGTTTAGATTTCTAATCCTTGGAATTTCCATGCTTCCGAGTTCCCAGACTTCGAATTTCCAACGCTTACAATTTGCAACCCTTTATACCTCTAATCCTTAGAATTTTCAATCGTTCAAATTACCAAGTCTTGGGAGTTTCCGAGCATTCGAATTTCCAAGCTTTCGAGTTCCAAGCTCTCGAATTTGTCCGGAAGAAGAAGATAAAGCCCCAGCCTAGATAAATCACTGCGATATCAAGTTAGAACAGGTTCCAAAGCTATCGCGGTCTATTTTCCCTTGCCATTTCAATACTGCACGCCAAAGATTAAACTTGCTACGTGGAAAAAAGGTTGGCGATGGCGACTTAGCGTACGTTAAAAGCACGGCGAGGACGGGCGGTAGGCAAGAAACGGTCACGGATAGACGGCGACAGTGAATCGAAGCGGCAGTAGTCAGCCGCGCGATCATTTATTTACGAATATTCCGGGAAGCCTCGGTTCTCGAGTGCATGCTAGGCCCCCGATGCACGTTAATGCACACACTCTCTCCGCGTTCGACGCTTTAACGTTAGCTGCTATTCCATTCATGCCACAAAGAGGCTTCCCGATTCATTGGCATCCATCCACCGGACTCCCGAGCCTCTTTATTCTCTTACCTATGTCGCGGCTAACATCTCATTTTAAAGTACCTTAAATTTCCTAAGAGATACTCGGATATTCGCGACGATACCAACAATTACGGTAAATGACCCGCGTAAGTACTGCCACTGTCACTTGAATTCGTTTGTTTAATAGAAAAGTAAATAATGTATATAGAATCGTAAGTGAACAAATTTTTATACCAAATTTGGACTTCGGTTTACGTAACAACGTATAGACACCGTATATTCGTGTACGGTTAACCCTTTGCGGACGAGGAATGATAACACTTAAGAAAGTATTTTGGCCTTCAGTTCCAAACCTTCGAATTCCTAGCTATCAAATTCAAAGCCATCAGGTTCCCAAAACTTCGAAGCGTTCGTTAACAATATTAATTTGAATATTTTGCTTTAAAAATGGACTTGCGCCCAGAAAACCGAGAAACGATTAGGCAGCTATTTGCAGACACTCGTCCGCAAAGGGTTAATATTTGTAACGAAATATTAGGAGGTAAACGTGCCGTTGAACATTGAAACGTGACCGATATAGTTATAAAGTATGGAACGTGTGATAATTCAGTAAAAGTGATAGGTTTACTATATATCTTGTATCTGTTACGCAAACTGACCTGTTAATATATGCAAAAACGTGTCTCTATTTAAATGAAAAGTTTTCAAGTGACAGTACGAAGTACCGTGGACTTTGTCGTACGTTTTCAATTACGTAGCAATGAATTTATTATATCGAACACATTGTTGGATCCCGGGTAAAGGAATCGAGTACAACTATTAGCCGCGAAGAAGTTTATTCGAGATTTTACAATGGTTTCGTTGACGTTGGACAGAGTGTCGTCGAGACGGTTTTTCACTTGAATGTAGTTGCAAACTAGGTTCATTTTGCGGGCTGCTCAGGAAATATATATAAGAGTGGAGTATTTGTAAGGGAGTCGGAGAAAGGATAGCGTTGGAAATAGGTAAGAGTCTATGGGTCTAAGGATGATGCGTAGGATGACTAAGTTTCGTAGGATGATGCATAGGATGACTGACGGTATTTGCGAAGGGACAATGCTTTAGGTGATATCTGGTTATCAACAGTACACATTTTCTTAATAAGATAATCGGGTGACTATTCAACAATATAAAAAAAATGTTCACAAATAAAAGAGCGGTTGAAGAATCGTATGCTCCAAACTGGAACGATCTTTACGTTAACGACGTTCTGAAATAGTTAAACAAAGTTACGCGCGAACGTTAATGTGTCAGTACGAGGTACATTTACCCTATTTCCATCGTTCAGCGAACGTTTCTTCTTCGAGACGTAGGAGCTCTCCTATCGCCTGACACTTAACGTTTTCTTTAACGATGGGATTACCAAAGAGGTCAAAACAACTTGTTTGCAGTTTCTCATGAAAATTGCACGAACTTATATCCCCTCGACTTATAATTAGACCGCGGATTTTTCTGTAAACTAGTATTTTTAGATACGATTTCGAAGAGGTTAGATATATATTGGGGTTGATACAGACGAACTTTTGTAGGGTTGATTACGGCGTCCATTCTGAAATCTTTGGCACCTTTAACCTTTTGCGGACGTGGCTAAATGATACTTAAAGAATTTTCGCCCAATTACGAGCCCATCGCGCGTGGCACTTAGGAATATTCAACGAATTTTCATCCAATTATTAACAAGAGTGTCTACTAGTGACACTAATCAAAATTTGTTGCTGTGAAAATCGACGTGCGTCCAGCGAATCGAAGAAACTTTTATTTGTCGACTATTTGTCGACCCTCGTCCGCAAAGGGTTAAACTTTCGATAAATGTATAAAAATCTGCAGTCTAATTATTACTGTCCATCCGTCAAATCTTGAAATATTAGTAGGGAAAGATAACTACGAAAATCGTTTCGATTTGTTTATTTATCTATTTATACGTGAAAGCGAGCCCAATAATATCAATAATAAAAATTGTTATCAAGTGTTGCCGAGTTTAAACGGCGCAAATCATTGAACTCTTTCTACTATTTGCTTGTGTTCTTTATTCGTCGACCGTGTCATCGACGCGTATTTTACACGCGGTCTAATTAAGGTAAAATAAAGAAGTTGATGTTTTTAAAGGCAGGTGCTCTACGCTTTAGGAAACCAATAGTGGTTACAGATTCTTTCGCAATATGTCAGATATTAGGAGAAGAAATGTACGTTACGAACCTGTGCTTCTCTTCGGCAAAAGGTGGCTGCGAATGAAGAAGTTTAAGAATCTCTAGCTTAGAGTTCGAATAAAGGTTCGTTTCTCCTAAACGTCGAACGTCTCGCGCGATTGCTGCCCGATGCAAGCCGCCGCCCGTTAATAAGAGGAACTCTTCCCCTTTACCGAATTCGTATTTCCATCGAAACGACTTTTTCTCCATCGTCCCGTTCGTTTTAACGACCGCGAAAAATAATTACGAACTTTTTCGCCCGCGCCCTAATTGATTCCCCTCTACGTTTCGAGCAGCTCCTCCAATGTAGCTTACTTTTCCGCTGTTTGACCCACTTGCCGCGCCGCGGACGGGGAAATATTTTAGCGGGCCGCGCGCGCGTTCCTCCAATTACGTCAATCTGATCTTCGAAACAAAAGAATCCAGGAGACAGCGGCGAACATCCTCGTGCCGCCGTCACTCCGCCGGATCTCTGTCATAGCCACCAGCCGCGCACTCGATCCATTTTATTATTATTTCCCGCGATCCCTGTCGCCGCTGTCGCTGTCTCGCCGCGGTGGCAGTTTCAAGTTTAGGCTAGATGCACGCGAGCTTTGCGTTGCTGTTGCGTTTGTATGTTTTTTTCTTGTCTTCGATTGAACCTTATCCAGAGATGTTGAACAATATTATGTTACAAACTGGAACGATCTTTATATCAACACTAGGTTTACGGACATTACGTGCATACGTTGATAGGCTTCTGGAAAATGACGTATACTGCATATATGTAAATATTCGAACGTATTATAGAAGCGTGAGGATGAAGAGAATCACGTAGAATAGATATTCATACCATTGTATTACGTAAAGTTAACGTAAAGTAGTGAAAAATAATATTTATCGTCTCTATAATTGTAGGTATGATATCTGAACGGCGTCAACGTGACGAGTTCCGTAAACCTAGTGTTAAATACATTAATATTCCAAGAAAGGAAGTTAATACTTTGACAAGTATTGTTAGCAGATGTGCATACGCGGCAAAATGGATCAATTCGTCTTAGATTATAATTTAAGTCAAGTGAAAGCACACGGTTTCTACAGTAATGTTCAGTTTAAATAGCAATTTTTGTTCCAATACGCAAGATAGGGGATTATCCATTGCAAATTAATCATAATATTTCAGTGTTCTATATTTGACGCAGTATAGAAGTAACAAGTAGCTAACGTTACGAGATATAGTGTCGGAAAAATTCGAAGGGCAAGGGATTACTATACCCTCTTAGTATACTCTATTAGGGATTTATTATACAAGAATTAAAAAAATTCCGATGGGAAATATGTCAATCTTCGATCTGCTGTAACTTTAGACTAACGTTAGAGCTACCAAGGTAACGAAAACGATTTGCTTGCGATTTCTTATCAAAAGCTGTGCAAATTATCGTAGTAGAGAATTTTTGAAGCGTGTCAGCGATCTTCTACGAACGGCGTAAACGATGATTTGTTCCTCGCGCGTTTCGTATTTCTTCGCGTAGCTAAAGGGTTATCCAAAAGTACCTTTAGGATGTTGAATGAGAATATCCGTGAAACGCCATGTTTGTTAGTAAAATAGAGGTGAAAAGAATAAAAATTGAAACGAGAACGAACGAAGATAATAGAAATAAAAAACAGATTAGAAAAGGGTAAAGCAAAAAGGGAAAGAAAAAAAAGTGTTCCTATAGTCCATTTTGGATAACTCTCTATATACCATTTTGATTATCTTGGTAAAAATAAGTGCGCGTTACCAGCGGGAAATTCAAGCGCCAAGACATTCCATCTAAAGAGGCGAAATTTAAGCACGTGGTTTTAATTCAATGGCCAGAATAGAGGCTCGAATAGAATTATCGTGTTCCGTCTGGCGTCGCCATAATTTCAACCCGTCATTCATCCCAGCCGCGCTTAATCAAAATTTCCTCCGTAGACCAAGACTATTCCAATTACCGCGAATTCTACATTCTTTTACGAAAGGAATGGGATCGATGCGTGGGAGGAGGAACGAAAGTCTAGACGGAAGGCATGGGAAATCGTAAGGGAAGTTTCGAAGCGCGTGCAAGCGTCGAGAGGCGCGCGAGAACTCGTTCGCGAAACAATTAGATAGGGAATCTAAAAAAAAAAAAAAAAAACAGAGGCATTCTCGCTCTCGTGGGTTCTCGCTTGCGATGCATTCTCCTTCATTTTCTCTTCTCGTTCTTCTTTTGACGCGCAAAACACAGGGCGGCCCGTTCGACGCGAAACTCCGGGCGTGTGTTGCATTGAACGAGAGCGGTGTAGGCGTTTTATCGTAGCTGGCAATATTTCAAGAGTGCTGCACCGTTAGGCAAATGCGGCGAGTAGGCCAAGTAGCGAGCCGTGGATTCATTTGAACTCGCTTCTTCGTCACATTCGAAACAATGCCGAGCCCCGGCACTCGATTGTCGCCGACATCTTTTGCAGCAGCTCGCCCAAGGACGCGCGCGGCTGTTTCGAGCAAACAAACTTGTCCACCCTGCTTTCGAGGGAGAGCGGTGCCCGTCGAACCGGATGGGAAAACAATTCGCCCGTCCATTGCGACGACGTTTTCCGCGCTCATAAACGAGCCGGGCCGACGGAAACGGGCCAGTACTCGCTGCTAGATATTTGCACGGCAAACTTGGCACTTTCGCCGCGGCAATATCGCCACCGCGGTACCGTCGATCGAATTTACCGCGCTCCCGAAAGCGCCCAGCTTTTCGGGCCGAATGGTTGACATCTCCGGCTGCGGTTCGACCAGAATTTAGCAATTAAAATGGCAAACGACCCGAGCGTCGAGCAAACGAACGTGTTTCGCCTTTCGAAAACGTGTTATTAACCCCTTGCACACTTCGAACCCTTTTCAGAACGTTACGTGCTTACGGTGGGTGATTAGATCATTACGAACGCTTCAACGTCGTCGCTTTTCGAATTGGATTAGGAACGGAAATGTGGATGCGCTTAAAGTGAAACCTTTTTTTTAATGTACAAACGTTGTAGATACGCTTTTAGAGATGCGTAACAAGAGTTGCAAAACGTGGAACAATAATACTCTAATTGTACGCGCGCGCGCGTACGAATTTTCTTCGCGAAGCTGTGGCAGTTTAAATGTGGGCAATCTTTTGACAAGCATTTCGCGATCCTTTAACTTCGTTGCTGAGTGTTCTCTTCAAAATTTGGAATAATTCGTAGAAGTCGTAAAATTCTTGCTACGCGTTAGTAAAAACATGTCGTATGCCAACGTGATCTATAGCATTATATTATTTTTAGTTAAGACAACGCGGCCTTCTCATCCTCCTTCGAGAACCATAAATCAAACTCCAGCAGCAAACATCCCAAAATCCTTCCTTCGATAGCTGATGATTTCATCCTCGCTAGTCATCTCCGAACCTCGACCTTGCTACCTCATCCCTTCCTGACCATTCAACCCGAGCGAACCTCTACCTCTCTATTTTCCGAGTCTGTAAAACTACTAGGTTTCCCTTGAAACGTCAGAGCAGTACAAACCGTGTTAGGACGCGTAACTACACTTATACTACGCGAATACACTTCGTTGTACGTTTAACTTCGTCTTTATTTCGCTCGACGTTGTAACTTATTATATACAATAAACCGACAATCACAGCGGAGTACAACAAACATAACAATATGTTTTGCATTTCAAGTGTACTGTTGGATTCCTAATTTACTGTTCATTGAGAAATCTTACACTAGGCACTTAGATTCTAAACTCGTCGCGAAACTTCGACGCTGTACTATTTCTGATATAATAATGCTCGTCAAAAATGAGCTGTTGCTCCTTTTAAAGGTTCGTTTTGATGATGGTGGGGTTAAGGAGAAGGAATGGTAAGAAGTCTAGGACTAAGGGTCAGGCGTGATTCAGGGGTAATGAGTAATGGATTCAAAGGTTGGATGCGTAATCGTGTACAGAGGATGAGACAGAATTTGGAGACAACTTATCTAACTAGACGTGATACATAAAATTGCTTACTATCTAAGGACGATATCCAACAGTACTTGTTCAAGCTCTAAGGAGGTGATAATTTCGAAGTGTTCGTAATAACTCGATCACCCACTGCACATGGAAAGGGATGAAAAGTTTCATCAAGGCATATCACGTTACAAAAAGGTGGCCAAAAATCAGTCGTACCTTAACTTTTAACACGAGTCTCTCCTTTGATGGGTTAGCAATCAACCATGCCATTAGAGTTCGTTCGGGCGTTTCAACATTACAAGAAGAACGCGAAGCGTTGACAATTTTCAGCGATCCTAATCGACCGGTCAGAAGCAGCAGTTGGCACGCGCTGCCCAGTTTCTTTGCCCCCTCTTTTTTTTCTCTTCCTAACGAATAGTCGACTTGGCGTATACGTAACTATAATGCGTTTACCGATAGCAGGTCATTAACCGTTACTTCGACCATTGCGCCCATAGCGTAGACAAGTTAGAGCTTTTCTTCTTTCTTTTACGCTTTCACCGCGAGTCCAACAACCGAACGAGACTGAATCGTCGTTACCCAGATTAGATAAATCGGTGAGAGAATCCCTTAAGGCGGACTATCGTCTTCGTTTTCTTCTCGCTTTCCGTTTATTTTCTTCTCTCGCTGTCTCTCTATCCTCAGTCAGCTTTCGAGGGGGCGTTTCTCGTTTCTCAGGTTATCCCCTCGTCTGGCGAGTCTCCGGGATCCATAGAGCAGCTCGTGCACACACACACACACACACACACGCGCGCACACGCGGCTGACGTTAATTGCGCCGCGAGATCTCATCCCGACTCATTTGTCCGCCACCCTTTCTTCTTCTCCGTTATTCTTCTCTTTGGTAGCGCTCGAGCTCTCGCTGTTTCTCCCCTTCCCCCTCGCGAATCTGGGCTAAGGTCAGGGCTCCGACTGGCTACCTGACGTTTGCAGGACACGTGAGCGCGGATATGCACCCGTGGCACGAAAACGACGCTTGCTTGGGAGCCTCGTAAAAACCGACTCCGCCGGCTGACGTTTGCCACACGGCCCGTGGCAAACGGCAAATATACGGCCGAAACTTTCTCAAACGCGTAAATTTAGCGCGGCAATATTTCCAGCCAGCCTCGATGCACACTGCGTCGCATCTGAGATTCCACGATTCCGATTAAACCGTTTCGCTGCGCCAGCCCCTTTAGCGCTGAAATCGTTTCGAACTCGCGAGGCGGGATAATTCCTATTCGTATAGAAATAGGGTGCACGTCAACGTTTAAGTGCTACAAGCTGTTCGCGAGTAATTGCAATATAGTACTTACGTATTTAACGCTGAAACTGGCAAACCTGTTAACCGATCGATTGGGTATTTGTCGTAAATAATTATTGAGCAAATACGCAGTGGTTGCACTTTTCCGAACGAAACGTAAATAAAGATTTAGTACACTTGTAACATACATTTTATTCGAGTGCCTATTATTTTTTATTCCTTTACGAGAAATAGAGGTACGTTAGAGGTTGGTAGTTTTGGCGTTAAAGTGCCGCCTATATTTTTGCGTAACACAGATTTCTTCGGTATTAATTTTAGCGGGGAAAATGTAGGAGCTCCAAAGCGTATTACTAGAATCGCGAGAAGAGCTAACGAGTTTAGCAGACACTTGGATTTCCTTTTTGTTTCAATCGCGAAACATTCGATAAACAATTCCTTCCATCTTCGCAAACATTCTCGGATCCATTGCATTAATCTCATTTAATATAAAATAACTGAAAGCCCTGACGAATGATTCCTGGTCTGCTGATCTTTCTCCATCCATAGAAATTTTGCAGAGCATCCGTAATGTGCAAAAGTATATAAAATATCCGAAGCACGGTGAATCTTATAATTCTTTTCGCTTGCAAATTTTCGCATTCCTAAACCATTGGATTTGTACAAAGATCTGCGCTAAAATGATAATTGAAGTAGTATCACGCTGCTTAAAATGCATACACGAGTTCAGCAAACAGTCGGCCAATTTCTACATACGTTAACGCGCGTTCCGTAGCGAAATGGTTGAGAAGTTTGCAAAGCAACTCGAGTGAAACGCATCGGTTACCAACTGCTCGTCGATTTATCCCCGCGGCTGTTAACGATCACGTGCGATCGGAGAATTTCGCAGCGTAGATGACGCGTCCCGATTAGGAAGTTGAGAATTGTTTCTCGTGCGGCTCTAAATTCAATTATTCTCGATTGGCTCGCGCAGCTGGCGCCGACCAGTCATTCAGGCTGATTCAATCACACGCGAAATCGATAATCGTCGATATTGTTGGGAACCGTCGTTAAAAACTTGACGCGTAGTTCGTCGAACAATTCCTCGCCAGTCGTGAATCGTGACTGAATTAAACAACAGCAGCTGCCATCGATTCGTCCAAATGCTGCCAACGTACGGAGCCCTAAGGTCGCTCGATTTCTTTTCGCTTTGCTTTAAAGCAGCGAAACACGATCTTCGCGCACTTTTCAGCGAGCGACAGCGTTTTTCACCTCGCTGCCGGTGTCTTCGACGCATCTACCATCCAAACGTGTTCTCAGATTTATAAAATATTTCCTATCTTTTGGAACAAATCTAAAGGAGTTGCTACAAGTATTCGCAAATATAAGGTTCAATTTACATATACGTATGTTGAAAAATTAGACAAGGAAGTTTCGATTTCTGTGGTCGAAGATTAGAGGAAGAGGTTTTAATTTCTATTCGAAGGGTTCTTTTGTTTCCAGTTGAAGGGTCAGATTTACAAAACTCTTTCGAAGGATAAAGAACGCGATTAAATTGTACGGAATCTTTAAGATTGCAGCAGGGTTAAATGCGATCTGAAATTCTTCTAAAAGTTTCCTTCCAAATAAATACATTCCAAGAGTAAATTACGTTTCCACCCCCGAAATAGGAGGTCGTTTAATCCACATGGCTCTCGTTACTTCAAATATTGCATAGAGTCATTCGAATTGTCCTAAAAGTTTCCCTTCGGATAAATACGTTCCAAGATAAATCTTGTTTCCATCCCCGAAATAAGAGATCGTTCAATTGGCGAGATTCACGTTGCCCGAGAAATTTCATATCGAATCGAACCCGGCTGCCATTCGAGATGATAAAACTATAAATGCAATCCCAAATTCTTCCAAAGGATTCCGTTCGAATAAATACGTTCGAAGATAATTCGCGTTTCCATCCCCGAAACAAGAGATCGTTCAATTGCCACAGTTTACGTTTCCCGAGAAATAATTCCCTAGCGCACGTAAAGTGGCTGTCATTTGCGAAGGCAATTGCATTAAACGCGATTCGAAATTCTCGTAAAAGTTCCCCCCGAAATAACCATTATAAATTGCAGGATAATTCGTGCTGTTTCTATCCTGAAAATAAGAGGCGGTCGAATTGGCTCGGCCTTAGAGAAATTTCGCAGCGCAATTAAAAATGGCTGCCAATGGTGGAGGAGGTGAAACACGTGGGGTGCAACAATCGAGCTAACTGGTATAAATTTGTCAGCCGTTGAAGTAAGCTGCTTAGCTCTCGTGCGCTCGGCTTAACACGCAAGCCGTCGCTACTTCGAGCTACTCGCTGCTCGCTAGCTCGAGCGCTCGATTCGATGGCAGCCCAGTTCGACGTGCCTCCCCGCTACCGGGTCGCAATTAACTATAACCACGTGTCCGCTTTTCGTTTCGTTTCGCTTATCGAGCAGTAAAAGGGACCGACTAAATAAACGCCACGCCCATTTCCGTGACACACGCAGCATCCGCTACCAGGGGGTTGATTTTCCTATCCTATTCTATCCTATCCTATCCTATCCTATTCTATTCTATCCTGTCCTATCCTATCCTATCCGAACAAATGCCACGCGTCACGATACGTCTGCCGAATATTATTCCGCTCTATTTATTATTTTTCGATTCTGCGCTCGCTCGGTCGCTCGACTCCACTTTTACCCGTCTCCTCTCCGCGTACCTCTGCACGCGTGCAGTGTATGCAGAGTCGTTTTGTCTGCCGACAGGGAGACGCAGTCGGTTGGCGTTTTATTCGGTCGGGAACGTTTGCTCGCAATCTTCCCCGTCGCATCGATGTTTTCGCGAGCAAATACACCGGAGCAGAATTTACCGCGGCGAAGAAAGAGAGCGCCTCGCATTCGTCCACGGCGGAAGTTCTACGGAGAGAGGCGACGCGACGCGACGGATTTTCCAGAACGAATCCACTAGTAGCCCGCGGCTGATGTAACGATCGCAATAAAATGCTACGGTAACGACGCGGCGTTCTCGCGCAAAAAGCCAGCGAAAAATCTCCCGATCCTCCTGAATAAACGCGCGGTTTTATGAGTTTTTCCTTGCCCACCGGCTCTTCTCCCCCTTCGCTTTTTTTTCTCCGCTCGCTTCTTCTTTCCAGTTTTGCGGCTGATAAATATTTAACGTCTTCTTCGGCCGCGATGAAATCCTCTTAGCTAACGAACGCGCTGCGTTCGCACACCGCGATTCGCTAGGCGCAATTTCGCGGAGGTAGAAATCTCGTTTACGGTTGATCGCGGCGATAACAACAGACGTAGGTTAAGCTAGAATTGTGTAGCTCTTTAGACGAAGGGACCTACTCGAGTCAGCCGCTATTTCCCATTACTGTATTTTCATAAAGTCGGACTAGTCGTAGGGAATCTGTATCCTACGCGACCTACGAAGCCCAAGAATAAAAGTCCTTAAAGCCATAAAAGTTACAGTCGAGAACACCTACTCGAGGCAGGCGTTTTTTTTTTTTGGTTACTATACTTTTATAAAGTCGGAGTAGTCGTAGGGAATCTGTATCCTACGCGACCTACGAAGCCCAAGAGTAAAAGTCCTTAAAGGCAATAATAGTTACAGTCAAGAACACCTACTCGCAGCAGGCGCTTTTTCCGATTACTGTACTTTTATAAAGTCGGACTAGTTGTAGGGGATCTGTATCCTACGCGACCTACGAAGCCCAAGAATAAAAGTCCTTAAAGGCAATAATAGTTACAGTCGAGAACACCTACTCGAGGCAGGAGCTTTTTCTGATTACTGTACTTTTATGAAGTAGGACTAGTCGTAGGGGATCTGTATCCTACGCGACCTACGAAGCCCAAGAATAAAAGTCCTTAAAGGCATAAAAGTTATAGTCAAGAAACGGTCTTCGATTACCCAAGATGATAACACTTTAATTTTTGCTCGATCGCGAACGAGCTAGGGATAGTTACGCGTTTAAATACTCTCACGGCTTGCCATCAAGGACGCTAATCGTATTTTTATAATCTACGTATCGTATTCTACCTGTTTCCAAATTGCCGATGCTATATTGCGACAATTCACTCGTTACTCGTTAAGTCGTTCACGATTTATTTTTCACTAAGATACTTAAAAGCCGTTCTCGATGATAGTCTACAAAAAGGGGTGAACTAATTGAACCCCTTGCCTTACGATAGCGAGTCGTACTCGTGCTACGAATTGCGACACAGATCAAACAGGAACGCGTACTATCGGGGTTGAAATTTAACTTAAACCTTAACTTTGCCAAACAAGCGTTACCTATAATATTTCAATGATTTAAATGAAAGGAATCGCTAGCCAGCATTAGCCAGCATACTTGAATAATAAAATAATCGTAAGGCAAGCGGTTAAACAGTCTCTGCGAGTGCAAGTGGTTAACAAACGTTGGTTCATGGTCGGGATCTCTTCTGATCGAACTCGAGTGGCTAGGTTTAAGTTGAGACGTAGACTGTAGAACATTGGGACAGCTGGAGCGTCTATTTTGCACGTTCGGACTTCGGGACCGAACGGAAGATTGAGCTCACCGATAGGGAAGATTCGTTCGCGGGCAAAATATTCTGCGGACGCGGAAATATGCAGGTAGGAAGGAGGAGGATAGGGAGTTCTGCCAGTTTTTGGCGACCCCCGGAGGTTGGAAACGAGTTCGCGACACTCGACCCACTATCGCGCTCGAGATCCTTTAACCTGGCCGAACTCGTACAATTTTTAACAACGGGAGCAAATACCGCCGCCGGAGTAGTCAGCTAAAATCGAAGGACGTCTCTCTCTCTCTCTCTCTCTCTCTTTCTGTCTCTCCGTTGGCACGGATCCCCTAAGAAATTTCCCCTGTCAAAAACACCGCCGCCTTCTAGCAGTTTCAGTCGCCGTTTTTTGCCGCACAAATTCCACTGAAATCTTCTGCTTCTGTCGTTCGGCGAGCCTGCAAACGATCCACTTAGGCCCTCGTTTGATCCAGCGAAATATTCACGATGCTTCGAGGCCGTGATACGCGATGCTCTTTACGTAAGCTTCTATATTCGAAACGCGAATCGATGGAAAAGAAAATAGGGAGATTTTCTCGTCGAAGCGCAACGAAATTGAAGCCATGAATTTCGATACACTTGCTCGCGATGTCGTACCAGTTACGGACACGATTCTTCTCAGCTCGTTTTGAGCGATTCGAAAACGTTTAAGACAACGCCGAAATTTAATCTCTAATCATATATCGTCGCGAGAATCGAAGAAACCGATGGAGGATTTTGGAAAATAAACAGAGAGCATATTATTTATATGGAAACGTTGACTGATGGACTTGGGCTGTTTTCTATATTCAAGGCTTCGATTGTTACGGATCATTGTAAACACAAGTATCTGGATATTTCTTTAAGAAAGAATTAATGCGAGGACGCGAATGAGAAGAAAAATTCAAAGGCGTGGTTAGTTAACCCTTTAGACACAGGATTAAAGCAGAGGGTTAAAGAAGGCTAAAGTACCCAGCACGCGACGCTTTCTACGATTCTAATTATTAGATGTACTATTAGGAGTACTCCACTACCTTTAAATAAGGTAACAAAGTTTATTTTATCAACTGAATAAGCTTCCTCTAAATTGGAATTTATAGCTTGCTATAAAAGTGCAGCAAATAACAGCGATCGTATTTAAGATCAATTAAATGTCTCACTCTGTTAAAAATACCGAACAAGAGCTAAATTAAACGAAAGTAGTGGTACACCTAATATAATATAAACGGAAGGTTCCAATTAAAAATCAACGTAACGTACGACTTTTTCTACAAACCACAACTTAACTTGCTAGCAATTAAAATCAAAGAAAGCGTCGATTGCCGGGTATTTTATCCTAGCCAACGTCTCGCTGCATAGTCTTGGAAGAATCTGTCTCATAAAGGGTTAATCTCGGCTACGAAAATCGCTACGGTCGTCTCGAAACTCTCGGGACTACTTTGCATTCGCGGAATAACGAAAGAATCGAATGGAGAAACCGAATTGAACGCGATGCAATTGAATATTTTGTCGAGCCGTTCTTTGTTAGCGTTGGAGTAAAATCCGCCCCGGAGCGAAAAAGATTGAAAGGCAGCCGTCTATTTCGATTTTATATTCTTCCCCGGTCTGTACTTATCGTGCGGGGGATTATGGAACACCCTGCACAATTGAAAGAACTGCAAGGAAGAAAGTTTGCTCAGACAACATCGTGCTCTTAGACGCAACGAAACTCCTTGATAAATCAACAGAACTCCTCCGGTCGAGTGCACTTTTTGGGAAAGTGGGACTCGGCAACGGACGCGAACAACGGGGCTACGTTTTGTTTCCCCTTTTTTCTACCCTCGTTTCTCTCCGCTCCTCCGCTCTGTGATTGCGAAACTTGCCAGCTTCGTCCGACGCGGCCCCAAAAAAATATCGCCGCGTTCCGACTGCGAACGATTGAATAATTCTCCGTCCACGCGAGACTCTGCGTTCCGCGGTTTATTTAATCGTTCCATTTCCCCGGCGGGATGCAATTCGTGCTCGCGCGGCGTTGAAACCGGCTGTTTATCCCCGTCTCGAAGGAGAATTTGACTCACGAGTGGTTTCCCCGGTCCCAGTGAGCCGGCGTTTCGCGAGAAAATTGATGCGATTTCATGGCAAATGCGCGCCACACGTGTTGTTACGCTTGCTGACAAGAGTCGAGGAGCGGAGCGATTGCTCGCGAATACTCTTGCGGGTTTCGGTGCACATCTGTAGTTTTGGAAGTATAATTAACCCTTTCGGCACTGGTGGCGTCTACAGTTACGTAAAGAATTCGTATCTTGCGTGTATCGTCACGTATCTCGTATCTTCGTTATTGACGCATTCTAGCGATTATACAGCGCTGTTAACTTCTCTGGCAATTTGGAAAGTCGAGTTTCTCGAATTGCGAGTCTCCCACAAAGGCAAAGGGGCTGTATAAAAGAAATAATGACACAGTACTGTTTAACGCTAGAAATAGAATACCAAGGCAGTCAACATTTACCGTAAATTTATATAAATTTGCTACGGTACAATTTTTAAAATATTTCCGCGATTTCCCGTACAAAATATCAATGAAAATTTATCGTACTTCGGTTGCATGCGTTTTGCAAATATCCACCATTCCCGTTTCTTTGGGACAAACTATTTTTTATACGTCCTATTTATATGCGATTCTCTTTTCTCGTTTCATTGTTAATTTCGTTTCGTATGTTTCTGTACACTTTATTACATTATATTTCTATTCTCTCCCCTGCACACTAATAGGGATTTATTCCGTTTAACGAATAAATAATAGCAAGCGTCGTACAATCGTCGGTAGTTCTATCGTCAAATATTGTAAAAAAAAAAAACAATTGTATTTAGATGCGGCGGGTGTATCGTATAAGAAGAGAAGTAATTGGGATAAAGTAGAAATTTATTTTAATGTAACATTTTTGTCCGCCCCCGAACGAAACTCCGCCCACGCGATTGTGTTATAGTTATCCGCGATTTCGGTTGAAAAGAAAATTTAATATTCCGAGCGGGATGCGCTCGCGAAGCTAGAGTAAATTCGGTGTTATTGATTTCCAACGGAGTCGCATCTTTCGCCGGCGTACAAATACCGTCATTAAAATATACACGGAGTGCATGAACGGGAATTACTGTCTCGAATAACGACTAAATCAGAGGTTTTACGGACAAAATGACCTCGATGAAACTCGCTCTCGCAGTCCGGGAATAAAATCTAATTGTATCGTCTTTTTTTTTTGCGCCGCGATACTTTACGCTCCTCCGCTTTTTTCCTCCTTGGACATTTTTGCAATTTTTAAACCTCCCACGGAATTCAGCTTAATTCGATTTATTCGTGCAGCGAATCCCATTACTGCTGTTGCGGTATAACCGTCATTCGACTGTGGATGTTTACGGGCTTGCAATATGTGAAACGCGAAAATATCGTATCCGAACGTATTCGATGAATATCAAAGCCAAATCAAGGGCGTTTAACCCTTTTGCAAATTATTCGTAAAGAGTATCCCTTCGACTTGTAATGTTCATCTGTCAAGGCCTCGAATATTAGTAAGCAGAGGTTCTATTTAACCATTTTTCGAATTATGGGAACCGCAAAGTCCCACGCAAATTCGAACCACTGTAAGCACGATTCAAAGACTGCTATTACAGTTACTTGCAAGCCTAGAAATGTCAAACTATGCTACTAAACTTGGCCAGATTTTTCAACTAGCACAAAATTTCGGCTCACGACTACAGTAGTCTTTCGTATCGAAAGGGTTAACCCTCTGCTGACGAGGACTAATAGCGCTTAAGAAAGTTTTTACGGTTTTCAATTCTAAACCTTCAAAGTTCTAAGCTTTTGAGCTCCTAGCTACCGAATTCGAATCCATCGAATTCCCAAAACTTCGACGCATTCATTAACAATATTGATTTAAATAATTTTGCTTAAAGATCGACACGCGTTCAGAAAAGCAAAAAAAAAGAAAAACAATTAGGCAGAGACTTGATTCGCGAATAATAGCCTCGCAAGCCCGGAAATAATCTCGTTAGCGCGTCTTCGGGCTGTGATTTGGTTACTCGCGCGGTTTCAAGTCATCCCTGCGGATATACTCGTGCGAAGGGTGTACGCGCGCGATCCTCGCAGTCCATCCCGCTAATTACAAAGTTCATTACGTCGGCGACGTGATACGACAACCACGAGTACACGCGCGCGCTCGGAGATATTCCGGAAACAGAGGTCCGGTGGCTAAGCCGAAAGCCGGAGCGTTCCGTGGCTTTAGCGTCGCGACTATCTGTATCATCGTCAGGTAGCCGCTATCAATCCGACTTCTATCAAACCCGGAACCGTTTCAATCCATGCGACTCGCCGCAAATCATCCGTGGAAATCGGAGCACGCGGGTAGTTTCCTCTCCCTTGTTCCAAAAACCACGCGCTCCGCCCGCGGCGGACAAAAAGGCGAGCAACCGAACCGAGAACTTTTTATTTATTTATTTATCTGTGCAGTTTATTTACGATCCTGGGTCCCCTGATAGCCACGTACGGTACGTAGAAAAGGGACAAGAATACGTAGCAACAAAAAGATGATACATAATAGCGTACACAGTGGCTGGAAAATGTTTCCGGCCAAAGTGTAACTTTATTACGTTAACCCCCTGCCGTACGTCATTGCAAGTACCGCGGATCGCTGTTGCAAAATTGCAGTAGCTGAATTAACCCTTTGACGAGTACAGAATTTTGTTTTGCAATATAGAAATGTTTCTAGTGCGTGTATGTATATATACATATATTATTACACGTATTTATATGGAAGATGAAAAAACGTAATAAAGATAACAACGGAACATTGTAAAAGCTGTTTCCATCGAATAGAGCACAAAAACATGGCTGCAGTTGCGTAACATGAGATGTATTTACGGTATAGGAAGTTACTCCTGTGGGCTTAACAATTTTTGGCCGTACTCGTGAAAGGGTTAAAATACGAAATCCTACCGTGTCCATCGTAATCGATAGATTAAGATACAACAGCCCAAGTCTGTCATCTTAGGGTAAATGAGCCACGTACTGTCACTTTTCCTATAAGTGCCACTTGTTATTTTGATCATTTTAATTCCCTCCGGCGACTTCGATCCGCAGAACGTTCGTCGCGGTGTATTCTAAAAAATTGAAAGGCAGAGAATGCAAAAGGGTAGCTGGCGCTGGCAAGGGATGGAACTTTAATTTAGAAGAAAAATTCGGCTCGAGTTGGCGCTTCGTTAACGAGCTTTCCTAAGCCCATCAGACGACTCCTAAGTGGAACTTCCGGCTCGACGACGCATTAAAATTTAAGACGTTCCTCCTTCCGTGGCACGCGGCGCTAACTTTCCTCGTCGATCGAGCCGCGTCGAAACTTTTCGCCAGACGATCCTTATTTATTTATTATTACTCGCGACTGCAAACCCTCATTGCCTGCGAAACAAAAATAGGGAAGAAAACTTCTCGCAAACTTCGTTCGGATTAATACATTTGCACGATTCCGCTTTAAATTCGAGCCCAGCTGAAACTTGTACGCGTTACCTGCTTCTTTTACATCAGCTCTCGTGAAACAAAATTGGAATCTGTTTAAAGCGTGGTAGTTTAACAAAATGGAATACTGCATTTTTTTTAAGTAAGATTATTAGCGACAGATTCTATGCAGCTGTTTTAAGATTATTCTGTTAAATTTTTCAATACAATCGCGTTTCCGTTTTCACTTTTCGATACAAATCTCTCACTGTTTTCAATCGTTTCCCATTTCGCGTTAGAATATATCGAATAAGTGCAAAAGCTTTGATGTTTTTTGCAGTCCGCGATACAATTGGTATCTCGTATAATTCAGGGGTTGCAAACTTTTAAATTTGTACATACATTCATAAATATTTATCCCTGTTTAATACAATAGCGCGAGAATGTTACGTAAAGCGTTAACGAACAAATATACAAACCAACAATTACGTAAACCATTTCGTACCAAAGAAATAAATTCGCGAAACCTATTCGTTCATCGGATACATTAAAAAACGAGTAGCCCGTTAAACGCTCAGCTATCTCTAACTACCCCGTTTCGTTCAACTTTCTCCCGCGATCGTACGAAGGTCCACAGTCGCGAAAGGATTAATCATTGTTACGACGTTCGCCGTAGGATCCATTAAATCGACGTCTGTGGAAGCGAAGGCTCTCTCACGCGTCGGCAAGACCGCATCATTATCCGGTGCCGTGAAGTGTGAGCGTGTTCGCCTGCTCGTCTCCTATGCAAACTACGTCGTGAATACGCGCGCGGAAAACGCGACCCTCGGCGAATTCGTAAACATGCCAGGCTGCTATTGTGCCACACGTAACAGGCACGGGGAAAGTTCGGTTAATAGGGGCGCGAGGAGAGAAGCTCGGGTAGAGGGAAATTGGCGACGATGGGGGACGACAACGCAGGGCGAACACGCGCGTCCCACGACCCACGGTACGCGCCGCTCGCAAGCCCACACACGCCGAAATTCCGAAGGAAATTTCGCATTCATGCGAGCACAATTTTTCAACGGCCTCCGCCCCTGTCACCCCATGGGTATTTTTCGCCCGAGCGAAATTACTTTTTGTCGCGTCGACGTGTCGCGCCTCGCTTCGAGCTTCTGCTTTATTCAGCCCTTGGGCGACTCTCGAGGAATACGCCTTCCGTAAACAGGTCGCTTTATCGGCTAACGAGAAGAGGAAACTTCGAACCGTTAGCGGTATCCGCTGTTAAACGATCGCCGGTGTGCGAAATGTTTTTTTTTCTGATTCTTGGAGAAGTTCGGGTAACTCGGCTAGGCAAAGGTGAAATCCTCGAAGCGCCACGTGTGCAGGGATCTGTTGTTTTAGAGCACAGGTGGACGAGTTTGCTTTTTTTTAGAAGGGATAAATGTTAGATATGCTCCTCTTCGATCTACCTTACAGCCACTATTATTTAGACTTATTTCAGAGATAAATTCTCCAAATTCTGTTTCTTCGCTGACGAACCCAAACGCGGAAGGTTAATTTTCTCACCGAAGTCGTTCGGTTGACTTCTTCCGTTTCTTATATCGCACCGTTTCATAATTCTATCCTCTTCCTCCCCCCACCCCCCCCGCCGCTTTTCGACCCCGACTACTTCCGGAAATCTCGTTTCTGCCCAGTCAAGGCACACAATAGTTCTTTGGAGGACGGTAACGAAGTGGATGGTTGTTAGTCGGTTGATCGTTCGAGGAATTCGCGGGGAGCTCATTGTTCCGCGGTCGAAGCCAGGCTTCCTTTATAGCGCCGATTCATCTGCATCTAAACGAACAAAAGGATAGCCCCGACGTGGCGTGGGCCGAAGAGAGATACGCGAGGTGCTCGCGATCCGTGACCAAAGCTGTTGCCCGACTATCCGGAAGCGACCTGAAAACTAGCCGGCGAAGGCGTGGGCGTAAACGCGCGTTTGCCGCCTTAACGTTTCGTGCATAGTAGACGAGAGGAGTGATCTTCCTCGCCATTTGTTCGCTCGCAGCCTCGCGAACGAACGAAACGGAGGCGAACACCGTAGACGCGGCGAGTCATTCGCCGCCGACCACGGCGATCGTTCGCCTCTGAGTCGCGAGTAAACGGTCCGAACGTAAGCGGCGCTCGAGCTGCTTCGCGCATAAATCCTCACTTTAGAGGTCTCGATTCTCGTAACCCCCGTTAACCAGCGAAATGTTCATCGACTCGAAGCCCGAAGCTCGGAACTGGAATACGTACGCGCTTGCAGAGTGACTAATCTCGTTAACATGCTTATCGGATAACGACGGAAGCACTTGCACTCGCTGAAAGATAGTCCCGTTATTATTCAGACACCGTTCCGACGATTGCGATGTGGATGGTGATATAGGAGATACGATTCGTGGCAAAAACGGTCGCATTTCGATATCTTCCGGCGATGAGTAGACGCATTCGAAGTTCGAACTTCTAGGCGCGTACTTCTGAAATTGGTCGCGTTCTCTAGATGGCCGAATTTGATCACTTGGGAATTCAATCGCGGACTGTCAACCCTTTGAGGACCAAACTAGTTTGGCTCGCGAGCAACGCGTTTAATTTAACCTAATTTAGTCTACTCTTATATGGGAAATGCCATTAGTTTACGGATCAATTTAATAATGTACTGTTTTCACAAGAGATCGAAGCATCGATAACGAATCGTTAAAAAGCTCGACTGATGTCCAGGAATGATTTGCCGCGGTAGTGATTCGAGAAATTGGATTCGAACTTAACACACGCGACGTCGTATCTTACAAGAAACGCGAGGGCATACCTGAGCGATCTCGAACGAACACGGAAACTTAACCGCGCTTAAAGCTAACCAAACTAAGGAACTTGAAACAAACGAAACGCGTTTCCTATTGTTTCTACTCAAACTTGGGAATAGCCGATGATGTGGGGGGGACAGAGAATCTGCCCGCAAACTAGCTAGCAGAATTCGGAATAAATTCATTTAAAAACTATACGCTACTCAAACTTGTGCTTTACCCAGCTTCACAAAATAGAAAACCATCCGTATTCCCTTATACTTTTACCCTTACGAACCAACACCACAATGTTAAATGTACATCAACCGAACCGCGGAGGGGGTTGAAAGAGGCTTTGACTCGTAAAATCAGTAGGAAATAGAGGAGAGAAAGAGAGAGAGAGAGAGAAATGTAAGAAAAAGGCGGGTGGAGGAAGGAGATCGATGTTGTATTGAGAGACGAAATGACGTGTGTGTTCCAGCAGCATCCGAACGCGACGAACAGTAGCGAGACGAGCGTGGGTGGCGTGTCGGGTGCATGCGGAAGCAGCGGCATACCGGCGGGTGGAGAGGCCGGGTGCAGCAGCAGAGGTGGCAGCAGCAGTGGTGCCGGTGGCACGGCCGGACAGGGCTGCGAGCAGGGAGCCCACGGTGGCCCCTCGTCTCATTCCAGGGAGAGCCACGCCAAGTTCAGGCACGGCCTGCTACAGCTTATGATCCACACGATCGATCCGCTCCACGACGGTCAGTCCCGCGCCGGTATACCAACTCCACACTCTATCACTCTCGCTTGCCGCTTTGCCTTAGCGCTGACAGCACGCTCTTAGCTCGTAGTCGTTACATTTTAGCGTAGCTTTCGTTACATTTTGTTTCCCATAGATACCGTACCGGACCAACCGGACACGAAGGATATCGCACCGATACGCGTGCAATTTGACAAAGTAACGGAGCAACATAGTCGACGCTTTAACCCTTTCGATACCGAGTGTAACGGGAAGATAATCACGGTCAAAGACTTGGCTACGAGTAGATCAATCTTGCGGTGTACATTTGTGCACCGAATTCCTTTTTTGCGGCTATAGAGATTTGTTACGGTTCGTTTCTTTTTTTTTTGTTTTTTACCTTCTCGATTGAGTGAAATGTGTAGCTTTCGCGATTGCTTTTACATTGGACGGATTAATCCCTTGATAGTTTGGTCGGTTGACGAAATTGGTCCGTGAGCTGCTTCAAGTTAACTGGATATGTTTTTCTCGCGTGAAAAAGGCGACGACAAATTGTAGCAGATAGGGAGGAAGATACTCCTCCTAAAATTCTGATTTTGGTCCATTCTGGATGTACGTCTATTTTGTACCTCGTCTGTGCTACAGTCACTCGTCTAAATTTCGCGTTGGTTACGAAATCAGAGGATAATAGAACAGTTTCATAGTCCTAGACTATCTCTCTTATCGCTTCGCGTTTGTTTAGCTTCGGTTACATCAAGCGTATGCAAAAGTTTAGTCTTAAAACGAGGACTTCATTGCCTCAAAGCAATTCTTCCTCCATTCTTCCGCAACGTAACGCAAACTTTAGTAGAAAGGTGGCGGAAAGTCGCACAAAATCGAAGAAAATATTTAAAAGATTCTGTCGCAACACTTACACCGTGTATAACTAAAAGTAGATTAAAGAGATAGACTGAAACTTTTGCATACATCTAGTATTAGGTTGCAACGCATATTCGCCCCGTTTTAATAGCATCTTTAAAATCGTCTTTGTAAATTTAGAAGCAAGTTTATTCAA
This sequence comes from Eucera pruinosa, assembly GCA_028830335.1. Lineage (NCBI taxonomy): Eukaryota > Metazoa > Arthropoda > Insecta > Hymenoptera > Apidae > Eucera > Eucera pruinosa. The sequence goes on along the minus strand of JAMYCR010000008.1, from coordinate 10,966,767 downwards.
TTCCTCGTGCACCACAAGAACCAATAACCTATTTCCATTTTTCTACAAGCCGAAGCCGTTCCCATTTCGTTGAACCTTAGGAAGCAACTCTTCTTTTGGAAATTTTTACAAAAAACCCCAAAGAGACGTTCGAACGAAGCGGGGCAAAAATTACGTTGCAACCTGATAATACATTAATCGACCGAGAAATCGGCGATTTGGAAAACAGCTGACGCGGCGCTGATCGCAAGGGCAACGCGTAGACTGGCGTGTCGCGAGCTACTTCGCCGTAGCGAAAGGGTTAATCGATCGACTTTTGTCTCTTAAGAGGAGTCTCGGGTAATTCCGTTGGCTCGGGCGCAGAATTGTCGGAAGTAAAAGGCTCTTCGCGCGGTAACGGGTATCCGTGGCTGGGAAAATCGCGACCAACCGCAAAACTTGCGAAAGCTCTATCGGATAAAGTGCTTTTAAATGTAGAGTCGCGCGAACACTTATTAAAACCCCTGCGGGGGTGCTGTCTCTTTCTGTTCCCCCATCGACGGAGCCGGGGTCGAGCCTGTAACTCTTAAACCGGCGAAACGTATCGACGACGGCGTCCCTTTTTCGCTCGCTGGCTCGCTTGCGGGTACCTTGCAACGCTGCGCTTCGAAAAACGTGTGCGGCTTCGTATTGCGTTCGCAACCGCGTTACCGTAGAGGTGCGCAGCTTCCGCGGTGGAACAGTTTCCCAAACTAACTTCGCTAATTAACTGGCAAGCCGTATGGACGAATGCCGTTGCGCGACTCTTTGTCGAATTTAAAATTCCAATCGGAATGTATTCAAATCCGCGGTAAGTCGTTCTCAAGACCTTGGCACTGTAACTCGGTTAATCTACGGTCGCTCGCAGAAGTCTACATATTATTAAGTTGGTGGGAAAGTTCGCGGCGATATTTGGAGAATAGCGAGAAAAGTAGTACGCGTGTAATCGTAATTTTGTCGAGTAGCGAATGTAGCAGTAGCTTTTGTTACTCTTGGCGATCTGTTTAGTAGATTCGTATTTTTATCTACATCTGAGTAATTTACCTAAATCGCTAGCGTATTCTAATTCTAGCTAGCGCTAAAGTTGCGCGAAAGTTACTAGTAGGTGATAGTGAAAAACAGGTTAACGTAACAATTTAACAAGATTTTTGTCCACTATTGAAACGTATCTTTCTGCACTCGAGGACACCGAAACGGTCCCATTTAAAATTGTTTACTATCTCGAGAAAATCGCTGTGCAGTCATTGCTATTTGCATACAAAAATGCCTATTCCAATCCCTAACACGAGGAGAACAATGAATCGCAGGAGCTTCGCTTACTTTCTTAACCCTTTCTATTCATCGCGAAAGCGAGCCAATTTTACTACATAACTCTCGAGTGCAAGGAAAAATTGAAAACACGTACATATGTAGACTTCTCACGTTTGCGAGAAGCCAGTTAAAGGATTCGGTTCCCTGGAATTTCCTTTTTCCCCCTAAGCGGGAATCATCGCCGTTGACGGTTTGGGAAATGAACCAGTTGGCAGTTGCGTTGTTGCTGTAGCTGTACTGGTTTGTTGCATGACCGATGACTGTGTGCCGTTGCGTCGAACGAAGTAATTAAACGTTGCGAGTACTTGTCGATAACGAGGTAGAAGTTCAATGTCGTGCACGTTGCGCCTGGGAGCCTGCGTTCGGTGTGTACATTTCGATGCACGTATCCAACGCTTAGAAATCAGTAGAACGACTCCCGCTACGGTCAGGCATCTCGTTCGCCGTCGCTGTTTCGCTCGGTACGATCCAATCGTTGCGTTTCGTCTGTCTCTGCGGCCAAATTGCCCAACTATCGAACACCTTAGGCTAGCATAATGCAACTGTGACAGCTAGATACGAGCTTATCGGTGTACAGCGATCGAGGCAACAGATTAGATGATTCGGATGCGATTGGCGAATGCTGGGATCGCGTTCGGCCAAAAGCATTAGCGTATCGCTGTACGTTTGCGTTTATAACCGTTTTGCAACGAAGGACATGTTCATTCGAGTCGTATACGTCGTAAAATATTAGGCAGTCATTTGTTAACGTCTTGCGTTATAATTTCGTGGCGTGAACTGTGGTCTAAATGGAACACATGTACGAGGTTTGATTAAAGAGTTCGCGCAATTTTTGTCGATTAGAAAAGGTGTCTTTATTCGTCAGTGTTTGCGTTGTTCTCTTTTGAAGCAATCTTCGTTTCCAAACTATTTTCCAGTTTTCAAAACATTACTAAAATTCACTTTTTCGTATAGTCTTCAATTCATTCGGCTTTCATTATGCCTTTGAATATCTCTTCGTGTTTTTTTGTTCTTATATTCGGCGAATACAGCGATTGTAGTATCATTGTCGCGTCATTTGGTGTCCAAAAAATTGTGCAACTAGCAACGACGCGTGAGCTGTTGCATCGTCGTGAAGCAACGTAGAAAATCGCCTAATACGCTAAACCATACGTTACCCAATTAGCTGTTAAATCTTAGACAAACGCGAAGAACAAATGAGGCAACGTTGCAAAGCAAACGCTAACAAGACGTTTAAAAAATTGCAGGAACATTTTTTATCAAACCTCGTATACGCATTACTTGTAACAAAGTTCGGCTTAACTCTTTAACTTCATTTGGAGCCTTAAAAATTAATACGGCAAATACGCGTAACGTAGAGAAATAATATTTGATCATTTTGCGTCTGACGTTGGAGCGATGAATTGTTTTCGTTCGCACGCGTAGCCACAGAGAAGAATCGCAAAGCGAGGCAAATTTTCAAATCTAAATTTAAATATTCCGCGTAATGGATGCGATCAAATCGACTAGAATTTCAAAGACCCGCGGGGCAGCATCGAATGCGAAGATACAGTCTACGCTTATACTTTTCGCAATCAACGTAAACGCGAGATACGCGCTCGTTTCTGCGGTCCTCGTTTCATTGCGCGCGTATTTATAGAGCGCGGCCTCATCGCGGAGAAAAAATCCAATTCAGGATGTTATTTTTCATCGCGCGCGCACCGTTGGAAGGCTACGCTGTCAATGTTTACCAGCGGACGTGCGATTAGATGGCCCCGATAAAGCCACAACCTTCCGAGTCGTTCCTAGAATCGTAGCAGCTTTTTGCCTCTGAATCGGGAATTACCCGGCAGAACAGACGATCTCGATCGCTTAGTCGGTGATTACCTTTGCCATTGCTCGTGTCGCGTCGCGTCGCGCCGATAGCGTAATTCTTCTTCCCCTGGTACGACAGTGAAACCTCGAGGACACGTATTACCCGTCCGTGTGATATTAGAGCGGCCGATCGACGTGGAAATTTACGAGGCAGACGTGGTCCCGTTCAACGGAAATACCTTCGCTAAAACGTTGCCTCTGAAGTCTGTCAAAGACGGCTCGATTTCGTCTACCGGCGCCGATATAAAAGCACCGGCCGTGTGTGCTCCTCCGGTTTCCGGTGAAACGAACACCGTAAATTCCTTTACAGCGGCACCAGGCCGCGCGAAATTCCGATCCAACGATCGATACTTGCTCATCGAACGTGCGGTGAAACGTTGCCGCTCGTTCGCGCGATACCGGGCTTCTCCGCTGATTTTGGAAAGTGACCGAATTTCGTAACAACCAAAAGCAGCGTTCGACGCAGCTACGTATTCTCCAGCGGAAATTGAATTTCAACGCGTACACGGTGAGAGCGAAAAGTGAGCAGGGTTCGGCCGTTTAAGCACGGGGGTCGCGTAATTTGTAGGAGAAAAATAATTCCGCCGTTAAAGTTGAAGAGTAAAAATTGTCTTTAACGCGGTAAAGGGATTCGATGAATCGTAAAACATTGCATATTTAGAGCGAGCAATTTAAAAATCGTTACGAATTAGCGGGAGCCCAGAATCATAGTTACCGATTAGGTGTTGCACAGTGATCGACGAGTTACGCGACAGTGATCGAACCCTGTTTTGCCACCGGCATAAAAATACTAGATAATCATTTCAAACGCACAAAACTATTTATTTATCACGTAGCAACAAACAATAGTAGTATAGTAAACAATAGTAATCTTTACACTTTGAAGGCTTTAGTTTTCGTAAATCCTTCATGAGTGCAATGTACGAGGAACGCAAAATAGGGTTTCGATTATGCACACTGAATTATACGCTTTCTTTCTCATACATTTCGTAATATTTAGTATTTTACTGAGAAAAGGGTCAATCACTTTACGATCGACAATGATTGCAATGTACGAAGAGCATAAAATAGGGGTTCTATTATGCGCATAGGGTTATAGGGTTTCTTTTGTTTATATTTCGTAATATTTAGTACTTCTCTGAGAAAAGAGTCGATCATTGCACGAGGCTCAACACCTGTACACGTTACCCTATGCATCTCGCGAAACTGAAATTGTAGTACGATACACTGCAAATGAAGTTTACACAGTAGGCATAACTACAGTGTTACGCGTGGCGAGTAAATAAATATTGCATAGCGGTGGTAGAATTTATGTACGGCGGAATAACCGAATCGGGGAAAAATGTGGCATCGTGAGAGGGAGCTGTTACTCGTCGTACTTCGTGGAGGACGGATCGCGTGCATTTTCGGCCGCCAGGCAGCCGATGAAATTTGTACAAGTGTCCGGAGGGGCGTTTGTTAATCGGCGAACGAAACACGGAGCCGGGGGATAGAGAAAGATCGCGGCTGGCGTGATCGATAGGAATCTTAATCCAGAAGGTAACCCCTGGTAATCTCGACGTTGAAATTGATTTTCGGCCCGCGCGCGTACGTGTGCCGGAGTCGCTTATATAAATGGGTCAGGTCACGCGCGAATGGAAAGAAAAGGGCGATCATCAATTAGACAACTCTTTCACGCGGATCCCCGGATGGCCCCGTTGTGTAGTTAACTGTGTCGCGCCGATTCAACCTTTGAGAACGCCCCTTTATCAGATTAGAATAATCGGATCCACCGTTTTTTTCTCTCCTCCTTTTCGACGTGCTTCGAAGGTAACGCGCGTTAACCCTTCCAATGCCGAAGCGATTCTTTGTTAAGCGGTCTAAATACTGAGACGCTCGTCCGTGTTCTCCTGTTACCCGTTTGAGGTTGCTTCGAGTTTCCGTCAGGCTGCAACATACACACAGGGTGAATCGATAAGAGCCGGCTTAAGAGTGGAAGTATATAACTTGGAACAAAGAGAAATGTTTTATATGAGCTACGCTAGCATTCGATGGAGCTCGTTGAATAAATACATCTTGATTTCTTTGCGTTTGAAATTTTCTAAGATATCAACGGGAGAGCCCCTCTTTACCAGAGCACGAAGGAAGGAGTTATTTCAGACAGCAGCTCTTATATTGACTCACCCTGTATACTCGGTCAGCTTTCTCGCGTCGTTTTTCAAATCCCAAGAATTCTACGAGAGGAAAATCTTTCGGTTGCCAAAGAGATTGAAGAAGTTCGTCGATCAAAATTGTACACGGACGTAAAGTTGATTAAACTTGTTTCGAGTGAACGATCGTAGAAGCAATCGAAGTAATTGCAAATGATTTTGGAAGCGATAGAGAAACGGGACGCGTATATGTTTCAACGCCTACGATTTCGTATAGAGAAATGTTCGTATACAATTCGCAATCTTAGACTGCGAATTCGCGCTTTTCTCGACAAAATTAAAGAAGCGGAACCCAAGTAGAAAAATATTTCTCTCTAAAGATGCAACACTTATCTTTTTGCTTCGAATAGCTTCTTCTTCGTGCCGCCTCTTTGCGCATCCGAGTCTCCCATAAATTTATAGGAATACGATGGACCCGAAATTCTCTTCCCGGAGTGTCGCGAGGGTCAATAAATTAAAATACATTCGCTTCTTCCAACGCGCGCTGTCCGTCAAATACATATTTCCGATCCAACCCTCGCGCGTTTTCCATATTTATCGAACACTGTCGTATTATTCATTGCTGTGTCGCGTTGCCCCATTCGAAGGAAGAACCTCCGTACGAGTACGAGTACCGCATTCGCTCGTTCCGAACACTATTAATTAGAACAAAGACACGAGCGATAAAAAGTTATGCAGTTCCCCCGGGAGAGTTGTAACAGCGTGTCGTTTTATTCTAGCAGCAGCAGCAGCGAATGCGTCAACTCGGTAGAAAATCGAGGCACCCTTTATTACGAACATTATTTCAGCGATAATTCTCCGCGATAGCTTCATCCCAGATTCTCGTTTAAATCTGTCGATCGACGCGCTATATATCTTGCCATTCTCGTTTCCCCTCCTCTCTCTTTTTTTGCTCTCGGTCACGGGAACATGCCCGCGAAAGGACGTCATTAATCTCGATTGCGTGGGAAACGCGCTCAATACGCGATTTCTGTGTTCGATACTTCGACCCGCGTGCGTACGTACAGTGAGCCACAAAAATTGCACGGCTCGGGCGACGAGATTTTTAACCGTAGATAAACGGAATGAAGTGTTTTTATTTCTTCGAGCGACACGGGATTCGACAGATAAACATTTCTTTCGAATGGTAGGAATAAATTGTCGCAAACTATTTCAAATTTTATCCAGCTCTGCAAACGTATCGGCACAGGCAAAGATTTAACAAAACTATAAAAGATATGTGGAGACAATGAAGTAGCTTCCTGTATTTCTTATTTGCAAATGTGTAATTTAGACTGCAAGTCGATAAAGCTATTAAACGGAGTAACAAAACTATGAAAGAACAAAGGTCGCGATGTATGTATACATCGCGTAATTCATATTTTCCGGGGTGTTCTTTCCACCTCATTATTAATTCAAGTCCCATTGACATTCTGCTCTTTTTTTTTCAAACAATCTTGCATCGATCCATGTCGTAAGTTGTCTTTATCGACAACAAAAAGTTCATCCTTGTACCTTTAAAAATCGCCGAACGTTTACCGCGTAACGAATACCATATTTCTTGATGTAAAGAGACCGAGAACGTGCTTTGTTATCCGTTCACTTGTCCTTGTCGCTGATAACGTTTCGCTACGACGGCGTGGCAAGAATTTTGCGACTCACTGTACAGGGGCGCACACGGGTGGCCCAGTCGGCTGTGATCTGAAAACGGGGAAACTTTTTTTGCGGCCGACGACGCGCGCGCGAGAAGCAGCCACCTATTTTTCTTGTCCCGAGCATTCGCTGCCGCTTTTTCCTTTCCTCTCTTCCCCTCGATTTTCCCTCGATTTTCCCTCGGCACACTCGCGAGTTAGTGAAACAGAAGGGAAATAAAAAAGCTAGCGGGAACGCGGCGGCCGTGTTCTGCGGGGACACGGAATAAAGAGAAAGAGAGAGAGAGAGAGAGGCTGGGTGGTTGTTGGCTTCGAATGAATTTGCGGGACGCGCGTTTCGAGCATATATCCGTGAGTAGCGGTGAGTGGCGAGTATGTATCGGGACCCTGACCTAGAAAGCGGCCGCGTATCGATCGTAACTAGCGAATCCACACTTGGGGCTCGCCTTCCTTCCTTCCTTCCTTCCTTTTCCCTTCCTTTAACTCTACGGGCCTTTAACAACGTCATCCAGACATCACCTTGCACCGCTACTCGAGATAATATTCACCGCGGATAACTATCCTTCCTGGAGGATTCTTCATCCCCCCCCCCCTCCCCATCCTTTTAAACCACCCCTCGAGCTCGCGGAAATACTTTAAACCTCGTTTCTCCACTCGCCGCCGAACCCTCCTCACCGTTTCTAAACGAGCGCGATTTACTCGAACGATGTCGCGATACCGCGTGCACTCTCCAACGGATAGCCGAGGAACATCGCTCTACAGAGATTCTCGAGATACGGTTTAGTATTTCTTTCTTTTTTTTTTCTAGAGAGAGGAGATGGATATTTTTATTTTTTGAAAAATGTTGGAAGGAAAACGTGGATGGATCGTCATCTTTTTTTACGGATTTACGTGTTCCCTTGCGCTGGTTACTGAAACAATACGCCCCGGCCGGGTTTCTACGTCAGTGCTAGCATACATCTTCATTTTCTTGCCTAAACGGTTCTCCCGTGTTTTCTCCGCCGTGGAAAAAGAAGATGGATTTCTCTCGCTGCTGTTCCGGTTAAAATGGCCAACGCGCGAAACACCGAAATTGGGGCAATAGTCGTGAAATATATCGACAGGATCGAAAGATCCTTTTAGAGACTCGTTCTAAGGCACGTACAGCCTCGATCAAAAGTCTTAGACGGCCGTGGAATCGTGTTTTTAACGAAGCCCAATTTCGTGTAACCTTTAGGTGTACGGATTAATTCGCTGCTCTTGCGTTTGTAGCTTCGAAGATTTATTGACTTAAACCCATCGTTTTTTGTCGATTAAAATGGAATCTATGTGGATGAATTTTGTGCTCCAATTAGGTATCTCTAATTAGGAGAACAAACGAACAACATCCTGGTCGTTTCGTATTATCTTAATTCTTCTTTGAAGCTGAATCCAGCAGAATAAAAACAGACATTCCCTGTTTCTTCTCCTTCCTCTTCGATTGCCCCAAGACTTTTGAGCGTGGGTGCATTTAACCCTTCCTCGGATTACGAGAAACGCAGAGGCCTTATGCAAATTTAACCCTTTCGCTGTTAAGCCTGTACTTCTTTACGCTTCCCCGATTTGCAATGAAAAACGCACAGGGATCGATAAATCCCTTTTCCAAATGTTACGCTACCTAGATTCATTTGGATTTTAATCATCACTGAAAGGGTTAATACTCTCCTCGCCATAATAATCTTAAGACGCCACAGATGATGTTTCCACGGTAAAACCATTGCCAGAAGCCGTGATTAACACTTGGTTTACGTACGTTACGTGCATACGTTGACAGGCTTCCGGAAAATTACGTACACTGCATATAAATATTCGAACGTAGAAGCGTGAGGATGAAAAGAATCGCGTAGAATACATATTCGTACCATCGTATTACGTGAAGTTAACATAAAATACTGAATATAATTTTAGGTATGAAATCCGAACGGAGTTCCGTAAACCTAGTGTTAAAGTAACGTTAGAAGTGAGTTGAAACTTTGACGATGGAAATCTGTGGCGCTGGAAGTGTCCGCACGGAAAGTGTTAAGGAGGGTAACTTTAGCATGCGACTATTTTCGGTTTCTTTTTTTACAAACGTGGAAAGGGTGGGGAAGAGGGACGGAGGGCGGGGCTGACATTTGGGACAAACTGGAGAAGCGTTCCTCTCTGTAAATAGAACGAAGGCTGGAGAACTGGGCGGCACGGAATTAAGTAAAAGTATAACGGGACGTTAACCACTGGAGACGAGTTCGAGAGGAAAAGAGTTGGAATTAAAGCGGCGCGGCCCAATTTGTTAATATCATCCCCCCTAGGAGGCGGCTAATCGTGGCTGCAACTCGCGGGACGAGGATTTTCGATGGAAATGATTCCCGGCGCTACACAGAACACGTCACCGGGGATTTCGATTGGCCTTCCGCCACAATGCCGCTCATCCGCCGAGCATTCTCTTGCAAGTTATTAAAAAACCCAGCGAACTGCTGCACCCGCCTTCATTATAAATAACGCGTTCGATCGCAACGGCTCCCCGCGTTGCCGTCCACCAAAAGATACGAGTGACGCACGACCAGAGAGAATCGTACGCGAACCGTTTCCGCGTTTCGAAACCCTTCCGCGAATTCCCAGCTTTGGGTTTCCTGCTAATTTCGCCGTCAAATCGTTAGGCGCCAACAAACCGTTTTGCTGTTCGTATTAAGAATTCGAAGGGAAAACGTGGGATCGTATCTAAATCGTCGAACGATCGCATTGATATCGAAGAGTAGTTTAAAACGGAGCGTTAAAACCTTGTCGAAGAATCGCGAGAAGTGGATCGCGAATATTTATGCAAATTTGTATTTTTGTAAATAGGCTTGAAGAAGTGGAGCCTAAATTGGGGATTGCTTCACTCTTTAACCCTTTCCCTACGACACTCTTATTATTGAAAACGTCTCGGTGCACAGGTTAGGATAATTTTTTATTCAAATTAGAAGTACGCGGTAAAATATTTAGGGACTCTGTGTAATTGATTGCCGTACAGTACGTAGAAATCGTGACATAAACAGCACCCTGTGCGGTACAAAATATACACGCGTACTTTTAACAGACTATCGACGCGAATTTGACAAATTCCGAGAGGATCATTGCATCCTTATACAAAACCCGCTGCATCGAAAAAACGACGACGCAAGTGCTTTACAGAGAGAGAATCTCGTGTTTCGTGCACCGAGGATTAAATTTGCGACGAACGCGTAAAAATGCGCAGTCTAACGCGAAGGAATACGCAGCACGGACTCGCGTTGGCCTTCGCAGAGGGACGTTTGAGGCAATCACCGGTCATCAATCACGTCCGCTTTTGCATCACAATTATCCGACACCCACGTTCTAATCGTTTACACGCAACGGAATCCCTCGACGAAACGCCGAGCCAGCGTGGAAAAGGCTCGGGCGAACGGTATCGATCTTCCGCCTTTCCCATCTTCGGCGTTGCTCTATTTTTCGGACCCGCTATTTCGCGCACTTGATGCACCTTTTGTATTCGCCGAACAATCCTTGCGTATTATCCGCCGACTAGCTACGGTTGCGAATATTTTTCGGCGCACGATAGCTTCTGCTAGTCAACCGAGATGGAAGTTAAAATTAGATTCCGTTGTTTCCCTCGCTCACCTTGGACATTTTCGTATGGCTCACGCATTCCGTATTTCCGCATTTCCGCCGAGGGAAGTTATTCGTGCTTCCTTTTCCCGGCTCCCGTCGCGGAACCTCATTTTCGCGGCTTAAAACGAAAACAGAGGGACAGGGGGCCGCCGCGCCGCGGCTATACTCGAAGAGCCGGCTTAATTTTCTGGATAATTTGGTTGAACGACGCCGGAAGACAGCGGAACTCGTTATCCCTCGAAGCTGCGTTCGCCAGTCTCGATTTAAACGAAGATTAGCCGCCGGAATAAAGCGGGCCAGAGTTATTGAAACGTGTATATATATATATAGGTTAAATGTACCACGTACTGCCACTTTAAGGTTCCCTCGTAACTTTGTTTAACTATTTTAGAACGTCGTTAACCTAAAAATCATTTCAGTTTATAGCATAATATCGTTCAACCGCTCTTTTATTTATGAACATTTTTCTTATACGTTCAATACAGTAAATTCATTGCTACGTAATTGAAAAAGGGCAACAAAGTCCACGGTCCTTGTTACTGTCACTTGAAAACTTGTCATTTAAATAGAAACACGTTTTACATGTATATTAGTACGTCAATTTGTGTAACAGATATCAGATGCATAGCAAACGTTGCGCCTTACTGAATTATCACACTTTCCATACTTTATAACTATATTGGTCACGTTTCAATGTTCAACGGCACATTTACCTCCTAATATTTCGTTGCAAATATTAAGCATAAACGAATGTACAACGTCTATGCGTTGTTACGTAAACGGAAGTCCAAATTTAGTAGCAAAATTTCTTTCCTTACGATTCTTCGTATATTACTTTGCTATTGAGTAAACGAATTAACCCTTTGCGGACGAGGAATGATAACACTTAAGAAAGTATTTTGGCCTTCAGTTCCAAACCTTCGAATTCCTAGCTATCACATTCAAAGCTATCAGATTCCCAAAACTTCGAAGCGTTCGTTAACAATATTAATTTAAATATTTTGCTTTAAAAATGGACTTGCGCCCAGATAACCGAGAAACGATTAGGCAGCTATTTGCAGACACTCGTCCGCAAAGGGTTAAAGCGTCAGTTAATAGGAACAGTGACAGTACGTGGATCATTTACCCTAAACGTCGCGACGTCGATAGCAAAGCATTTCTCTCTTGCCAATCATATCTCGCGTCGTTGGTCCTTTAAGAAACTTAATGACCCTCGATTTAGGTGCCGCTTCGCCCCCCAATCTAAACGAAGAAACTTACTTTTCGATGATAAGCGAACTTCAAAGGTGCCGCCTCGCCTACCAACTCCTTCGGATTACCGGCGCAACTTATTTTTCTCGCAGAACTTTCCACTTTCCTGGTATTACCTGTCGCCGTTGCGATGAAAGACAAAGAAGAAAGAAAAAAGCAAGCGAATAGAATGAAATTCTTGTTCGCCCCGGATGAAATTGTCTCTCGGTAGCTGCGAGACGAAGGAAACGCTGGCTGCGAGAACAAGCAATTTGCTTCTTCCTCGCGCCTAAAGGCTAATTCGGAGGATGCGCTTCTGTGAGCTATTGGACACGCTTGCCGAAGGCAAATAGTAATAACCGGGCGGCGAATTTTTATGCGGATGTGGGAAATTTAAGCGGACAAAGAGGCGCGGAATACTTGGAATAAAAAATATATATACATATATACAAACATTGTATATATATATATATATATATATATATTTTTTATTCCAAGTATTATATATACAATGTTTGTATACACCCAATGGATCGATGAACAGATTTCCAGAATTCGTCTAATTTATGAACTGTTGGAAATGATGTCCACGTTGTTGCAAACATAACTGTGCTCTCCTTATTAACCCCTTGCCCTACGATTATTTTATTAGTTAGTTAGGTTAGCGTTAGTTCACCACTATTTTTATTTCACGCCACGTATGAAATCATTCGAATATTACAGGTAATCCTTATTTAACAACTTCCGGGCTTATAATACAAAACTAAAATTAGAGTTTAAAATCAATTTCATCCGGAATAATAGACGTTTTTGTTGAATCTGTGGTATAATTCGTAGAACGAGTGTGACTCGTTATTGTAGGGCAAGGGGTTAAATCGCATCGAACGTTTTCTAATGTGTCGTGCAATTTTAATTGTTGAAACTCTATAATAATTTTTTGTTTTAATTGTTCAACGCTCGTCATGTCATCACTGTACGCAATTGACTTAACGTGACCCCACAAATACTGAAGCTGGTCCAAGTGCACGCGTACTCGACAAATATTCAAACTTATTTCTTTCGAAAATAAAGCGTCGTATGAAAAAATTTTATTCTAAATTTTCGATTCAATTTTTCGCGTAAAATCACCCCCTACTCGCTTGTGTGACCAGTTACGAAACACCCTGTATAATACAGCGGGTTTCTATTGTAATTAGCCCACAGGTTACACCATGAGTGGAACTCGTTGTTACAAGGCAAAGGGTTAAATAAAACGAATTAAGGTGACAGTTACAGGAACACCGACAATACGCGGGACATTTACCCTAGTCGCTCTCGATTCCTCGAGAGCCCCAAAAAAAAAACCGCATCGTCCGAGGTAGCCGTAACCTTTCGCCCGCGACCTTATCTCGTATGTCGCGAACGCAAAAATATTTACCGTATTAACGAGGACGGTTTTACGGGCTCGCGAAGGACGCGCCGATCTATATCTCGCCTCTTAACGATCGCTTCGCCCGATGTCCTTTCTCCGGGCGGTATTTATTGTACGGAACCGCCTATACAGGTATTCCGAACGTTTCACGAGTGGAGGCACTTGTTTGCTTTCGAAGCGAGCGAGGCAACTCGCAAACCGGCCGGTTCTCCTTCGCCTGTTCCGATTCCGATTCCGAAAGAGCCGGCTGCGTCACGGCTCGGCTATGCTCGCCTCGATTTAATTGTTCCGAAAAGGGGAGCGTGTCCGCTGAACAAACCCCCGGCTGATCGAGTTTTGTAGGTTAATAGGTAACACTTGGGCCGACCTGCACGGGATTATTCTACTCGATCCGGCGCGCCTCTCTCCTTTCTTTCTACCTCTCCCCTCTTCCCCTTCTCTCTCTCTCTCTCTTTTGCTCTCTTTTGCGAGCTCCGCTTGAAATTTCCATTCCTCGTCGGGCAACCTGAATATTCCACCCTCCGGCACCGCGACCCGCGCCTTTTAATCTGTGTACTTTAAGAAATTAACAGGATTTGCATTGTTACTCCGTCTGCTCTCGTTGTTTCCCCCTCGTCTCAAGTTGTTAACGTTTGTTGCCCTCTTCGCGGCTCGCTTCTCGTTTCTCGTTTCTCGTTCCTTCTCCCCGTCGTGTTTGCTCTACCATCAGCACCTTTAAAAGCCCCGTCTTTTTTCAGACGCGATTCGTATCGCCGGGGCGAGTGTGCAACTCCACGGCTCCGCTTTGTAATTTATCAAACGCCGCGGCGTTGTTGATTTCTTCCTCCGACTTCGCCTCGTTCCTTTAAACGCTCTGTCCACAACGCGATCTTAATTGAGTACGTGCTTTCCTTTCTTCCTTTCTCCTCTAGCTTTTTCCTCTTCTCTCCCCCTAGGTTTTCCGGGATTCCTTTGTCGTTTCGCTTACGCGAGATTTTGAGGGGAAAGACGAAGAACGAAGAAATTAGCGAAACTTGTTAACCTACGTCGAGAGTCGACGAGCTACGCTAAATTTTGGACATACAGAACGTTGCTCTCTTCGCTAATTCTTTTGTCCCTTTGCCAATACTCATTTTTATGGCTCTACTCTTACTATAAGCTATCGTTTGGACGTGCACGATAGCTGTATTAACGTAAACTATTGGTGGCCCACGCAGCGCGAATAGTGTTTACGGATTCGGTGTGGTACTCGACGAGTTAACCCTTTGGATTCACATTACTCCGACTAAAAACACGATTAAGAATTAACTGGATAAAAATCGGCGTCGTTTCAAGACACTTCTCCCTTGCGGCGTTTTGATTCAATGGGAAAACTATTCGCTGTGGCATTCGTTTGTTGCAACCTCGATCATTGCAGGCTGCCTTAACCTTTTCAGCGCTATAGCCGCATATATGCGTCAATTTTAAATATCACACGTGGAGTTTCGAGATTCGGGTCATTTAAAATAAAACATGCTCCTCAAACATGAATACAGAAACGTTGCGATGTTTAGTAAATACGACGATATTGAAAATCTAATCTGTCTAATATCTAAAATCTTAATAAAGAATCACGCGTACGCGTTATCCGTACGATAAATCCAGAAACGCGTCGATTTACCAAACGTGCTTAGCTTTGAAAGGGTTAAAGCATTGACTAACAATAAATACAGGATAGACTATTAATTTATAGGAAACATCAGCAGAGGTTTTTTACATCCCTTTCGATTTAGAATGATTCGTTTGACAAGAAACGTTGCGAAAGTTAACCCTCTATCCATGCGTCAAATATAATTACACATACACGTTTATTCGTATCATAAAAGTAAATGAAATTCTGGTTACAGAAGATTAAATACACACGAAGATATACTTCTACACGCGTTGCTACAAATCTAGCTACTATAGATCGCGTGTATCGGGAACAATTAATTGGTGCAGCAGTTATTTACAATTCCTAGCTGTTTAGAAACGCTGTCGTTTTACGTTGGTAGCCCTCCCTCCCTCGCCCCGATGATTTCGTACAAGAATGGATAGTCTGTTCCATGCTTCGTAGATGGTTAAGGTATTCGAGAAAACGGGAAAGGGAGAATTAGGAGCACGATCGAGTTGGAAAGCGAGGCGAGGACCGGGAGCAGGGTTAACAGCTTAAAACACGACGACGGCCTCCAGCCCGGTTTCGTTCCTCTTGTTCTCTATCGCGGTGGCCTCTCGTTTCCTCCTTTTTGCGCCCGTTCTCCCTTACGCCTTTTCCATGCTGCTCGAGGCAGCTTAGGGGTCGATACTTTCATCGCAGTCCGACTTCTCGCCGACGGCTCTCCGCCTTTCTTTTCTCGCCTCGTTTCTAGCTTCGAGAATACGAAGGCCACTCACCACACACACACACACACACAGCTCTTTTTTTTTCTCTTTGACCTAGTGCTACCAGCACGGGCCCACGCGATTGGTCGCGGCTAATCGCCAAATTACGTCTTCTTCCTTTACTCCTCGCGGCCTCTCTTTCTCCTCGTCGCAGAGTACCAGCCTTTTTCTTTACCCCTTTTCCTCTTTCACCGAGACCAATCAAAGACGAGCAATATTTCATGCGTTCATTTCACACCGATGCAACGCTGAAACCGCTCGAAAAGGATCTTCGGTTTGTCGAGAGAAATTTTTAATTCGATGCCGTATAGGTAGTACCGTTGGATGAAATCGTGGAATATACTTGCACTGGTTTCGCAGCGACAGATTAACCCTTTGCCTTGCAAATCCTTCGAAGACTATTCGCTGAAACGTTGACTGTATTTTTTTTTTACTTTTAACACTGTTTCGAATACAAAACGTTAAAGTATCGTACATCATTTTTATTGAGTACTCCTCGATCTTGCGAGCCGAAGCGACGGCTAGGATTAAAGATAAAGTATGTTGAGAAGCGCAGCTTATTTTTGTTACAATTAAATCAAAGCTTGCGTGACGAGTGTGACTCGTCGTTGCAAGGCAAGGGGTTAATCTGCTCTTGGGAAAGCGTTTGTCGCGAGGCAAACGTTTATCGGTGGACTGCGAATTTTTACGCGTTTATGGGAAATTTTCGTGGCCAAAAAGACGCACGATGCACGAAGTTAATAAAAATGAATCGCATACGCAAATTGAGATACTCGGTAAAACATTTGAGGGTGAAATTAGTTCCTTAACTCTTTTGCTACGAAGGAAAGACCCTCCATTAATAATTCAAAGGACGCTTAACAAATTTCGAGACAAAAAAGATGTACTTCATGATCGCAAAGCGAAGCTACTATTGGCTAATTATTTGCAACAGAGAGTATACTAAATCCTACTGCTTTTTAAGATGCCACTGTAAATTTAATTCGACGAGCAATTTATTCAAAAGCAACGAATATTCGGTGATTTATGGACATGAGTTTAAATGCCTTCAAAAGTTGGAAAATCATTAATTGAAAGCACACGCGTATATTTTCTCTGCGGTGCAATATTATCTCTGTTTTAATTCGTGTGATTATATCGCACCGTAATTAATCGGACAGAGCATCTAAATATGTTTATACCGTGCTCATATCAACAAAAGCTGCCCTCCTAGTTTCGAGGCACCGTAGCGAAAGGGTTAAAAAGATCGATGTACTTCGACGTAACGTTTCACTCGCAATTTTCTTAATCACTTCAGGTCGTTAAATTCCCTTCTCTTAAACATCGTGGCTTTAAAAGGCACTCCAACGATCCGTCTAACAATTTTCTCGTCGGTATTTCTCCCTCTTCCAAGGTTTTACAACCTTGTGAAGTTTGAAAAAAGCTGCAAGAGAAATGGTCGCGTTAGCGCAACGTTGGCCCTTAACGGGTTAATCTCCATTTCAATACCTATATTTAAAAAATATGAACCCGCGTAAAGATCCACAGGCTGCTTACTAAATTCCGCTAAATCCACAACCTGGTATTTGCCGACTCGTTTGTTTAACTCCACCGAACACGCGTCCCATTACGATATCTCTTAATCGCGACGAAAAATTCGTCGTACTACAATTAATTCCGTATCAAAGGCGACGCTGAAGATTCGCGTAAGCTCCGCCTAATGTTAATTAACGCGAATCGAGCTTTCTTAATTCGACGCGGCAGCTGAAGTGATAGTTGCCGGCAAATATTTATTCGCCACCGCGACGAACGCGGTTGCGGAGATTCAAATATTTAAGAAGGGGGCGCGTTAAGTTAAATAAAGCCCCTTTCTTTTCTCTCTCTCTCTCTCTCTCTCTCTCTCTCTCGCTGTCCCCGTGGGCGGTTTAATCGATAAACACGGCTAATGATGCACGTTAAAAAAAGAAACCCGAAGAGGCTGGGCTCGCCATCCACGACGCCTTCCGTGTGTAAGTGTAGAATATCTTTGCACCTGCATACACGCGCGCGTCTAGCAGTTGGTGGCGGGTGGAGGAGAGAGGGAACAAAGGAGAAAGAGAAACGAGATAAATAGCAAATGAGGTGGCCTCCGGCTAGACAGATACTTTCATATCTTGCCGACTTTCAGTGTTCTTCTCGCCATTCTTTCTCCCGACCCGTCGAGTTTCCTCTTTGACCTAGTATCGCGCGAATAAGTGCAGGATCGGTGTAACTAGGGACCAGTACCCGTTAACCCGTTCGCCACGGACCACGTAGCGGTTACGTCGAATGCTTCCCTGGCCGTTTTCACGGATGACGTGCCGCTACGTCAAAACTTTGCCCGTCTTTCACGTACGATTCCGTGACATCCTTAACCCTCCATTGATATTGCGGCCCTCTCAAATAATATTAAGTAGCCCGGAAAGTTCGTGACGTTTCTAAGGCTTTGTCGTTTATCAAGCTACGCCTTAGTAGCGACTTCGTTCTTTTCTTCGAATCGTAGAGAAAGGTTTGAATTTTACGACATTGCAAACGGAATGATCGAAAGAGAATTTTTATAGACTAATAGAGCGCGTTAAAGTTTGCAATTTTTCGGTATCGCGTGCGCACTCTCGTATTTAAGATAATATAGCAGTGAAATGCACTGAATTTAAAATCAACGCGTGATATCTTAAAACAGAAACTTCAAGCTTTAATTTAGAAAAGAGATCATGTTTCTGTGATGATTTTTTGGCGGAGGTACATTAGCTGGCAAAGGGTTTAACCCTTTGCGGACGTTTGTCACAAATAACTATCCAAGCTTTTTCAATTCTTGGACGCTTATATCAATCGTTAAAGCAAGAAACTGAACCTAATATTCTTAATAGACGCTGCTCTTAATAATTGAACAAGAATTCGCCAAGTTCCACCCTCAAAGGGTTAACAATTCAGCGAAAATCAGTTAAATACGATTTTGTTCCGTCCGCACAGGGTTAATTGGTTAACCCTTGGTTAAAACGTTTAATTCGGCCTGTAATCAATTAATTACTCTGTTCCCACACAATTAAGACACGGATATGCCATTGTCGCATCGCGTAAAATCACCTAATTTCAGTTCACAATCTTAAAGCGAAAGAAAGAAATAGCAACGCGAATTATTCGTGCTCCCTCTTTTTTCCACTCCACGATTGTCAACCGAACTCGTACATGTTTTACGCGACGTGACAATAGCGTGTCCCTAGCTTTGTAATTGTTAAAGGTTATGCTTTGATGGAAGCAGGTTCTTCTTCTTTTGGGGTTTTTAAATAAAAAGACACGGGTTTAAGAAAAAGGTAACTGATATATATATTTGATTGTATGTAGAAAATGTAATATACCAGGACTTTCTATGTCCTGTCC
The DNA here is from genome assembly GCA_028830335.1 of Eucera pruinosa. Lineage (NCBI taxonomy): Eukaryota > Metazoa > Arthropoda > Insecta > Hymenoptera > Apidae > Eucera > Eucera pruinosa. The sequence continues at coordinate 10,947,766 of JAMYCR010000008.1, read as the reverse complement.
GCACCGACTCTTTACGTCGAACTGTCGAGAAAACGACAGCCTTCGACACTTGTAGTTTTACAAACAATTGTCAACCTTTTCAGGTACGCTTGACCTTCGACAAGACGAGACGCTGCGACTCCGAAGTCTTGGGTTTTTCCCCGATTACTTTATTACGCCTGTAGCAGCGACACTCTAATATTTTTGAATAGGGAGTTTTTCTAAAGAAGAGCTGTTTTACTTCAACAGTAATCAAAAGTCACGCGCATGTGTATCATCGGCCAGCAAACATTGACATTACGAAAAGTAACAAGTAAGAAAGAGTGACCGTAGCGGAATGTAAACAAACGTTCTCCCCGCTCGTGCGTCTCTCCGATCGCCGGATCTTACCGGTTCCTCGTGGTTAATTCGCTGACGATGGGGAAACCAGTTTACGGAGAATCGAGCTCGCGTGGCTCGCGGCGGAGAAGAAACTCGTCTTACATTATTATCAGTCCGCGGTCGCCGGCGTGGCGAATGGGATACGGAAATCTAGCTTCCCGATTGCTCGTCGCTTCGCGCCGCTCGCTGCGACTACGTTGGTTAGGAGGGCGTGGTCCCCGCTGGGCAACGTTGCACATGTGAAACTGGCTTGCTGGTTACACAGGTGTAGCGGCTAAAAGGTTTGCCTCCCGAAAGGGACAGTCTACCCTTCTGATGATCCTTCAGCGGTGAAGGAGAAGTTTTGCCAAGCCCGCCGTCCATAACATCTACGGACGTGACCCTTGAAAGTGGTGATACGCACCCTTCCATCGCTGGTATAGGCTAACGCCTCGGTACAGCAAAGCTTGGGGCCTAGTGCCGTCTGGAAGCTTATGAAGACAATAATTCTGGGCGAATTAAGGGGGGCAAGGATTACACTCGAGACGGTGTCCGAGGCACGAGAACCGTGGGAGTTTACTCGCGAGAGGTTGGAACAATATTTGACGACTCCTCTCCGCCGAGCGAAAAGATAACACCACCGTAATTTATACGAGACGCGCTCCTCGCTCATTCGAAATTCTACCGTCTCCTTTGATACCGCGTCGAAGCGCAATAGCGCGTTTCCAATCGCGATAAAGCATCCACGGCGGTGCGTGCATTTCTGCTGGAGAAGATGAACAGTTTCTGCTGCGACTTCTTTAAACCAGGAAACAATCGAAATAACGAGTCGAATAAACTTCACGTGCTACACGAATCGAGCCGTACACGATTTAATAACGTGCCATCCTGTTCTCGGTTAATATTGGCGTGTAGCATTGGAAGGGAATTTTGGGCAGTGCAAAGATTAACAGAAGACAGTTTATCAAGAAGGATAGCGTAGATCTATGGAAACCTCTTCGATTAATCCTTAAGTTTCAACGTTAGTTTAAACGTTGAAAGTTGCGTAATTACTTCGGGCCGTTTCCTAAACCAGTAATGTTTATTATATAAATAAATATATACTATAAACTCTGCGCGCGTGTTCGTACGCGGTTACCAGAAATAAAGCGTAGCCAAACATTTATATTGCAATGGGTTCTCTATTAAAAGTAGCAATCGTTCTATAAGTCTTTCGAGCAAGACTATACTTGCAAGTACTCGGTTTTTCCGATGGGGCCGCAAAAGTTGCATCCAGATCATGGTTCTCGGTTTGCTTTACTTCTACGCGCGCGTCGCGGCTTCGACGAGTAATAATTTTTCCCCGCAAAGGAAGACGGGAATTGGCAGCGGCCGGGAGTTCAGGAATATTCTTGAAAATGAAAATGGCGGTGGATAAGGATAACGAAAGGCGGAAGTCTCGGTTGATTCACTAGGCGGATTCGCTTGCTCCCTATCCGCTATTGATTAAGGCCATCTCCGGAAGAGGAAAGAAAATCACCGCGAAGAAATTAGTTCTCGCGAAAAGTGGAAGGCGTTAGGCGGCGGCCTTGCTGTTACTTCAAATAGCAACGCCTCTTTAAACCTCCGCGCCTCGTTAAGAAATGAAATGGACAAGCAGAGATGTTGCTTGAGCATTGCTTTTTTTTTTTTTTTTTTAACAATAAAAATCACTATTGCTTTCCTCTTTCCGGGGGCGATGCCTCATCTTTTAACATTCTCCACGTCGAGTGAAAAGATTCGAATGTTTAAAGTTAGAATTTTTAGCTGAATTCTCGAGAATTCTCGAGCAATTAAAAACAGTATTGCAAGTGAGTCTCTGTTACAACGATTGTCAATCGCGTCATTAAGAATTCAAGTCGATTAGCCGTCGAAAATGAACTAAATTCATTTTTGTGAAGCTCAACGCTAATCGTCTGATTGAGTAATCACATTAGGATACTTAAAAAAAGTGAAGTTAATCAGTTAGGCTTCTGAGAAAAGTAGTAAATGCGTTATTTCACTTGGACGTGCATTGGTAATATTTATTCTAAATTTTGCAATGCGTAGGCATCGATATACAATGACTGGAAAAAGTATTCGTATACTACGAACCCTTGGCTTGAATTAAAAATATCTTTCTCGAAGCAAAGGCTCGTCAAAACGTGTTTCCACGCTAATAATCTATAAAATATTAGCTCCCAATTGCAAATGTATTATTAATTTATCGTTGCATAGAAAAAGACATTGCCAAAAGTATTCAAATTATATCAGGGTATTAATTTATCGTTGCATAGTGATAGATATTGCCAAAAGCAATCAGAATTCTACGGTCTGCGAATACTTCTTTCAGTCACTGTTACGTACAGATATGTTTCTTCTTAATTGGCTAGCAATGTACGATTCGAACTAAGTGTAAGTGAGATTCCCTTCCAAATCATCGCTTTCGCGTCGAAACAGATAATAGACTTATCTCCTCGAGGAACGAGAAACAGGAAATCGTAAAGTTTCTCGACGAAGAATTCCCGAGAAGAAACACTAGTTGGAGCTGTAATCCGTTAGCAGTAATTTTCCTAAACGCGATTTTCCGGCCGATCTACTCGCGTATGATGGCATTCGACTCCGACGATCCAATTACGCCAGCGATCACGCGAGTTAAACTTGTTATACGCGCGTTGCGACAAACGGCTGGGAAGTCGCAGAGCGAAGTTGCTAACAGGCGAAACACGGTAATCCGTTTAACGGTATTTTCTTACTTAGCGTCCAGTATCGCCGAACAGAGGCGTAGTTGGAAGATAATTTCGCAGGCGTGAACGCGGCTTTCGTTGGAGAAATTACATCGTCGACTGGTAGAAGCGCAATAGCCGATAGGAGAAACAAAATTGTACTGGTGCGAGAATAGATAGCATATTTGCAGATCGTTAGCAGTTAAGGTCGGGGTAGGCTCGCAAAATAGACCGGAAAATGGTAACCGTTACGTAACGCAAGGCTGTTTGAGGTAATCGCGCGAAGTGGAACGTAGCAATGAAGCGCACGAGAAAGACTTTCAATGACTCTCTCTCGCTCATAATTATTTAGTAGTTCCGAGCTTTAGCCAGATTTTAAATGCACGCTTAAATGGAACGGCTCTACGTGTACGGGGTGTCTGCTTTAACCGAACCAGGCGAAATATTTCGCATGGAATTGGGAATCTCGCGAAAATGCTCGCGTTCAAGGTAAGCCTGAGCATGTCCTGGCTTTTTTCTACTTAAAACATATTCAAAGGCAACGAATATCCGGTGATTTATGGGCAGGAGTTTAAATGCCTTCAAAAGTTGGACAATCATTAATTGAAAGCACACACGTATATTTTCTCTACGGTGCAATATTATCTCTATTTTAATTCGTGTGATTATATTGCACCGTAATTAATCGGACAGAGCACCTAAATATGTTTATATCGTCAATCATATCGCCGACCAGAGCTATCGTACTCCATTACAGTCTTTTTTACGGTGTCCGAATTTCACCGTCCGTCCGTCCGTCCGGTTTTTGAAAATAAACGAAACTTCGTATGGTATGCTTCCGTTGTTCTTAAATAAAAGAACGAGAATCGCAATATTCACTTTCAACCGGAGGGCGAAAACAGGACAACGCGAAAAGGCTCTTATACTTGAGGCTAGTCCGACCAATTCTATTCTACTTCGCTTAAGAATCGGCTGGTGGACGTTGACATACTCTACTTAACACTAGGTTTACGGAACTCATCACGTTGACGTCGTTCAGATTTTATACATAAAATTATAGAGACGATAAATATTATTTTTCACTACTTTATATTAATTTTACGTAATACAATGGTATGAGTATGTATTCTACGTGATTCTCTTCATCCTCACGCTTCTACTTTCGAATATTTGTATACAGTGTACGTATTTTTCCGGAAACCTGTCGAATTATGCACTTAACGTCCGTAAACCTAGTGTGTTAATATTGGTCTGACCAGAGTTACTTTATTCTACGTGCGATTTGCCCGATCATCTTTACCTCATTCTACTTAATCCTCTATAAGTCGAATATTATTTAATTTCACGATAAAAGAAATTACAATCGACTCGAAATGTGGAAATCAGCAACTAGTAATTACCGTATCGGTGTTTAACACTAGGTTTACGGAACTCGTCACGTTGACGCCGTTCAGATGTCATACCTAAAATTATAGAGACGATAAATATTATTTTTCAGAACTTTATGTTAACTTTACATAATACAATGGTATGAATATGTATTCTACGTGATTCTCTTCATTCTCACGCTTCTACTTTCGAATATTTATATACAGTATACATATTTTTCCGGAAGCCTGTCAAATTAAACACGTTACGTCCGTAAACCTAGTGTTAACATCGATACGCTTGCGAAGGAGAAAAATACAACAGTAGGATCATAAGGAAATTAGATAAAATAGTAAGCAAGTACGATAAACAAATATTTGCCCTGCTTAATCTGGCCAGAATTGTTCTGCTTTACTTAATACCTGGCTGGCCTGCATTGCTCTGTTTTACTTACGGTGTGTCTGACCAATGTTAGTCTTATTTTACTTTGGGTGTAAACCGTGCTGCTCTATTTTATTCAAAATTCGGCTGGCCTAATTTTGCTTAATATTTGCTTGGTCAGTTCTGCTCAGCTGTTCTACTCTACTTGCAGCTTGCCTAGAAAATGCTTACTGCGCTTAACCCTTTCGCTGCTACGACTAAATCCTACGCGGGCTTTCGACAATTGGATAGACGTTTGCTAAAAGTATACAATTTCTGGTATAATTTGTGCAACAGCCGCGCAGTGTGTCTAAGTATTGGGTTGAAATTTCGTTCGTTTGCCGCGAAACCATTTTGCGTTTAATTCGCCGATACTTATTTTGTCATTTTCACATTTCCGTTTGGATTAATGGAAATTCATTTCGGCAAACAGTTCGTACAAAAACAGTCTAGCTTTTATTGACATTCGTACATTTGAACGTAGAGATATCGTCTCGATATTTAACCCAATATTTTACACACCTGTATTATCCGCGTATCGATAATCGCTATCTTTATCCACGCTTTTAGCCTTTAATTCCAAGATGTCGTGGCGAAAGGGTTACGATATAACGCATCTACCCGCTTTGTATCTTATTTGTTACTATCAGAGTGCGGATTTCTACACGTTTACCAGAGATTGGAATTCTCTAAACAGCGTATTCTCACGCAATTGCAATATTTAGAAGGTAAAACAAAGTGCCATCGTACTTTTACTTCTTCAATTATGCTTCTAAAAATCCGCAGTCTGGTAATTATTCTGCTTTGCCGGCTACGTTTGAAGCAGGCATCGCGTATGTCTGACAATCTTGCGCTTTTGCAATGTCCGCAACAAATTTGCAACGTCTTCGCGATGCTTTACGAGGGTATAGCAGATGGTTGCCTGTCGGACGTTGGGAATTGGCTACGGGCTATGGAAAAAGTTTCTCGCTTGCGAGCTGCTGGCTGCGCTACGTTGCATCGTAGACGATGGTCATGGGCGTCGATCGTTTCGTTACTCGAACCACTGTCGACGCGTTTAACACCAGGTTTACGGACGTTACGTGCATACGTTGACATGCTTCCGGAAAAATACGTAGACTGCATACATGTATGTAAAATATTCGAACGTAGAAGCGTGAGGATGAAGAGAATCGCGTAGAATACATATTCGTACCATTGTATTACGTAAAGTTAACGTAAAGTAGTGAAAAATAATATTCATGGGCACTATAATTTTAGGTATGAAATCTGAACGGCGTCAACGTGGTGACGAGTTCCGTAAACCTAGTGTTAAACACGAAAATAGAATTATTGCTCTTCCAGCAGCAACAATATTCCCCGGGGAACTCTGAACAGGGCGTAAAACTATCATTTTTTATAGCTTCGCTGAAAACCCGTGGGCGAGATTTACTCTATTCCTGGGCCACTTGTAAATAGATTGCGGATTTTTATGCAAATTCGTTATTTCATAAGCACAGTGGAATCCGCTTATTACGATCACTTCGGGTCTTGCGATTTTTTATAAGAGTAACTGGCTAATAACGTTACACGGTGGATACAACATTTTCATTGTTGAAGTCAATTTGTTAGAAACAACTATGACATTTGTACGTGCACGGCTTAATGGGTATACTATCTTTATTTTTGCTTTGGAAGGATAAAAAGATCGATTCGCAACGAGATTTATGTATTTACGCGTCTTCTAATCATTCTTGCCGCGTACTTGGGTAAAACATAAAAGAAACGCTTCGGTTAACCCTCTATAATACCATGTGGCTTGCATGTTACACACCCATAAAGTTACTTTACTTTGTAGTCATTAAACAGGTGCATTGTGACGGTATACCACCGTCTAACGATTCGCTTGTAACAATTATTATCTCCTAGTATGCAGATAATAAATAAAGAAACAATTTCCTCCCAATTAAATCAATCTCGGGTTATAGAGGGTTAGAAGCAAATGAATTGCTAATTGTTATCGTTTGCTTTTAAGTATAATCGTCATACGCGATACCAACAACCAACGAAGTATTTTTACCTAATTTCCGCTAAAAATCCGTAGTCTACTTATAATTAATCTCCTAGAGAACAGAAAAAAATTGATAAAAGACTGCTAGCTTGTTATCAGCTCGCAAAGTAATCTAGTAAACATCGACGCCTATGAACTTAGCTTTAAAGTTAACGATAGTTGAACAAGGCTACGATTACAGTGGACGCGTATTCGAACGATTTAACATCTCAACGAATGTCTCTCGCCTGTTCTATCGGTGAAGAGCAACAGGCGTGATAGTATTCGTCGAAACGTAGTTTAAACGAACCAGCGTCCACCGTAATCGGAAGCTAAGATGGGAAGGAAAGCGTTTCGAAGGATAATTACGCGCGCGCGGCCGTATTTTTCCTCATTAACCTGCATCTCTGGTGCTGTTCAGGCAAAGTGGATGAGAAAGCGACGCAACTGCACGCGATAGCGTCGCTGAAGGTGCTGCTGGATGCCACCAAGTCGCAAAACGGCGCCGCGACGTCGACCGCCGCCCATTACTCCGGTGCCTCGTCGAGAGAGACCACTCTGCAGCTGCAGCAGGGCTCCCAGGGCACCACCACGACCACCACTACGACGACAACTACCGCTGGCACCACCGCCGGCATCCAGGAACTTCCCAACGGCGGTATAGCCGCTGGCCTCGACGCGGGCCTCGATTCGGTAATTGTCACATTCGACGGATGCCACGTCGCCTCCTCCTCGCAATCCTAATTCTTGCGGCTATCTCCATACTATTCCGGGTTTCATACGTCCCTAGTAACCCCTGCCCATTAATATTATTATAGACAAATCGAGCGGAGGCATTTGAAAAAGTAGCCGCCAGCCTTAATTTGGGAATTGTAATCAGGGTTTTACATCGCGATCCCAATTCTTGTGGCTGTCACCATACCATTTGAAGCTTCCTATGTTCCTAGTAACCCTGGCTATTAATACTATTATGGACAAATTGAGGAGAGGCATTTGAAAAAGTAGCAGCCAGCCTTAATTTGGGAATTATAATCAAGGTTTTACATCGCGATCCCAATTTTTGTGATTATCGCCATACTATTTGAAGCTTTCCTACGTTCCTAGTAACCCTGGCTATTAATACTATTATGGACAAATTGAGGGGAGACATTTGAAAAAGTAGCCGCCAGCCTTAATTTGGCAATTGTAATCAAGGTTTTACATCGCGATCCCAATTCTTGTGATTGTAGCCATACTATTTGAAGCTTCCTACGTTCCTAGTAACCCTGGCTATTAATACTATTATGGACAAATTGAGGGGAGACACTTGAAAAAGTAGCCGCCAGCCTTAATTTGGGAATTGTAATCAAGGTTTTACATCGCGATCCCAATTCTTGTGATTGTAGCCATACTATTTGAAGCTTCCTACGTTCCTAGTAACCCTGCCCATTAATATCATTGTAGACAAATTGAGAGGAGGCACTCGAAAAAGTAGTCACGAGCCTTAATTTGCTAATTATCAAGTGTTTACCTCGCAATCCTAATTCTTGTGGCTGTCGCTATACTATTCCAAGCTTCATACTCTCCTAGCAACATCGATCATCGGTATTGCCATTGCCGAGGAACCGTGCGCTAGCAAATTCGAGCAAAAGAAGCTCGCTGAAAATCAGTACTCCGATTGCAAACGTAAAAGCTGGGTAGTCTCCCAAAGCGGCAGGATATCGACAGTTTGTGAGTGGCGCGTGAGGGTAGTTAGCGAGAGCAGCCGATAACAGCTGCATTCCTGACTCGTGCCAACTCGGGGGCAACGACGGTAGCCGCAATGCCGAGGCGAATTTCTAACTAGACAGGAGTCGCTTGAGCTAGATGCTAGGGTTGGTCCAACGACGGGAACAACGGGGGCCACGCGACAGACCGAAAACGTTAATTCGCCCCGTGTCCTTTGCGATTCCATTCCCCCAGAGGCGGGCTAAATTCGGCAAAGGTCGAGGCATGGAATTCCGTGTAGCATTTTTTTCGTCAACGATCCACGGAACACGGGATCGTAATTTAAATTCGTTTCCCGTCACGAAGCCCGGCCCGCTCCAAATCCTGCCGCTCGTTTTCTGATTTCCCCCCCCCCCCCCCCCCTCGCGGCGGGCCACCTCTAAAATAACTGCAGTCGCTGTCCGAACTCGACGAGCAGGCCAATTATCGTCTATCGATCGAATCGAAGCGACCAGTCTCGCGAATCAACGAACCGTTCGACGTGTACAGCGGGCCCGTCCGAGCCGCCAACTTCACGCCGACGTTTCTTTCGCTTTGCCACGGATCGGAAGGCACGGAAGAAACGTTGCACCTCCGACGAATCGATCCACGCCTCACCGGAAATTTCTATTCGATTTCGCATAGATACCGATTCCCTCGGATGCCCGCTAGGGATGGCAACGATGCGTCGTTGTTTTGAGAATATCGACGTTTGGAAATCGGTGCGTTAGACGATAGACGGTATCGAAGCTAAGAAACGGTGGTTTATTTTTGTTTCACTTGTTTGCTTACTGGATGCACCCGTTGGAATACAAATACGTCAATGCGAAATGAAGAGTAGATCGGCTAGCACTTTTACGTTAGCTACTGCGAAATAGAGACGACGAATGTCAAATTAATTAAACGATCCGGGAATCTTGGTTCTTAGAAGTCAGTAGAAGTACACCGAAATAGTCTACATCGGGGTAAATGTTGCTCGCATAAGTAAAGTACGCATTCTATTCATCGGATCCGAGGAATAGATACAAAACGTTAACATACAGAATCTCTTAATTACGCGAATAAAGCAGAGATCCGAGTAGCATGTAAATTTGTTGAATTTAACTAGGTGACTAAAAACTAATAAACCAGTTTAACTAAAGCGCGAATTGCCCGATAACAACGCGATCACGCGTCTTCGAACGTCTCAGCGGTATTTTTTACATTCTACACCCGTGCATCGATGTTTTCCACCGTTTGCCACCCCTAGAATCGATGCCGTACGATTTCCCTCGCCAACGCAGGAAGCTGTCGATCGATAAATTTTTATCTACTGTGTGGCGTGTGTCGCGATGGAAATATTTCTTGCCGATTTTCCTCTGGGAGAATCCACCCCTGCCGCGCAACTGACCGGTTGTCGCTCAACGCGAAAACGCGAGCAACGATATCGTCCTATCTCGAATTCCGTCCGTCCGACCGGGGACAGAGATAGATGCTTCGTAATTCGGCTGGACGCGCGAGCAGCGAAGGAGGCTTCGATAGGAAAAATGAACCGAGGAACTTCTTATTTTCCAACCGGTCGACCTCTGACAAACGACTGCTGTCGAATTCTTTGTCAGCCCGCCTCGGCTGCCGGCTGTAACGAAGACATTTATAGCGGTGAAACAGCCGCGACAATGGCTGAATATCGGGGAATTGGGTCGTTTCGTATAGAGAAAGGACGTCGGGCTGAAAACAAGGCAATTGGGAAGAGTGGCTTTTTCGTTCCCCGGCGAGACTTTCATTTTTTTTCAACGATTCGCCGTCAATGTTGGCGGCTTCGTCCGAACGGCTTTCAACTTAATGCCCTTTGCGGTCTCCTTTCAGACTTTCTCCTTCTTCGTATCCTCGTTGGCGAAAGTAACGTGCCGTGAATCGCGCACGCGGCTCTTCGCGGTTCCATTTTCACGGTCATCCGTTTCCGGGCGATTTGAAGCTCGCCGCGAACGAATCGGGACGGTTTCGAGCGAACGACTACGGCTGCACGGTTAATTCGAGGAGAAACCAGACGATTGAAGCGCGAACGGGTTTTCCATGAAGGAGAAATTGGCAGCGCGAGCTTTTCCCCGATATTAGCTGGCGCACGCGGCGAGGCGAGGTGAGGCGAGGCGAGGTGAGGCGAGGCGAGGCGAGGCGAAGCGAGGCGGGGCGAACGCGGATCGCGGGGGGATTCTCGAACCTCTTTGTCCTAAATGAGTGAGAAGGCCTTTTCATTTTGAATGCACCGCGAATCTGGGTCAATTCTGGCTACACCCGGCGTCGCTGCGCGCTACACATTGCCTATTTCAGTCCCTCTTTTGCCCTCGGATAATCGAAGCAAAGTCACCAGCCGATGCCTTTTCCGCCCGAGTTCCGCGTTTTCTGCTACCACCAGACTCTCCCTTCCCTTCCCTCTGCCCTCCTCAAGTCCTCAAGGTCGCCTATCCTTTCGCAATTTTTCGCCTCCGTCTGTCGATCTTGATTAATCTTCCCCCGTTCCACATTGGGTCACGCCGTAAATTCGCTTTCGCTGCAAAACACGTTGACGTCGACGTTGACGTTACTTTACGTACCGGAAGTATATTAACCCCTCAGCGATGACATCCGCGAGACGCGCGGACTCTGGTTTCCCGTTAGGATTAGCATAAAACGATTAGGAACTATTTAGAACGGAAGAAACTATTTATTTGCAACTGCAGGACGCGTGGCTAGTTTTATTACTTTATGAATAGTGAGATACGTTATTACAGGTGGACAAATTAATACGGTTTACTTCTGTTCGAGTCGCGAATTCGTTACGTACCTGTGAAAATGCTGAAAATCTTTTGATATTGAAATTGTATCCGCTTTTCTGTGCATATTCTTATAAAATCCCGAAAGCTCGATAATTATTAGTACACCTAATAGTTGCACAATGGACGAAGTTTGTTGGAATACGCAAATCTTTTCCATTTAAACTTGAGAGGAGCGGAAAACCTCGCCGTCGCTAAAGGGTTAATCGTTTTCCGTTTTGGGAAGCCTATAAATTGGCTGAAATTTGCGATCTACTTTGACGTTTGTTAGAGGATTTCCACGTTGTCCGGGTTTCGTCCTGGTTGGAAACGAACGTTACGATCGTATATCTATCGTTGCTTTCGTAGTTGAAGGCGACGAAAACAGGTATGCGACGTTTCATTTATTTTCAACCGAGCAACGAAAACCCAACGGGAAATCCGGACAATGCGAAAAGGCTCTTAGAGCGTTCTTTTGAGACACCTTAAATAAATCTTCCAACACCTCCGAGTGTCCTAAGGATAATACAGTGGCTTGCAAAAGTTTCCGGCTAAAGTGTAACTTCGCCGTTACATTATTAAAGCGAAGAATGCTTAACAACGTGGCTTCATTACATTTTAATCTAAGCCATTGCAATTCACGTTACAGCTCGTGAAATACGATTGAACTTAGAATGTTCGTAGAAAAAGGTTCATTGATATAATATTATTTGCATTAAAATACAATTACCATAGGCTGGCTGGAAACTTTTGACAGCCACTTTATATCACAAGTTCGACTCGATTTGGAAGTATAATACTTTTCCCACGCGCTTAGTCGGCCGTACTTTTTTAATATAAAATTCGGCGCGAACTTAATCCTCTTCCTATTGATTAAAACGACGATGCGCTGCAATTGCAAGCGATCCTGAGTAGCGTGTAAAACTCGGAGAAAGAATTTCGAAATTCTATGCCTCTCTCGTTACAACTTACAAGAGCATTCGTTTGCTATTCTAAGAGAAAACGACTCGAGTTGAGATATTGCCGCTTAATGTTTCGAGTACGATTATTATCAAGTATCTGACGTCGGTTTGCATTTATTTCTCGAGCATACAAATTTACTTTTCAAGCATCCTCGTCTAACAAACAAATTAATGGGCAAATTCCATTCGTTTTAAAACGCGCGACTCGCGTCGTTTTGCCTTACAACCGCGGAAATAATCTTCAACTCTTTTCTCGAGATCAGAAGAACTTTGCCCGTGTATCGTGGCTCGCTTCAAAGTTTATACTTTCCAACGTCTTCGTGCGACGTGCTTCGCAGTGAAAGGGTTAAGAGACGACCGAATGTGTAAGCCTTTCGAAGGCAGACGCTTAACGGTGTCGCGTGGCTCAGTGGAGTAAGCCGATTTCTGGTCGGACATTCGCCGGCGGAATTGAGAAAGACGCAAAACGGTGGCGCAGCCATGGTCGGGCAGTCGGCGAAATTATCGTTGTAGTCGGCGGAAATTACTCGTCGCCATTATACCCGGCGGCAATTATCCCAGGCGAAACGATTGCAGCTGGAAAATGCAAACACCTACGAGGCCATTGTGCCGCGGTTAGCCGAGGATGAATATAAGGGCTTCCTGCTTTGTGCCTTTGCCGAGCATCTCGCGGTTTTTGCGAGCCTATATCTCTCCCTCTCTCTCTCTCTCTCTTCTCCCACGGCTTTTATTGTGTTCCCTGACAATAAGCGCCGGCCCAAGTGTATCGCGGATACGAAAACTCAACCCCCCATCCCCTTAATTCCATTCCAACGGATTAAACGGAGGCGTGTTAATTAGGAAGCTTCGCGAACGCGCGAATGATTCCGTTGTTTCTTGTTTGTGGAAAATCGATGCCTGGAAACGGAGTGTTTGCATTTCAGGGAGAGGAGGATGAACCTCCTGAGGCGTTGGACATGGGCTGGCCCAGCAGTTCCAGGAAGAGACTAACTTATATTTTGGTGGCGCCAATCCTGATCCCTCTGTGGCTCACGTTACCGGACACAAGGACACCCAGGGGTAAGTGCTGCAAGAAGAAGCGTCGGCACAGCGGAGTCGTTTTATTCGGGACACTTGGAGGCGACGCTATCGTCGCATCGCGCGGAATTTCATGATTTCGGTTGACAATCGTAGAGTGGGCGAAAGAGGTAGCAACACGCGTTATTTTTCGCTCCGCGATTGTCGAGTGAACGCATGCGTTTCACTTGACGTGACAATAGTCTGTCCTGCCCTTTAACTTTAATTAGAGAATGCTTCTGTAGCTGCGCATGCTAAGAAATAATTTACCCCTTCAACTTTGCACCTGATGCGAAGTATCGAAGTAAGATATTAGACGTCGTGTGTATTCGTTACTCTGAATTGTAAAAGTTTAAGATGAGTTAAAGAAGTTGAACCAAACTTCGTTATAAATGTTGCATATATTTGCCCTATTCGGATCTTATGTTACGCCACGAGTGAGACTCGTTGTTACCGAGGAAAAGGGTTAACGTATCATCGGCCCAAGACTTTGTTTCGATTACCCAAAAAGGAAGGAGCACTGTTTCGAATATAGGGTGAAAAGGAAGAGATCCATTCTCAAGGGCTGTAAATTTTTGGTCTTCGGTTTCATAGAGGGATATCAAAGGCACGGATTGCTTTACCCTTTTCACGAAATAAGAGGATCCTACGGACGATCAGGTTTACGAGTTGCCCTACAAATTCTTTTCCGATGTCACCTTGCCTTCTTCAAATTTTGAGGGCTCTATTCACTTGAGAATGTTATCATTGGATCGGTTTAGTAGCAACGATATGTAAAAGTACTTTATATCGTTAAGTGGCGATTAATTCGCTGTTTCTACAATCGAGTTAGTCAAACTTGTTGGTTACACAGTTTAAACATTCATTCGTATTAAAACTTTACGTTAGAAGTTACATTAACTGCGTTTGTCGTAAAGTTTCCCGGTCGCAAAACATACGAACGTTTAGTATTACGGGATTACACATTAGAATTCGGTGTTCCTACAATCGAGTTAATCGAATTCGTTGGTCACGCTATGAATAGAAGACAGTTTTAACATTTGTTCGCATTAAAAATTTACATTTCAAGTTACGTTGCTACGATTGTCAACTATAAACTTTGCCAGTCGCAAAGCCCGACGAACGTTTCGCGTTGCAGAGTTGCACGTTGGAAACGGGCTTAATTTTTGCAACCGAGGCACACCGAATTAATTTCACCCCTTAATATATCCAACGCTTTGCTTTCGCGAGTGCGCGGTCTCAATGGAATATGGTTCCGGTGTCGCGGTATTAGGAGAGCTCCGACGCTAAAACGGTTAGAATGCGGAATGTAATCTTTGTAGGCAAGCGGTTAGCCGATTCACGAGCCAGCGAAAATCGCTGGGTGGTGTGTAGAAGGTTAGAGCGGTAATTCAATGGACGGTCCTTCCCCTTTGCTCGCCATTTTCCTCCCCCCCTCTCTCTAGACATATATATCTCTCTCTGACCTCTTCGAGCAAGCACTTGGAACGTGTGCTGCTTGCACGGCAATGAAGTTTTCCGAAAATAACCGATGAAACTTTCTTCCGTACTTGGCGATGCAGCGAATAATCGGCGGCGGGTATTTCTGGCTGGCCGCTGCAATATTTAACGCGACCGTTCGATCGCGCCAGCCATCCAGCGGCATTCTACTCGCCGCGAGAAACTCTATTCTATAGCGGTTCATTCACCGTTTCGCGTCCAACTTTTCCTTTTCCACAAAATTCAATCAGCTGACAGTGAGAATCGTAGCGACGTCGGTCCGTTGGAATTTTATTAAAAAATTGCCGTTCGTCGTCGTTATTACGAGAAGATTCGATATAGGTATCGTTAAGTTCTCGAAAACGTAGAGAAATCGCTGAGCACGCGCGTCGACAAATGTACGGTATTTCTTCCGTGAATTAGAATCGCCGTGCACTGGATTCAAGCCCAATGTTTAATGGTTTAAACGCAAGATTGGTTTTAGTGAAAAAGTTCATCGCAAGTTGTTTGAATTCGCTTAGAAACGGAGGAGAGATTCTAATCAAATTGGAGTAATTTCGTTGCACGCGTTCAGATTGGTGTACAAAGCAGGAGAGGCTAGTGGAATTATTATTAGTGGAGCGGATCTTTATGCGTTTACGGGTAACTCGGATTTGCGAAAAGGTTCGCGATGCGCGTAAAATGTAATAGCGTACCAATTATCTAAAGCTAGGTATTCGTTGCGATATTTGAGGGGTTAATTCTTAATTTTTGCACATGGGGTAAAGTACGCAGCAATCGACGCTAAACCAGTTATCGACACTTTCTATTATTTCGATTACAAATTAAGTTTCCTTAATAAGTGTTTCCTTATAAACTACAGTCAATTATGTTTTGTCTAGTTTCTGCCATAGCAACGATTTAAGTTACTAATAATTGAAATCGTATAGTGCGTCGATTCCTGGGTACTTTGATATAAAAATACAGATTCGCATAAGGATCCGTAGTCTACTTGTAGTACATATTAATCTTGCAAAACGTAAGAGAGAACCTAACTAACTCTTCGACAAAGATGCGTCGAATCCTCTGTAGCTTCTTTTAATAACAAAAATTCAATTTTGACCACGTTACCTTCGTTAGTTTCATTTCGATTCTTGAATCCGCCACTTCATCCGCAACAGCGAACTACTATTCTGAAATTTTACGCTTCATCGCGTCGATTACTCGACGCCGTTTGCCGTCGATAAATCTGAAACTTTTATCTCCCCGTTTGATAAAGTTCCGTTCTTCGTCGACATCGACACGTTTCGCGAAGGAGATTTCATCGAATTTCAAGTGTCCGATAGTGTCGGACGTGACGAGTGCAAGGTCACCTCGAATGGCTATCGGAATGGAAGGCAATTAATAAACGAGGTTCTAAGATGGACGTTGGACGGGGCGCCGCTTGTGTCTGTTATTCAAAACCGTTTCCCAGGCTGCCATCAATCACGGACGTGCTGCATTATCACGGCCTATTAACGGCCTGTATTTCAACGCGACACAATGCCAGCGACGAAAGATGATATTGACACGCTAATTTCGAATCGACGACTGATTGTTGCCTCGCACTGGCATTCAGCCTCGCGCCGCGCACAAGCCGCTTTTCATTGTTACAGAAAATTGCCACGCGGCCTCTCCATTTCAATTTATGCCCTCCTCCCCGTCCCTGGCAAAAATTCATTTCTCCCTTGCCCTGGCGTAGCAGCCGGGAAATCGCCAACGATAAATTCACTTTCACGATCGTTCGCCTCGTTTACGTTATTTCGGCTTCCGACGATGCTTCGTTTCATTGTCGCGTCGTTAAAAAGATGGCGCGTTCGAGCTTTCGGAGACTTACGGGACTCGCCGAGGGGAGCGAAAAGTGTCTAATCAACGCGGATCTTGAAGTCGATCTTTAGACACACTGAATATGGAAGAATTGATTCAGAAAGTACGTTCGAGATCGTCAATCCAAGATTATTACTAGACTGTGGATTTATTATGCGAATACGCGCTTAAAAAAAATGGAATATTAACAGAGATTTGTTTCATCCGCTAAAAATTACTTTAACTACTGTGCTTTCGATATTTTGTATATTTTGTCAGCAATACCGTGAGTATCGCGCGACTTTTACTACACTCAATATTCCCGTAAACGTATAAGAGTCCGCAGTCTAATCGTCGCACTAGCATCAACAAAGATTACTTCGTAATTGCAAACCTGGTACTTTGTAATATTCATTTAGTATTGAGCGTGGAAAAGCAAAAGCGTTATTCCAACAATGTTCATTTATTACTCGAATACGAAAATGGTACAAATACACTTTGCTAAAGGTTTTGCCAACGGGAACTTTAACAATCCTTGCCGAAATTGATGATAATTTTGTATCGACAACTTCGAACGTATTTTTTAATCAATTTCTTTGTTAATCTTCAATGCAATAGAACGTCGATTTTTCGCCGTAAAAAGTTGACTTTGAGATCTAAGTGGATTTAGACATTTCTACGCTTCTCGATTAGCGCTACGAGCACCGAAACTATTGAACCACTTTCGTTTAACACCCTGTACCTGTACGTATCGTTAAAAAGTAACGATCCGAAGCTCCTCTAATTCCGCAAGTTCTCGTTCAAGATTTATAGTGACGTTCTATAAATGTCGGGCATCGTTTCCTGCTTCTCGAAATATTTGCCGCTGATCCTCGTTAAATATAAACGGACCGGATGATTAATTGCAATCTCCGCGTAACGCCCCGATATCAGCATGATAATTAAGGTCCCCCTCTTTAGCACCGCGATGGAGAATATTTTGTTCCCTCGACAAAGGATTAAAGGCGAAAAAGCTTCGATGATGCTTCTGTCAGGTTTTTCCCCCGTAAATTCGTGGCCTACTTTTTTCTCAAACTCGACGAATTACATCGGCCCACGTACAAATGGGGCGAATTATTATACCGAATTAGATCGTTACAAGTTACTACGATTTAGTTGCCTCGCTGTTATTCGTCTAATATATTATTTGACCGTTGGAAGCTTTAGTTGCTCGCGTAATGTATTATTCGAACGTTCGAAGCATCAGTCGTTCGTGTAATCTGTTAATTTAACCCTTTGCGGACGAGACGTAATAACACCTATGGGAGTACTTTAGTTTTGATTTCTACGTCTTTGAATTTTCAGGCTTTCGAGTTCCAAACCATATAATTACTAACGATTTCAAATGTTTGTTATTGCGTTAAGTATTCATTACGTTAAGTTTTCTGCTTTAAAAGTCGACAAGGATTTAGAAAGCCAAAAAATGATTAGGCGACTATTTGTCGACGCTCGTCGGCAAAGGGTTAAACGTTCAAAACGGAACTCGTCGAAGAGATTCACTTCTAACTTCTCCTGTATTTATTTACAATTGTCTAATTCCTTAAAACGCGCGCCCAATAGTAGCCGTATCACTGGAAACAATAGCGTAATGGAAAAGCTGATTCTCGAGGCCAATAATATTAATACCGTCAAGATAGGGAAGCACACGATTCTTGCCTTGCGAATGCAATCGCGGCCGATTCAATCTCAGATTTCGATTATCGCGATACGAAGTCTTGGGCGTGGTACAAACCCATCGTAAAAGGCTGGCGTGTGTGCTCTTACAAAATTGCAAACTCGATTCCGCGGCAAACACAACCGGGAAAGAAGGAGCACCGAGATGTTTTCGGCCGAGAGGAGGAGGGATTCAATTCGAATAGAATCCCCTTTGAAACGGATACGAGGCGAAGGCGGAATGGGGATTTCTATGGTCTGATTGGCGGCGTGCGTTTGTGTGTTGCAGGGAAAAAGTTCTTCGCGGTGACGTTCATCGGCTCGATCTTCTGGATCGCGGCGTACTCGTACCTGATGGTCTGGTGGGCGAACGTCGCCGGCGACACGGTTCGCATCCCGCCGGAAGTCATGGGCCTGACGTTCCTCGCAGCTGGGACCAGCATCCCCGATCTGATCACCAGCGTGATCGTCGCGAGGAAAGGATTCGGCGATATGGCCGTGTCGAGCTCCGTCGGCAGTAACATTTTCGACGTGACCGTTGGGTGAGCACCGACTTCCCGTTTTGCTCCCAA
This sequence comes from Eucera pruinosa, assembly GCA_028830335.1. NCBI lineage: Eukaryota > Metazoa > Arthropoda > Insecta > Hymenoptera > Apidae > Eucera > Eucera pruinosa. Next base: position 10,928,809 of record JAMYCR010000008.1, on the reverse strand, counting down.
CTTTCGATCTCCTTTCCCGAGTTTCCCCGTAAGAAGAAGGTATTTTTCGACGCGAGTAGCCCGTGACTTGGCTGCAGATGTTTATAGGAAAGGATGGGGGTGGGGGCGGAAAACAGGGATTGTTGTGAAACAATATTGACACACAATTATTGAATTTTATTACTTCTGGTTGTTGACCGTGGAGAGACAAGATTCAACGATTTTAACTATTGGATAAAATAGTATTCGTTCGCGACAAGAAGGCACGCAAGTATTTACATTCCCGTTCTACGTACACGCTACTAGCCTTTCTACCGTCTTCAATATTAAACGAAGACGTTAAAAATTGACGGTGGTTTAATAACGAAAACGGCGTGTGGCGACACAGAAGACAGCAAACCATATCTACAGTGAGGATGTAAAGACTCGTCTGCCTTCTTTTCGTGAACGGACAGTACGTATATTCGTCTCCATTCTTTATCATTTCTAAATCCTTTGCTTGTAAATTCTACGATAAATTTCATCAATTATACGTGGATAATTTTGATGAATGATAATTCTTCGATTTCTCTCCGATAGCTATTCTTCTCTCAAATCTTTGATAGATATTTTTCTCCCGTATAGTTCATATAGGATGAATATACAGGGTGAGTTTCTAACTTGATCACCTTAAATAACTCGCGCAACATTTGTCGTAGAAGAAAACGTTTGAAATAAAAGTTGCGTGGTATCGTAAGGGGAGATATAGTATCATAGTTCTACTTCACACCGCGTAACATTGATTTTAAACATTTCTCGTCTCTATTGAGTAATGCACGAGTTACCTAAGGTGATCAGGTTGCGGGACTTACCCTGTATATATTAGCAGCAAAGCTAATTATATACTAATTCGGCATTTTGTGGATTGGCCGAGCTAGATTCAAGCAACAATTCGAAAAGATTTCCACGAGTTTGGGGCCAATTTTTAACAGCGTCGCCGCTCTCACGTGTCGTTTAATTTGGTAAATCGAGCAGCAAGCGAGATAGCGTCGAGTTTCAAAGGAACCGCTCTAGCGTAGCAGTGGTATGTTTTATCCATTTTGACCCGCTTTCTGAGAGAATAGAGATTCCTTGGACGTTAAACGCAAGAGTTCCGTTTCCTTGCCTCGATCCGGCGAGATAATTTATCGGTATTTGTTTTCTCGGCAGTCCGATGTAGGTCGCGTATGGATTTACACGCGGGCTCGGTTATAAGCGGCCATCGCTAGGCGTTATCGAGGGCATCGGTTATGGCAATTTTCACGCGAGACACACAATCTGCCGCCGATATAAAAGCTCCTGGCAAAGATTGCCGTTAACGCGCGCCCGTTACCGCGGATACCTTCAACGAAATCTTCTGCCCCGGTTAGATACTCTGCCACGACATTTCGACCGCTGCCGCGTTTCGATTCGGCGACGGAAAGAGCTTACAAAAATGCAGGCAGGTTCGAAGAAACGTGGGGAACATTCGATAGGTGAATTCTGTGCGTCAGGGCAATTAAACACTAGGTTTACGGAACTCGTCACCACATTGACGCCGTTCAGATTTCATACGTAAAATTATAGAGACCATAAATATTATTTTTCACTACTTTATATTAATTTGACGTAATACAATGGTACGAGTATGTATTCTACGTGATTCTCTTCATCCTCACGCTTCTACGTTCGAATATTTATATGCAGTATACGTATTTTTCCGGAAGCCTGTCGACGTATACACGTAACGTCCTTAAACCTAGCGTTAAAAAAGGTCTCATATCGATACGTTGATTTCGCTTTGCTTTTGAAATCGTAAGCAATTAAATTTTGCAGTAGAGACGGTCAAAAATACTCACCCTCGACGTTACTTGCTCTCTCGATTAAACAGAGACTCTAGGAATAGAGTTATGGTATATAAATAAGGATACTAAAATTTAGTATTTATAGAGCGAAAGGTTCTGTTCAGAAGAGAATATTCTGACAGAAGCAAGGATAAAGATGAGTCAGTCGAGCGTGAGTGAAACGGAGAATTCTGCATTTTCGAGCGCTTCCAATACTTCAAAATTTAATCGTCTACATCTTAAAGGATAAGATGAAATCGATATATTTGTACGCGAACTTTTCTTCGTCGCCTGTCTGCCAAATATTTCCCGCATTCTTTTAAACGTTCTGTACGCTGGTCGCTTTACCGCGAACTTCTCGTATTTCGACCGCAAAGGATTGAAAGTTTCGCCATTATTCTTCTCCTTTTCATATTTCTAATTCCACCTTGCCCGCGTCGTTATTCAACGTTTCATAAATAAAAGTTTCAACCCTTTGTTTCGCCGCTGGCGGATGGCGGTGGATTGAAATTTAGTCGCGTGTAGTTCGTAGTACGATTAGGGGAATTTACATTACAACCGAGCGGAGCAGGGTACGGTCGACGCGTTATTCTTCAGAAGGCGGTTAAGGCGCGAGTAATAAGATTACGTCACTTTGAGCCGGTGGAATCTCTCGTTAGCCGGCACTCCTCTCGTCGGGACACGCTCCAACGAATCTCGCTGGACCCTCTACTACGTGTCCACGATCATTTCTCGGAAATCGGGCACATCGTTACGCGCCGCATTCAAGCTTGCAACGAAGATCGGCGCAAAAAGTTGGACAGAAATTAGGGGACACGGCTGGACAAAACGCGATAGTTCGACTCGATTCTGTAACTTTTGCACGTGTCGCAATTTCGTTGATGGCGAGGCGATAGAAATGTCTTCTACGCGTAACGCAAACCGTATTGGAAAGAATGTTAGGTGTACCAATAAGCGATCCACTATTTTCAAACGAATTAACAAATTTATATTACGGTTCACGTCGCGAAAGATGACGTCAAGTATTACGGATTAACCACAGGTACGATAGGTGTCTGATTTCGTTTAAACCGAACGCTGATCTGAATAAAAGAGGTGGATTATTTTATATTATTTGGTACACCTGTTAAAACAGCGAGGGTTTTATCGAGTAGCAATGTTTTACCGGAAAATTGATCGAAATGGGATAGGGAGTGTCGCAATTGTTGCACGTGTCTCTATTTTCAGGTAAACGTGTCTTACCGTCTTCCAATTGCTTCCAATACGTGTTTGCTCCTTTACCAAAAAAAAAAAAAAAAATAACAACACGTGTAAAAATCGTGGCACTAACTATTGTCAACCCTTTGTCAAACTATCCCGCATTATTCATCTTTCCCCTAATTTTTGCCCCACGATAGTTTAACAGAAGGGAGTAGTGAGCGCCACAAATATTTCACGTGTATTTACCTTTGGGTAGAAGTGTATTAATTGCATCCACTATCCCATTTTGTCAATCTACCCCTTCTTGCCCAACGTTCCTTTAATTTCCTCCCAGTTGCACGTAGAAGACATTTCTACTATTACCAATAAAATAACAGCACGTGCAAAAGCTCTAGCAAAGCTAGAATCGAGGATCTCATTTCGTCAAACTACCCCCACGTAATATCACCTGGATTGTCGCGAAGATCGCGCCAGTCGTAACAGAAATGCGATACCAAGAAGGAGCAAGAGAAAAAAAGCCCTGCTACGAAGTTACCGCGCTAATTATAGAATACGAAGTATAACTGTAATTGTGCCTTCCTCCGTTGCTTTTATCTCGGATAGATGGAAGGAACGGTTCGGCCTGTTGGTAGTTTTTTTTCTTTTTCAGCTGGAATCTCGACGAAGGCCGCCGCGTGCGATCGCGGGACTTTTCCTTTCGTGTGTCGGATAACACGCGAAGTTTCCTTAAAGCTTTCGATCGATCCCCCGCCGAGAAAGAGGGTGTCTTCGGGGAACGGAAATTGCTCGACGTCGGGAACGATTACTCGTTGAAAGGGGCTAAAGAAACGGTCTTCTGACAGATTCGCAATCGGCCGCCTATTGGAAATATCGGAAACGTGTGCACCAGCACAATCTATTTAATTGGATAATATAGATAACCGGCGGGGGGTCCTGGCCTTAGCTAGATTCAATCAAACCGTCCACTCGTCGCCATTAGCCGAAAGGGTTGACGATTCTCTTCGAGTATTACGCAGTCGCGCCCGTAAACCGCTTCCGTATTTTAAAATTGAATCGTCCACTTGCGTTCCAATCGTTTGCATTCGCAATCGAGTATAGAAGATAGGTATCTTGTTGGACTAGGCGAAGAATACGGCGTTAAATAATTATTCCCCGTTTTTCTCTTTCTAAAAAGGGACTACTGTGTCGACAATATTAGCCAATATATGCGCTTAGTCTCGTTCCAAATGTAAGGTTTAGTTAGGTATCCACTTTTCTAGCTTTTCTTGGCTTCTAATCGTTTGTATCTACGATAAAGCACCTATAGAAAGTGGAAATCTTTTTGAACTAGGTGGGGAAAATCGTATTAAATAATTAGCCCCAATTTGCCTCGTTCTAGAAAGAGTGTTTCAAGTGTGTTAACGTTTATCGTTGGTTTAGTTGCAAGTATAAGGTTTATCCTTATAGTTAATAGCAGCGATATATACGTGCTGTAAAGTTTTCAACCGCACCGGAATTGCCGGCATTAAGTATTTTTACCTTATTCGAGCCTCTTAATCCAATAGTCTGGTTTAACAAGCTATGGCTACCGAATACGAGATAAACTTGGCGAACTTATTTGCATTCATTGTGCTTTCCTTCGAAGAAGAGCGTACGTATTATTGAAGATAAATAACGTGGCTGCACGGAGAAGATCCGCGTAAGCGACTTTTAATACGTTCGCCAATCCTCCTTGCAGGAGAGACAGCCGCGTATCGGAAACTACGCTTGGAAATATAAAAAACGAAGAAGATTCTTTCACTCTTGAAACTTGGAAGATATATCTCCCCGTCTTTAGACGCTGTAATCTCGTACGGGGATTTAAATATCCATTATTTCGCGCTAACTAAAGCACGTTCAAGCTTGCAACGTAATGCCAGGCGATTAAGTTACAAATAGACTGTGGACGTTCTTGCAAATTCATATTTTTATAACAAATCGGTAGCAACGCGAATTCTCGATGGAAATTCGCATCATTTTTCGAGGGCTTTAGCTGATCCCTATTTTCGTATCTCGTCGCGAACAAATCGTTCGAATATCGTGGGCAATTTTGATTAAATAGCTCCCAATCTTATAACGCGAAGCTAAAATTGGCGTTCAAATTAAATTTCATTTTCGAAAGTAGCTCTGTCCGAATGCTTGAAATTCAATGCACGATGAAACTCGTTTTTTTTCCAAACCGAGTCAAGCATACGATTGATTATCCAAATAGCTTGAATAGTTGAATAGAATTGTAAAACTTCGATTGCATTCAGGATGCAGCGGGCTATGGTGAATAACAATTTGCTTTGAATTTCGACATACTGAAGATCGTAGCGTGAACGAGAAACTACTGTAAATTTGACTAGGTTTGCATTTTTCGAGTACTCGAACACCGCTACTCAAAGGTACGCGTTTTCCGTTTAATCCGTGCCACGATTCGTACACCGAGTTCAACTCGTTACTGTAAGCCCAAAAGGGTTGAGGATAAACGTTCGCGGTCCAATTCGAAAGTTTCGATACTCGAGGAATTCTACTCTGCAGTCGAATTAGAAGCAGTTACGGGGCTCGCGTTCGCGTTCGCGTTCACGTTCGCGTTCGGATTGTTAGAAAATTCGCAAGGAAGCAGAATCGAGCGCCTGGTTATTATAGGATCTGGATTCGAGCGTATAGATTGGAATTTCGCCGATGATGAAATGGAGCCAAGAGAGGACGCGTGGAATTGGTCGTTGCGCCAGAGTCCATTGAGGCATTCCCGCTATTTCCAAGCGATAGCGTTCGCCATTCGTTTCCCCCGTCCCCCTATTCGCTGTATTATTATATTGTTGGCGCGCGAAATAGCAGAAATACCGTGCCAGACGCGGCTCATTTTGCTCGATGATCCATCAGGAAGTCTCGGGCGACGCGAGCGATCCTTTTCTTCGCCGTTTGGCAAACCAGTCGCCTTCGTTGCCCGCAAATGTTCCCTCGGTCACGAATCCCTTCGATCGAACTTCTCCGTGGGCGATATTTCCTCGGGGGAAGAAAAAGAGCAAGGATGTAAAGTCGAAGCTTGGTGGCCGCGGGAACGCGACGCGGAGGCTGCGAAGCAAGTCGTTAGGAGTAATTGAGTTAATTAATTTAATCGCCTTAACGCTGGACGGCGGCGATAAATTTCGCCGAGAGAAAATTCCCCTTCGAAAGTGGGACGATAGCGATCTCTGGACTATGGACAAGCGGCGAATCGACTGCGCCGATGAGAACGGGATACTTCTCGACGGTTATCGTTTAATTCGCGAAATCCGAACTGCTGCTGCTGCTGCTGCTGCTGCTGCTGCGCTGGATAATCGTCTCGCCAACAATAACCGCGACCACTAGATTGCGGCAAGGCGACCACGCGCCCTGAATTTTCCAACCCTTCGCCGCGATCGTTTACATAAGTCCGAATCGGTTTTCCAAAGCTAACATCTGCGTAAAAAAGTTGTACCTACAGGTGCATCGAAATAGAAATCGTAATACGTGTCTCGGAATTTTCTTAGATTTTTTTTTGGCAATGCCTACAAGCAATAAAAACTCAAGACTAGACTTGGAAGATAAATTTAATTGTCAATTAATTTAAATGTAATGCAAATAGAAAATCGACTTTATTTCGTAAAGGAGAAACTGTTAGATATTTTCGGGCTTTGCGAGTTAGGAACCCTTTGCGGTATCCGTTTGCTAATGAAACAAATGCAGAGTGATTTTTTCGCTAAGCAACTAGCAGAAATCTAACGATAATTTGATCGACGACAACTAACTACGATGAAGACGTTTTTGCGCGTGTATTTGTTTTGATGGCCACACAGCGTTTGAGTTCACCGGCGAAAAAATCATCCTGGAGAGTTGACCTTTTTTGCAAAAATTACCTACTCTCAACTCGCGAGTCATACAAAAACAGATGACGAACCGGATTTGGCCCGCGGGCATAGTTTACCGACCCCTACTCTAAACGACTCGGTCGTGTGTTTGTTTTGTTTCTCGCTCGCGCATAGATACATACGAAATTATTCGGCCTGGTTCGGTAATCGGCAACGCTACTCGTCACCTCTCGCTCGTAACATTTCGTCCGTTCTGAATTTACGTTACTTCGACCGGTGTTCTCTTGGTATCCGCACGCGTGCTCGTCCCAAAGCCACTGTATTACAGTAAAACGTCGATCGCTCTATAATTTCTTAATCTAGCTTTGTTGTTAATGGTTCCCGAATTTTCACTCTGCCTTCTACGCGATTTTCTGACAAGAAATTCGAGACGCCAATCCAGACTTCAGTTGTTCTATCCCGATTTCGCGTAGAGTGAATACAACGTAGTCGCGTTGTATTCGTAACAAGTTTCAGTTTTAACGGTAGCCGTAGCATCTAGCTATGAGATCAAGACTTGTCGCACGTAGTGCTTCAAAATTTCGTATCAGACACAGCGTTACATCGATAGACAGTGTAATTCCAATAGCAGGCGAAAAAGTATTAAGACAAGGATCGAAGGCAACGGTAAGCGCAAACAGAGACTCGTTCCGATGGTGGAATTTTTACTCGACGTGAACCAAATAACCAGTGAGCCCTTGTGCAAGCCCCCGGAGCGTTTCGCGTGTGCGCGACGGCCAGAGCGGATAGTTTATTCGTCGAATCGAGATCAATTCGGTGGCACGATCTTCGGGAACGCGGAGGTCCTTTAAAACGCGAACACACCCAGGCTGCAGAGCTTCGGTTTGGTCGCGCACGCGTGCGCACGCACGATTTCCTGGCCAGCAGGCAGGGCTGTGTTCCATTCTCGGCAATCTACACACTCGATCGAAGGATCGATTCGCTCGTACGCATCCGTTGCACCGATGCCAGCTGGCAAGTTGCCCGAGAGAAAAGCAGGGAAACGCTTGCAGCATCGCCTTCCGAAGAGCTGCCTGGCTGCTGCCAGTCAGGATAAAAAGGCACATAGATTTCGCCGGAAGACGCGATTGCACCCCGAAGATTACGATTAGAAGATGCAGTCGAGGGAGAAAATAATGCAGCGCGATCCCGCGCGTGTAAAGAGGAATGGCCGTGTTCGGCAACGCGATTTATCTCGCGTTCCTCGCGTCCCAGTTTCCCTTTAATATATCTGTTCGCGGCTACGAGGGAAAGGGGCGCGAATAAACTGACAAGCGACAGGATAAAGAAAAGTCGAATGCAAGTTGAATCCTTTACTTAACAATGCGGTACAGGATGTTTCGCATTTTTTTTCCCCCATCCAACGACTTCCAGTCACTCCGGCGAGAGACAGAACCAGGTCACGGGCTACTTGGACGAAAAATGTTTCTTCCCGCAAAACGCGTTAACCCCCTTGTCTTATGATTCATTCATTGGCTGCGAATAGTTGGATTAGCCGTTCGCTGCTTCAACATCGCGCGAAACGCGCGACAGCGTTGCAATTAGTTCGCGCGTGATATTCTTCAGTGTTATACACTGACGCGGCAATTGTAGGCGAAATTAAACTCGCGTGCAAATACATAGTAATGTAAATTGTCGTATTTCGACTACAAATTCGTCACCGGTGAAACTAGTTACGAGGCACGGGGTAAACGCCGCTGGGTTAAAATTGCGTTTTCTGTATTTATCGAGTAGTCATTGTCCAATTATTCGCTACAAACATCGTTAACTTTCCGCGAACCATGCGCAGCTAAATTAACCCCAAACTATTTTAAAACTGTTGCAGTATAGTCGAAATATACGCGAGTGATCTCGGTTTTCGTGTAGCTGGAATTGAGTTCACTGCGCGACTTTCGTTGATTCGATTCGCTGCAAAGACTAAAGATATATATGTATACTTGATTTTGTATATTTTCCATCCTGTGCGAATCCCGCAGTTTTTCGAGATATCCGAACTTCTCGCGAACGCATCAAAATCCATAGTCTATTCTGTCTTAACGATTCGCTCGATCGAAAGCGACGAACATGCGACTAATCTGATTTTCCTCGAATGCCACCCGTAAGAAGATAAGATGGGACGAGTGGACAGCGAGATTCGGCTCGATTTTCGGTTGCATTTTTGCCCGCAGGCTTCCGGTACCGTGGCTGCTGTACGGCTTGATCTACGGAAGGCCCGTGGAAGTGAACTCGGTGGGGATGGTGTGCAGCATAGCGATCCTATTCTGCATGCTGTTGTTCGTGATCATGAGCATCGCCTGTTTCAAGTGGCGAATGAACAAGGGCCTCGGGTTCACCATGTTCCTCCTCTACTTCGTCTTCGTCGCGGTCTCGCTGATGTTCGAGTACGAGTTCCTGGTCTGCCCGGTCTAGGAACGAGATGGTCTGATCCAACGAAGCGAGCAAGAGGTCCAACAAGGACGGTAGATGGACGCACATTTACGGGTCTCATCATCGTCATCATCATCGTCGTCGGCGAGTCGTCCACGGCCGCGGCCGCGGCCGACGAGAGAGAAATCTTCCTCGAGCGCCGCATCGATCGGAAGAGGAACGACAGGCAACAGCCTTCCCGAAATAACTATCGAAACTGTGTTGATGCACCATCCCCCTCCCCATTTCCCTCGTTATCCTCCCATCGCCGGTTATTATGAAACGGTTATTACACGTCACCCAGGTTACGAAGCGTTTTTGTTCTAGTCGAGATACATACGTGTACATATTGTATAAACCTTGAAATACCTGAAACAAAATACTCGTCTCGTTAAGAATTCCAGCGGCGTCCAACTGTTCGACGAACAGCAAAAGCCGTCGCTTTATCTTAGACGCAGCGAGCGCGTCGGCCGAACGTGCCAACGATCGCGCCCAAAGTATATATCTATTATTGCTGAAAAGTCCCTTCGTCGAGTCCAGTCACCAGGCTTAAACAAATCCGCGTGGCGGTGTCTTGCAACGTGGGGCTGCGTTAATAATAGCAAAGTTTATCGTAGGAAACGAAACGATTGCAACATTGTCAGAAGGTTTTATTTCGTAGCACCCGAAGTATTCGTCGCCTATTGTACACCCAACGTTTCGTTTGCTATTATGCCACAGAATTGTTCTTTGCAAATACGAGTACGAATAACGGCAAAGAAATGCAGACTGAACTGGGACAACGCGTTTCGCGAAACGATACGAGGAACAATAAATTGCATCGCTGACTTTTCATAGGTGACCATCGAGCTTTTATTTCTTTTCGCGTCGCGTGCATATTTTGTTTGCATCTGCTGACTCGACTCGGTGAACGGACTGAGTAATAATTTACTACATTACCTACTTTGTATAATCTAGAAGCAAAAACAAATTCACCTTTTACCTCTACGATACCACCACCCCTTTTTATCTCCCCTTCTTCTACTTCTTACTCTTCTTCTTCTTCTTCTACTACTACTTTTACGAAACCTTTGCCACTACCGGATCGTTTCCTCCACGATATTTACCGTAGGTGTAGCGTTGTCTCGATTCGAACAAATTGAATCGTCGAAGCCACTCGTTAGATTCTCGCACGCTCGAAACTCGACGCGCCGATTACCTCGAGCGAAAACTTTCACTCGACTTTCCCTGAAAATAGAAAAAAAACAAAAACGTCCCATCCAAAACGCGATCTTCCTCGAGGATCGCGCGAGTCGAACGCACGACTGAGCTCATTATTATTCGCGTTTTTAGAGCCACCGATCTAACCACGGCCAAGCGGCAAACGAATTCGTCGATGTTTTCGCTTCGATTCGCGACTTTCCAAGTGGCGTTAGTCGGACTGCCAAATCGTTCCACGGCGGAAACAAATGAATTCGCTATCGCTACCGTGTCCACTGACAAAATGTATCGATCGAATAAATCCCCCGGCTCGTCCCGCGAGTTCTCGATCGCGATCCCAACCGCGACGTCGACCGTTTGGCACGATTCCATCCACCGAGCAACCGACCATTCTCGTTACACGATGGACGGCTTGACCGCTCGCTGATTCCTCTCTCTAACCAAAAAAAAAAAAAACAAAAACAACCCAAACATTCTCTTTTCGCCTATAATCGTAGAATCTAGCGACTTTACTCTGTCGTGATCGCGATATCTGCGCGGACGCGCTTCCGGCGATCGGCGGTACGCTTTCGAATCGAAGTTTGGTCGATCGCGCGAGCAGCTACGTTCCTATTTGCAATGCTAGGCTGCTTCAGCCTGGAGGCGTGACTATTGATAAAGTTATCGGTAAATATCGTTAAGGTGTCGATAAGACGAGCAAACGTAATTGAGACGTTAAACGAAATTAAAGTACATTTTGCTGTTTTAACATACGTTCTCGAACCAACGGCAACATCTTTGTTTCGCGAATCGGAAGATACAGTAAATGCATATTACGGTGCTTCGTCTGGAGTTGCTTTTCGAGCAGATCAACGTCTTTCCGATTCCAACCAAAGTATGTAAATGTGTTCTAACAAAAACTGAATAAATTTTCAACGATTTTGGTACAATTTGTGGGTTGCATCTTTCCTCGGTCGCTCGTCTTCTCTTCAACGATATCGCATCGATAATCAATAGTCACGTCTCTACTCCAGCCAGCGCTTTTCTTTTTCAATACGGTAGACTCTCTCGTTTGACCGGCCTCTATAGAACCGAACCACTGGCCAGATAAACGAATGTCTGGTTAATCTGCAAATACATGCCAATTGCATCGATTGTCAATAAAAAAAGGAAAAAGTAATTCTTTGCGGGTCTACAAAAAGTAAATACAAATTATATAATAGATATAATTACTAGACTGCGGATTCTCGTGCATTTATGGGAAATTAAAATGCGCTAAAAGACGCAGAATGCAACACGCAAAGTAAAGGAAAAATGATCGTGCTCCAAGGGTGAAGCAACTTTCCATCGCTTAACCTTATTAATGGAAATAGAAATTTGTATAAAGATCCGCAGTCTAATAATTGCATTAACCCTTTCGGTGCTACAAACGTGATACGCAGAGTTCATAAACGTATGCTTTTTAATGCAATGAATAATCGATAGAAAATGTTCGCCAAACATAAATTCAGAAACGTTGTAACAATTAACAAACCGACGATAGTGACATCAGGGATCTTATTAGCACTCAAAGGGTTAAAGAATGCAAGCCTCCTCTTAAAAGATGATACATCAATTGCAAGTGGATTATTTTACCGCTTAATAGATGTTATCGCAGTTTCAGTCATTTCTCTCTCGGTCGGTTACGTTTTTATCTCGAAGAAAAATTGTGACCGGTTAAACCGGAGACCGGATAACCAAGAGTTTGCCGTATTTTTCTAGCAGCACGCACGGAGATGGAAAAGAATTGGAGCGACGTCGCGAGGAACTTATTCAGGGACAAAAACACACGAACGACGAACGTTCCAGTTAATCGGGCGACGGCGCGCGGACTCGAATAAATCGTTTGGAAAGCGGCGCTATCGCTCGATCCGTCTGTGTTCGCTCGATACCGTTGTTTCGCCTAACGCCATCAGCCGCGGCCGTTTTCCCTGCGCGCTCGTTTTTCCATTCGCACGCGGCCCCGCGAAATTCCATTGTCCCGCGAACGAAAACGGAAAGCCGTCGCGAAAGGAAACGCGCGCCGCATCGATCGGCCAGGCGTCGCTTTTTCCACACACGCGGATACGAATCCGATTCCGCCGATCGCCAGAAACGCGCTCCGAAATATACTGCGCCCTAAACGGAAGCGTTGATTCGAATCGCAGAGTCGTCGCAACGACGGCGGCACGATTGTTCGTGTTCGAATTTGTTGAAACTTTGTTATCTCCGTTGGCGATTGTTCGTTGAAAGACGCGCGAGAAGATACCCGAGAGCTTCCCAAGCGGGCTGTGCAATTTCGAAGAAGCGTTCGAAGCGATCGAAGTAGAAGAAGCCGGCCTCGTTCGCGCGAACGATCTCGCAACGATCGAATCGACGCCTCCCTTTCCGGACGCGCTCGTTTTTAACTTCGATTACTAACTATTCAGCAAATAATCTACGTAAGAGGCATGCGAAGAGATATCGAACATTCCTAAGCGCGTAGGGAAATTAAAACGAACCGCAAGCCGCGGAAGGGACGCCGTGCAGGGACCTCGATCGTCCTTCGAATCGAACACCCACGACGCTTGGCTCTGCACCTCTCTTGATGGTATTCACTTTAACGAGCGAGCTGCTCTGCACGCGGTTCCTTCTTTTATAGAAGAGTAACGCTAGCGAAGCTCGAACACGCGAGATCACGGAACGGGAAGAGACTCGAGGAGAAGTCGAGCGAAACTAAACAGAAGTCGAGAGAACGGTACGGAGGGACTTTTTTTTGGTTACAGGAAGGAAAAGAGAGGAGTGGTTCCGTGGTCCCCGATCGGAAGCGATTCTCACTAAGCTATTTTTTCGCTAACAATCTTTCGAGTTTTCGATGTCACGCTATGACACGCTATGGTGATACCGTTAGACGATGTTAAATAATTATTAATATATCGTTGTTACATGTACACGCGAAGAGAAACAGAGAGTACGAGAGAGCGAGCGAGAGAGCGGGGGAGAGAGAGAGAGAAAGAAAGAGAGAGAGAGAGAAAGAGTGTGAGACGTGTACAGAGAAAGCAGAGCGTGAATGCGAAACATCAAGAGTGCGAGGGAGAGAGAGGGAGAGAAAAAGGATAAATAGAGGAAGTGTGCGCGTTTAAAGAGCGGAAAGAAGATTTTTAATTCACGTTAAACAGATTCTGTATTATATATAAAATGTTTCAAAGTACGTTTTAAGCGCGTAGATTATAAACAAATAGTTATAACGGTGATATCGATTAAGTTGATAAGGATATACGAGGAGCCGAGGAGAGCGTAAGAAATTTTCTCGAAAGGAGGATTATTTAGAAGGAGCGACGTATGTGTATCCGGAACCGCCTGAACGCCTAACAGCGGCCTAGCTTTTTACTAAACGAAGAAAAACCAAGCAAAACATACCAAAAAAAAGAACAAAAAAAAATAAAGAAACACGCACGACGCAAGAAGAGAGCTCCGACGCGGAGAGAATCAAATAACGTAACGAGAAAGAAGAGAGAGAAAGAGAAAAAGAGAGAGAGAGAGAGAGCAGAGTAATAAATAATTCACGAGTGAATCGGAAAATAGAGACGAATGGGAGGAAGTGAGCTGATTCGGTGACGAAATTCAAGGAGAATTCACTTCACGCATACTTCAAACGTTGTCGCACTTTTATATACTCTCGTCTCGAAACCTACGATGAAGAGAAACCATCGCGTTCTCACGGTTCAAAAAGCAGCTTTGCGCTTCACGAGAAGCGGGGCTTCGTGTTCGCGGCGCGTTCATCCGCGATCCACGAAGCGATCGTTGTTCTACCCTTTCGCCGTTGCTACGTCTACCTATCGTTCTCACTCTTTGCTGCTGGATTCGTACGAAATACGTCCGTAGCTGCGTGCTGTTGGACCCGCGCGTTTCACCGACTTTTACATCTCTAGCATCGAACTAATCTTACGCTTCTACTACTACTACGATAATTCTACGTTTGATCCGTGGCGATCGGCCACGGGCGAGAGGTATCTTTCGAGGGAGGAGAAGAAGTTCGATCGCCGATCGTCACGCGCTTACGCTGGGTCGCGTCTAATTGTCAGCCGTTCGCCTTATCGTCCACCTGTACCACTGGGACGGGAAGCCTGCGTGGAAAACTCCGCCACAAGTCGGACGGTGAACGTTCTCCGCGCGCGCAACCATACTCGTGCATCCAAAGGAGGTTGCAGAGCGGCTTCTCGAGAGACGCGTCGACACGATGAGCGAGCAACAAGCGTGTAGATAATAAAACGAAGGAGAGCAGGGGAGGAACCTTTAGCGCGAAGTAGCCGATAGGACGTAGCGTTTCTTAATAGTTCCGTAACGTAAACCGATTACGAGAAGCAAGTAGCGAAAGATGCACAATACGATCTTCCCGAAGTATCGATCACCGATCAACAAAACGTTTAAAGGAAACCAACAAAAAAATACACGTATACACACGAACAGAGACACACACACACACACAAGCGTACACGGGCAGACACGACAGAGGAAAAAACAAAAAATGAAGAAGAAACAAAGAAAAAACGGCGGCGCCCCTTTTTTGCGATTTAGCGTTTTTAGCACCACGCTGAGGAGGAGAGCAAGAGAGCGTATGCGTGGGAGGGAGAGATTCCGTGTAGCTTCGATTATTATAAACGTTTTCAATCAAACATTTGTTATGACAGCGCGTCGTCGACAGCGTCGCGACCGATCGATCCGTGATCCGAATCGGACTCCGGCGAACGCCACGCCGTATCTTAGACAGCCATTATATTTATTATTCGTACAAAGACGGTCGAAACTTACGAGTTTTCGACGGGTTCAACGCCGGAGACGTTCGATCGTCGCGGGAAGCGATTCGATTTGCACGGAGCACGGGTTCGACCGAGGTCGCGAACGAATAAAGGTATAACCCTTTGAGCTTGCGACCTTCCTCTCGGATGACTTCCTCTTACGTTCGGTCAGCGAAATCGCGAAAGAAGCCGCGGTGGAAGAAGACGGTGGGTGATCGCTGCGTTCGAGGGACGAGGAATTTCGAAGCGTGTTCGGAAGTGGAAAACGTAGTTTAGCGCGTTCGTGTTTCGCGAGGAGGGTTGAAAGAGGGCGGGTACACGGATGAACGAGAAATCGCGTGATAAGGCGAAGGTTAACCGAGAGAAACGCTCGAAGCTCGGAGGGTATTACTCGCCGCGCTCGTAATTTGTACTTTATAATACTTTAGGATAAAACATCGTTGAGGGTTGAAAGGGGACATCGAGTTTCGATTCTGATCGGTCGAACTCTCGCCGCGAGACGCAACGCACGAGATGATTATTATTATATATGCACGTCGTTGCGGTCGATTCAATATTAGCGGTTCGAGAATCATTTTTATATATTGAAACAAACGAAAAAAAGGCGAGAAGATAAAAGTAGTGGGCGTATGTAAGTGCAATTCGTTTGAGTCGGTATGCATACGCTAGCTAGCAGTGGCCGTGTGCGTCGACAGAGAAATATCGTTGCAAATTGTGTTCAGAATCATCGCGGTTGCCGCAATTTTTCTCTTCGTTTCCCTTCTCCTATTTTTCTATCGTTTCACTCTTAAACGCGGTAGCGAAGTGAGGGAGAGAGAGAGAGAGAAAAGAGGAACGAAAATTCAATTCCGTTGGTCGTTTTCTTTTTTTTTTGTCTTCTTTCTTTCTTTCTCCGCGACAGCTGCGTGACTCGCATCGAGGGATCGTGCTTGTCCGCTCGAGAGGGACGTGAAATTTTTATTCGCTCTTGAAATTCACGATTCTTCGGGCGTCCGCAAATAAAAGGACTGGGGGAGCCTCATTTCGCCAAATAGAACGGATAGAGTACGTGGATCGAACGAATTCGCGCGTGATATGTCAAGCAACCTCGGATCGGGATGGTCCCGAGAGTAAGAGCGCGATCCCGCGATGAGACACGGCCAAAGGGTTATCAAACTTGTCGAGCGGTTTGCTTTTTCTCGCGGTATCAATTTGTTCACCCGGTTTGTCGGTCGATCGTGTTGGGAACACTGCTTTTCCATCCGGCCGAATAACGCCATTCAAATATTACCTTGGTACATGCGAAACGTCGTTTTTTCAAAGGCAAACGATTAAACGTCGGTCAGTTCTTCGAAACGCTATGCATATATTTGGTTAAAGGAATTCTTACACGATTCGGCACACTTTTCTTCAGCAATTAATTAGCTTCATTGTTACGTATTTGCGTAATCTTGTTCAAACCCCAATTTCAGTAGCTTTCACGATACATTTGCTAAATTTGGTCTTCCATAAGGAATCGCTTGAATATTCCGATTAGAAGTTTTCACGGTTTTATCGTAACGCACGCGTATCTACGTTGCAGCTAATTTCTTCTTCTTTATCGCGCTTCGATTCTACAAAATTTGAAGAATAGGTATCACTTATTAATCGAGAACATCGGAGAGGCGACGTTTCATGCTGCACCGATCTAATAATTATTATTATCCTTTGGTCGTTCAGAAAACGGAAAAAAAGAAGGAAGAACAGATGGAGAGCGTGGACGCGTATACAAGTGTGAGTGAGTGAAGAGTAAGTGAAACATGGAGTGCTTGGGTGTACATACAGGTGTGAATGAGCGAACGAGAATGCGGGTAGGGGGAGGAGGGGGGAAAAGGATCAAACACGAACCGAAAGAGGAAAGAAATTCCGCTTACAAAGGCTTAAAAGAAAAAAGAAAAAAGAAACAAAAAAAAGAAAAAAAGAAGAAGAAGAAATATTCTCTTGGCAATGACAAGGCGCGAACGCACATATCAAAGAGAAAGAGACGTTGACGATTTAATAAAAGTAACTGCGTACTTAGCGGTATTATTAGAGACTTAAATCGTAAGATACTTAGGGGAAACTAAAAGAGAAAATAAAAAATTGAAGTAAAATGATAAAAGCGTTACAAAGTTTCTATATATGATTAAAGATTTAAAAAAAAGAAAAAAAAAGTACATACGTATATTATACTGTTTTTCGGGGTCGTGATCGGGCCTGTCGAACGACTCGATCGCGTGCGGATCGTCGTTGGACACGCATAGGCGAGCGCGGGCGCGCGCGTGCTCGCGCGCACACACCCACGCACACGCACACCGCACTATGTATAACTTATAAGGACGTGTGTGCGCGCGTGCGAAGGTTACACGCGTGTCGAACATGCCCAGGCAATTATCGATCTTCGGCTCTATGCCATCTTTCTTCTCATCGCTAGACTGCGCATTTTTGTCCAATTATATGGGAAATTTCACAATTTGCGAAACCGTGCGAAACGTTTGCGCGCGGAGCGTTAAAAAGTACGCAGAGTAAAGCAGGCATTGTAATATTTAGGGGATGAAACAGGGAGCTCTATTGATGTTGCATTTTATCAACCCTCCGAAAGCCCACGTAACTTAAAAGTCGGATAAACTTGTCGAGCTTTATCTTGTTTGCGTGTCAGAGCGTACCACTGCATTCTATTTTCGTATCATTGCACTGTAATATCAAATAATAATCGTACAGTAATTATTAACCCTTTGAGTGCGAATCTCTTTTGATTTAAAAGTAGTATTCCTATATAAAGTGTTGATTAATGTTACTATTGTACTTGTGTATCTTTATTTCGAACCGTGGCAATTTTTATCCGTGTCTCGTTTATAAAATAGAAGCATTCGCTAACACGTACGTAAATGCGTTCACAGCACTCGAAGGGTTGAATCCTGGTTTCCAGATTGAGATGAAAATTGTCACTTAATTCGGGTCACAGGGGGTTAATTTCGTTAACAGAAGTACGAATTTACGTAAAAATTCTCAGTCTAGCGATCAGATACACGCAAAGAGAAAAGAAAAGGGAAAAAAACACGCAGGTGCTCGCTGGTAACGTGCGCGCGCGCGCGTGCGCTCGCGGTGTACACGATACATATATATATATATGTGTATACGTGCGATCTCGTTTGTTCCCGATTCTTTTTTCACGTATATGTACGACACATATTATATATATATTATATATTTTATGATTGTCGTTGTTGAATTCGTCGCATTACATAGGGTTTTACCCCCGTCCATCGCCGCAGTAGTAGACGTACTGGATACGAGACGTAATTGAGAGAAATCCGGATTTTATGAGGTAAACACAGAGGAAACACAAGAGAACCTAGGTTACCGCAGAACCTTAGATGAAAATGAATAAAATGAAAAATATTATAAATAATTAAAAACTATTATACATACATACATATATATATATATATATATATATATATATATATACATATTATCTACATACTTATATATATATATACAAGCGCATATAAATATGTAAAGGTTCTAACGTTGTATACGTCGGGGTGAGAGAGTCCGAGGATAGGATGATTTTATTACGGTAACGCTTTCTTTCGCTCGTGCGTACGAATATATGTCATTGTCGTTCCTCTTTTAACCCTATCGCGCTGCCCTTCGATATAATCCGCTCCACATTAGAGATACGCCCTTCCAGATTCTTGTGCATATTTCTTGGCAATTGACGGTTCTTCCCTTTGCATATCGATACGGCAACTTAACCCATTAACACATGGAACTACCTGGGCAGTGAAACGTTCCCGTAAAAATTATACAAATTTGCATCGGGGCATTATTTACGATATTCCGTGCTTTTTTGTACAAAATATAAACGAAGATTTACCGTACTTCAAATGTCTACCCGTTCTATTTCTTTGGTACAAGTAAATATATTTTAGTCGTCGGTAGTTCCAGTGTTAAGGACCAACGTTGCGTTAACGCAACATTTAATTTGCTGCTTCCTAAAACATTGTGAAACAGCGAAGCTTGCGTGGAAGAAGGAATAGTAACGAAGAAATTATTACACGGATCCTTGCAATGCTCGTTCATAAACGCGTTAATAGGAAATAAAATTCAGCGACGTAAATTGCCTGGAAAAGGTTGCAAATGAAATGTTGCATGAAAACATGACGGGGTCCTTAATGGGTTAAACGTGTTACATCCCCTTGCGCGCAGGCGGTCGATTAACCCTTTCAGTGTTGATTAAAATAACGAGACGCGTTACAATCGTAAAACATAAAGAAACATAGAAGAAGGATTTACAAATTCCGTGCTCTCGCATTGTAAGTTAGGAGAGCGTAAACGATCTCAAAACCCATTTCTCTAGGTTTGAATAGGTTTCATTGCCCACGTGCCATCGTTGGCAATAATTTAAACTACTCTTTTCGACTTAACAGTGAAAGGGTTAATTATTGTAGAGCAAATTTAAATTTACGAAAACGTTTTTCTTGCGAAAAAATTCGTCGAATTCAGCGGGAAGGGCAGCGATGGGGTTAAATCGGAATGTGCAAAGGTCGGATTCTGTTTCTCGCGGATATTTAGGGTACATGCGATTAGACGAAACCAGCCTAGTACGTATATATACATACATACATATATATATACATATATATACATATATATATATGTGTGTGTATACATATAAATATAAATATTATGAATTTTACTACGGATTGCAGCGTGCACGTGCAATTTGATCGAGAAACAACGAGGTCTCGACAAGCGTTCGATTTGACGATTTTTGTGATACCTGTCGAATATATTAAACGGCAAATCGATCTTCTCGATAGACGACCACGCTTTTCGTTTGTCTCAGTCACGGTGTAATTTCGTACGGACACACGCCGCCGCCGCGCCGCGCCGCGCCGCGTACGAAAGCGTAATTTTCAGCGGGGACAAGACAAATGCTGCACCAACGACCATGTTATTTACACCTCACGCAGGATGATTTTCGGCTTATAATCTAGAGAAATCGCTGATCGCGTGCAAGTTAAGGCGTTAACGAGGCGTACACGCAAGATTAACAAAGAAGAAAAAAAAAAACGAAAAAATGAGCCCAGTGAAAAAATGTCGCAAAAAAAAAAAAAAATAAATGAAAATATAACAGGCTGATGTTTAAAAGAAAAAAACTAAAAAAACAACAAAAAAACGTCGCCGCGTTGGAGCCGATATCGAACGAGTCTGGGATCAGTGACGATCAAACGCAACCGATCGCAGCATCTCATTTCGTTTCGTCCCGCAAATCCTGTGCAAAACGTACGATACTTTACGGTGCTTTCAAATTGTATTCGATTGGAATCGCGCAAATTGTTTTCGTTTAGGGAGGCAGTCGAAAATCGTTGGAAACGCTGCGATTCCCGGGCTAAAAGGGATTTTAATTAAACGTCGCGTCGTGTTCGCGTTGCGTCAGAGGATGGTTGGCGAAAAATGTGCGATCGGTTGGCGAATGATGAAATCGGATGCTGGACGTTCGTTTGACGTAGCGGCGCCATCGCGGCCGATCCCGCGTGCAATAAAACAGAATATGTAAACAATATTAATATCATTATATACAACATTTTTACGGCATATACGAATACGATGTAGAGGAAAGCAGGTGAAACAAGTTTAGGATAATATTACTTGTTGTTGTCTACCATAGCGTTGTAGTTATATACAATACAGGTAGAATTATTAATAGGCAAGCCGAAAACGAGTGACAGGCAGCGAGCGAGTGCGAGCGCGTGATTAAAACGAGAGCAAGGGAACAAAAGGAGGGAGAGAAAGCGAGGGTGAAAACGCGCGTGTGAACGAAAACAAACGAACGACTGAGAGAAAGAGAGAGAGAGAGAATGAGAGAGAACGAAAGGGGATCGAATGAAGGGAGAAAAAGAGCCATAGAGAGAGAAAGAGAGAGAGAAAGAGAGAGAGAGAGAGAGAGAGAGAGGACGAAGCAAAATTATTATTACGTAATAGCGACTATATATATTCACATATATATGTACTGTACATATACCTATGTGTATATATATACATAATCGAGGAAACTAGTTACTTAAAAGCAACAACAAACAACAGAAGAAAAGGAAAAAAATCAATGATTAACATTATATACAGAAATCTATACATATAAAGTTTAAAGAACGTGTGCCTATGTGCGCACGTGCGTACGCGCGCGTACGTGCGGACACTCGACAGCCCCGAATCCACCCGGTTCCTGTCTCCTGCCTCCTGCATCCAGCCGCCCTTCTCTCTGCAGCCTCTCTCCTTCTTTCTCAACCCTGACACCCATCCATCCCTCCTCCGAATCTCTCAACCCCGTCCAACCTTGCTACCCTTCTTCCCCTACGATCCTTTCACCCTCTCTAGCTCTCTATCTCTCTATCTATCTATCTATCTATCTATCTATCTCTTTGCCTCTCTCTCTCTCTCTCTCTCTCTCTCTCTCTCTCTGTCTCTCCCTCCATTCTTCTTCACACGCACTTGCGCACATATCCATGACGCATTACCGTAGCCGTGTTGTGTAGGGAATGTCTTTAACGAATAAGATACGATTTCTCATGTTACATGTTATAAGAAGCAACCAAAAAAAAAAAAAAGCGAAGCAGCAAAAGTAATTTACCAAAACCTAAACGAAAAAAAAAAGAAAAAAAAAGATAACGAGACAAATCTCTTCTCTGGTCAGTTGCAGGATCGCTCGAACGTTGTGTCGAATCAATAACCCTGTGTGTGTGTGTGTGTGTGGACGGTTTTTCGCGGTGTTGTAAAAAGATAAAGGGATGAAACGAAAGACTACGGGACACGAGGAGCGAGGCGCGAGATATAACGATGAAGGGAGCTTTCGTTTGACGATCGTACGCATACACTCTGTACATTTACAAGTTAAGACTGATTTGCATTATCCGTTCGGACGCGAAGCGCTTCCGGCGCGCGATTCGCTTCGGACAAAAGCCGCGTCATGTTTATACTATCGGTGATTAGAGTCGGCCGCGTCGTGCGTCTGAAACGTATCGCGTCTGAACCGATCCGCGACGCTATATATAAAATAGTCATATGTATGTTTTTTTCCTACAACAATGTTCACCTGAGGCGAACCGCATCGTAAACGTTTCGCGTCTGAACGGATAATATAAATCGACCTTTATCCGTATCCATTATTATTGTTATTATTGTCGCTACGGTTATTATGATTATTACTGTATTTATCGCTAACAGATATGTGTATATATGTATACATGTATAGCAGTGTGTGTATATACATATAGACACGTATTACACGTGTGTTGTTTGCCAGCCGCGGTGTTCCTTTATTCGTGGCTCAACTTTTTTCTCTCTTTCCACCCGACCCGTTTGCTGTGCCAGAATCCAAGATCGTGCTTCCCTCGTCGCGCGGCTAAACATCCGTCAATCGACCGGGGTTATCCTCATATTCGATGTACCAAAGAAACGAAAATGCGATTTGCACAGGCATCACATTGAAATGGGCTGACGCGCGTTCGATCGTTCATCATCCCTTTCCTCCCTATTCCATTTCAATGTACTAAGATTTTTCTTTGCAAACGATCCCGCGATAAAACGAGACACCTCGCGCGTTCCTCCGTTTCGCGTTCAAAATTCAAATGATCTTCGAAACGCTTGGCATTTCTGTGCGGTATTCTTCGGAGGTGCCAGCCTACGAAAGAATCTTTCCTCTCCGGGGGATGCGCAAAGAGTCACGTTTCCTAAGAAAAGTTCCTTTGAAATTTCTCCGGGTACTTTCCTTTATTTCATCGCTGCTGCGTTGCTTCGGAGGATTTAACGTTTCCTGTTTCTAGATACAAAATTTATATATACATATATACGCTACCGACCAAGAGTTTGGAATCGCTTTCTCGATCGCACTCACGTGAAATCTAAGCTAATTTTCTCGTTAAGTCAAAATTAATATTGTGAATACTTAAGGAGTTTTCTAAGCTGACGCATTTTTCAATCCTTTCTCTTCTTTCACCCTTCGGAGTCAGGTTACCCTTAGTATCGCTCCTCAAGTTCGAAATTAGTATCCTAATTGTGCATCCGAATTTTGCGTCAGATTTTAGTTTGCCAAAGTGTTGAACTTTACCTCGTGAAATTAATAAATGGATGCACGGAAAGATAGCATCATATCCGAAGGGTCAATACTTGGATTTCCTAAAATGCGTAGAGGGATTCGAAACTTTCGGTCGACGGAGCGTATTTCCTTATTGCTTTTCGTTCAACGTCTGCGATCGGGAATTTCAAGTATCGTTATTTGGAAAGTTTATTTTCCAACAACGATTCTTCCCCGTTGCGGGGCGAAGCAAAGATTAAATTTCCAGTAGAGTTTCGCGATGGGTCAGCTCTCGTGTATCCCCCTAAATTGGACATTGGGGAAAAGAGGTGGCAATATAAAATATATCATCCCAAAAATAAAAGGTGTCGCGTTATCAGGATGACCGCGATCGAAGCGTCAGCGCGCAGAGGGAGAAAAAGTGTGTGAGAGAGAGAGAGAGAGAGAGAGAGAGAATGAGAGAGAAAGGGAAAATTAGAGAGAAAGAGAGACGAGAGGATGCACGATCCGCGAACAATGGATCGGATATGCGGGTCAACGATGCCAGCCAGCGTTGTGCCCCCAGTTTTTCCTTACACTTAACTTTGACCGAGAGAGTTCTCACGGCACGGCGTAGATGGAAAAGTCGGGCGGTGGGTTATCGATCATTAAGAAGCAGATATATATGCATTATTCCGTACCAAGTACGGCTAGAGCTATCGAGTAATTTAATATAGAATTAAAAACAGTCAACTGTATCGCGATTAACGGAGCACGAACGAAGAAAGGCCTGCATCGACCATCTTTCCTCCACACTTTTAACCCGATTTCCCGTTCCTTCCGAGAAAAACAAACCCAGTTCCCGTTATTCTAATAATTCCTGCCTCCCTCTAACCCTCAACAAAAACAAGACAACATATTGTAATCTATTGTAGATTGTTGTAGATAAATTATACGGTTTGACCGTACATTGTTACTTTTTGTCGACAATATAAAATACACAGATATATAAGTAACTCTCGGTGTCTTCGGTTTACTTCATCCCTCGATTAACCCTCGCGCGGAGAACGATACGATGGTTACATCATTTTGACTCGACGTTAACCCTTTCACCGTCGAATCATTCATCCAGAGACGATACATAGGCAACGAGACCTCATTGGATCTTCAAAGGCAGGTTTCAAGAGTTTACGTCGCTCTTATTTGTAAATAGGGACGCATAGAATCTATAAACTTTTTCTTCTATGTTTTCTGCTACTTCAAATCATTTGCAATCGCAGCGTATCGTCATTTTAATCAACAGTGAAAGGGTTAAAGCTTCCACATGCAGTCAGTCACGAAAGCCGTGGTATACGTAATAGTAATTAAAATAAATGAAAAATGGCTCGTAGAAAAGTATTATTGCGTATAGGACTATAACTACATATTAGTTAGAATTCCAGCTGCCTTGGCTTTAAATCAAGAAGACTATAAAGTTTTAAACATTCCGTAGGTACTAATTTTGTTCGTTCGCTAAAATTGAACGTAGCTGAAAATAGTAATTATTTTCTTCCGTTTTTTTTTACAAGGAAGTAGTAAAAAATTAAAGCTTCGACGTGGCATCATCTTTTAACTACTCAAAATGTTGAATAGCGTACGGAGACTTTCGCGAGCGACTGTGTAAGTATTGCGAAAAGATCTTTTCGTATTAAATTTTGAGTTTAGTGGGTCAAAGCGACGCGATCATCGCCGAGCGAGGGTTAATTTATTTTCTTTTAGAATCTTTTCGCGTTGCACGCTTTTTGCCGTCCAGTTTTTTCGATCCGCTTGAAAATACCTGTTTTCCTTGTTTTTATCTAAGTCCGGTGTCACACGGGCGTCGAGAAAACTGACGATCATTCTTTCCTCCATCTAAGCCGGGAAAAAAGGGGGAGATACAGGATCGTTATCGCAGCGTTTTTCGACGCTCGCGTAACTCCGGCCTTAGCAGGGAAGGATATACGATCGTAGTATATTTATTTTCTACCGGACGACGAAAGGCGAACAATGCGTAAGGGAATGCAATGGATAAGGAAAAGAATTCTACAGGCGAAGAGTTTAACGTTTATTAAATTATTTTTAATCGGTGTCGTCTAATCAAAGTAAAAAATCATACAGGAAGGGGTAACGTTAAATAAGCGTATTCCGACGGTTTTAATATCGCGTTTGAACGTACAGAAAATTATTTACAATCTTTATCGCCCTAACTTGTTACAAAAATCAGTGAATAATGGATGGCATACTGGGAGAGCCCACTACATCTATTATGTCTGCCTTAACTTCCGGTTCCGTTTTCGGCAGCAACGCGGGAGGTATCGTTAACGTCTGAAAAAGAAATATTATTAATATTCCTTGCGAAATTAAAATGCAACAATTAAATAATGTACCTTTCCGGGAGCCAAAGCTTCGTACTGATGCCTCAGCGATTGCAATTCGTAATCGCACGTCGACAACGCGCTTCGGAGTTCGTAGTGCAAAACGATGTCGCTTCTCAACTCGTTAAATTGCTGGCATATTTGCTCCGTAGGCGGTGGATTTAATTCTGAAAAGGAATTCTATTAACGAGACCAAGTTCGAAGAAAAAGAAATGGAGAATAAGTTGAACTCGAAGATACCTATTCGGAGCTCGTTGAGCATTTGTTCGATTCCCTTCATCTTCTTTTGACCTAAACTACTCGGCAATTTTATCCGCTGCGAGCGCAAAGAAACGCCACTATTCTTAAAATCCGGGAACTTAATTCCGGCCGATTCCACCGTCTGTAAATATCCATTTTCATTAGTTTGCATAAATTTGATACGATTCAGCGCCCGTAGATATTTACATGAGACGTGTCGGCCTTGTTTGGTCTGTTCCTGGCAGTAGCTCCGCTCTTTTTCGTTGGTTTCCTTTCGGTCTTCCGCGGATCGGCTTGATGATCCGCGGCAGTTATCAATTTCTGTAGATCCTGAGTCTTTCTGTCCCTCTCCTTTTTCCTCTGTTCGATCTTCCTTAATTCGGCTAGCAACATTTGCTCCTCCTCCACTTGTTCCGGTGTTCTTTCGAACAATTTCTTCAACTGTTCCTTCCTACGTTTTTCGTGTTCCGCGTCGAATATGTATACCTTGTCGGAGTGAGATTTGGCTTTCGTCAGAGCCGCGCACACCTGGTAATACCTAAAGAGATCGCGTAGATCAGAGATCGCGTAGATCAGAGATCGCGTAGATCAGAGATCGGCAACGCGAAGTCCGCGAGCACTTGAGATTTTGACGCGCACGCGCGTCAAAATTATGATCGAGTTCCAAAATAACGTACAATTTAAATTAAAAATTATAGGCGTGCGAGAGCTCGAAAATTTCCGGGATTCTCGACATTTTTAGGTTTCTCGATGCTTCCGAAAACTTCGAGAACTCGATGCTTACTTCGGTATTCATTATGTTAAATACTTTCATGGTTTTCGGAGATAAGGGAGAACCCGAAAATATAAAATAGAGACGAGATGAGAACTTTTTTCCCCAAACTCGGGATCCCGAACAACTTCGAGATCTCGATCATTGGGATTCCCTGATATTTTCGGAAATCCTTAACAATTTTCGGGATTCTGCACACCCCTAATATTATCATCGTTTTTAGATATGTGCAAGAATCCAAAAATACGAAATCCAGGTGATAATTATTTTCGAAATTTTTAAAATCCTGAACATTTTCAGGATCTCAGAATCTTCAGGAATCCCATCCTGATCCTGAGAAAAATTCCCACCCTGGCCTGACCCAACATTTTTGGGATTTTACATGCCTTTAACAGATGTGTACTAAATTGACTTTAAGCTTCAAACTTTTCCCTAAACCAAAGTAAGGTGTCCTTTGTTATTCAGAGTATCCTTGTTAATGGAAAGGTCATTGACCTTTGGCATAGATGCACGAGATAGAAATAAAAGGGCACTCAAAGAGTACTTGCCTCTCTTTCAAATCCTCCACGGATCTGGCAGGGAATTTCGTGCAATCCCATCTATCTTTGATTATGATAAACCTTAGATCAAACCTCCTACACAAATCGAACAAGTGATCGGTTTCTGCTCTGGTCCAACCGTTTGTAACCAAATGCTGAACATATTCGGCATTGGTGTAAGATGGAATAGGAACCCTTTTATTGAACTTGGCAAAAGGATATTCTTTCCCCGCGTCCGCGACTCTTCTCCAATGATGAAACACCGCACCATCTGTCCTGGCAGGATTGGTAAAAGGTGTCCACTTCCAGGGCCTGACCTTTTTCATGCCAAGCTTGGCTCTGATTTGTTTATAGCCTTTCGCTGTGTCCGTGGGGAACAGAGGCGGGACATCGTTGTTGTCTTTGCACAGTAGTGCGAAGACTTCGCGATGCATGCCCTCGGGCCTCTTCGGTACTTTGTATTCATACTTCTTCCGGTTCTTCTTGTCACTGCCTATAATCGACTCCTTGGTGAGCTCGCTGGTGGTAGGTACCTCGATATCTAAGATATCGCGGACATCTGCCATGCTGTCAAGCTTCGACAGACTTTTATCCTTCCTGTGTTTAGACATTCGAGGTTAGATCGAGGCTTTCAGGTTATGTTACGTCGAGGTACTCGACAAATGTACCGCTGCGATACATTTGCGAGGCGAAAGATTCGTAACAGATACGGGAAAATTAAGTTTCTTTTAACTGTTCGAATGGATTTGTTTTATCATGCACGTACATTGTGAAATAGTCACCCTCTTTGCATTTACAGACGGAACGCGATCCACCCCCTATTAAGAATTCTTAAGTTACTAGCTAGGGTTTAATTTTGCGTTTCTTGCGAAGCAGTCTAATAAAGAAGAGGTTTCCCTATGAGTTTTAAAATTCATGGGGAATTTAGAGTCCGTTTTAAGTTCATGGGGTTTCCCCGCCTCTTTATACGAACACACAACAAAGCGTAAGATCATTAAAATAAGCATTTTATATTTGTGAAAGAGATTTATTTAACATTTTATATACATATCACATTACAGTTCAGTTCTTTCGGGAGTAGCAAATAAAATGCTCGCGTTGTTAAATATAAACTAAATTAGTAGCTAGTAAAAATAGAGGAGCTTTCTGGAAAAATGTTGTTTCAATGCTATACTAATTAAAATTAGGAACACGCTTATCGTTAAATTCGCGTAACACGCGAATTTCCGACGCCATTTACTGGATTCATCATTTTGTCTTACAGATCCTTCTTCCAGAAAGGTGCTCAATTTTTTTTTTTTTGGTTTAACTTACGCTAAATTTTAATTTACCTACGAATAATGTGTTTATCATTCAGCCTAATTAGATATATAATGAACCATCCGCCGGACCTAAATATCTCATAGAAATAAGCATTACGTCGATCAGTGTCCAAACTCCAAGTCCTCCAAAGCTGAACAGTTTACCAATTCCTTCCTGCCAGTGGCCCAAATAAAATCTGTGGAATATAATTTGGAGTGCAAAGATTGCAAAACAATTATAAAGTACAATTTTTTCGTTAAGATTTGACGTACCTATCAGCTCCAAAGCCTCCCAAAGTAATGCTTAATATTAAAGCAGTGGACCAACGATATCCGACAGTCCAATTGCACAACAAATTTTTCATAAATATACGTCTTCCCAGGCACAATATATCGCCGTTTACCGTGCAATTCGTTCGGTAATATTGCCTCGGCGAAGCCACGGAGCTACATGAATTTTTCTGATGGCACTCGTGCTCCCAGTGCTCAGTTTGATAGCAATAGCGACATATGTACTTTTTTTGAAAGGATTGCTCGCCCTAAACATTCGGTATTACATCGATATGAAGTGGTGTTAAATATATAATAGACAAGAGGACAAGGGATACTCTTATGCTACTTACAACACAGTCAATGTGCTCTAAAACAGAGCAATTGGCGACATATACTGCTCCATATATGCAATTAGGATTTAAGTTACATTTCAAGCAATCTCCGCTTAATTCCGAGCACGCGAGTCCGCTTGGACACAGCCTTGCAATCTCTTCCTGTAAATATTCCAATTAACCCATTGAGTGCTCAGCAATTTTGGGAGATTGGCTAGCTTCTGGAATTAATTTTACAGATATACGCGGCATCTTTAACTCCTTGCCTTACGAATTTTTCCAAGACTATTTTTTTAAATCTGCATCAAATCCAAAATACTAAAGCATTACGTGTAATTTCTACTTGGCAATCTTCAATCTTACAAATTCAATTTGCAGCTGGAATTAAGATTAATGTGTATTGAACAATTCAGTGGATTTATGGTGTAACTAGTCTACAACTATGAGCATAATTCATCTTAATTCGTTGTAAGGCAAAGAGTTAAATATCGATCATCATCCTTATTAATCATTACTAGATTATGGATGTTTATGCAAATCGTAATTTTTAGAAGTACAATTAAGAGAACCTGCAATAATAATTAATATTACCCTTTAAATACCATAATGTGTGCTTTACTTTAAGTGTTTTACATATCATTACCCATTATACATAAAATGTACCTTTTTGAGAATTTTAAGATTTAATAAATGCATACAAATTCGTGATCTAATCATAATAAAAAATAACCATAGCACTGAATGAAAGGGTTAACAGCTTTGCTTCTAATTATCCATGCACGGTAATTTGCACATTACCTTTGTACTACTGTAAGCCGGTGTGGAATTTACATTAGCCTCCTTCTGTGCATACTTTATTACCGTCTCTACAATAAGGAAAACAATATGTAAGAAATAGAAATTTGTCGCAAATAAATCGTTGGTACAAGGAGCAAAGTTAAGAGTAATTACCGTAACCCATATGAACCTGTTTCACGGTGGTCGAGAAAATCGCCAGGAGAACAAATATCACATTTTTCGAATTAATTCGTACAACGTTCATTCTGCCAGTTGTTTAATTGATTAAATCGATAATCGTGGCACAAATAGATTCGATGATCTTTCCCTTAATTACGCATACTGGCAAGCATACATCATCCTGCGAGGTTTGGTTCGTTCCCTTTGAAACTAAATGAAAAAATTGCACGCGCAGAGAAATTCCTAACTTTTAACGCGGAAAGAAATTATTAGGTAAATAAGAATGGTATTTTTTGTAAATCAAAACAATGCAGCGTGACTTTGGGAAGTAAATATGTTGAATGTTTCGTATTCATTATTTTGACGTTATCTCGATTTGTAGATAACAAGCTGCTAATAAGATCGGAAACGTGAAATAGAATGGAGCGCATGTTGCGACGAATTTTTTCTTAGTACGCATCATTAATTTAAATACCGTTGCTATAAAATTTGTGCGTCTATATATGACCGATATTAATTGTTTTACGATATTAGGGAAGATTTTGTTTATTAAATTTATGCATAAATGGGTATAGAGAGTCTCAACGATTCTCTTCATACTAACCCAGACAACGCAGGGACACCGAACCGATTATGTCGACTGCCAACTCTAGTCTATGTAATCCGTGGCTGAAACTAAATTTCCTATGCAATATAGTTCATGAATTTTCCCTACTTTAGCAAAGGTTTGCTTACAGCAATACGTATTGCTATGATAAATTGCAATAAACGAGAATTGAGTAGCTAATTAAAAATCAAAAGCGTCATAAACAGGGGCGCAGATTTATCGTGGAATAATTGTCAATAATTAACTATCCAAAACGAAATTGGGAATGAAAATTATACGTGAGAGTTGCTAAAGGTTCTATGTTTCAAATGAAACCATAAAAGTTCATAAATTAATCGCAGAGAAGGAGTAATTAATTAATTTTGTGGAAGAAAGAGGAGCATAGGCCTAGTCGCACGGTACTGCGCGCCATGTTGTGACGTCACTACTTTCTTGGTCAGGCGGAGGCGCGCGCAACTCGTCAGTACTCCACCAACCGCCGCAGGGGGAGGACGCTTCGCGCTCCGTCTTTAAATTACTATTTTGTAATATTTTCCCTTCTGCATCGAATATATCATTGCGGATTGATAAATAGTCACGAGTTTAGTAAGGAACATTGATAGAAGCCTATGCTTGATCAATACCATGGCTATTTGCGATAATTGTAGTCGTATCTTCGGATTTATTTCTTTCAAACAACTCCAGCTACGTATTATAATTATTTACTAATATATATAATTGTATGTGCAGGTTCCTTGGGTCTTAACGATATTTAAAAGTACCAGAGGTACAAGACGGTGGACGCAGTGGTCAACTTTACGAGTACCTTTTGGATCACCAGTCCACTCGACAGTTTGACGAGGAATTAATAGAGGGTTCGATTAACAATACTCCCTGCTCCCAAATTACTGCAATAAAAAAATAAGGAACGTTCAAGCTGCTAAAGCAGTAGTCAGCAGCTTCTGGTTCAGGACAACAAGAACACAGCGGAGAAAGAATTTAAAGACTAGACACTGTATACTACATTACAAATTAATAAGCGCTGAACTACGCATTGTAACGCGTATTAGTTTATAAGACCATTTTAACATTACTGTAACTTGTAGTTTATCAAACAGTTTAAATAAATGCCTAGTTAAAGATAATTCAATGTTTAAACATTTACTGACCTTTCCAACAATCCTAGAATGACCCATCCTAATCCTTTAAAGAGAAGTAGCGCGGAGGAACTTTAATAAAAAAGTTCCGAAGCGAGACACTCTAAAAACAAGCCCAACACACCATTAAACTAGTCAGTAGTTAAACCAACATTTTGCTGAAGTAGTCGTAAATCGCGGCAGTTCCTGGAATTTGACGTCACTTCCAAAATTCTTGGAAATGACGTCATTATGCCATGATCGCCGGAGACATCCTCGCTACTCATATTCGCCTAATACAAAAACGCCAAATCTGCCGAACATTTATAGAGAAAGCTCAGATACTCCAGAATACCACGAATTTGACGTCACTTCTAGGAATCGCCAAAATTCTTGGAAATGACGTCATTATCCCATGTTCGCCGGATACCTCCTCGCTACTCATATTCGCCTAATACAAAATCACCAAATCGGCCGAAACTTTGTTCGGAAGTCAGAGAAACTCAGTAGTTCCTGGAAAATGACGTCATTTCTAGGAATAGCCAAAATTCCTGGAAATGACGTCACATTGCCATGTTAGCAGATACCTCCTTGCACATCATATTCTCCTAATACAAAGTCGCCAAATTGGTCGAACCTTTACTCGAAAACCCCAGAAACTCAGTAGTTCCTGGAAAATGACGTCATTTCTGGGAATAGCCATAATTCTTGGAAATGACGTCACATTGCCATGTTAGCAGATACCTCCTTGCACATCATATTCTCCTAATACAAAGTCGCCAAATTGGTCGAACGTTTACTCGAAAACCCAAGAAACTCAGTAGTTCCTGGAAAATGACGTCACTTCTCGGAAAAGCCTAAATTCTTGGAAATGACGTCACCTTGCCATGTTAGCAGATACCTCCTTGCATATCATGTTCTCCTAATACAAAGTCGCCAAATTGGTCGAACGTTCACTCGAAAACCCCAGAAACTCAGTAGTTCCTGGAAAATGACGTCACCACTGGGAATAGCCAAAATTCTTGGAAATGACGTCACAGCCAAAAACTTTCTGCCACCTCCTGCTCCTGATACCATGTTTCCCAGTTTTTCGAAAATTTCGGACCCTGTATCAGGAGAATATAAGTTGCCTGGAGGTCGATTAAAAGTTTCGAACTGTGACGTCATTTCCAAGAATTTCGGCGATTCCTGGAAGTGACGTCATTTTCCAAGAACTACCGAGTTTCCTAGGGTTCCCAGCAAAAATACGGCAAATTTGACGACTTTGTATTAGGCGAATATGAGGTGCGAGGAGGTATCTGCTAACATGGCAAGGTGACGTCATTACCAAGAATTTTGGCGATTCTTAGAAGTGACGTCATTTTCCAGGAACTACTGAGTTTCTCTGACTTCCGAACAAAATTTCGGCCGATTTGACGATTTCGTAATAGGCGAATATGAGTTGCGAGGAGGTATCCGGCGAACATGGCAAAATGACGTCATTTCCAAGAATTTCGGCGATTCTTGGAAGTGACGTAATTTACCAGGAACTACTAAGTTTCTCTGACTACCGAAGAAAATTTCGGCCGATTTGGTGATTTTGTATTAGGAGAATATAATGTGCAAGGAGGTCTCCGGCGATCATGGCATAATGACGTCATTTCCAAGAATTTTGGAAGTGACGTCAAATTCCAGGAACTGCCGCGATTTACGACTACTTCAGCAAAATGTTGGTTTAACTACTGACTAGTTTAATGGTGTGTTGGGCTGGTTTTTAGAGTGTCTCGCTTCGGAACTTTTTTATTAAAGTTCCTCCGCGCTACTTCTCTTTAAAGGATTAGGATGGGTCATTCTAGGATTGTTGGAAAGGTCAGTAAATGTTTAAACATTGAATTATCTTTAACTAGGCATTTATTTAAACTGTTTGATGAACTACAAGTTACAGTAATGTTAAAATGGTCTTATAAACTAATACGCGTTACAATGCGTAGTTCAGCTCTTATTAATTTGTAATGTAGTATACAGTGTCTAGTCTTTAAATTCTTTCTCCGCTGTGTTCTTGTTGTCCTGGACCAGAAGCTGCTGACCACTACTTCAGCAGCTTGAACGTTCCTTATTTTTTTATTGCAGTAATTTGGAAGCAGGGAGTATTGTTAATCGAACCCTCTTTCAATTCCTCGTCAAACTGTCGAGTGGGCTAGTGATCCAAAAGGTACTCGTAAAGTTGATCGCTGCGTCCACCGTCTTGTACCTCTGGTACTTTTAGATATCGTTAAGACCCAAGGAACCTGCACATACAATTATATATATTAGTAAATAATTATAATACGTAGCTGGAGTTGTTTGAAAGAAATAAATCCGAAGATACGACTACAATTATCGCAAATAGCCATGGTATTGATCAAGCATAGGCTTCTATCAATGTTCCTTATTAAACTCGTGACTATTTATCAATCCGCAATGATATATTCGATGCAGAAGGGAAAATATTACAAAATAGTAATTTAAAGACGGAGCGCGAAGCGTCCTCCCCCTACGGCGGATGGCGGAACACTGACGAGTTGCGCGCGCCTCCGCCTGACCAAGGAAGTAGTGACGTCACAACATGGCGCGCAGTACCGTGCGACTAGGCCTATGCTCCTCTTTCTTCCACAAAATTAATTAATTACTCCTTCTCTGCGACTAATTTATGAACTTTTATGGTTTCATTTGAAAGATAGAACCTTTAGCAACTCTCACGTATAATTTTCATTCCCAATTTCGTTTCGGATAATTAATTATTGACAATTATTCCACGATAAGTCTGCGCCCGTTTTTATGACGCATTTGATTTTTAAGTAGCTACTCAATTCTCGTTTATTGCAATTTATCACGGCAATACGTATTGCTGTAAACAAACGTTTGCTAAAGTAGAGAAAATTTATGAACTATATTGCATAGGAAATTTATTTTCAGCCACGGATTATATGGATTAGAGTTGGCAGTCGCCATAATCGTTTCGGAACCCGACGTATTTTGGTTAGTACGAAGAGAATCATTGAGACTCTCTATACATTTGTTTCTAATAATCAGCTGACTTCCGGAACTAATACCAGAGAAAATGTTAGTGAGGTCTTTCATTCTTTTCGCTTGACATAACAGCATTCACATAAGCAAACAAGCTTTTTTATTTGGTAGCAATTTTCTTAATCAAAGACTGACACGTTTAGCTCTTTGTATTCCGAATTCGCTTGAGAATAAACTAATATTAAGCTCTATAATCGCGAAACTGTCCGCAAATAATTCCTAGGTAAATAACTACTTACTAACACATTTTTGTCGTGCACAGTTCTTGCCAGACCACTGTAATATTCCTACGTTTCGCGATCCTTTCTTCCCTCTTTCTAACTGTTCGTTAACTTTCAGCCGATTCTACGCCGATTTATTACGCACGCAGCGTAAAGTACGAAATGTAACAAATTATTCTACTCGATTTTTTTGCTAGATAAGAAAGTTGCAGCCATCGTTCGAGAAGTAATATGAATTCCGAAGAAGGTGCGAGTAACAGTCAGAGCAAAAGTGAAACGAGACTAGAAGGGAGCTACAAAAAAAATGGTAGTCAATCAGTGGAGCAGTCCAAGCCATCCAAAGTTCTACAGCTCGAGAGTAAATTGAATGGAGATCAAGCAAAGTTGAGCAACAAGTTGGGAGACAATAGCAACAAGAATCATTTGTCTTCTAAGGCTCCTGTTGCAATTGCAAATGGAACCAGATCTACACCTGCCATTGCACGCAGTTTCGCCAATTCTATGGACCAAGATGACAGCGAAGATGCAGGGAATGCAAGTGTATCCTCTGTGTTTTTAAACACCAACAACATCAAATCACCTACTGTGAACACTACTGTTACCAGTCAATTGAAGCATAAGACTGCAATGAATGCAAGCGCTTTGAATTTGCCTAAACCTCAGATGCACTTAAATTTATCTTCCAGTCAGAGCAATTTGCATACAAATCATAGTTGTATGCCTGCTACTATGTCGAATCCTATTTTGCATTTAACAACCGCATCGACCTCTGTTCCACCCGTGGTACAGCCAAACTTATCAGCAACCAAACCAAACGAGGATATCGATATGAAGAACAATGTAGACTATATTTCTGGAATTGAGAAGTGTCCATCGAAAGTGTCGTGCAGTTCAGATTCTAGTCCTGAAATGGATAGTGCCTGGGCATCCAGATCCTATGGGTCTAACGGCGTATTAAATAATATAGGGGGTAGTATAGGTTCAACCAGTCAGGGAACTTGCTGTTTCCTAAGACCTAACATTAATGGAAGCAGAGAAGTAGCTGGACCAAGTGGATTGCAGAAGGTGGGTTCTCCAGTGGACCCTGATTTAATCATTGGGCTGTGGATTTTTATGCAGATTCATATTTTTAACTACACATTCTCTCAATACTAATTAACTTAATTTTGCAATTTTTTCCAGCCAATTTGCATGCCTGAATTCCGTTTTTTTAGCAATGGGTTTAATATAATAATTTTAACCGTGCTGTTTCTTCTTCCACTTAGCTTCTATAACATTATAAAGTTTGAAAAAGTAGCAAACGAAATGTTGCATTAATGCAACATTGGTTCTTAATGTGTTAAATAAAAAGCAATTATTTTTTTTCACAATTAAATTTCCCGTAAGTGTATAGACCTTAACAATTTTTTTGGGGGGATTCATCTTGCAATGGCTTTGTAGAGAAAAGTCTCCCCTTTACAACGCGCCCCTAAAAGTCGCTCTACGATTTTTTGTTGCCCAGTTACCGCGCTTCGAATGAAACGCGAGCCGCCGATATTAGAATAATCCACGTCCACTTCTAAGTATTTTATGCTCCTTATCTTATCTTCCGTACGTTCAAATTCCCCATAAATGCATAAAAATGCGCGATCTAATTTAGCATTTACATTCTTAATAATTAGTAAGAAATTGAAAAGAATCGGTGATCTAACGAAGCGATCCTTACGCGTTTGCGAAGCAGAGCGCGCCGAGAGAGCAAAGCGAGAGGAGGGATTCCAGTTCCGGAAACGAAGGCGACATGTCGGATGGGGAAGACTATTGTTTTTATACGTATAAGGGAAACGACGATGCGGTACGCTTGGCTCAGAGGGAGGAAGTGAATCAGGGACAAGTGGAGGAGCGCGAAGAGGAAGAGCAATGTCGTAGCGGCAGATCGAGTCCGGAGATGGACTTTTTGGAAATGGACTTCGATCCAGGGCCTTCCTGCGAACAGGTATACAACGATTACGATAAAACCCGCCAGACGGTAACGCGCTCGTTACTCACGCGTTCCCGATACACACAGGACACAGGAGACAGCGATTTGGCCTCTATAAACGAAGATATACAGAATATAGCATTAGATAACGTAGACCCAGACCCAGTATTAAATGACTTAAGTAGCGGTAAAGTTGTGGCTAAACAAGGAATTGCAACTACATCTCAGAATCCAAAGCAAAGTGTACAAAATGTGAATAATACGGGGCTTCAGCAATGTTCCAGCAGTAGTTTGCCTGCACCTGAACCAAGCATAAAACCGAGTTATCCTTCGCCGTGGATGCCGAGTACCAGTAGCGCGATTGGTACATTATTTTTTACTGTTCTAGCAATGCCCTTAATCACAGCTAACTGGTCAAGACACGCGCCGTTCGTTTAAAGCGCTCTATTCACTTGTAGTTTCTACAGGAAAATGGGAAAGTACCGGGATGTATCGCAGTACGAGATGTCCCTTACGAGAATCATACGGATATCACAATACTAGCGGAGATCTTATTTCACCGGGCGACAATAGAGATTCCGATACCGAATTGTGGGTGGAGTCTACGTCGGCTTCGGTACCGGAAAACTCGAATTTAAACTCCAGAAGAGTGAATCTCAGTTCCACCCTCTACCATCGTATGATGGCGAAGAAATTGATGCTCAACAAGCAAGCCGCGTTTAATCAGAGCGGCGACTCGAATCTAGTTAGTATATCTTATTGTTAGGGGTATCCGGGATTCCAGTTGGGACGGGAATCTTTTCGGGATCGGGATGGGATCTTGATACTTTCGGGATTCCCAAATATTTCGAAATCCCGCACACCTCTAAACGACACCCATCGAAGCATGCCAAGTTTAAATTTATATGGGACCTCTGCGGCCCGCACAATCCGAAAAAGAGTTAAGGTGCATTTATACGACGGATTAATTCGTTCCGTGCTCGGCCCGTCGGTATAAATGCACCTTTACGCGTGGCTCTAATTTGCGCGACTTTTTCCTACGTGTAGGAAAGCGAGTTATCTAACGAACGATTAGATGGCCTGTTGCCGGTTGAAAAAGTGATGCTATGGAGCGAGCAGGAAGCCACGGTGAAACAAGTAACTCAAATAGGAACCTCGGCATGCGGTGCTACTGCCGCGATCAATGCTTTGGTACGTATAACTATAGAACTTTCCCGCTATTTCAGTACTTCGTTTATACGATGGTTCTTCTAGTTGGCTTTAAATGTGTCGTTTTCGTTGGAAACGTTAGTAAAAGGTGTGAATACTAGACAACGAGAACCGGGCACACCGTTGCCGCGATATCTGTACAGTCGATCGGTAGCTGGATCGACGCACAGCGATTTGGCTCGCGGTATAGCTTTAGGTACAAACGGATCGGTTGTAACCAAATTTTTTGCGTTCTACCCGGAGAGGAAGGTTTCATTGTCTCATTGGTTGCATTATTGGATATCGAAAGGTGCGTAGGAATCGAGGCGCATAAAAACACTTGATGCTCGTTTATCAGCGCAACGCGAGAACATCATCAGACCGTCATCGATAAGTTTACGATATCGCGCGTTCATTTAACGATAGTAACGCAACACCGATACTCTTTATCGCCTTGATAACGGCGTGAATGTTTCGCAAATTAAATGTGCTGTTTGCACGACGATTAGACGATTCTCAATTCTTTGAGTTTTCAAAGCCTATAATTCCCAATGCTTCGGTAAAATAACAGAATCGGCCGTTTAACGAGCTCTTAAGCGAACGACAAGTGAGAAAGCGTCGATATGTTTGCGCCGAGTTGATAAACGAGCGACGACTCGATGCGAACAGGATAAATATCCTAGCGAATTTTAGGCGCTGCGCCGATAGCGACGCTAAATTTGCAACACTGCGGAGAAGGGTGCGATATACCGGATGCTTGGCATCATCAAATGATATTCGGTGTGGGGCAGGCGGGAATTTATTTAACTAATCCACTAGAATGCTTACCCGAACAGGTTGGTTGAGATTGAAGTAAATTAACTATTTAAATAATACGGAAATTCTAATCAATTTTAGTATGTATGGCATCAACTTGTAAGTCCTAGTGTTCTGCTAGTACGAAGAGCGGATGTTTTAGCTCACTGGAATCCTAATACCGACTTAACGCCACTCGCCGTTATGGATCATATGTGGCGAAAACTAAACGTTCTCGGTACGTGCAAATTTACGTTGATACAAGAATGGATATTGGGTAAATAATTAACGTTACTCCCGTTTCATTTGATGCTAGGTCAAGTTGTAAATATGGTACGCGAATCGATGACCCAGAGACGGCAAATTAATAATCTAACTACTGGTGCAACTCACATTCGTATTCCTGCATCTTATCAAGCAGGCATTACATTAGTTATGTGTGCAAATTCTACAGCTGCTTCCGAATTGTTACATGCTGAACAATTACCAATACTCTAGTCTTGTTAATCAAAATTAATAAAAAAAAAAATCCAGGCTGCCCCTTTTTATTTGTAATAAATTTAATTAGCAGGCTGGTCCGCACAATGTTATTTACAATAGTTCATTTACTATGTAAGACAGTTGGGGTCAGAATCGAAATGATTTACATTTTTAACACGAAAGATGTTTGTATTCAAAGAGAATATTATCGATTAAAATATATTTCAATAGAATATTTCCGTTTTATATGCAGTTATATTTATAAATTCATACATTAAAAAAGTTTCAACAAAACTGATCAGATTTTACGCGCATCATTATTTCATCATACATTACCAAAATAATTTCATTAAACGTAAACGCAAAGGTAAGTATTTATTAATTTCTTACAAAGGATTCAAGGATTCTTTAGCATCTCAAAATCACATCTCACGTAGTAAAAATGCTTTTCGTGGTTTAAGGTAGAACTTAGTAATGCATTTCATATAAATTTTTAGTACAGAATTTCGTTACAGTTGTAAATTATTTTACGCTGGAATCATATGGAAAATGTGCTCGCTGCGATCGTGGGTTGTTGAAAAGCACAGCATCTCTCTTGTGCAATTGTATAGACATAAATATTCAATTTATGTACACGTACATAGTACAGCCTACTGTTAACCATTATTTTTGTGCTCTCTCAGAGAGTTCACCTTTACTTAAGACATACTGAAACAAACGAACAAACATCAGTCCATCCTACGATATTTTCATAGTCGCGTCCAATCCGAAGATATTGGTACCTTTCTATAAGGGATGCACGCATAGTTGATGTAATAGCAGCTGGGGCAGCTTCGTTAAGTTTAAAAACACTTTCGATTACCGAAAGTTCCGTCGAAGTTGTATCCATGCCGCAAAAGGCTACCCAATCGTTCACAACCATTCCCGCGGCTATAACATCGCTCCCTCTATTTACCGTACCCGCCTACGCGTTCCATAACAGATACATAAACTCTTCGCCACTTAAAGACTTCTTACTTTTTATTGTTGTCAGAAGTTTCCAGCAGAGGTGTAATTTTACGATATTATTAAAATGACTCATAGTTATTAATAGAGGCTCATCTTATAAATGCATCGTGTAAGATGGTTTATAGAATATTGTTTTATTTACCAATTCTCGCGATATTCCAGGATTCCACTACTATTATTAGACTGCGGACTTTTATGCGTCTATCGGAAATATGAACGCGTAGAAAAAGTGCGGAAGAAACATAATGTACGAAAATATACAAAACTTTCAATGTGACATAAAAATTATATTTAAATATTTTATTTATATAAATATGAATTTACCTAAAATCCGCAGATTAATTATTATATTACTACGTCTACACTACTCAAAATAATTATGGGATCATACATTGTGGTCCTTGTTCTCATGTTACTTTAATTCTGGCCTTCAATGATAGGAAACTTAATATACTTAAATCTAATTAATATTTATGCAAAAATAAATACAAGGATGTGCAAGTTTCCACCCACTAATAATTTAAATTAGGCATTACATTTTGTTGTTCCTCTATACTGATGCCTTAATATCGATTATTCTTATTGGACTAAACAACTTTTTTAAAATATATTACAAGTAAGATTCATGGCCAGATACTGATGCATGCCACTATAGATGTAATAATAGAGTCCCACAATTTTGTGGCTCTGGTGTGCAATGTGTTATAGTGTTTGTAGGAACAACTTCATTCGTGCAGAATACGAGTAAAATTACAGATTGGCCAGAAATTTTTGGCAGCCAAATTTTTGTGTACATAAAATTATCTTACAGCAAGTGGCACTTGTAACAGAGAGGACAATTCATCTTGATCTTGTATAGAGGTTTTTGGATGCACCAAACCACCCTGATTTGACAATACAGAATAAGATCCCACTAAAACATTGCTGGCCACAGTTTGCCTAAATACCTCTACATTTAATGTATCTGCCAGAATTTCCTCTGTTTCCTGCAAAATTTCGATTGTGAGTACCAAAAAGAAAGCCCCCTTAAAAATGAGCCTTGCGTACTCAAAAGATGACTCTAGATCATCTGACTGGAGTAAACTAATGTTTAAAATTTCCGAATGCAGATGGTTGAGATTATCTCGTGGCATACTTGCCCTGTCAAGATCAGGATGCACTAGAGCCACATAATCATTGCAAGCAATGACATTTCCCAGGGCAGAGAGTCTCTCTTCCACTCTCTGCACTTTAACCTTATCCGGCAGTGAATTCCTTATGTGCTGCAATTCTGTATCTGTCGTCGTGTTCGGGACCAACAGTCCATTTTTATTCCCTAATCAAATTCATCGTCGTTTTGTTTATTTAAATTTTGTTCGTAACCGCGGTTAATTTGAAAGTTTGTAGGTTAATTTTTGATATCGGCGCTTACCAACGCACAATCGACCGATTATACGGCATCCCGCAACCGACGCGTGAATTACGGGTATGGTTTCGGCTAATTCCGCTTCGAACACACTGCAATTATTAACGATATTTGCTGTAGCGAACGCGTATTTATATTACGCATCGTGTCAATAAACGGGACAGGTTATGATGCGAATAAAACCCGCGTGAAAGTTGTTGCAACATCGATTGTAACGTCAAAGAGATTATCGATAAGGGGATCGGAGATAAGGGTATACTACTTATTGTTACCTGTAGAAATTCTCGGAACCACCGATTGCTACGAGGCAATAAGAATTCGTTAGCTTGGAGAAAACTCCGACTTCATTGTTATTTTCGAATTGTACACGTACCGCCATGATTGCAACGATATTAATTTACATTAGCGTGTTGAATTTTGAATAAAATAGTAAAAATTTAGGCAATAAAACCCGATCACCGTTTAAAACACACGCGCTAACCTATCGACTACACACGTATTTTCTTCTACCCGCTAACACGAGGTTTATGTCACGAGATGTTGAATGAAAACCTATAGAAGGGAAACTAATGTTTTACACGTGATTCAGTGCCACCTTTAGCTAAGATACTAAAACTAACTATACTCGAAATTTATCGCAAAGTTTCCATTCTATAGAGTACATAGCTTTACGTTTTACATGCGCGCGATTTTTTAAACGCTTGCGCAATTCTACCGATTTTATTTTTAAATTAAGATCGTTAAAATTGAGATGAAGATCATTAAAAGATAATAAGAATAGTTTAACCCTGCGTCCGTCGGATTTTTTGTTCAATCGTGTCCTTAGTTTTCTAAAACATTTCATAGTTTCGTAGGTGTTTATTGCTAACTAATACCGTATACTACTAAAAATGTAAATTTTGCTTGCACAAAAAACATTACAGGTGGACCTCCTACAACACGGTAGATATGTTCCTTGAAAATACACTATAGAATTGTGGCATTGTAGAAAACGTTCCACATTTCCTAAACCGCTTTGTAAAGGTACCGCGTTGTAGGAAACGTTCCGCATTTTTTCAATCGCGTTGTAAAGGCATCGCGTTGTAGGAGGTTCACCTTTACTTGTAAATTATCGCATTTATTATTTGAACAAACTTTTGAAGGTACAGAGCAACAATGAAAGCGTAAAACTGAATAAATCGTAGACTATCGCGACAGAAAAATGATGATCGCAAGAAGCGATCGGTGCTCGGTACTTACAATTAACAAAGACAGATGAGTTTTGCACAATTCCTTTATTGAAAGTCTCTTAATAATATTGGCAACAGTCATGCGGAAAAAGGAGAAACCCTTTTTTTTTTTTTTTTTGGATAAATCGTATCGCTGCGCGGATGTGCGCGCACTCTCGTATAATTATTAATAAAACCAGTAGCTGCTGAAAATCACCGCTTTATTAACAACATTATTGTAAGCATTATAAATACGCTTCGAAATAGTTCTCATTTTGATTGGTTCCGATATCGTACAGATCGTGTGTCTTTATTGGAACATATTTTGGCAGTATTATTTGCGAGAAAATGATTCTTCACTATGAAATCTATCGATTAACATTAAAGAGCGACAATATTCTAGCGCTCTTCCGCGGTCTCGTCTCGTCAGTCTAAAACTCCGACCGAATCACGCACGTGTTTCATAATGATAGTACACAGTGGCCGATCAAATTACTATGAACACTTCAACATCATATCGCTTACTAAATTCGAAGAAGAATGGAGATAGTAATACGTTTAAAATGAAGCCTCTTTCGATACAAAAGATATTGCTATGTTTTTAATAATACGGTAATAAAAATTCGACAGCGCAATTAAGGAATCGCGAAACGTTTGCCGAAAAATTGACGACCTTCGAACGATAATTCTCGTTCGCTAAACGGATATTAAACACGCGAGACACGCACGATTTTTCTTCAACAAGTTACAACAGTTGAAAAATCGACACGTTTCCGGCGAAAATTTGACGATCCTTTAAATTAGCTACCGAGAAACTTTCTAAAAATTTGAAACAACTCACAGAAGTTATGAAATCCTTGTTACGGCGCTACTAAAAAACATCGAAACACTTTTTGCGATAAGAGCGAGCTTCGTCGTAAGCGTAGTTGCTCGAACTTCAAAGTGGCGATAATTTCAAAGTGTTCGCGATAATTCGATCACCCGCTTGCAATGATAATGCGGTTCTCGGTTCGTTCGAGCGACAGTGTTCGTTGAATCTGTACAGGGGAAGTTTGTCGCGCGTTAAAGAAGAGAAACGAAAAGGAATTTTCGTTGACTGGAAGGAGGGATCCGATCCGTCGACGATGCGCAAAAATTGACGCTCCGCCGCGTTGGCGAATCGCGTTTAGTACGAACGAAGAAGAGAGCGGCGAATTATG
This sequence comes from Eucera pruinosa, assembly GCA_028830335.1. Classification (NCBI taxonomy): domain Eukaryota; kingdom Metazoa; phylum Arthropoda; class Insecta; order Hymenoptera; family Apidae; genus Eucera; species Eucera pruinosa. Next base: position 10,884,442 of record JAMYCR010000008.1, on the reverse strand, counting down.
CTTCGATCTTCGACTTCGTCTATTTTGATTGCGTGCCACTTTTTCAGTCTCGTCCTATCGATTCTTCCTCAGGCGTCTCTCCGTTCACAACACCTTTTTATCTTCTCCTCTCGGTTCCCGTGTTCCTGTGTGTTAGCGGTTTCGGTTCCACGCAGGACGCGCGCATGTGTGTGCGATCAATGTGTGTACATCAATAGAAAATAGAAATAGTAAAATCTTCAGTTGTTCGAGCTCGGCTTGAACGTGGTGTACTGCGGCGGCTTCTCGATCTTGCAGTGGGGCTTCAGCGTCGCTAAACGATCTGGTTTGAGAAACAGCTGCTCCCCCTGCACAATTTTCATCTTAAGGATCTTAACCGTTTGAATCCCACGCGACACAGTTTAGCTCGATTATTAAATTGTTCGCATTTCTGGTCGAAAAGTGCCACTACATTTTGATCGCGGCGACGCGCAGCCAGGTGGCGATCCGTTTCAATTCTGGCGAAGTCTACGCCGCGCGCTCAATTTTGCTCATACTTATTCCCTCGCATTTGATAAACTAATGTTTTTCAATTTAATTTAACGTTTCATCTTAAAAAAACGGGCTGTATGTTAGTCAAGAAAAGTGCTTCGACGTAAGTTTAACACTTCGCTGACGGGTAATTTCAAGCTAAAACTATCTCATACAACTATTTCTCCGCTCGTGAATGTAAAATGAAAAGATCGTAATAAAGTGTAACTCTAGTGATTATGGTTTCTAATATACGATAACTAAGGAAACAATCACGAACGCTTTTACAAAGATCTGGACACGACTTTACTTATTGGAATAATGAACAGAGGAAGGATGTTATCATGATCGAAAGCTTGTTCCGTAAGGATTATTACGGTGGTGGTCCTAAATGTCGAAAACTCACGGCTTCCGAGACATTGGCAAAAATAGTGGCACTACTATGTTGCATTCCGAGGAATAAACTTTCGATCGAGATAAGGGAAAGCAAATCATGCTTCGATCCTAATATATTTTAACCAATATCTCGCAAGCTACGAGCTTTCGACAGTTCAAACTACCACCATTGCAATCCTCAACACGTTTATAGACATGAAACTATTTTAGTCAAAAGTTTATGGAACTTTAGACAGGTACATTATATCTTACGGTAATGAAATACCTACAAAAGTACATGTTACATAATGGAACTAACATGGCCAGTCGAGCAAAGTGTTAAAAGGCAAGTACTATCGCGTTGCTTGGCATTTCTCGACAAGATTTCTCCGAGTACCCCTGAGGGACTGAAAACGGTTAAGAGGATACGAAAACGAATCGCGTGGAAGGCACGCGTCGAAACCGGGGGGGTAGCAAGACTCTACGGATAATTACTCTACGGGGGGAGGTGTGATTACATGGCAATCAGGGATGGTAAACTATGGAACACAGGTGCTGCTTGTGCAAATGTTTTCATACGTGAGAAGGAAGAAACAGGGCCGTTTTATATCCACGGATTACAGTCGGCTCATTGTTCGTCGCGTTATCGCTACCTATTGACGTGCCCGTTCATTACGGAGCATCGATAGCGACGTCACAATGCTGCCCGAAATTATGCGTTTTATTACGTGAACGCACCGGGGCAGATGAGCAGGGTATACATATATGTATATATATATATATATATATATATATATATACAAATACATATGTATCACGAGAACGAGAATCGCGCGATGCAATCAGGAGCAGAAAATTACCCTCGAATAGATTGCAAATTGTATTGAATAATTTTCGTGGAATTATTTTTTTTCAAATTCATCGCCTTGTTGCATCGTGATTTCCGCCGTATTTAAATAAGTTCCGAATATCAGCGAATGTAGAGTAAATATTCGCGTGCACGTTGATATTATCGACTCGAATGCAAACAACGTTTCGGTAAACGGCCTCTATACATATTGAAACTGATTCGTTAATCGAAATTGCATAAAACCGTTGATACTGCCGTTCTCTCCCGATTCCCCTATATTTTGCCTCGCTTCGTTTCTTTTTTTTTTTTTCTACTTCGCACCATATAAAACGGTCCTGAGTTCGTCTAGAATCTCGCACGATACAGGATATATCGGGGAATTTAAGCAAACAGTGCTTCATTTCACGCGAACGTGTTGCATATTGTACATCAGTGCCATAAATAATTTTCCACGCGATAATTTACCTTCGCGACGCTTAACGAGGCGTCTATTAACTCTTTGCGGACGAGTATCGACAAATAGCTGCTCGAACCTTTTTTTCTTCTGCACGCACGGTTGACTTTTAAAGTCAGAAATTTAGATTAGTGTTGTTAATCCTTTCGGCGTTGACTAAAAGAATAATACGCTGCGACTACGGCGAGTTTCATATAAATACAATGTTATTTTTAAAATAGCACAAGATCGTTCTTTAACGCTACCACGAGCTATCGGAATGGGTCTTGTACACCTGTTGCACCTGTCCAATTACGGCACTGTTGTACGCGATTCGCATAAACCAAACGGATTTACGCTACCGGTCAAAAATTTGGGACCACTCTATACGCATTTTAGGGAAACGAACGAGTTACCTTAGAAAGCTCTACGGGTAAAACGTGATTAGAGTGAAGCAAATCGATGTGCTTACTCGCAGCCAGTATATCAGTATTGGAAACGTGGAACTTTAGCAAAGCTATACGAGTTCAAGATCTATGAAAGTGAAGCAAATTGGCCAGCCTATGAATTCTGAATTAACAAGAAACTTAGCAAGACACGTACCATATGGATGCAACCTAAACAAGCAGTCCCAAACTTTAGTCTAGCAGTGTATATTTGAGGCGTTGAGGGTAGCAAGGGCGAACTCGACGCCTTAAAGACTTTTTTACGTTGTCAAATTGATTTACGACACTTAACGCACACTCCTGTTGCGTTTCCCGCATTAATTGCTCTACTATTGTTATCCGTGTCAATCGTATTGACGCTTAATATCAATATTAATCGTTCTTCGTGTGAACGTTAAGTTTCTATAGACAAACATTTGTCAGATCGTTTACGGCGCTGGAAAAAGATCGTTTCCTTCGAAACGATCTCGAGTTGGTCCTTGCCACCGTGAACGCCTCAATTGTAATCGTAGCATGCTCGCGATCGTTGTTGCGCATGTGACAGGAACATTACGGGATCTGATAACCAGACGCCACGGATGATTATGCATTCGCGAACAATTTAAGACCGCGTAAAGACAAAGAATGCCCTTAACGTCGAAACGTAGCAGCTGCGATACTCGGGGCGGTGAAACGAGTCTCTGCGCAGGTACCGAATTAGCTGTATTTACATAGCTGTATGAATTTGCATAAACATCCGCGGTCCGCTGATAACAAACGGACAAGCACACGCATCTGTATGATCATTTTTTAATGACAACATGATACACGAAAGAGGGTAGGCTCGAAGTTGGTTCGAGTCATTTCTCTACAGAGCGTCGTACAGCATCGTCTCACGTCGATTGCTCGATTACAGGCATTGACTGAATGTTCACCGACGTTGATGACAGTCTCGAGGCGAGCGAGCAGCGAGGCTAATTAACCCCTTGCCTTACAATGACGTGTGTGACTCGTAATAAAGATCACGGTTAAATACGAGAACGACACTCGATAGTTTGTAACAAATCGTAATTTTATCTTGAACTGTATTATCAAATCGTAAGATTGGGGACTATTGAATAACAATTAGGTGCATTTTGGATGCCACGCAGTGCACGAGCAGGGAATAGCTAGGTGAAATTTGTTTAACAAGTGGAAAATTAGTACGGCAAGGGGTTAAATCGTTACAATGATCCTGCGGCGCGCTAAACGGTGACAATCACGCGTCGTCGTGATCCGACGAGACGCGAATGCGACGAGAAGGAGGAGAGAAGAAATGCTGGTGTGTTTTGCTGCGTGTTTCCGCGGACGTGTGGCGAAAAGGTGTGTAGTATGCGTGCGCAAATTTCTGCATGCACGCGAGACTTGCCGGGGGCATAACATGCTCGGTAGCAATCGAACGGGCCCGTAACGAAAACCATCCGTGTCGATTCTTTATTTCTTTCCCTTCGATTTTAAAAGAACTATAGTCGCGCGATAGATTTCGATTTCCTTTAGCGAAACGCTCGTCATATTTACGCGTATTGCAATTGAAACGCTCAATGGAAAGCAGACGCGCGCCCCGATATTATAAATTTGCGGGGGATAAAAGTTACGCAAGCTTCTCGGCGTTACGAAAAACAGACGTCAAATTTCGTTCGGTTGAAGGGAAATTTTGCGCGTTCCTATTTTATTAGGCGCATAATTCATCGGACGCTTAATAAATTTAGAATAAAGAAAACTTGACGTTACGGGTAAAAAAAGGAAGCTGCTATTCGCTACTAATTTACTCCAAGAAGAACTTTAAATTGTACCGTATTTTTAAGGTGGCACTGTAAGTCTGATTCGACAAATATTTTGTTAAAAGCTGACAAGTGCCCGCTAATTTATATCCGGAAATGCTGTCTTTGTAGAAGTTTATTTCGATTGATATCTGTAACTTTTTGGTCGCTGGATGCGAATATAAAAATAAAAGAGTAGCTAATTGTTAGTGAATTACGTAGCAAAATGTTAGAGAATTATTTCTAAGGGAACGCGCAAAGTTTCCGTGGTTTTACCTAACGTATAGACGCGCCCTTTTTCCATTAAGCATTTTGACTGTATCGAATCGAATCGTAAAATGATTTTGCGTGGAATGACCCGTGAACATTCGCAGTCTATCCGTGATTAATCTACCAAGGTTCGACAAGGGTCGCTGGTGTTACTAGCCCTTTAATTGTTGTAGCTCGCAAACGAGGTAGAAATCCCCTTAAACGATTGCTTCTCGTTCACGGTTCCGCAACGTAGCGTGCACGTCACGCCTTTTCGGGGATTGGTGCAGGTAAATGTAGCAAGAAGTATTTACGTAGTAGTATGCTTTCTCTCGTCTATCGATTTTCGGATAATCCGATACACGCGTGTACGGGTGTGCAAGATGAAACTTAACGTTTATCGAGCCGTGAAACCATCTTGAACAATCGTTAAGTTCGATTAATAATTAATTAGCGTTTACGGTAACCGTGTTCGTATCGTCTGAAACGCGGTGATTCTCGATAATCGGCGGTACGCTTCGGTTATTCGAACGAGTAGATCGGTAATCGAACATACGATTATCCGTGGCTGCTAATTACACCAGCGGTTACACGCCATTCGATTATTATAGCAACCAGATTTATTGTTACCAACTATCCTCACAACCGTGTATGTAGATATATATATATATATATATATATATATATATATATATATATATATAATAATATATATTTATTGTACACGGTCAGTCGTAAAAGGTTACGTGCACACCTCTGAATTTCAAATATTTCAAGTATACAGCAGCCTCGATTTACCAGTTAATTAAAATTAGGCAGACTGCGAGGAAAAAAATGGATGGGGATCTTTTCCCACTTTGTTTGCAACGAAATACGTATAAACACCGGAAACGCGACTTAGCCAAAGTCCGCGGAGATATTAAATTACACGGAATCTATTGCTGCAACTGGATTGCGGATTTCTACGAATTTATTCGAAATGTAAACGCGTGAAATTCATATAATTACTCGAAGTATTAAAAGCGAACTGCCGAAAGTAATTTGTATTAAACTTCTACTTGGTAATTTGCATAAAAATCTTTAATCCGTGACTATATTACCCTGCTTAAAATGCAACTTTTAATGACTTTATTGCCCCGACCGATTTTACGCGGAAAAATTAAAGAAACGATACGAACTCGATATACCGACGTATTACGCATACGATACCGCGACGAAGATTGAGTTTAACGAATTATATAAACTCGTCATTTATCGTGCCAATATTTAGGATTTTATAATGAATTTGCTCGAGAAATCCAAGCTTTTCTTAACGTTTCACTACGTTTATATTAAAGCGCGTTATAACCGATTTACTTCAATTAATCTGTAACTTTCTCCGATAAAAATATTTTGATTAACCCTTTGTAACTTGGGATTGACGAGTTAACTCGTCCTAAAAATGATCAATCTTTTAGAAGCAATAGTTTATTTTCTCACAAATTCCTAACTTCCCAAAGCATCGTTATACTTGCATCAAAAATGCCTTATTTTATACTTGCGTTTATACCAATTCAAATTCCCCTAACCAATACCTTTCTCTGCATTTTAAATTCTACGTGCAAAGAAGACTCTAAGAAATTACCCGATTGAGATCAAAATTATCATGTCATTGTGCTGTTATTCTGTACAAGGGATGGATACGCGAACGAATAAATAAATAAATAAAATTAAATATAACTTAAGATACGGAAATACTTAAAATTAGGGGTGCGAAGGTAGACTTTTGCGACTGACCGTGTAAACCTTCGAAGCCTGTTCGATACGCATGATTAGCCAGTGGATTCAGCCGATGGTATAACGTAAAGTACCCAGCAATCGACGCTAAACCAATTGTCAACGCTTTCCATGACTTTAATTACGAATTAAGGTCCTACTTTAAAATTAATACCATCTACGATTTTTCTTACAAACTACAATGGATTGAAAAAATTATTCGCACACCGCTGTATTCGTTTTGCCATTTAAATGCCGATTAATTAGGGTCGAATATATTAGTCTTCCCATAATCGAATTGCAGTATTAAACACATATAAAAATTCACCGCTATGGAACTTAAATATAGAGCCTAATGAAAGAACGACTCATTAAAAAATTCAGATATGCACGAACACTTTTTCTAGCCACTGTACTATCGATTACATTCTTTCTAGTACCTAACGTGCTAATAATTAAAATCACAGAAAGATGACTGGCTTGGTATCGATTGCTAGATACTTTACCTTACTTACGAAACCATTACATATAATGGAATTACTTTTCTTTTTAATCAGAGTCAGTCTTTCGTTTTGAAACGACGCACGCTGTAGGAATCGCGCGATCGTACCGGAAACGGTCCTGTTTGAATCGCGAGAATCAAACTAAAGCGATGGCAAGGATGCAAGCCGAGGAAATCAAAGCAAACTCAGTAACGCAATACGACTTTTCGCGGCACGGTCGCTTCTCTCGTAACGCGCGATCGATCTTTCCCTTAAACCCTTGCCGTATAATAACGAGTCACACTCGTGACACATATTTCCGTCTAATTACTACAGAAGCGCACTGTGCCTTTTAACGAACTTCAATTTCATGCTAAGTGTAATCATAATTTGGAAGATAGAAAAAGAACTTTGTTCGTTGCCTAATGTTTCATCAACTAAAATGATTTACAGTGCGTCGCTTAATGGTAGAAAATCTAGAAGTCAACGTTCTTTTTTCACTGCTATATGTAACACGAGCATAATTCAGAGTCTCAATTTGCATAGGAATACTCGAAGGAAAGCAATAATGAACTCTCAGCACTGAAAATACACGATAACGTGGCTAAATTCCCTCAACATTTCGATATTTTATTCGAGGAAAAAATAAAGGTCACGTTAATCTCTTCGATTAAAATTTTATACCTTTTTAACATCGATCATGCATCCCTCTACTCTTTCGAAGAATAGTATTACGGGTCTCGAGTCGAAAGCTGAGTAGTTTAGAAGTTACGAATTTACTCTTAATTACACCTTCTACACCCGCAATTGTAACGCGAAAATAAAATATATTAGCGATTCTACTGTCCGTGCGCGGTTCACTGTGGCGTTCAATAGTAACGAAAGGGTTAATTCAGGGAGGTAAACAATCGAATTGATCGGGAGAAGATAGCGATCGCGTTATAGGAGAAGTGGCTGTATCCGCTACTTACGTACACGTAGCTAAATGAAATTACCTACGAGGACGTTGGGATAATTGGCAGAGGGACCGGGGTGACTAGATGCAACCAAATGCATGCGTAATGCACCCTACCGACCGCATAAATCACTCAAATGACTATCTCGATCGGGGAAGGGTCAGCCGGCTGTGTTGGTCAATACTTGTGCCACTCTATATTATCGTTGCGGCGTTATTGCAGCGGTATTGCGATTACACACCGTAAACGTGACATACTTTCAACCTGTGCGTGCGCGTATATACATGTACGTGTGATAATACACAGTGGCTGGCAGAAAGTATTCGCTCAAAGTGTCGTCGCTTTATTGCTCTAATAAAACGAAGAACAAAGGCTCGTTGCGCAAACGTTGGATTAATTTACGAGTGTTCAGTGTTCTGAAATATTTTTAGAAGATAGAGAAATTTCTCTATTGCTTTGCGATTACAAAATTTCCCTATTGCTTTGCGATTACAAAATTTCCCGACGGGCTAAGGGATGCGATTGAATTTGAAAGATTGCGGCTGATTTAGTTTGAAAGACTGCACCAAATTAACCCTTTGACTACTATCAGAGCTGAAGGCAACTTCAACGTATAAAGCGATACGATTTTTATTTGCACGGAAACGATATACGTATAATTATTCGAATATTTTGTGCAATTAACCCTGCAACGATTCTTGGGTTATTTTCGACCCAATTGTGGTTTCTCGTTTGCTAAATAGTTCCTAGCTTTGCGACAAATATACAGGAATCCTAATTAATGCGTGCAATTTTAAGTTTCGATGTTTATAGCGAACATAATTTATATTATATTATATACAATTTATATGGACTCTTTTTCTTGAAATTATAACATTTCTACAGCAAACGGGATGTGATCTAATTGAATAAATTTTGGAGATCGTTGCAGGTTTAATTATCGTTTAACACGTACCAATTTCATAAATGATTGTCCAACTTTTGAGTCTATACACGTTCTTCGTAGCGAAAGGATTAAGGACCAGCGTTGCTTTAAAGCAACATTTCATTTGCAGCTTCTTCCGGCTTATACAAAACGGTAAAAGTCCGATGAAATATCAAACGCGTATAAGAAAAAAAAAATATTATATAATTCTTTAAACCCTCTTTCCCAACCGCAACGTTAAAAATGATTAATTAGCGGTGTAAATTGATAGAGAAAGAATGCAAATGGAATGAAATATCGCGTGAGAGCGTCCTTGGTCCTACTACCGAGTTAATAAATTTCCCTACATTTAACCAAAAAATGACCAGGCCCGTTTCTTACCCGAAAATTCCGACGTATTCTTTTCTAGCGAACCTAATATATATATATATACATATATGCTCCATTAAATTACTCGCGGAAAGAATAATTTTATTAATGTATAATTTAGAGCGAAGCAGAATTACCCTTTGCCAGCGACTGCAAGTGAAAACCGTGTAACCGGTTTGCCGTTCTTTCAAAGCGTTACAACCACGTCTCGTGCACAGCGTGCCTATAGTACATACATGAACCCTTTGAAATCGTCCGTCTTTCATTCTTGCCGGGCGTGAACGAACGCCAATGGAACGGATGAATCTTTCAGGTTGAACGGAATTTAACGGGAGGGGAAACGCGACGCGAGTGATCGCCGTGAAAACACGGTGGAATAAAATCATCGCGGACTTCTAATACCGACTGCTCTTAATTCACGGGGATTATATGCCCTATTCGATTCGAGCGAGTACGCGTGTGTGGCTCGTAGCGTTCTCTGCGAACGCGCGTGCTCGATGTATCCTGGCACGCGATGCGTTCGTTCACGAGATCACTTCACGATAAGTGCGAAACGCGAGGCTATAAATAAAGGAACAAGGCTAGAATAAGCGACGGGGAACGAAGGGGTTTCTCTAATGGCAGGCGAAACACTAATCGAAGCCATGAATTTCGAAACGGCTCGGGTCCACTTTCTCGCATTATAGATATGGGTTACAGATACGATGCTTTCTAGCTCGCTTTCGATCGAAACCATGGATAAGATGCGTTCGGTGATTTATTTAATAACCCTTTGAACGCTGTGCAATTTTACGAGCGTGACGCGTTGCTGAGTTTCGTTTCAAGGATCGCGCGGATACGTGATATTTCATACGAATATAGCGATCTTTCGTAATCTCTGCGATGCTTTTAAAAATGATTAAAGGGAAACAACCGGTGCTGGTGAAAAGAAAACCCCACGTTATACAATGAGAATAATCAGAAGTCGATGGAACATCGAGAAGAATCGTTCGATTTTAACGCGGATTAGTTATTGTAGTTATTCAAGGAGAACATTTTATTAATGATACATTATTAACCCTTTGCCCTACAATAACGAGTTACACTCGTTCTATAAATTGTGACACGGGTTTAAGTAAAATGCCTATTACTGAGGATAAAATTTAGTTTGAACGGTAATTTTAATTTTGTATTATAAGATTGGATGTTATTCAAGAAAAATTGTGTACAATATTCGAACGATTCATATGTGACGTGGTACAAAAGTAGTAGTCAACTAATGGTAGCCCAAGTAGGTAATAAAATAATAGTAGGGCAAGGGGTTAAAGGCGGTAGAAGCTACTTTGAAACATTCGATTCCGGAAAAATATCAAGATGCTTTGTAAAATGATTCTGGCTTGAATCTATCCGAAAACATTTAGAGCAAGGCAAAGACACGCCCAACGATATTCACAAGAATCGAAAGACTAATGTAGAATTGGAGAAAATGAACCAAAGAAAATACCATGATACTATTCTGTTCTTCTAAGAACGTTGATGAGCGTGGAGTTGTGTCGTTTTGATATTCACGGCTTCGCTTTTTGCGAGCTTTCGAGTCTCGCGTAAATATCTGAAAGGTGTAACGAATGCTAAACTCTCGAACGCGAAGCTCTCGCGGCACAATCAACGACAAAACACTAAAAGATCTCGGGATCTCTCTTTGCACGGTTCTCGTTAAACTCTCGATAGAGAAAGACGATGCTCGGGGCGAGTTGCGTCGAATCGGGATCCGCGTGTGCGTAGGGTAACGCGGCAAACCAAAAGCAAAAGTAACCGTGAGGGAACGTACCTGGCTCTGTAGCTGCGGATTCAATCCTTCTACACGGTAGTTTTTTGCGCGCTCCAACCTTCTCTCGCGTTTTCGTGCAAGGGGGGAAAAAAAGAGCTTCACCCTTAACGCGTACCTTTGCGCGGGTGCAATGGAACGGAAGCGTACTCATCGGATGGAGAAATCCAAAGGGAATTCTTTTTCATTATTTTGCCCCCGTCCAGGTAGCGGCGGCAATTTTTTAAAAATTCCGAAATTTCCTCGGAAAATCACCGCGCGGAAGGATTAAAAAGGGAAAAAAGCGGCCGGGTGCTGTTGGGAATAGAAAACGAAAATGCTTTGCCTGCAAGGGATCGCGTTACATCCGTTGCGTAGAATCCGTTACCAACGGCTCGCTCCAAAGACGAGCGAGAAAACATTCCTAGCGTTAACGCGTCAAGTGCCGTGTCAGTCGTCGTTGACCGATTAAATCGCCGATTAGATCGCGTCGATTATCATCGATGATCGACGCGGTCGCAAATGACGAATCGGTGGGATATCTCGATTACTTTTAACTAACGTTAACGAACGCAACGCAGCCGCGGTGGGTAAATTGTATTAACACGTTTCGATGGAGCGTAGCTCTAAAATCGTACCGCGTTTCGTTCGTATCGTTTCGGGCAAAATTGTCTAACTTTCGATCGTCTTCTTCTATTCTTTCGCGATTTGCGACCCGCTCTTCGACGTTCGGACGAAGTTGGATAAAGAGCAAACTTCAACCCGAGGTTTTCCTTCTGTCAGCAATCGAAGCAATAAATTTCAAAGCTGTACAAGTCCGGCAAGTATATATTTTCAAAGAGACGGTATGGAAGGGTTTAAGGGTTTACTTGGGGATGAAATTTCGTATCGCTTTAAATTCTATCGGTAGACCGCGGATGTTTACGCAAATACAAATTTAATTAACAAAACTAGAGAAACGAAATCTAATTGAAGCGTTGTTTCATCCTCAAACTACGTTAACCCGTGTCGTAAGTTTAATTCGTTAATTCGTATTCCCTACACTTTCGTGTATTCAAATTCCCCATAAATGCGTAAAAAAATCCGCAGACCAACTATTAAATAAGTGCAACCGAGCTGAGAATAACCGAATCGGCAATTAATGCAACGCTCAGAAGTGGATCTCTGTGCTGTTCCGAAATTCCTGGCTTCAATTATCAGTAGTACAAGTCTGTAACCGCTACGGTAATTCTCTTTAGACCGCGTTGCGTTGCGCGGCGTAAATGGAAAGACCATTAAAATCGATTCGGCACTTAACGCGTTAAGGAAATTAGTGGTGCGTGTACCGTTCGTGCATTCGCGTAACTAACTGTACGTGGAAGGGGGGAATCCCGTGGAAGGGCTATGGGGGGGAATAAAACGCAACGTTCCGCGGGACTTGGTCGCTCAGCGACATCGTCACTCTACTTTGTGAGAATAGTTTTCTGTTTTCTTGTCTCTCTCTCTCTCTCTCTCTCTCTGTCTATCAACTTATCTGACCTGAAGAGGGTACTGTGGTCCGTGTGGTCCGTGTGGCCCGTGTGGTTGCCCATGGTGATGATGATGCCTCTGATAGTGCGGCTGTTGGTGCGGTGGATCGTGCTGATAACACTCTTGCTGATACTGTTGCGACGGGACGGGCTTTAGCACGTGATTCGGTCGTTTTTCCGACGCGTACTGTTGGCTCGTCCGTTCCATCGTGTCCACGGCTAAACGGGGATCTTCTATCATGGTATTCGAAGCCTTCGTGCTGAAACAGATCGACGTTATCTGCTCGATTCACGCGGAATCGCTGCGCTACGCAGTCCTCATGCACTCTGTTCGGCGAGCCATCTCGTGTAAACAATTACGGGTGGTGACATTTTGCCCGAGATAGCATCGTGTTCGCGATTTCAGATACGGGAGCGCCTTCCAAGTCCGAGTTTCTCAGCAGCCATAGACATCGCGGAACGCGATAAATGGGAATTCAATTAAACGGGTACACGTGTATATTTGTGGTACGGGTATTTTTATTACACACGTGTCTGTTAGATATCCTGATTTCAATTGGGCACTCGAAACTCGAAAAGCGTGTAAATTCGATCAAGCAATTTGAAGATCGTACGAATCGCACGTAAATCACGAATATTTCAATATTCGTGTACACGTTTGAAACCGCGATCTTCAACAGACAAGTGCGTACAAATAACGCGGTGTAAAAATACGCGTGGAATTGAAATAAACGTGTAACAGAAATACACGTGTACCCAGGTGAACTAAATTACACGGATCAAAGTTCGGTATCTTTTATTACACGTGCACGCACGTGTATTTCGATACTCTAATGGGAACTGTTTCATAAGAATGTCGCGTCGAAGTAAGACTGTCGTAATTTTTGTCCCGCAATACAGGAAGCTTGGCTGAATTTGAATATCGTTTGCCGATCATCGACAGCCAGCTGTCGTGGCCTTCTGCTTTTGCTATAAAAACTGCCTTTGCCTTTTACTTGGCCCCGCGAATGCTTTGTTTACATCTAGTGTTTTGCCTCGCCGACCGGAGTGCATACGCGCGTAAGTAGGTTTGCCGATTTAGCTCGCGTAGGTAGAAAAGTAATTAGCGTGGGGTCGCGATAACGGCAATTAAGGGAACGCGGAGAGAAAGTATGCATCGAATAATTCATTAGCGAATACGGCTAGCCCGGGCACCGAGGGAATGTGTCCTCTTGAAAAGAGTTCCGCCCGGTTTTCCATGTAAATTGCTTCGACGTTTATTCGTGCAAATCACCGGGGGACGCAATATCGTGTGCTTACCAATGCACTTGCTGCAGCGCAGGTACCGTATTTCTGGCCACGCAGCATCTATCCGAGCGTAGGAAACAAACGAATCCCATTACCAGCACCGAGAGCACCGTAAACCCAGCGACAGCGCCGATAACGAGTGGAATCTGTAACAAATACGCGCAACGGAGTTAAAAAAAAAAGCGAAACAAAAAAGAGGTTTTTGCCGGGAGGCAGGCAGGCAGGCAGGCAGGCAGGCAACGTTGTCTCGAACGTGTGAGCGCGCCCCACTGTGCAACGAATATTTATGCTTTCGGCCATTTTAATTAAATACCAACAGGCTCTGGTGCAATTATTTAATTGGGCCACTGATTCTCCGCGAGCAAGAGAGAAAAGGAAGGCGCGCACGTTCGTTCGTTTGCTCTCGAAACACGTTGGAAAGACGATTCCTCGTATCGCGGGGCTACACGATTATAATTACCTGGCCCGGTTCGTCGACTCTCAACATCAGCGCACGCCGATCGCTTCCACGATCGTTCTCCACGATTACGTGGTACAATCTCTGATCCTCCTTGACCGTGCTAGTCAGTTCTAAAACAGCTATATAACAATCCTCCGCCGCTAATGGCTCTAGATCCAACGCCCGATACCGCGATTCCAGAACTTCACCTGCGAACGTTTGCCCAATTGTTAGACCCACCGCGATTCGTTCCGTTTCCTTCGTTCACGATTAAAGACTCCGTGCAGACCGGCGCGGAATATTTTCAGCGGCAGGGAATTCGCGGAGAATCGGGGAAACGCGTGCAAACGTATGACGCGGGTGGAAATTGGCTATTGGGGCGAAGTGAATGTCACGAAAAATTCACTGCCGCTACGAATGTTTCGCGTCGGCCTCTGCGAGAGCCTTAAAACGAACGCGACAATTTGAATAAAAAAAACAAGAAACAAAAACGAAACGAACGGAACAGAAGAAACAAACGCAAGAAAATTAATATTCGTGGGCTTTTCGAAGGGAGTAGGACGTATTCGGGAATTTTATTCGGGGCGAAGAATTCGATTGTTTTACGATTCAGACTTCAATCCCGCGATTCTTAAGCTGTTGTCTGCCAAACTTTTGGAGACTCGCTATATTTTTATGGGAGTTTCGCGAAGATTTAAGAAACTTTATCGTTAAAATAAAATTTTATAGTTCAACTACACTGCTCCAAATAATTAGCGGATCCTAGTTTGCAAGTATTGATTCCGCATCCTTTTAATTCGATTCTAAATGTTAATCTTTTACGCAATATCCTACGAATAGCACCGTAGTCTAACAAAACTATGCCCTACTTCTTTCTTACTTTCGATTAGAACTAGTTGGCGCAATAGAATCGTTCAAAGTTGTTCCGAGCGGTGTAGAAAGACGGAAACTCTAATCGATTAAACTCTGAGATCTGTTTATCTGAATTTATCGTAAAAGGATTCTAATTTCGCGTTAATGAACACTTAAAAAGAACCGCATCGCGTAGATCAAGAGGCGCTGCACTAAGCTCATCTTCGATATCTGCTTTTCGAAGCACGGCTATTGCACAACTATGACTATAAGGCTCAATTCTTCCGTCTTTCGATTAACAAAGATAATTGCGGACTCTGTCGCCCTGACAATAGCGTCCGTATTAACGTTCCCTAGCAAATCCATTAAAAGATAATCCCTTCGTCTAAGTAACACCGATAAAGTGCGATCTAAACACGACAAAATCGAAGGGTGTGAAAAAATCGGGAGGCGTTCGATCGAATTCTCGTCCGTTGGCGAATTCTTCGAGACGATGGGATCGAGGGAAGGATCGAAGGGCGGCGGTGGAAGTTGGAGGCCTCTTTGGAGGACGCGAGAGAAAGGCTGGTAATTAAAGGGGAGCTCGCGGCTAAAGGGATGCTCGAATTAATTAATCGCGAGTGTACCACTTTTCAGTAATAAGGAGTGCCAATTAGTGAGAAGAGACGTACGAAAAAACTGAAAGGGCAAACCAAAGACTCGAATACTTTTGGCGGTAGAGCTAGGAAGCAGTCTAACCGGCGCGGAGTCTGGTGCTGCCCCATTCCCAAGCCACGAGCCGGGGCTTCGGGTCGGAACACAGTCTGATCTCTAATTTCGCTGGACTCCCTTCGGTCGTTGCCACCACAAACTTCTCCGTGATGGTCGGCTTCACCACCTGCGACACACGTTCAACCGATTCTTCAATCCTTTCCCAATTGTTTTTTCGTCCGACTGTCGTCTTTTACCGCCTGTCTTCGCGCTCATCGATTTCAACCCTATTCGCCGCGAAACGCGTACACGTGTGCGCCCGGTAGATTTTGCGCAATACGACTCACGGTAATTCCCTAACTTCCTATTATACAGCTATATTTTTGGAGATTTATCTTGGCAACGGTGTATCACTTTTATCATTCTATACTTCAATTTTGTTAGCTTATTCGCGAGTGACTGTTTCGCGCGAGTAAAACGATTTCGAGGCGTTTCACAGCTGCTCTCGCGGAGCACGAAGGTTCTGAAAGTCGCTTTGTTTATCGACAGCGACGCTATTCGGTTATAAGTATTCTCGCTGGTCGATAACTCTTCTTGTTACCTTTTTCGAGCGAACGTTTTCCGCGAACATTTCGAAACAAACGATTCCGGTGAAAGAGCGAAATATTTCACGTCAATTCGGCAGAATATCCAAAGACCACAAGTGGTGCTCGGGATCATGGATCGCAAAATGTAGCGGCGAATGAAAACAGTGTAGCTGCAATCAACCGACAAGTGCGTCGTGAAAATGACGTTTTATTCGGGCTTATGTATGTACGTACACGGGCCAAGTGCGCTGGCGCGCGTACGTGTGCGAGTATATATTTTTTTTTAACTTACCCGCTGCAGTTACGCGGCGCGCGATAAATATGAATTTCATTTCTCATCTCGTATTTAAATACGACCGGGCGGAATGCGTAGCGGTGCGTGTTTGCGTCAACAGATCGACGAGCACCGGGCAAATATAATTTTGTTAATTATTCACCGGTAGCAATCGTCTGTTTCCCCGATTACATTGATTTCGCGATAAAAGCAGCGAATCGATGATACACCATCAGCAGGCGTAAAAAGCATTTAACGCCGGGCGGAGTTTCTCCTCTTCGACGTTTCGCCCCCGTGCTTCGCGAACCGATTCAATTTGAACCCGACCGCCGGGCGTGTTCCGTTCAATTTACGCGGCACCGGCAACTTTTCCGGCTAATTCTCCCGCGATCGAACACACGCTTCGGAAAGGCCGATCCTTTAGCTTTACCGCCGCCACCGGCACCGCGTCGCATCGCCCCTTGCAAGCACGGACGCGCGCACAGCCAGGCCAAAGTAATTCGGTTTGCAGGGGAAACTCGTTTGTCGATTCGTCCGCTGCGTCTTACCCTCGGCGCGCCGACCACTTGCAGAGACACAGGGTCGCTTTTAACTTCCCGGACGTTCCCATTGATCTTGTTGGAGGCCAGACATATGTATTGACCCTGTTGCTCGTATGTCACGTTAGTCAGGATCAATCGTTGCCCGGTACCGCATTCCAATGGCATCCGGCCGTCGGTGAAGATTTGCGCCCATCTGATTCCCAGTGCAAAACCCATCCACGCTTATCAATTTCACGCGTTGCATCGTCCCCCTCCCCCCTCTATAAACTACCGTGCTTTAAAGTTTGCAATCGCTTTGCGAGCTGCCATATCGCGTCTTCCGGCACGTTTCACGTTTAACAAGCGATGCGGATATCGCGTTAGCTTTCCTGTATTTCTATGCATTTTTGCCGGAGAATTTTTGGGCGGCAAATTAATCAGGCTTAACGTAACCCTTTCTCTGGTAATTGAAACAACGATGCGCTGCGATGGCAGACCGTTCTAAGCGGTATAAAAATGTGGGAAATAGTTTTACGGATTCTACGCGCGGTTCCATGGCAAACGAGAAAATTGTAATCACCCTTGGAACCCGTTTTAGATTCCCCTTGTTTGGATACTACAACGATACGCGCCTTGAAAGTAAAAATCTACGCTGAAAATGTTTAACGCCGAAGCTCGAAACCATACTAAATAATTTGGTTAATCGCTCAAGGATTAAAAGGCAATTAACCATTTTAATAATGGCCTTCCGGCTCTCCAGAGATTAATTATTAGGTCACTTGGAGCGCGTAGCGATTGCAAACTTTCGGCTCTGCTATTCTATTATAACGGTGACTACTTTCTGGCCGGATGATTGGGGACACTCATAAATACGGCTAACCGTTTAGAGCACGTGGGGAGCGGGAAGAAGCAACAAGTATGCAAACAAATGCATATTTACGGATAAATGAAACGGGAAGATAAATTAAATACAACAGCGGGCGATCTAAAATTTGTTGCCACTTTACGGATGGCGGATTCTAAGCGTGCATCCATGCGAATGAACGAGTGAACCGAGGGAATTGAAATCGAATTAAGATGAAGACGGGATTGCAAGCATTTGACGATTATGTCACCTGTATTCAGCCGGTGGCATAGCGTCAGCGTTGCACTCAAACGAGGCTCCCGAATAGAGTAAGGCTGTAGTCAATCGATCCGGCCCCACCGAGCTGATCGTAGGTGGATCTGCGAGAAAAGAGGATCCTCTTCTGCTGATTACACTCCCGAATGTTCGGAATAGACGTTGGAACTTAGCGGATGTTGACGCGAATTAATTCGCCACGGGTTTCACATTCGATTTGCGTTTAACACTCCCTTTTGTTTTTTTATTAACCCTTTGACGCCGGGTTCGGTATACGATAACGCGAACTACTTCGTTCCCTAATCAATTCCCTGGCTTATCGGTCTGAAATCGAGCTACTGAAATACTTCGGACGTCGCATCATTTATCCTATTGCGATATCAATCTATTCGATGCAGAAGTTAATTCGGAGCTCCTTTTCCACGAAACTTCTTTGCTTGTTTATTTACTGGATGGATGAAATGCCCAATTTCATACAGAATTAATACAAGCGAACGGTAAAAGGAAAGAGACGAAATTACGAAAGGAACATAGAATTCAAAACAAGGTTAAAGTAATCTCCGTTATCTTGCAGGATTATTTTTCACTTACAAGGCACGCGACGAATTTCATCCCTGAAATACGATGGAGGTTTCGAGCAGGTGAGATCGACAAGCTCAGCGTAAAAGCACCGAATTAATTTCCACGCTTAACGTTTCGACTACGTAAGATCGACTAGCTCAGTATAAAAGTACCGAATGAATTTCAACGCCTCATAATTGTCCGTCGAGTTGTCGCATTCCAGTGGCTATCGTCAAAGGGTTAACCCTCTAACTATGGCTCGCGAATGCGAAGCTGAAGTCGAAAATGTTGAAAACAGAGCTGGAGAGGTTGCAAGTATTCAGCTACTTGAACGTAAACATCGTTTGCGAACTATTCACCCACTTGCGAATGCGTTATATACCGGCGCGACGCTCCGATAATTTTCTCTTTCAGGTCAGTCATCTCTCTTTCTCTGTGGTGTAACAGAGGGTATCGGAGAGAAACTTTGACGTTATTTTTACTCGCCAGGCTGTTGAAAATACGTACAAGCTATTTGTACGAGAGAGAAGCGAGCTTGCACGTAGCCGAAGATCAATCGAGTATGTCGGCCGTTTAGTAGGCTGTCGCGGGCATAAAAGGGTTAATCGCGGATATTTTCAGGACGATTGGTTCACGGGTAGCTCGAGAAGGGTGGAAAAACCAGGTCGCCGACACTTACAGTTGACGGACACTTGAACGGATACTGGGCTGCTTTCACCCTCCGGGTTGGCTGCCTCGCAAATATAGACCGCCGCGTGATTCCTGTATATCGGCGAGAAAAGCAGCGTCTCTCCGATGCTGGCTACTTCTGTCACACCTGGGCTCTTCGTTCTCCTCCAGTGGATCGTGGCTGGGGGATTTGCGTCGGCCAGACATCGAATCTCCAGCTGATCTCGTCCTTCTTCCAATTGTCCAGTCGGCACACCCACTAGTCTCGTCTCAGGCGCGTCTGCAACATTTCCTCTCCACGTTACACGCTCTCCTCTCACTTCCTTTTCTTCGTAGCTTTGCTCTATTTCTTACGCCCGCCCTTTTCGGCGTTCTAAACTATCTTAATAAAATAACCATCGAATTCGTATAAGATTTGCCCGCATTCATTAATAAGATATATCGATCAATTTAGAGATTATCGTACTAATTAATAAAAAGCATAATATCTATTCTATGTTTATTTATCGCACACGTGTGTAGCGATATCCTTCGTTTCGATTATTGCACGCAATTTCCAAGTAAAACCAAACCTGATTCGTAAAGTTGGTCGCGTATCTAGTGCTACGATGCAAATGGATTAACGAGTGATTCTGCTTTTACTATTTGCGGCGCTACAAATTAGCTAACGTTGGGAACGTTTGGGATACTTTGGAATCCCAAATTACCAACTGCATTCCAAATATGCTCCTGCACTTCTTTTACGAGAATACGCGCGCAAGTAGGCACACGTAAGATATGCTTCGATACTTCGATTGAAACACGGACCCAAGAAAGTCGCGTGAAACTTGAGACGTACAGCGTTCCGCGAAATTCACCCCGTCCCCGTTACGTTGCTTTCGAATAAGGGAGATTTTAATTATACCTGCGCGATTGCGGTCGACACCAAGCAGCCTAAGGCGAAGAAATTAATTTTCTCCTTGGGGGAAAAAAACCCTAGTTCCCCCTGGCCGGCTAAAAACGGTGTAACGCGGTTCGACAAACGGGAGGAGGGTTTAATCGAAATCGCGGCACGAGAATTGCTATCACGGTTTTAATCATAGCTCGCCATTCCGCGGAAGACTGCGGAAAAATAAACACCGATCTGCGAGAGTAAACGCAGCCGCGAGTGGCAAGTTTTCAGATTCAATCCACCGTTAATGAGCGCGTAATTAAAAGTGGATCCGGATCGCGTCGTCTGAAAGAACAGGGAGGACATCGATCCGCGAGACACGGGAAAGGGATTCGCGTCGATTCCTCGTCGTCCCTCTGACAATCGATTCGTCCTACCGTTCGATCTCGACAAACATGCCTTTCTTCTGGCCGGAAGGGAAAAAGGCAAGCCGCGCGCGCGCACGAACACGCATACAAAAGAAACCCGATAATGGAATGGAAAACAACGGTAGGTCGGAACGCGGCACGCACGCACGCAACTCGGCGTGCGAGCCCCGAAATAATGAATCAAAGTTGGACCGCCACCCGACCCGTTTCGTTATTCCTTGTCAGAAATAATTAGTTAGCCGTGGCTCACGAAAAATTCAATTACACCTGCGCGCAGTTAATCCCGTGGTCGTTTTCCCAGCGGGAGGAACAGAACAGCCCAGACTTGCCGGAACTGCACCGGCTGATTCCGGTCCCTCTGGTTAATCGATGTGCGCGTCCCATGCCCTCCCAGCCATGCGAAAATCCTCCTCTTCTATTTTTGTTTCCTCCCCTCGACCGTTTCGTCTTTTTCTACCCGCTGTCTTTTTCCCCACTTACGATTAATTAATTGACGTGTTCGGGTCGAACGGTTCACTCGTTAGTCACGCAAAACGACGAGACGGGAGCTCCGTTTTCCCAAGATTGGCGAAACTCGCGAGAATTTCGATCCCTCTTCTCGCATTTCCAAATTTAACTCCACAGATTAACTGTGCTTCATTTCGTTACTAAATTAGGGGGCGCGAATTAATCCGCAATGCAATATTCGACACTCGAAACCGCTGGGAAACGTATCTATGAATTTTCAAATGATCGTGAATATCGATTTAACGTTTAACCCTTTGCGATGCCCCATATGTATGCTTTTAGTCGCGAAAGCAAAAAAATAAAAGCATATTCGCGCGCTGTTGAAAGAAATGCAATCGATTTCGTTGATCTTGTATTGGTCGTTCGATGGAAATTAATTTCGACCATCGTGGCACTTTCGTATAAAATGAATAAAACTGTAAAGGGTTAAATTATACAGCTTCTTCTCTTTCTTAAGTGGATGGAAGAAATTTACGTACGTACATTAAAGCACTTGTTACGCTACTTCAATAAGCTAATTCAATATTATATAGGTGCAACCACAGACGCGAACATTGTATTCCCATAAACAGGGAAGAACGGAGATTAAAGTAACGAGACTTTTTCACCCTTTCGCAAACGTTTACGGAAAATTTGGCTTGACGCTAAACATTAACGCGAATCGAACAATGTTAATCTGGATTTGTAAAAGGTCATTCTCTTTGTTAATATTCACAGATAAGCTGTAGCTTATCTATTACTGTAACGTAAAAAATGTTACTTTTGTCCCCGCTCTTTCCTATCGATGAACAAAAATCTCTTCGTTCTAAGTAACTATTCGTTGGCTTCCATACGGGGAAATGAGAATTTGTACAACGTATAAGGATGATCGGTAAGGGGTTAAAGTTGCGCAAGGCCACGGTAGCGTTAAGAATTTAAAGAGGGATCAAAGTGGTTCCTTAATTTACTGGGAATCGCTACGAACGCAGTCTATCAAACTTGCATCCTCTGTATTTGATTAACGTGCAATCGGATCGGGCAACGTTGTATTTCCCGGCGAAAGCAATCAGGCGAGTGAAAGGGTTGATGGTCGGAATGGCGCTTGGTTCGCTTGGGCGAAAAGTTGCCGGGAAAGTCGGCTTGCTTTGCACCCCCGTTCGGTCGTTTTTCATTCCCGACAAAGCGTTCGATTGGGGCCACTGGACGCGGAAAACAATTTACCACGTTAATACGCAATTATTCCCTTCCTCCGGCCCACTCCGGCTCTTCCCGTTGATTTAAACCAATGAAACTGCGGGTCGCCCAACGAGAAACGTCACAAATGACGGTTAATTAATGTTGGAGTACAGATCCAAATTGTATTAATTAATAATTTCAGCCCCGACCTGTTTCCCGAGGGCCAAAAATAACAAGCTCGCATTCAGACTTGGAAATACGATTACGCAACTCGTAAAGAGAAACGGCTAAGCCGAGGGAAACGTTGCTCCTGCTAACTCCTCTCGCCCCTTTTCCCGTCCTTTCTCCGCGTCTCGCGAGAACTCGCCTCCGCCGTAATTCGATTCCACGATTAATTGTTTCTTTTGTCCCCGGATTAACCGACGCGACGTCCCGTCTGTCTAGCACCTTTCAAAAGATTCTTTCGCCGGCGCGTTTCCTTAGACCCGAAACTCATTCGGGCGACATTAGACGCTGCGTTCTAACCATCTTCGAACGGCATACGCAATAATTAGGCCGCGGATCTTTATGCAAATTCAGAATCTCGCATGTAGGTAAAACGAAAAGGAACGAGATGAAAATCCAAGTTTGCTTTATCCTCCGAATCCTATAATTTGTCTTCCACTTTCAACGTTTCCTGTATCTTTAAATACCATTCGTATTCATTACCTTTAAACGTATTTTAATTTCCCATAAACGCGTACAGATCGGCAGTCTAACAGTAACGCTTAATCCCTTTGCTTTTCTCGAATTTTTGCAAAACGATCGAAATACTAATAACTGTGACTACACCGCAACGCAATAGAACAATTTTCCAACGCGGTCACACGCACGCGCGTGAAATGTACGCGAAACCTAGTTTTCCGCTGTATTGCAACGAAATCAACGGCGTCACCTCGACAGCGAACGTCTTAATAAATTTTCGGCTAATTATTACGCGAAAGGCGACGGGTTCAGGCGTAGTAGTTCCGGGTGTTAAAGCGGAAAGGTTGCAGGAAAAGGTGAAAGATGAAAAAACCGGCCAGTGGGATGCTCTGAAATCGAATGGTCGTCGGAATAGGGAGAGAGCGTGGGTGGCTTGCGCAGCTGTTCATTTCACGTAACAATGATTTCGAAATACGCGCGAACGAACACTCGCTGACCCATTCACAATTTCAGCTACATTCTCTCCCTCTCTTCCTCGTTCTGTACCCTCTTCCCCTCCCTTTTGCTCCCATCCCATGCCTCTGATCCTCCTTTCCCCTCTATTACCCTTTTTACCGTACCTGGGCGGCGTTTTATAGGACAGCGCTGGAGTGCGTGCACGGGTGCACGGGTGCACGGGTGCGCACCCTGGGTGCTACTACGTCTGTCCAACCGGTCACCTCTATTTGCGTGCGGTCGCACAGCGTGTTTTTCCGCGGCGAAACCTCCGCAGCTGTTTCGATCGCCGCCGTCCGCCTATTCGCTCCCTTTTGTTTCTGTTTTACGCCCCTCTGCCCCGCGAAAACTCTATTTCGCGTATTCCATGCACATCGGCGCGGCGGACGCCAATGCGAACGTTAGCCGTGTGATTGGCATCTTCAAAACCACCGCTCGTCACTGTCGCCTCTGTTTTCGCCGGTCCCTCTTTTCGGTAAACGAACAAGCGACAACCTCGATCCTCGTACAAAAACAAACGATCCGAATGTTTATGAACTCACCGCGCGCATCCCCGCGGCTTTAGCTTTGACTTTTCGCTTTTTCATAAGCTCGCTTTCGAATGGATGTTCGGGAGATGGGATGAAGGCTTGCGATGCCGTTGCGAGTTGCGAGAGTCCACGGGTTCATTAACCGGTTAATTGGCGAGTTCGTTTACCGAAAGCACACTTTGCACGCGTTACCGGATTATGTTGACGCTTCTGATCGTTAGCGAGGGAATGGACAACGATTCTAGCGGCAGTCTTCTTCGATGTTAAACATTTCAGGGTTAAGTAATACGACTTTTAGATGATCGGGGAGAGGTTTTAGATTTATTTTCACGTACTACGCGTACGCGTGACATTTAATACGAATATTGCGATCTCTATTGATCATTGCGATACTTTTACATTTTAATCCCAATCTTGTTCGGTTGTATATTGTTGGACTGCTTTATTGCTGCTTTCAGAATCGTTTACTCGTAAATCGGGAAATAAATTGAATCAATTACGCGCGCATTTGCCATTACGATCGATTTGCTTCTTCCATTTTCCCGGTATACATCGTCTGAAATTTTTGAAACTTGACAAAGGTTCCGAGAAAACGGCACGAATTATATAATACTGCACAACCGAATAAATCATGCTCGCGTAATCTTCATGCAGTATACACGTGGAATATTTCTAATAAACCAGCTTCTTAACGAGACACGTATGCGAATAATATTGGATTGTTTAATTCGTCTCGTTTTCCTAGGACATTTCTCAAGTCACAGCAATTTTACAAGAAAGTTTCGACTATTGCAAAAAAATAGAAAAAGGTCATCGAATAATGTAACGCGTACGTAATTAATTAAACTTGCTCCCGAATTGACAAGGAAGCGGGCTTAAAAAAATGCTAATCGAACGAATCGAGTATACGTTAAACCTAATTACCAGAAGTTTCTGATCCGAATGGCGAAGGGTGGTCGAAATTTCTAAGCATTAAAGCGCCCGTACCTAACTTTCTTGCTATTCGCGTGGAATCAGGACACGGTTGGACCTCCAAAACGTTAATAACCATCGAACTAGCCGGGTCGATAGCTCCGGGGATGTTTAATTAATATAGCTGACACGACAGCGAACGTTTAACCCCGCGCGCGTTTCCCTGTGATTCGCAACGAATCCGATTATCTCGAACACAGGAAGCAACGCGAGGACAAAGTAGCGCGAAAAGCAACGAGGGAAGAATGAACGGCGGGCGATGGGGGAGGGTAAAAAAAAAAATTTGGTATTCAGTCCGGCCAGGCGGTGTTCACGGGCTACAACGTTATTACCGTGCAACCGTTTTGAAGTTTACCGAAGACTGCAGGGAAACACGCCGGCCCCGTCAGCTGTACATTCGAAAACTACGTGTGCCCGGTGCATAAATCGCGTCAGCCTCCGTCCTGGAGTTTTCAATAAATTCTGTAGCCCGGTATTCGTTTTCGAACAATGCTTCATGAATATTCGATCAGCATCGGTGCCAGTAAATTACGAGCAAACGAGCGCAACGTTGATCGAAACAAATTCATTATCGCGCGAGGGGGACGCCGCGGCCGCGGGGATGCTATAAATTTGCAACGGCAACTGCAGCGAAAAATGTTCAACCGTTTCGCTTTGCATCGCGTCGTCGCGCGTTGGGCCCAAACGCGAAAAACCTGGCCAAGCATTTAAAAGCACCGGGAAAACATTAAGAATGCTACGAAAAAGAGGCGTATATGTATGTACGCCTCATAGATTTTGTTTATTAAAACGTACGTAGCTTAACCCTTTTGCTACGGCACCTTAAAATTCGAGATCCAAAGCACGAGAAGCAAGACCCCTCTAATTAATTGAAAATAGTACAAATATAAGCGTTTGAACGTTTTACACGATCTATTATAGCGTATCGATGTTGCATCAATCGACAAAGAATTAGTATATTAGTACAGAGAAAGTATACATATGCTTTTAATGAATGGTTATATTATTTTTGAAGCCGTATACGTACGTCCCTCGTAGCGAAAGGGTTGATTTCCTATGAATAAGCTTCTTACACTCGTAAAACGAATTTCTTATACACGGCGATCGAAATCCGATGCACATTTCGTACGCGTATTCGTGTATCCGTAAAATCTTCAGCTACGTTATGTCACGAGTAAGGAGCTGTAACTGATACGCCGATTTGCATCGTAGCCACGGATCTCCGAGCTCGAGTAATAGCACGAATGACTCGTATCCAAACAAGTTCGGTAACCTCTAATTCTTGGCTCTCCCCCCCACCGAGATTCGAGCATTCGTGTATTCTGAGAATCGTGTGAAACGTCACGTCAAAAGTAAGTTGCTCTGAATCACCGACCGGTTTTCGTTCCGAAATTGCCATAAGAATTTTCGCAATAGCACGAAAGACTCCGAACTTCCCCCACCAAGCTTCTAAGCGTCGACAAACGTCGCAGCCTTTACCAATACCCAACACCAAGTCCGCGTGTTAATCGCTAGACTGCGGATCTTTATGCAACGTTCGATGTTTTCAAATAAAATTCAAGAAACGAGATCCAAATAGAGAGCTCTTTCATCCGCTAAACACCATACGTTGTATTTTATTTTCGATATTTCCCGTATCGTTAAATACCATTTGCGTCCGTGTATTCCGAATCTTGAATCGAAAAATAAAAACTGCTTTTCAATCGACCCTCCCACTTCTTTTTAATTCTGTTTCGAAGCTCAACAATCGTGGCGAATGGTTTAAGCTCCCGTTCGTAAAATATACCCAGTCATATGCTAAAATATATTTCCACTATTTCTCTCTCAAAAAAAAAAGAGAAAGTCAAACGGAACGCTAAACAAAATAACAATCTTTTGAAGCACGCTCGCGGAAAATATAAGGTTTTAGATTTGATTTCTGTCCATCGATTCTCTTAGCTCGACGTTTCGCGGGCCGCGCCGCGAGAATTCGATTGCAAAAATTCCAGCTTCCTTTCAATCGTTCCTTCCCGTTCATTTTTTTTTTTTGATTCCGTTTCGAAGCACGAAAATCGCGGCGAACGGTTTAAGCTCTCGTTTGCAAAGCTGACCAGGGCATCGCACCGCAAACGGCATCGTGGAAAAAGAGGAACTTTTGATGTTTGTATTTGCATTTCGCTTGTTATTTTATCGTCGGTTCGCCGGTAAATATATACCTGTTGTTGGCATATTTAAATATTTGCCGGTATGTCGGCGTTTCTTTGCGTGCTTCACGATACTTTTAGACGATACACCGGATAAAGGTTAATTAACGAATTCGCGCGCGATGGCTTAATTAGAGAGTACGGGCGGGTGCGCGGGAGCGCGATGAAAAATTTCCTCGACCGGGGGAAACGGGGTTGAAACGGAAATTTCTGTTTCGCGACACAAAAGACGCAAAACGTTCGTTACTACGCCCTCGAAACGCCCGCCCCACCCTCAAGCCCTCCTCTTTTTCCCAACCTTTGTTTTAACTCTTTCTTTCCTTTGTACGATCTACCGGCAGTGTCGTCTGTAAAAACAGAGGCGTTTGAAGTTTACCCAAAGAACGACTGCCAGAAATACGCTTCAGCGAATAGCTGTTGCAGTCTCGCGACAGCTGCACTTTCCAAACTACCGCCATCGCGTATAAATTTGTTCCATCCGGGCATTCTCGATCGTCCATCCCCCTGTAGAAACGCGTAACTTCTCCATCGATTCGCAGCTGCCCTTCTCCAAGCAAAATATACTTTACACTACCGCTCGGAAGTTTCGAATCGCTTCTAATATTCGCGATCTATTAAGCGAAACATGCTGGGCTCTCTGCATCGTATTGGAATTGTTTTCGAACAGGTTACATCGTTCTTCGACTTTCGCGCGATTCTTATCGTTATAAAAAAGACTACCCTCAGCTTTTCACTTTGCTCCTCGAAGTAGGACAATTTTCTAAAAATGTATGTTCACCTGCGCGAAAGTAGAAACTTCGAGCTTTGAAACGAGCCCAAGTAGACCGTTTTCCAACGCCTCTTCGCAAAGTTACATCAGTTTAAAAATTGACTTTCCTTTCCATTGGAATCTTCTCATCCTCTAATCTTGTTCGCGAGCGTGCACACACCGCTCGACAATAATTTGAAAATTATCCTTTCTCTGCGTCCTTAAACGCTAGCTTAAAGCCCGCGAAAGTAGCCGAAGTAAACGGGGCAACTTCTCGCTAACAAACTAAACTCGCCTCGTATCGAACAAGCGATGGGAAACTTTTACCCATCTTCTCGTGAATCGTTTCACACGATTCTCACTTTTACCCACCGTATTCGAAAGACGTTACACGCGGCGTTACCGTTGCTCGCCATTGCATCCGCCATCGAATGCGACTTCGTTGCACTTTTCCAAGCTCTCGCGGCGAACCAGTAAAGAAGCCGTTCCACAGCCGAATAATTTCCGTCGACCGTGTAAAAAGAAAGAATGAGGCTAGCGGCACGGCGCGGCGGTCCGACGAAAAAGAGTGTCCGAACTAGGAGCAAACAAACAGCGGACGAATCGTATCGGCCGTGTGGTTGCTCGCTGAAAAGTGCATCAACAGAGTGCAAGCCGCCGTTGTGGCAAAGTAAACGGCGGCACCGGGTTCCAAGGGGATGGGGGTGAATCGCAGAGGGGGCAAAGGGAGCGAGGACGACGAAACGGCGACGGGATGATTCGAAATTCCTGTGGGCGTTTCTCGATCGACGCCGCCTCCGCATCGCTGCGGAATATATCTGCGCTTTGAGGCGAACTTTTCAATTTGCCTTGAAAAGTCCCAGCCGGCTAATGCCCCTAATCAATATACGCGACGAACCACCTCCCCCCTCCTCTCCGTGTCTCCATTTCCGCAGCGTAATACTTGTAAACCGCATCGCACGCGTCTGCCGTCGCGCGGCTGTGCGCTTCCCGAAGGAATCCCGATGGGGACTCAACTTCCAACTCGATTTCATCCGGAACGAATTACTCTCCGCGTCGATTGAACCAAGAGGTTGCAGTTGGGGTTTGGAATTAGGGTTGGCAGCAGGAGGAGGAGGCGGAAGCGATTAATAGAAGAAAAATTTCGGTTCCGTCGACGACGGGGCAAAACGACGACTCGCAATCCGATTACGAGGGACAGTTGCTCGCGGTTAAATTACAGCTTCGGTGTCGGGGTAAAAAGGGTTCAGGCTCCTCGAGTATCGTAGCAAATGAAATTGCACGTTAGTTATTTCATGCCCGATAATTCCCTCCCCTGCGTATATTTTCCTTAACGTGGCATTGGTCGCTTCAGTTAACGATAAGGCGACCATACGTTTCCAATTTTTCGAGGCAGCCCCGAATTTCTGTCTCTACGCCGTAATTTTTTGACAAACTATTCGAGACGCCTACTCGTCCTCGATTTAGTTACTCTGTTCTCATTTGTAAATATCGTTGCTCGTTGCGCGGCAATTAAATCCAATGCAAACGTGGCTGTATATACATAGAGCGACTGCCAAAAGTTTATGGTCAAATTATAATTTCGTATGAATTTGAATTACGCACTGATAAATGTTCTTCTACGAGCAACTTAACAATGCGATACTTTGTACGCTGGAGTAACATATTTTCATAGCAGGCTTGCATTTCAACCATTTACGATCTCTCTAATTTGTACTTTGGCCGTAAATTATTGGCAGCCACATAAACATAAATGTAGCGACTTTGAGTGCTGCTTTTGCTCTACGGACCCAATAACCCTTTTACCAATTTTGCAAAATATCAATTGCTATCAAATACGTGATCCATTTGGCCTTTCCGTGAATGCATTTCGCAGATTACGTTCAAGGATATTCTAACTATAGCACACGTTCAATATAATCAATGTAAACTAATTGGCTTTCCCCCGTCTATGGATAATTTAATTCACGCGCACCCGAAGAAATTGAACGATCAATTGAGCGTTAACGTACGAGTACGCGTAACAGAGTCGCCACGAAAATGCTACTATTTTCCCAATTTTCCCAACAGCCCGAAATCCAGGTGACGGTTAACTAGCAGCGGATGAGCGATCTATTCTCCACCTCATCTACGATACGATAAAATCCGCGCGTCGATCAATTTCGTTAACTTTACGATCGCAAACGAGAAAGGTGTTTGTAACGCGTCGATCAAGAGAGAGAGGGGCGCGACGATTGGACGCGTACGAGAAAGCAGACACCTCGATTATTAATATCTCCTTGATTCGGTCTGTCGGGAGTGGCGCGAGGATATTTTTCCGCGGGTGGAAAATCGGGGCCGGAGACGTCGCGTCGTTTCGACCGGTCAAATCGATTCGTCGGCCATCAGTCATTGTTGCTCGCCACGGTGTTTCGTAAAAAGCGATTCAAAATTGTCGGACGATGCAGCGGAGCTCGAATAGTCGATAAGGTCGAAAAGCAGGATGTCAAGGCGCGGCGTTTTGAGGGAGATTGATGAGGGTTCCGCGGTTACCAGCGTGTGTACAGAGTTAAATTGCTGCCTCGGTGGGGGTTGGCTCCGGCAGGGGTTGAGGTCAGCGCGCTGCACGCGCAGCCTTCCTGTCCGCCTGTCGTTAACACCGATTTATTTGTTGCTCAATGTTCTTTCGCGCTCTTCCCCGGGCCAAATGATCCTGTTCGCATCCAACGTCCTCGCCAAACGCTTCCCCTAAATAACGTTCGCTTCGCGCCATATCGGTATCGCTTATCATTCGCTCTTGCGTCTGACTTTTACACGCGTTCGTAAATTCAATACCCCTCTGCAACCTTTTTCATTCGATTATCAGCTTGCCCCTACGGTTTATTTCGCGATTATTTCTGTCTTAACCCGATTCGGGTCGTCGATGATACAAGCGAATTAACCCTGCTACGGTCTTCGAACTTTGCAGCTTCAATAATTAAGCTCGTCCTTTGTTTAATCATTAGTATAAAAATGGAGCTAAGTATTTGATACACGTTAATAGCGATCTTCGTGTATTCCGTTTCAAATGAAGGAATTTTTTTCAGAGGTCAAAAATCACTCAAAGATCGTAGCAGGGTTAAGACTATCACGGATTTGATTGGAAATTTTTTATTTTTGTCAAAGACAGCTCCGATAATTTAGCTCAATGCTTCCTACCCTTTTTTCAGTCGCGACTCGTTTTTGTAATAGTTAAATTATCTGCAAACCTCTCCTCTAATCCTTCCCTATAGAAGTTAAGACAAATTTAATATGCTAAAGGAAACGTATTGAAGATAAACACTTCTATCCCACTTTTATAAGAAATCAGTATTGAATCATTAATAGAATAAGGCAACGTAGCTATATCAAAATAATTAAATACCAAAAATCGACGATTAACATCAAATTTACGGAAACCGTCAATTTCACCAATATCAAGCTTCATCCTCAAAGTTACAAATATCGTAAATATTATCTCTAGCAATTACAAACAGATATCGTAATTTATTCCGCTACTCTCCGACTTTTTAACTTCGTCTACTCACGTCTCGTACACCTATTTTTCAAGAAACTCGTGTTTTACTATGAATGTTCGTAAATCTAGTGTTAAACGTAATCACCGCGATCCTCCAGAAATCATTTCGCGTCTACGAGTTCTCGTAGATCCTCGCAGATCCCCCGAAATTACTCGCGCATCCTTCGGTCGACGCACGTTTTCTTCGCGGCGAAAAATTGTTTCCAGTTGGAGCGGAGATCTCGTTAAAAAAGTTTGAAGCATGGGGAAAAGGTGGCCGGAGAAGACCGCGGGGATCTCTTCGAGAATGGAGCGGCTACGGGTGATTATTCTTAAATATTAATCTCCCGCCTAATCCGTATTAGCAACGAGAGCTCGCGACCGGAAGCTCGCGGAACGACTTTATAATAAGAGAACGCTTTACTTTACGGCAAACCTAAATCCCGTTTACGCTAAAATCCTTTGGCTACGATATCGGTGTAACTCGGTATCGTTTGTTAAACTAGTTCCCGGAATTAATTTCACCCCGATCTTAATCCGATGCTCGCAGCCATCTCACGCGTTAAAATACCACACCCAAGGAACAATATTTGTTTTCGATATCGTTCGAAATTGTTACCATCGAACGTTTCCAATTAGAAGTGTCGCAGAAGTCTTGTTACGCGGATTAATTTTACCCTTTCGGCGCTGAAAGGTACGGAATAAAAATAGCATTAGAAAATGTGTAGAGAATGTTCAAAGTAAAATACAAATCGTAGTATTTAGAGAATGAAACAACCCCCTATTCGTACCTCGTTTCTTTAGTTTTGTTCCTAAATATACGGATTCGCGTAAACATCTGCACTCTATAAGCTTTTAAGCGACTTGCTCGGATAATAATTGACATCTAAATTCTATTCGCGCGAGCTTGCGAGCGACTGTTATTAACGTAATACATATCGTTTCTCCGATTTATGCGCGTTCTACATGTAAAGGACCTCTGGTCCGTGCAGGAAATTAAAATTAAGATTAATAGAGCGCGGATTTTTATGCAGATTCGCATATTTAAGGACGCGCGCAGGATAGCGAGACTTAAACAGATTAGCTTCACACGTTGAATAAAATAACGCGCACTCTACCTCGTCTTGCGTAGCTTTAAATTTCATTTTCGCTTTTTCCTGCATTGGGTTGCAACGCGTGTATATTCGTTCCGTTTTATTATACCCTTTAGAAATCCGGAAGTAAGTTTGATCACTTTTGTACGTATCATTTTAAATACCTCTCTTAAGCTGTATCCTCTCTGAAGCTAGAATGAGGAACTTTTTGTTGTCTCTTGTTGCTAAAATGCAATTTGTAGCAACCTGTTTACGAAAACCTTTGGTCCACGCATAGCAACATCGATTGCTGGCGATAGAAACGCGAAGAAGTTCGTACAAACATTTAACAAAGAGCGATCAATTTTTTAAGATACGCGAAACGTCAACAAAATGTTGCTCACCGTTGCTTCACCGAGGACGTAGCTTTACGTTATAATTCAACCCTTTTCACTCGGCTAGCACCGCTACGGACGCACGCGTAACTTTGATCGAAAAAAGTAAGGCTTAAGTTTCTTCAATTCTATTTTCATTCCCCTGAAATCGAAGCAAATTTCTTCTTCTCGAAATGCATTGCACATTAAGTTCTCGCAAGGGTCAGAAAAGTGTATTGAACTTACCGTTACATATATTACATTATTAAGAAACGTTTGGAGTGCAAAGGGTTGATACCGCAATTGTAAAGAACAATTTAAAACGCATCCAGGAAAACAACCATAAACTCATACGTTGCAACCGGATAATTTCACCGTAG
The DNA here is from genome assembly GCA_028830335.1 of Eucera pruinosa. Lineage (NCBI taxonomy): Eukaryota > Metazoa > Arthropoda > Insecta > Hymenoptera > Apidae > Eucera > Eucera pruinosa. Next base: position 10,851,130 of record JAMYCR010000008.1, on the reverse strand, counting down.
AAAGTCAATAGTTTGACTCGGAGGTACAGAAATAACGAAGCAACGACAAAAGGGTAATTACGACGCAGGTAATTACGGTAATTAATAAATGTTACTCACATGTAACGTCGAATCTGACTTCGGTGCTGGACGACATGGTGGGATTGTCGTAGGCCGGATGAATGGCGACGCATCGAATCGGCTGGCCGTAACGCGATCTCTCCGCCATAATCTCGCAGACGCTGTAGGTGGCCCAAGTGCGGGGATTATCTATCTCCGTGGAGTTTACCTGCGGCCTCAAAGTCCTCACTTCGGTCTCGCCCACGTACCTGCGCGCATTTCCCCCCGAAAATTTGCATTTCCAATGGCTGCTCTGTAACAACTCTGCGCGGAGTGAAATCACACGGACACCGAGCCCTCCAACGCTCGCGACCTTCTTCTTCTTCTACTTGCACGCTCTCTGTTTCCCTTTTCCCCCGACACTTCTCTCCGATTCTCCGTCTCTCTTTGTCAATCCAATCCTATCTCCCCTTTCGCTACGAAACCAAAGATTGGAGCAGGTAATCACCCCCCGAGTTTGCCTCTCCACTCTGGAATCTCACCGTGAGTGTCTCGAGTTCTAAAGCGGAGATTTCGTTGCTCTTCACAGAGCTGTATCTCGCGAACGGGGAATAGATTGCCATTTTCTAGTTTGTCTCGCAGCGCTCGGAGCGTCGGGAAGAAAACGGGGCGGACACCGAGGCGGCGCTCGCAATTAGACTTGCGGATCTTTATGCATTTACGTAGGATTTTATACGGCTACGGACGAGCCGCGTTTCACTTTGCTCGAATGATTTTCTACTTCTTTAATTCCCGCGATTTCCACCCTGATACTTATTCGTGCGATCTTGTTAACGCTGGAGCTGTCAACGATTAACCCCTTGGCCTACAATAACGAGTTACACTCGTTCTATGAATTATGGCTTAGCTTCAACAAAACCAGATATTACCGAGAGTGGTCTTTAATTTCAATTAAAATTTTTGCTTGGTCTTGCAAGGTTGGAGGTTCTTAAGTAAAAATTGCCAACGATATGTGAATAATTTGTAAGTTGAATGATATAAAAACAGTAACCAGCTAATACTAGCGTACATAGGTAATAAAATAATCGTAGTGCAAGGGGTTAATCCATCGCGATACGATTATTTTACTACTCGTTAGCGTTCCCTAATCGCTGCTTTTATATCGTGTTACGTACAAATTAGACGACCAACGGTGGACGATTTTTGTTCAGCAACATTCATTATTATAACGCTCGGATAAAATTAGAGTCGAAGTTTAGAGATCGCGTTTGCGAGTCACGTTTCTTCGAACGAAACGAATCTACGTTCATTTTTCTTGCAAGAAATTACGGAAGATCTTCCGAATCGTATCGATGAGAACTTGTAAGGGGAAGTTGAACAAAACGGGACACTCGATACGATAACTTTGGCACGTGCTTCTATTTTTGCTTTTCGGTAGAAATAGTCTTTTGCCTTTTATTATTTCCAATACGTTTCAGTTATGTACAAAAGATCGCGTTGCTATCAACGAAATAACGGCACGTGCGAAACTTACAAAACTGTCAACACCATGTTATCGAACTACCCCACGCTTTGTTCAACTTTTCCCTAGAATTTTTCTTACATCGTACGAATGGGTCATCTCGATTACCTTTGTAGGTTTAGCGTTAATCTTTGCGCACTTTTTCGGATCGATTTGACTGGGAACAAAACATGGACATTAACCCTTTGCCTTAAAGTCACGAGTCGCATTAGTAACGCGGATAATTATATAAACGTGAAGAGGTGCGCGGTGGTAGTGAAGTTGAAGCGTTCTTACTTTTTATAAGTTTTTATTTTTTACTTCACGCGACGTGGGGGCAACGGCAAAACGCACTGACTGAACTATGAAGCATGGAAGTCGAAACAAGACTCTCCGGTGGCTGGACATGCAAGTCCTTAAAAAAGGTTGGCGAAAAGAAGGACAGCGTTAGAATTGAACAAGGAAAGAAAAGCTGGAAAAACGCGGGAAAAGCTAAGGAAGACGGAAGGAGGTAATAAAAGAGAAAGTGAAGAAGCGCGGGTAAAATTTCGGAGGTAGTCGGTTAAGGATCGCGCGGGCCTGGCCGCCAAATGTTGGTGGACATTGTCCAGGCTCGCGCGAAACCGTGAGGAAAACTGAAGACACCAAGTGAAAGTGAAAGTTTCGAAGAGAATAGGAAAAATGTAAAAAATGGCCTTGACGTTGCCGCCACAAACGAAACAGAACGAATACTCGCAATATCAATAATAATATCTAATTTACCATCTTCAATTCCTCTTGGAATCATTGTAATCGCTATACGAAACGCAAGTAGCGTATAATATTTGAACATTTTGTACCTGGCACGGTGTTACAGCAATAGCTTTTGCCAACAGGCGCAGCTACTGAAAAATTCGTAGGGCAACGGGTTAAATGCTCACTCGTACGTGTTCTTCGTGTAAAATCTGCTCCAACGAAAGGGTTAAAAATCGTTTGAGGAACGCGTTCCGTATCTTATTTCCATACACGTTCCGTTTCTTTATTTATCTATTTACGCGCGAGATACTCTTTAGTTTATACAAATAGATTAACAAATATGCATAAGTAGCATTATTAAAGTATAATAGTACAGTATTATTATTATTATTCACGTTTACCGAGATACGAATTTTCACGAGGATCCGAAGTCTGGCAATAATTTTTCCTTTGACGCGGCAATTTAGATGCGTCGCTGTAGAAGCGGCTGGATCTACTTAGCCCGGATTATTTATCGCCCTGATAGCACCCGGCATACGCGGTTCCGGGGTTATTCTAATAAATAACCGCGCGAACGTGGCCGTCGATACAAGGGGTTGTTTGTTTCGATCGCGCATAGAAAGTGGATAGAAATTTCCGGTCAAGAAAACACGCCTGAAAAACCTACGCCCGCAGTCGTTCTTCTTCTCCTGTATTTCTAAAACCGTTTTAATATCATCCGTAGAAATAACGGCACTTCGTTTATAAATCGCTGCTATTGTGCAAACACGGCGAAGGATTATGTTCGCGGGGCTCAGCGTTCGATTGATTTTTGAACTCGTTTCTCTCTCGAACAAAGCGCGCTGCGACAATTTATCTCGATTCGTCGCGACAGTGAAGACAGTAAATTTATAAAAAAAAAAAAAGAGAAAGAAAAAATCGCCGAGAGCGTAATTTACGCGCGTGTATATTAAGTTGCTCGGAAAGTTCGCGGAGATATTTTAGAAACGCGCGCATCGATATTTCGGTAAATGATTAAGGTGTCTGGAAATATAAATTGCGGCATTTACCCGGCTTCTTTGGTTCTTAAATTTCGCTTAAGCACAATTAGCGATCGCAACTTTACTTACGCTTAACTCGGGTGCGAGTTATCGAACTATCTTTTTATCCTGACGTTATTAGTAGCGGAAGACCGTGCTCGATCTTCCTTTCCTTCGAGATCTTCTTTGACCATTGTGAAATTGGCGAAAGCAACGTTGCACTGTGGTTGTATCTTTGCCAAGTATACGATTCATATTTCGAGAAACTTCTGCTGCTTCGAACACGCGCAAATAACGTCGTATCAATCGGTTGCCATTGTTATGGCGTGCAATATTTTTAAAGAGCGATTTAATAACGAGCGAATGGCAAACAGTAAAATCATCGAATGATAATATAACATCCACCGCAGCACGATAAATATGAATTAAATATTTCTGATACGCGATGCTCTACGTAAAACCCGCAATTTATTTCCGGACAATTTAATATTGTTTAACCGAAGCTTACAAAAAAATAATCCCCTTCCAGTTCATCGATTGCGCAACGGGAACGAATATTACCACCGACGAAGCATAGGATAGACTATCCATTTATATATTAGGTTATTGCATACGAAATGGCCTATTTTACGTAGCCCGAAGTGTTTAACCAATTTAATGCTGCTCACTTCGCGCGTACATAAAGCTTGGGGCTTGCTGAATTTAACAGCACCGATAGCGTGTCGCGTGTTTCGAAAAGAATCGGCGGATAGCGAGAATGAAATGAACCACGAATCGAATGTTCTTCGAGATCAAATTTAAGCTGCAACGCGGTGGAAGTTTAGTTCGCGTTAATATTATAGATACAATTCACGAATGAACAACTCAACAACGTTAGCTTGACAAATTTTACACTGAAAGTATACCTTACACGTGGCTAAAAGAAACGCGCGTCAACGATACGCTAAACATTTTACTTGAATCTGATACCCGTCAATGTTTTCGAACCATTACACGAAAATTGGCAACGCACTTTTTAATTACGCAATGACTATCGGATTGCGTAGAATCGGTCATTTCATACGCAACGAGTTAACAAATCGTAAGGGGCGTTAAGAAAACCTTTGCTCTTTTACACGCGTGAAATTTCACATCTATGCTACGAAATAAGTGGTGCTACCTTGTACCTAGTCAATGATATTACCAAAGCCGGTACGAATTTTCCTCGCAACCAAACACACGCGCGTACTTTGCATCCAGCTCCTTTCGCCGATCCCGGCAAATTCCCTTGCGTGCAGACGCAATTCGAACGGTGAACTAGGATGGAAGGAAGGAAGGAAGGCAGTCCTGACGTCGTAAATCCAGACCTGACAACGATCCAATCGTTTATGCGTATCGTATGCTCGGCGGGCATGCGGCCGTGTCAATTAGGCTAATTCCCAGCCGAAAGAGAGGGAGACAGTGGCGTCGGAAGGGAAAGGGGGAATGGAAGCGTTGCGCGTGGAATTCGTAGGACTGCGACGCGGAACACGCGTTGCTCGCTGTGAAACTTCCGGGCCAACGAGCAACTTTCCGCGATCCTAGACCCATAGTCGGTGATTCGTCTATAAATTAATTAACATTTCTCGCGCGCGCGTTCGCTTGGATCCGGTTGGCGGGTCGCGGCGGCGCCAACGTTTCGTTCCATCCGCGGGCTTTCTGTTATTTCTACGCCTCCGGGGTGCAAGCAAAGCCTGCCGGTAGCTCCTTAACTTCGCCTAGATAGCGGGTCGGAATGGATCATGATTATTCATGGGCAGCCGACCGAGCCGCGGCACCATCGGCAAGATCCACAGGGTGCATTACGGGCCGAGATGTTCGCGCAGGGAAAACTAACTGACTCCTCCAACAAATGAGACTCCGCGTGTACACTACCGGTCAAAAAGTTTCCCATTACCATCTACATGCTCCCAGCCGATGCTTTGGAAACTTTTTGGCACCGTGACTGAGTCTTGGAAACGGTAACCGGTCTACGATCCACGATTCAATAAATGGCCGAGAATACTTGTCGGTGTTTCGATCCTATTTTTCGTTGAATTTAATGTTTCATATTATCATAATTAGACTGGGGATGATTATTATGCGAATTAGTATTTTTAAAGCACATTTAAAGGAGCGAGAGCGACTGAAAACGTTCGCGGAGAAATTGCGCCCAGGTACAAAGCAGAAGCGACTGGAAAGTTTTAGTCGGTAGTGTATTGAGCGAGAGTTGATGGGTTCTCGCGTCTTTTGAAATAATAGCCCCGGAACGGCTGCGCGCCACTTTGCTACCGTTTCTTTTCCCCATTCATAAAGAGGAGCCCCGGGTCGCGACGCGGAGAATTCAATTTAAAAAATTAGATTCAATTCCTTTCGCGTTCCTTGCATCCCGCTCGCAGCGTCAGATTCGATTGCGAGCGGGCCGTTCGTTCGATCTACTACGAATCGGCCAGATTCCGAGCCCGATTCGAGCGGCCGCGGCAACTTGGAGCAATTACAGTGGTAATCGTTCGATTACCGAGAAACCCCGTCGAGTTCGAGCTGATAGCGGGGGACACGCTAAAGACACGGCCGGAATTAAGTTGTCCAAAGTCCGCGACGAAATCGAGTCGCTGGCAACGCGGGCTAATCGAATCAATCCCGAAAAGGAGCAGCAGTTTCTCCGGGGATGATTGAGCGCGCGCGAGCGCGCGCGGAAAGCTGGCGCAATCTAAAAGCATTCAAAGCTTTCGCTTGAAAACCAACGCTATTACTCGGATCCTCCTCGACGTCAGCTACCCTGTTTCAATTTCCTGCTTGACCTTTCGCGATCTCCTTTCGCGTCCCGCTCGATTTCCCTTCCCTCTCTCCTCGCGTTTCGGAGAGCTTCGGTGTTAAAATTCGAGCAAACACCGCCCTCGACGGCAGCCGCGAATCCTTCCACTTTCGGATAGCACGCGATCGTTCCCTATCCACCATTCTACTTCGGATCGGGTTTCGTCGAATTAATGTACGGTTTGCTTTGCGTCGCAATCGAGGCTGCTGTCCACGGGAATGCAAGGGAAAAGGGCCGAGACTGGCTGGGCTGACGGCGGATGGTTAACCCTTCAGGGACAACGCTATCTTTACGCGAAATCGAGTCGAATTCTACGCGACATCGCGCACGGTGCTATTAGACCGCGTAGTTCCGTGCGAATTCATTTTCCGCGTCTTTGCGAACGAAATAGAGCGCTGTTTCGCTCCCCAAATAAAATAACGTGTACTTTACTTTGGATACGTTGTACGTTTTTATGCTCTACGTTTTTGCACGCTTAAATATCCTGTAAATGCATAAAAATCCGCGGTATGGTTTTAGTAGGACCTCAATCAAACTACATTCCACGTGACAAATTTTGACGCTAAAATTGTTAGTGTTTGAACTGCTGCAGTTGCATAAGGATTTTTTGATCCTTTAACGTTACCCACGAGTGTATATTGCGTTTACATTCACATTTCAGCTATTTTTCGTGGCCAACATAAGTGTACACTCCATTCTGTGGGTGACTGTACGTACGTACGGGTATTTAACCCTTTCGCAGTCTAGTGCTAGAGACACTAGGGCAAGCTGCTGAATAAGCCATCAGAAATTCTGGATATCAAGTTGTACTATAATGTAATACCGCTATTAATACGTATTACGTACGAATAAGTGGAAAAGTCTTGCAATATTTAAACGCAAAAAATGTTGCAACGGAGAGAAAATCCCCAAACATTCTTTCTATATTCCACTTCTTCTATTCTTCGTCACTTTATCAGGCCTAATCACTATTTTCAAATGGCTCCGTGAACTTATTCTACGAGTAAATAAAAGTTCACGCTTCCACTCGAATAGGGATTTGTAGTTTGCCCCAAAAAAATGTGGCACGTAACAGCGCGCGTATATTCCACTGCGAAGGGGTTAAGGATAGCACATCCACAGACGAGGTACGGAATAGACCTAAAATCCAATGTATTTTTCTGTCTCATGAATTAGTAGTCTTTAGTGGTGATTTTGACCTCTTCGACCGTCTAAAATCTTTAACTTCAACGTTTGCCTTTATATTTCGTATATCAACCTTTCAAGGACGGCGCGGTTTTCTCTTCCTCTCACGCGAACAGAAAACATTCTTCTATTTCGTCGAATTTGCCCCACTATACTACTGCTTTCGTTCGCTATTTACAAAATACGAGTGGGGCTGTGGCGTAATGGTTAACGCGATCGATTATGAACCCGAAGATTTATAAAATATGGAGACCACGTGTCTCGTAATCGCCAATAAATAGTTCTCACTTCTTTAAATAAATATCAATCGCTTTACACTAATCGTAAGAAGAAGCTAAAGCCCGTACATCGTACGGATGCCGTCCCCGAAGTGTTCAAATATTTTAAAAGCGCTCGCGTTCTTCGTCGGATAATAAAGCGAAAGATATTCTTCCGAAAGCTGCGATTTTGTAGCTTTCAACTTCCCATAAGACGATAGGTCTATCCTGTGCCTCGTCTACGGTGCGTCCCGTAAAAGGATCCATGCAGAAGGAGGATCGATGAAACAACGAAACGCGAGGAACGATAGAAAAGTGGGATGGATCCGCGACGCGACGCGCGCGGATACCGTGTCCCTGATGGGTTAAGTAGTACGGATTCTACGATGCAACAATTACGAACCATTTAATTACAGGCGAAGGATTCCCAAAGCGCGCACTGCAAGTGAGCGTAGCGATCTCACCTGCTCGGGCTGTCACGTTGCTGCCTGGTGGAATTAGACGTTCCGCGTACATTATCTGCGGTCGCTGAGGGCTGACTGCAATGAGAAAATTAGCAAAGGTTAATATCGAGCGTTCGCGCGGGACTCGGACACTCGCAGACGCGTGCCTGTCTCCTCTATTCTCGGTCATTTCTCGTTATCGTTACGTTTTAACGGGGTTCGCCGTTGATTAGCTTTGTCGGGCAGAGGCGCGATCGATCGATCCGTTCGCCGACAAGCTTCGCGTGCACGCGTTTCAACCCGACGTCTCTCTCTCTCTCTCTCGAGATCCTACGATACAATAAACGTCGGCTGGAAGATGGGCCGGCGGATACCGCGCTTGACCGCGACAATTATCGGGAAAACTTTCCAAGTAGTTCGACTCCGCGAACACGGAAAGATATAAGAGAATTACTGTCTATCGATAAACGACCGGCTTCGCGCCGTCCACCGATGAAACGCGATTTCGCGCGATGAAAATAATTGTAACACCGTGTTCCCTGGTGATATCGTTCCGTGGCCGCGTAGGAATTTTTCGCGTCGACGGAGACCTCTCGCGTAACGCGCAAAGATAAAAGAAAGTTGGCAGCGTCTGTCGACGAAGGAATGGCCTTCGTCCCGATGCAACGCGTTTCCGTGCGGGGGAAATGATTGCATTAGGTATCGGAAAAAATTCGCGCCATTTGTGTCGGTCGGAGATAGATTATAAATGAAATTTCTCGTGGCAATGAAACAGCTACGGTGACTCGCGAAATTGATCGAGTGTCTTCGTTTCGCGTACATATCTGTTGTTTCATCAAAATGCAAGGGTTGATTTGGAGAACTTGCGGACGTATTTCGCCACAGAGGATTTTAATCAAAGGATATGCAGATGTCGTCGAAATACTGCATTTCATCGCATTTAATTGCATCGCGTCGATTGCAGGCGCCGATGGTAATGAAAGGGTTAAAGCGCGATTTTTTTCCTCGTTTGACAGTCAAGTGTTTTAAGAAAGCCAAGCTTTAAATAATATTACGGCAATGTTATTCGATCAACTTCGCGAGTTACTGTACACACGAATTACCGTAAGATTTGTTTCATTGCTTGCTCTGTTAAATGGGGTTATATTCGAACGTAGTTGAAATTACACTTTGTACTTAAATTTCGCGTGTTACAAATCCGCGCGAACTTTTTCAAGCACCCAATATATCTAACGTTTTATACCGAACGTAATAAAATCTCCCTGTCCGAACCCTTTGTAAGCTTCACGAGTCTGTTCACGTTGTCAAGCTTTCGTCATCCGGTTGAAAATAAACGTGGCAATTGTATAGTGTGTCTTTTCTTGTTTTCGTAGTTGAGACCAACGAAGACAAATACTTACACGACATTTCATTTATTTTCGACCTGGTGGCGAAAAGCGGACGATGAAAACTGTACGATGCGAAAAGACTCTTCATCGTGTCATCGAAATGATTAATTTCGCTGCAATAGCAACGATGACACTGTAAAGCGACTAGCTTTGATGACCGCGTCAATTTGTCTAACACAATTTGTCCAAACTATCCGCGACTCGAATTGAAATCGCACGCATTTAAACGAGAGTAAATGCTTAACGCTAGAACTACCAAGGTGGTCAAATTCACCCATTTGTATCTCCTTATAAAAATTGTACAAACTTGCAGCAATGCGTGTTTGCGGATTTTTCGAGACTTTCTGTAAACGGTGCGAACGAAGATTTGTTTCCCTGCATTATGTATTTTCGCGAACATTTTACTATCATATTAATGCTTCAGAGACGATATTAATGCGCGATACGCACTTCGATTCCGTTCCATGGGTCTAAATTTGTGGCGCAAATTCATCTCACAAATTCCTATGCAACCAAACTTTGCGTTCGACTTGATTCAATACTGTTCTACGAAATTGAATTGCATTAACCCTTTGACGAGTACAGAATTTTCTTTCGCGATATAAAGACGTTTATATCGATCACATATTTTCATATGGAAGATGGAGAAACGGTAAAGATAATAACGGGACATTGTAAAAGCAGTTTCCATCGAATGGAACAGAGAAACGTAGCTCCGGTTACGCGACGTAAACATAAATAAATATATGGAGTTACTCCTTTGGACCCAACAATATTTGGATATACTCGTCAACGACGATCGAATGCATTAAAAGGAATAGGAAAATTTGCATCGTCCCTAAAGAGTTAATCATGTTGATTCGAGAAAGTCTATTTCAATGGATGGCAGTTCTAGTGTTAATTAAGGGCTAAGTTTAAGCGGGTACCTCTGACGACCAGCCTCGCTGGTTCGGATGCCAACGCGTCCTGCGTTGTGAAATCGCTAGCTGTGACCTGACATTGCCACAGACCGTCGTCGAAATCCAGGCTGGCGGATCTCACCCACAAAGAACAATCTCCTATGTCTGGTCGTCCCACCCACTCGTATTTCTTCAAGTACATGCCGATCGGCTGGAACATTCCAAATCGAATTTCAAGTCAGTTAGCAGATTAAGCAATCTTTCCAATCGCATACGTTTTATTCGCATTTCCACGAATCGCTTGCACGATGTAACTGGATTAACGGCACGCTACGTTTTCCCCACAAATCTATTAGGTCGAACGGCAAATCACCGCGTCTCTGTTTCATTCTCGTCGACATTAACTCGTTTCGTCGACAAATATCATTTCCATTAATCTCTATTATTTCCTGGATAATTTACCGAATACAGTTGTGAAAATAAAAGATTAACTATTAGCACTTTAACGCACGAATTCGCGCGACACGGGTTCGTCAGCTTCGCGTTTTCCCGCGCTGTTATTATTAATAGTATGTTTCCCTTCTACTTTGATCGCCTCGCTTTCTACTTCGATCAACGTAATCCGTACACCATTGAAAGCGAAGAAAACGCGATACAATATTCGCAAATTATCCGTTGCGACGTTTGATCGATAGATCGAAGAATAATTTCAGCGTCGAAGGATTAACGAGTAGAAAGATACAAAGCGTTTCGTAAAAGACGCAGCAACTTTCCATTCAACCCAACATTATTATTGTATTATATATAAATATATAATATACAAATGTGTAAAACTATTTTGTGGCAAACAATTAATTATCCATCTCGTGTTACTATCGATGCCATTTCTCTCCGCATCGACGAGCTTTTTTTATTCCGCCCGCGTAAATAGACAAGATTCCCGTATTACGACAAACTTGCCGCGTTATGCCACTAATTAGGTAATTATTTAGATCACGGAGACCAACTAAAGTTAGCCCATTAAGTGTACCAGCAAGTTAGTCCACGTTAGTCCAACTAAAATCATGCGACTCCACGTAACGCGACAATAATGCATCCCTGCCATTAAGGTTCCCTAATCACCGATAAACGGCACTTTCCGTTTCAAATAATTATTAACCACTCTCGTAAAGAGACGCCAGGTTCCGTGCCTCGCTTCGAGACGTTAAAGAAAGGCGAATCGATCCCATTCGCCGACTCGCAAAATTCCAAATCCCACGCGTTCCATTTCGACGGGTTTACGAATTATTTAGGGCACCTGGCGGATGAATGGAAGAGGGCACGGAAAACGGGAAGCCAGTGGAAGTTGAAGCGAGGGCCGCGTGGTAAGCGTAGAAGCGGAGAGTGGCACCAACAGATTCCGCAGACAATGGCCGGCGTATGTCAGCGTTTTGCGCGATCGTTTAATCGACGAACCAAGGGACGTCGATCGTTCCTCGTTACCGGAATCCTCTCAAGCTCTGCCCCACCGTTCGCCCCCCTATCTTCCTCCATCTGGCGTGGCTTCCCCGTTCCTGTTCGGGCTTTCCAGCGCCGTTCCCCCCGGAATGAATCATCGGCTTCCGGCTTCGAGGCTCTTCTCTTCTTTTGCGTAGATTAATTCGCTGGCGGGTAGGAAAGTGCGGCCTTAGCAAGTTTCGCAGTCATAATGTGGCCGTAATTCAGGGATCGATTCTCCGCAAGGGGGTGCTCTCGTATAATCTATTCGCTCGTTTTACCCGACCCCCTATTTTACAGGGCCGTTTTCACCCCCCTTTCCACTGGCTCTACGGCTTATCCGGGCCACGGTTACGCTCCTTGTACACATTATCCGTGTGTACCGCGTGAAACTGGATCACGCCTCGCGCCTCTGGCCCAACCTCTCCCTCTACCTTGTTGGCCAGAAAAATCTCGTCGTTCGTCATTTAAGGCCATTAGCTTGGTTAACGAGTTTTCGTAATCCCTGCCCGACTATACGAGAGCCATGGAAATCCTTCTTCGGTTAACACCAGCTTGCTTTCCTCCAGCGGATTCCAATCTTTTGCTTCCCCTTCGCCTGCCTGTCCGCTTCGTGTAAGTAATTTTCAGCGACACCGTTTCCAGCATACCGAACCGTCGCGTCGTCGCGCCTTCGATTCGATCCTTTCAGTATCATCGATGGCGCATCTTAACGCGTTTGCTACCAGCGTTGGATATGAGCGACGTAACGAGTTCATTGTTACATCGCTGGAAGCGTTTCTTCCAAATAATAGATTACTTACTTTCGCGTCTCAACGCGTTTCCCTTTTAACGCCAGGTTTGCACGTGGAAGAAGGTGGCGATGTGACGGTGATAATGTCTTTTCGAACGTTTCAATGATCTTCGATGCACTTTTTCCGAGTCGAAAGCAAAAACTGATGCACCATTTGCCCATGAAAATCAGGTACGCGTGGTTAAAAATCGAAGATACGAAAAGTTCTCAACGTACGTGGTCTATTGTACCGATTGTTTCGATACTTTGCATACGCTTAGCAAAGGAGAATGCAGAACGATGGCTTAAAAGTCACGTGGATCGAGTTACGTGAATTTCAACTTAGAAGCAATGATGCGTATACATATATACTGCGTATACTATGCGCGTATGCTCCTCCGTTTTCATTAAACGTAGAAATTTCCGAGCGACTCACGGCACCTGAAACACAATACGTCAGTTTATTCCAACGCTTCTCTAGCCGGCGAAGCGGAGGATTCGATGTACGCGGAAGTTGTATTCGCTCGGCGCGAAACAAAATTTTTGTTAGCCGCATATCCGGGATTGCGTCCCGCGACTATATTAGTAATGAATACGACGCAGTTCCCGAGGGAGCGTGCAGTTTATCATTCAACGGCAGACACAATAATACAATGGGAAATCCTCTCGCGATGATTATTTGCACGTAGATGAAGGCGGAGCGCGGCGCGGTGCGGCGCGCCCTCAGGACAAGAAGAATAATGAGTTGCCAGCGCGTTGACGTTTACCGTCGCCGAACCAACCGACACATGTACGCAATTACACGGATATTAGCGTCTTACCCGCCCACCTATTCGTCTTTCCTTCGATTTCTCACCCCCTCCCAAATATTTTCACCTTCCCGCGCCATAAATTCTCCATTGGGGTTACTCCGCCGCCGAGAAAAATCCTGCCCCACATGTCTTATTTCTCGAACGGAAAAAAATACAGAGGAGTAAATTCCAAAACAGCACGTCCTCCTTCTTTACCTCCTTCAATTTTTACCTAATCTTTTCGATTCTCGCGAATGTAGATAGAGATATCTTTAGAGACTCAATTTAGATGCTTTCGAGTAGGTCCGAATCGGTTCGAAGGAGCTGTACCCTGCAACTCGTATCTAATATTAAGAGGTGGACTTGCGCTGGTTTCGAATCCGTGGCTTCGGTTGTGTCTCTTGTTAACGCGCGCGTTTCCAGAAAAACACGAAAGTAACGGGTAAAAGTTGAAGCATCCTCGCGTAACCTAACCCCGAAGCCCTAGAAGCGCATCGACAAACGCGTCGAGGTTCCCGCGAAACGAGAAAACCTCGCTGCGAAGGAGGTTGCGTCGCGTTCGTGTGCGAGAGGGTCGAAGAAGAGGGATCAGAGGGCAAGTCAGCGTCACCGGCGTCATTCATTTAAAGGATTAAAATCCGTGCGCCGGCGATGCACGGGAACGTACGAAGCGTTCACTTACTTAACGCGCAAGGGCCCTTATTCCCTTTTCTTCTTCCTCACCGATTCACGGCCGACTCCGTCTCCGTTTCACCCGCCGCCTTTTCGCTCTTCCCAAGCCTCCGTTCTCGTCCGTAGACCGTGGCTCTGTGTTCTCCGGAGAGGCCGCGACCAGCAATCAGCGTAATGCACCCGCAGACACGCCCCTCCGACCCCTTCGCCGTCTCTCTCGCCGTCCACACAATCGCGCGCCTACCCCGCATCCACGGGAACACGAGGCACCCATACCAGCGCCCGTACCACCGCCCGACACGCGCGCCGCTCGTACGAATCCGCTTCGACGGAGGAGCAAACGGACAGGGTACATACCCTCCGGGCCAAAGGCCCTGATAACACGAGCGAGAGCTCGAGTAATGCAGACGCAATGGCAATCTCTTCGAGAGCAACGAAATAGATCGCAGGACGTGGATCGATGCCGCGCGAAACTCATCCGCCGCTCTCTCTTCCTCTTCCGAACAACCCCTCGGCCCACCCTTTCTCACCGCCGCAAGAACTTCCCATCCTCCTATTCCCTTCTACGCCCTTCTATCTCTTCTTGTTCTCGGACTCTCGCCCTTCTGCCGCCCGGCTCCCGCACACAGCAGAGCTCTCCTTTCGCCCGGCGAAAAAGTTGTTAACTTCGAGATTCATTGCCGACTCCTCGGTGGTACGAGTAGCGGCAGCAGGTCTGTTCTATGGGAAGGGTTCGTCCGAGCGGGGTTTGCGACTGCTTCGACGAGCGTAAAAGGCGCAGCGAGGGCTCCCCTTTCGGAATTCTCTCTCCTTCGAGGCACGAAAAAGAGGCTGGGAAGAAGAGGACGAGAGCGCGGTTCGAGGGATGGCGGCGAGAGAAAGGGAGAAGAAGAGGAGAGGAGAGAGAAGGTTTCTGGTAATCCGGCGAAGGCGAGTCCGTACACCTATTTGGCTAAAGTGATTTCGTGCCTTCGAAGGATTCGACGTTTCCTAGGGAATCGCATCGCGTCCCGTTCAAACTTGCCAGTTGCTCTCTATCTCCTCCGCCTCTCCTCTGTCGGGCCCGGGGAAAAGTGCACCTCGTAAAGCCGGTGCGCGTGTCCCGTTCCTTTCTAATTCCGGTATTATCCACCGCGTTACTCCTCCGAACAGGGGATCCTTTTTCAAACCGTCGTAAGCCGAACGATCCGGACTTCTCCTCGATGGAGGAGCGGCAAGTTTAATCGAGCGACTCGCGGATTCTCGCGATCGTAAACTGGATCGAAATTCGCCGGCGGGGTTTAAATTTTGCAATTAGTAACCGCGTTAACATCTTCGCTGAAGCAGTTTCCCACGTGCCGTAAAACTTTTGTCCATTCAAAATTGCCGGATGCTACGCAGCTTTCTTTTAATAGTTCGAGTGGCAAGTGTATTTATACGAATCGTTATGCTTGATCGTGGGCGACGAGAAACGGAAATCAACGCGGTGTAAATAAGTATTCTAAACCAGTCGAGTCAATATGTATTTTCTCCGTGTTTCTTTGCACTTTCTCTAAGCTTTGATAGATGCACGAATTATGCCTACATTGCTTCTCTCCGAGTGTCACCGTAATATATAAGTACCAACTTTGTTTAAAGTAACGTGCAATAGAAACATAAGCTTTCGCCGTTTTTATTCAACACAGCAATACACAACTATCCAAATTCTTTCTATTTGGATAAATAAAGTCTCCGTCTATTTCTCGGATAAGTTACGAGTATCTCAAAACTACGAGACGTGGCCAATCGAAGTGTTAAAGCACGTCCTGCATCGAAACTCCAAAAAGTTACGAGTCCCTAAGAATTGCGAGACGTGGCACCCGAAACGTTACAATATACCCCGAATCGAAACCCCAAAAGGTTCTAAAATCGCCCCCCCCCCCCCCAAAGAATGAATTCGAAATTCACTGCACGCGTTTCCTTTCACCGCGTGCCAATTTTGCTCGCAAAGCAACGCGAACGTCTCGACGGTCCGAGTCGGAGGAGATGCAAAGGAAGCGCGAAACAATACGACTGCTCGGTTGCGTGGAACGCGGGGGATGAATGAAAACGAAGGGGTTCCGCGGCTTGCAAAGGCACTCGGGGGAAGGGCCGGAGTCGTAAACAAGAGTGGCTCGGATCTGCCGAGGAAATTATCCCCCTCGTTATTTACATCTTTCATAAATATTCACTTTGGAGGAAAGAAGGATCAGCTGGCGGGTTATGGAGGGTGGAACGCGAGCGGGAGAAAAACAGAGAGAGAGAGGCAGAGTCGAGCAGGAAGTAACGAGAGACCGCGAAGGGCATAAATCTCGCGGCTTTCGTAGGCGATCTCGTTTCAGGATCACCTACTGAGAAAATGGTTGGCTCTCGCTTGTTGCCCAACACGGTAATACAATATTCCTGCCACCGAAACGGCCTCTCCTCTAATTCCCGTTGCATGAGAAGCCCTCTTCTTGAATAACATTTGCATCGTTGTCCTCCGCAAACGGAAAGCCACGGAAAATTTGCTTCTCCGACGCTGCCCTCGGAATGCATCTTCCCTTGCGGATACCATTGCGGATCTTCTTTTTACGCGAGATTTCATCTGTTCAGCGTAATCGAGCCTGAGATGCTGGCATCGAGATTAGCAGGCAACGCGAAGACAATGAAAAAAAGAAAGCTTTATCGCTTTGCTCGAAACGATTAGGGGATGAAAGGTCTGAACGATTCTATTGCGATAATAGATTTTAAGGGAGGAGATTGATATAAATGGCGTGGAATTGATAGATCGGCATGCTACCTACGCGATATCGTAAGAAAAAGTGAGTTTAACCCTTTGAGGACGGAGCAAAATAATGTTTAACGAATTTTCGTTCGATTATTTTAACATTTTCAAGACGTTATTAAACGAATACTTGTACACGTATTAACAGCAGCGTATAGTGATCGTTTTAAGCTGAATTTCTTGTTCTAAAAATTGATATACGTCCAAAAACACCGAAGAACTTGAGCGATTATTTCCAACAATCGTCCGCAAAGGGTTAACCCTTTGACTGTGGCGCGATATTTGCATAATTCGTTAATCAAAAATGCACACACAGTTTACGCGCGCGAAACATTTACTTGCGAATAAGTTAATCTCACATTCAAAATAATGAAATGTTAGATTACCGGTAACTTGAATCCCCAAATATCGTTATGGAATGATAAGTTTAGAAATTAATCTACGTATATTGTATTATACGAAACCTATGGAACGTATAGATACGCGTTTCGCAGTCAAAAGATTAACACTACAACTACCAAGGCTATTAAAACGACATGTCGCCGATTTACCGTAGAAATTACATCAATTTTCAGCGGCACACTTTTGAGTACATACCGCAATTTTCTGTACAAAATACGAATAAAGATTTATCGTAACTACGTCGTATACTTTTTTCCATCGCCCGTCGTTTTTGTTGCTTTTGTTTTAGCGTTAAAATCGGACCTAAGCCTTTTCTTTACGAATCTTTCAAAGACTACTCACTGCAACGGTAACCGCTTACTATTTCACCCTGTGCAAAATGCGGAACATTGAAACGTTATACGCGGCTTGTATTCGAAATCTTAAATCTTGCAAGCCGAAGCTACGATCAGAATTGAAATGAAAGTTCGTTAATACGTGCAGGGTGTTTTATTATAATTGGACCACAGTTTGCGCCACGAGTGTGGCTCGCTATTATAAGGCAAGGGGTTAAAGAGATCCGGGAACAGCGGCTGCAATGTATAATCCCTTAATTGTTTTAAGCAACGTAGCGAATCTCAAGGGAAAAATTACTGTCGCCGAATATTATGTTATTCAACGATGTTAAACCCTTCCGTAGTTCAGCACCGGAAAGACTCGGGCAAGCTGTCGAATACGGCGCTATAAATTTCATATTTTACGTTGCATTATGCATATCATAATTGAGCTGTTCAGAAGCCAAACTGTTCAACTACCTACAACGAATTAAATTACTTCTTCGGCAAGTTCAACACTAATTACGTCGTACTTGGGTTATCAAATTTAGACACTTTAGAAAAGTGGAGCTCGTCGAATTAGCTTCTGAGAGGCTCGGCTACCGTTTTTAATTATATAACGTACGAATGGATGAAATGAAGTATTCTTTGTATCGAATAACCCGAGCGTAAAGAATAACACCGCAGAGAAAATAAACATTTTTTCCATTGCCTTTGCCCCATTCTTCGTCGGTTTGTTGCGAGGTTAAAACACACCTTGTGAAAAAGTTAAAACAAAATTCGCTACTAGTTATGCGATGTAAAGGCAACGTATGATCCCCTAATTGTTTCGAGCAGCATATTTAATCTCAAACGAGAAAATTGCTATCGCCGATTTTTAAGCTTTCCACTCAAGATAAGTGAAAATTTATTTCGGATAAAATTTTACCCGTGACAGCCTTCAAGGTTTAAACCTTCTTCGAGTCGTCCAGGCACTTTTAAGCTAAGCACGCTTCAACCCTTTGCGTACACCGTCATTCTTTTTTCATTTAGTTGCCAAACCTTTTTCTCAGCTATCGAGCTTCTGGTCATTGCTGCCATTAAGAAAACATGCAACTAACAAATTTGGACTCGTTGAAGGACACGAAATAGGGAATCTATGTTTCAGATTAATTTTCTAAATTCTATTAGCCTTGGCTCTAACTTTTCGTATCACTTGGAAGACTAAATACGAAGGAAAAGAATTCTCTTTGAATCGTGCAGCTTTGGGCAAGTACTGCTAATGAATCTTAAAATAATTTGGTTGTTAAAATAGTTACTATATTTGTATGGTAACTAGAAATTTGTATACAATTTCGTTGCTTTCACGTACACTTTCATAGTCTCTTAGCTGTCAGGATTCGCGGACTCTGACAGCAAATAGCCGAGCGATCGTTTCTCTAGTCGCCGTTTTCCATCGACCACTGAGCCTGCCGAATCATCAGGATAACAATATCGCCGCGAAACGTTGAAACGCGAGAGCTGTCGGTCGGGCGGGACCGAGAAATATCAATGTCACGGAGGGAATTTTCAGAAAATTGCCGGCTCGCCTGGAAACCGCGTCGAGACATTGAAAGCTGAGCCACGGGCGGACGACGTAATTCCGCGGAAGAAGCGGTTGAAATTATTTCAATTTCCGCGGCGCACATTCCCGTCGACTCGTTGCTGCCGGCCTTCTTTTTTTTCATCGTTCCTTACAGCGGAAACGGAATTCGCTTCCGCGGCCGCGGTAAATATTATCGGCTGCCTTGCAATGTAACCTGCACGGAGGCACGCGTACTTCCGCGTTCCCTGCCCCCTTTAATTAATGCATCCGCGGAATCCGCACGGCAAAAAGCTCTTCCGATTCGAAGGGAAAAAATCCTCGCAGGGTTGCGAGGCGCGGGTGAATGTAGGTCGTCTATCGGAAGGGCCGCGAGCCGATATTTCACGTCGAATTTTCCGTGATTCGCCCGGTGAAAAATTGCAGCCCGTGACGGCGAATAAATCTTAACGGCGGCACTGTCTCGTGGAATATCTAGGCCTGCGCGCCCCTGTCCCCGAAGACGCATCAGTCGATAATGAAGATGGATTCGCGGATGCGGATGAAACCAAAAGGGCGAAAATATGGTTGCTTCCGGGTCCGCGGAGCTCCTATTTAGAACCGATAAATCGTTCCTCTCTGTTACGTTGCAGGGATTCGTTGGATCCTGGTAAACGATCCTCGAAATCCAGCGACGCAACGTCGAGCCGACGTCGCGACGACAAATCAACGACCCTTGTAGACGACGTTAAATGAAACGTAAAACGAAGACGTGTGACGATTGGAAAAATCGGAGAAAAATTCGCGGAAGGAAGAGGCGAAGCTGCAGAAGACTCGGGAGGCTACAAAAATATTGTGAAGAAAGAAAGACGGTGGAAAAAGTGGACGAAATGCGTCTCGAGCTATTTTATAGCAGCGCGAGGAATATGAGACGCTGTTGGAACGGCGGAGTAGATTGAAAAAAAGTGATCCGTCTGTATGAGGTTGCTGCAGCTTTTAAGATTCATCGAAAACATGAAAGCAGGGATTGAAAACAGGTATAGTTCTTAAATTGTCGCGCACTTAACCCAATAGCTTATCGATTGTTTTATCAGCTTAATTTTTATCTTGATCCGATTTACCCTGTGATCTGATTCGCCTTTATCTATTGTGTTTAACCTGTTAACTGCGGATGACGAGTTAACTCGTCTCATGAGTTACTAATGTTTTGTTTTGGGTATACTATTTTACTTCCTCGGAAATACTTTATTTTCTAAAGCATCTTTATACTGGTATCGAAGACACGTTCTTTTATATTTATATTCACAGCAATTAAACGTACTCTAAACAATATTAATTCCTGTTTATTCAGCTTTATTTCTACGTACGAAAAAGATTCGGATCGAAAAATTCCGCTGCTAACAGGTTAAATGGTAAAACATTAAGTCGTCCCATAAGTGATGTCGTTTCTTAAGTTAATCTTAAACACAAGATAGTGTAGACTCGTAGGCTTAATTATATGGTCGCGTAGCGAGTGTTAGAGGGTAAGAGCCTGCCGTAGCAACAATAAAGCCCAAGGAACCAGTACTTGTTAATTTTGCAGCTGGTCAGCACGTGAAGCCAAGCTTTGGGATAGTTGTAATTTCGTTATTTTCGCATGTGATTTCAAAGTCGAGGCGATCTTTGGTTTTTATTGCTGGCTGCCGAGTTCTGGGTAGGTAACAGGAAAGGCCGAGTGACCGTTGACGGGGAAGTAGGAAATTCTAAGGGGCAACATACCCCTTAGCTCTCTCCATCGGGACTCTTCCCCACCATTCGAATATTGATAAATATAAAATGGTACGCCAGGCAACGAAAGGTCTGTCTGCGTCTATCGCTCGTCGAAAGAATAAAGTAACGTTAAACGAATTGAATTGTATCTTCCTCGCCTCCCCGAGTTCCGGTCTACAATAGTAATACTTATTATTCGATTTTAACCCTTTCGCTAAATATGTACGTATAGCATTTTTTATAATGTACGATTAGTATTATTTCCGTGGTCATTCGTATATATTATACGAATTGCGTATATATTAATGAAAAGCGCTCTCATTTATACATTGAAAATGCTTGCATCTCTTAAATTCCGTAGCGATAGGGTTAATTATCGATTCCCCGATCGTTGCTTTCTTACGGCTTCCTCCATTTCCCAGGAAACGCTCGGATGTCTATCTCGAAAGATTACGGACGCGCTTGTTTAAAGAATTCCAAGAGACGACGTCGCTCGCCGGAAGGCTTAACAAGTGTATCGATGTATGTACAAACACTTTTCGTAGCCAAGCGTACGCCAGCCCAACACACTTCACTTTCGGAAACGGTTACTTTAGACCACCCCGCCGCGCCGGTACACAGCAAAAGTTGCAAAGTTTCGCAGACGAGTTGGGACGGGAAAAGGACGGTCCTCGTGAAACTAACCCTTCGCCTTGATCGCTTTTGCCTAATTACGCGAATTAATTATACATTCGCCGGCGCGGAAGAGGTTGCAGGAGACAACAAACGTGCACTCCGGCGGTTGCTTTGTATCCAAATAACGATGCCGCAAGAGAAAGAAGCGTAGAGAGAGAGAGAGAGAGAGAGAGAGAGGAGAGCGGCCGATTTTCACGATGCCTGAAGGGGTAAACAAAAGGGGGTCGCGTACAAAGTGGACGGATAAGTGGCGGTCGAGTGGTCGCCGGTTGCTTTGGAAATTTATCATTTAATCTTTCCACGCGGTGTTCGCTGCATTGTGGTCTACGGATGGTCGTGTCGCCCGCGGCTAAATGCGTTTCAAGAGACTCCACTCTGCGCGCCGCCTCTCCGCTTCGCTTCGCTCCGTGTCTCCTGCTACGAGAGAGCCCCAGCATCGGCTTCCATGTGTTTCGCCTCCGCGTGCATAATACACGCCGTAACACAGCGCGACTGCACACTTACGCGTGTATTTATTCCGCGCGGCTAGCGAGCGGAGGATGAGGCAAAGGGTGGTTCTAGCGGTCGCGCACCACCGCACCCAGCCGGCGGGCTATATAAAACCGGTGCGTGCATTAATTTGCATATTAATTCGCCGGGGTAATACGGTTTAATGACATCTGGATTAGGGGAAATGTCGCCGGGAGATACACAGCCTCGCGCGTGCCCGTATCCGCGGCTGTTTCAAGAATATCCCCTGGTATATAAATACGTTTTCATAATCATTTTCCGTTGTATTAGAGCAGCCTCACCCCGGGCGCGGTTTATGCGCGGGCTTTTGATTACACGCGCGATCTCCCCCCGTTAAATCGATCGGGTTCCGCATACCGGGCCTGGGTTTCGACCGATTTTGCGGCCCGCCGGCCACGCGTCGCTGATTTTCCAGCATTAATTTGAATATTAATTCCCGTTGGTAATCCGGGTTAATGACATCAGCCAGTGGCGGAGAAAACGCCAGCGCAATAGTACACGCGCACCTGTTTTACGCCGGTCCGCCTCGGTTTTTCTCCCGGTTCGCGCGCAGATTATTATCGATACCAGGCCGCGCAGGGGTTGCAAAGCTGAGTTTACATTAGGCAACTTTTGGTCGGATAACTCGCAGAGGGTTGATCAACCTCGAGTCGGTCGAGGGAGAGAAGGTTGCGATGAGATGCTCGGTCGATCGACGCTTTAAAAAGCGGAAAGGTCTAGCGATCGATGCGTGCAATCGCAACACTTGCACGGTACTTGATACTGTTGGAGGAAAAGGCGAGGACATGGCTTCTCTGTTTTATTTCGGAGTGCTTCAATTTTTTGCCTAAAATTTAGGCAAACTAATCGACTTTAACCCATTGCACACGAAAGGCGACTCTCAGTCACCAAACGTGTTCTTCGTCTCCATGTTTTACACACCCACTATAAAATAATTTGATCTTCTATCTGTAAATTTCGTCTCTTTACTTATTCCGTTCGCATTCAATAGTTTGTATAGAATTGGGAATTCTTCTCCCATCCAATAAATAAATAAATAATGTGAATCAAATTTAATAACTCTCGAGCGCAAAGGCTTAACACGTGCAAATGTGAGGGGATAAAAGAAAATGCATTGAATTCTGATATGTTCTACGAAAGAAGTATACTTTGGATACTTCTAACACCACCCTTTTAGTAAAAATGCGAACAAGTGGTTCTTTGACAACGGAGGGACCAAAATTGTATCGATAAATCGATGAATAAACTAGATGCTATTTTTTACAAACAAAATTCGATCATATTTTCTTCTGTCTGTGTTTTTCTTACATAGATCGCGAAGACATAGCTACCCTAAAGTACGTCTGAATGATCGTAAAGGAAAATCGATCAAAACGATGTCCGTATAACAACGGAAGATAACCCGCGCATTGTATTCTGTTACAGGAAGCCAGTATTTGACTTCGGAAACTTGAAATTTCTATTTTTAAACACGAAAACGAAGCTAACAGTCGTCGAAGCAAAAGTAGACGAATGCTTCGAACTGCCAGCAGAACGATCAAAAGTCTAGTTCGACTTTATTGAAATCGTATTCACGGGGACAACTCCGATCACCCTGGATGTTCGACCAAAAGTTCTCCAACGTAAATGCAGCCAAAACGACGTTCCTTTCGTTCGCTCCAGATATCTCTTGCGGTCTCGCGTGTTTTTCCCAAGTCGAAAAAGCTTCGGCATTCGGAATAGGAAAGCAATCTTCTTTGACGTTACTCTGAACGGCCTTTCATCTTTAGTGGCACGCATCTCGCGATCCTTTAGGCGAACAAAAGCATCGAATAACATCTTGCGCGTCAGACGCGGTTGCATTAACGCGTCTTTAGCTCGTTAATTAGTGGAAGCGAGAGAAAAAGGAGCGCGAAGAAAGGGGGCTCGGTCGCCATCGCGTCAAAGGGATCTTTTCAATCCAGGAAATGACACTGTGCCGCGCGCCCATTCGCCGCAAGCCCAGACGATTCCTACCATCCTCTCCGCGGACTCGAGTTTCCGCGAATTCCTCCGCCGTTGTTCCGTTTAATTACGCTCGTTTACGGGTCCGCGCGCGTAAAACCAAGCCGCGGGTAAAACGAATTCCGCGCCGCGTCGATTGTACGTACGGCCGCTTCTTAGCCTCGGCGGAAAAGGCACGCGTCCGTTCGCCGGCACGGGGACGAAGGCGATGGAAAAAGGAGGAAACGCGTTCAAGGTACGCGCGCGTGCAACAAGAAATTGCATTAAAGCTCTCCTCGGGGAAAGCTCGGTCAAAAGATTTGCCCGTGTCTGGAGACTGGAGAGCTTTCGTCGCGCGCGTGCACCTTAGTCTTTTTTCGTTCCTCCGACCATTTGCATCCCTTCCTCGCTCCCGTAGCTTGTTTCTTGCCAGCGCGCCGGCCGCCTTTTCATCCCTAGTTGGCGAGTTTTTTCAGTCGAGGCGTTGTAACGACTTCAATTTAGAGCAGGTTTCTCAATCTTTTTTTCGGCACGTAACTGGCGACGATTCTACGCGCAAAAGCGAGTCGTAAATAAGGAATAACGTTTCTTCGGTCGAAGCTTCGCTTTCGAGATCACGCTTAACACTTTCCGTGCCGAACCGACGAGAAGACTTCTTGGCTAACCTAATGATTAGCTTGTACGTGGTAATTATATAGTGCACCACGCGTGGAACATGTTGCCACTCTTTTTTCAGTATTAAACTTATGTATGCTAATGTATATTTGCTTCGAACGCATTTAAATAAATATGCCGTGTACCAGCAGTGGTACACGTGGCACGGAACGTGTTAAAAGGTCTTCCAAGCGAACACTGTACCATTGCCTGTCGCAATCGTTTTCTTTCGTTTACACTTCAATTGTTCGTTGCCTCGCGTAGCAATGTTTCCGTTCATTCGATAATGCAATGCGAGCAGTGGTACTAATAAATAAACGTATGATCTATTTTTGTTTATCAATGCATCGCGAAATCTGGGAATAATCCACATGCATAAACACAATGTTCTCGAAAACGAAGCTTCAAATGGAGCAACGGTTAATTCCTTATTTTCGACTTACTCTTGGGCGTAGAATCAACCCCTGCCCCATGGTACTGTGGAGCTGTAGAGAGGGGATAGAATAGGAAAAGGAAGGGTGTGCGCGTTTCGTCCTGGGCCTGCTAGTGGACTCATCAGTAAGGCTACCTAGCAGGCCCTTTTTTTTTTTTTTTTTTTTTTTTGCTGTGGAAATCGTCGAAAGACACCGCCCACCATTCGGGGGAACAGCGAGCGGTAGTACGGGACTTTAACCCGCTAAAACCACAGCGGCGCCTTAAGGACGCTCTGCCGCATCAGGCAGTACTGGGTAGCCGCGGGGCCTCTCAAAGAACTCGGCCGCGACTACCTCTTACCGTGCCGGCCCACATTTAAGGGCCAGCGCGTCCCGGGGAAGGTTGGGCATGAAGAAAAGCCCCCATCCTGTTATGAATGCAAGTGCAGGGAGGTCGCCGCGCCCTGCACTGCTCCGCCGCGTGATCGCTAATACCTAGCAGGCCCTGCCTTAGACTTGGGATATTGGAAAGAAGGTTAAATGCGGTATATATATGGACGAGGTAGTTGGAGCGAGCACTTTCGAGAAAGCCTATTTCGTATGTCCCTCTAGTGGTGGGTGCAGGAGAGCCGCCACAGTACCACCCGTTCGAAAACATCCTTCGTATTCACCGCTATATATCTACGACTATCGACAGCTATAAAACAAAATCGATTAACCTTTTCGCTGCGACGGAATTGAATAGAAAAATACGAAGAAGTCATCGACATATTAAATTCATGTTCTTTTCTCAATTTCTTCCTATCCTCTAAATGGCAGAATTTCAGCTGCTTCAAGACACTAATACTGTTTTTAATAGCCCAAATTAATCGGCAAAAGACGCGCCCCAATTACTCGAACGCCTATAAACAACGGTAACAGTGAAAGGGTTGAACAAACTAAACGTGGTCCACTCTTGACGATCATGGTCCCAATTCTTCTATTCCTTTGCGTAGCCCCAAAAATTCAAGATTAGTCCGCGTACATGCTATACGGAGACCATTGAGAAACCCTGATTTAAAAGTACATTCACGGCAATAGTCGCCGACAGGCAACCCCTAACTCCTATCTCCTTTCTTCCCCGCCGAGAACGACAGGCAAGCAATTTTTTCGCTGCGCATAAAGAACGCGCGTCCAATTCGCGAACGTTTCGCGCTCGGCTAAGGAAAGAGTAACGACGGGGAAAAGTCGCAAGCTGGGAAACCGTTGGACGCGGGCGCGAAAGAAAGGGAAACGGTGCAAGAAACTCGGCGGAAACGAGCCTGAACGCCGTGTTTAGCTTCACAATTGCCGTAATAAAATCGCCTGGCATTAAATCTTGCGCGCCAGAGACGAGCACCGTTCTTTTTTCCTTTGCTCTTTCTTCTTCTTCCTCTACTTCTTCTCGAGCCGTTCTTCTTCTTCTCGTCCCAGCGACGCGTTAACGCGTTTGTTTATTCCGGAGCGCGGCGAGAAAAATTTATCGCGCGTTCAAGGTGAGGAGGAGGAAAAGTGTTGGGGTTGGGAAAGGAATGGAAACGGAATACGGAAGGAAGGAAGGAAAGATTAAGGGGGTGGTTACATTCGCGAACCTTCCAAATTTTAGAACGCCCAGCCAAGCAGCATTTTCCTCGTGACCCGGCTTCCTGCGAAGCGTAATTTGCCGGCGCGAACCGGCAGAAAAATTCCGTCCCTTGACCCGCCCGACAATGCCGGCCGAGAAAAATCTGACCCCGCGTGCAACTGTAGCAGATTTATATTTTAATTCGGACCACCCCGTTGTTCTCCTTCCTTTTTCGCCGCCGCTAGTATCGCGCGCCCGCCCGTTTTACATGCTGCGCGTAAAAACGCAACAATACGCTCGCCTCCTTTTGTTCTCCCATTGTCTGTTTGCGGGAACGCGGGTTGAACAATTTCATGGAAATTGAAAGCATCCCGTTTGTCGTCGAAACGCGTTTAATAGACCGCGCCGGTCGTTCGTAAATCGCCCGGATTCTTGTCAACTTTCAACGAAACGCTTATCGAATTATACGGGGGGAGTTGGAGAAAATGGGGTAGTTTGAGAAAACGGGCGAATTCTGTTGGAATGCAACGATGATACCAGATGTGTCAAGCATCGACGGCTTATGGTTTCCATCTTTCAGGCATCTTAAGCCGTGCCTTGTGGAGGAGTTATCCGTGGTGCGCACAAGCTTTTGGTTTTTCCCCCTTGAGGTTAGTTAATAGCCGAGAGTCGAAAGACACACTTGTCACTGTCGTTGCGTGCAAGACAGAAAGTTTAAAGTTTCCTATAGCTCTTTTACTTATTCTTATTTCATTATAGACTGTATACGCGAATCCTTTGTTATTTAATACGTTAATGTATTGTATAATAAACTGATTTTACAACAAATTCTGCAGCTTTTGCACGTGCTGCTATTTTATGCGGGGGCGGTACAAGTATTTCCTATATGCAACAAACGTATTGGAAACAGTCGAAGACTATGAGAGACGTTTCTGTCGAAAAGCGAAAGAAAGACGCGTGCAAAAATCGTGGCATTTATTTTCTAACTTACTCTTCAAACTTCTCTCTATGCTAGAAAGACTCGGTCTCTACGTCTGCAAAAGGTTAATATTCTCTCTACCATAAATAATTGGCGAATAAGTAGCTTCGTTTTGTAGCTACGACGTAAGTTCCTCTGCTTTGATTCCCAATGCTTTGATTACGATACGGTGGTGAGCATATAAATAGGGAAACACTCGTAGATTAAACTGGCTATGTTATTTTATATTATACTTCTACTTCTTTCTATAGCGTAACATCTAAAAGTCCCTTTTCCATGGATTCGTAACACTGTAAACATTCGCGCGCGTAATTTTTTCGCTGGTGTTTTTTACCGAATTTAACCCTTCGAGTGTTACGGACGCATATGTATGCGTATTAGCGAATGCTTCTATTCTATAAACGCGACATAAAGAGAAATTGATCGGTGATTGAAATAAACACTATTTAATTTCATATATTATACATATATGAATTTCATATACAAGTATTTGGAAGAAGTGCAAATATTCCATTTAATATTACGCCGATAAACAAGTCCATTAGTAACGTTAATCCGCGCTTTACGTAAAAGCATTTCATTTAAATCAGAAGAGTTCCGCGTTCAACGGGTTAATATAAAATTGGTGGCCCCTGTCTATATGCTCGCTGCTACACGTACGAATCTTTTTGTAGTCCCCGCACTTTTTCAACCGAACAAAAGTCGCAGGAACTTTTTGATCGAGCCTCGCGCATGCAGGAGGAAGTTTGACGGGGATATCACGCAGCAGCCACCCCCAATTGTTCGAGCTGGGCTCTTTTTATCGTCCGGGGAGCGCGCAGAGGACGGTGAAGAACTTAATTACAAGGAAAAGACGATTACGCGAGAAGAGGCTGAGGAGAGAAGAAAGGACAGTGGAAAAGAAGAGCGGACGGCCTAGAGGCTAGCCTTAGCCGGTCGGCTGCGAGTTGCGCGGCGGACACGGAAAAAAAGAGTTTCTTAGGGATTAACGATAACGACGATAATGAAGCCGGGTGTCACCGACGCGACGCGACTCGACGCGATGGCTTCCACTGACGATTATATTGTTCGACGTTCGTCGGATATCTGGAGCCTTCGGGAACCTTTTCTTCGTCACCGATTCACCAGATGTTCCTTTTTTGCTTCGATCCTCAGACGAAGCCACTCTTTCTCCATAAACGTTCCCCGGCTAAGAAGAACTCGACAATCTTCGAGATCGACGAGTCAGCTTTTTATAGAGAGTACGGGAAGTTCGCCTAATACCGGCAAGCAGCTATAATTACCCCGTATCCCTCGTAGAAATTCCGTTCTCAAGGATAATAACTGGTAGTTCGCTCGTTCGAATAACGGAAGCTTGATTCGACATCTAAATTCACGCGGAGAGTGCGTTCCAGTTATGAAATTGCACTTGGTCAACTACGTACATATGTTTCGCGCAGCAATGTCGCGCAGAAGGGGCCAGGATATTGCTGGTGAGTTGCCGTGACCACAGGTGGACGCGACAAAGGATCGTGCAAATCTGTTTCGAGGAAATTGCAGCTTTTGCGCGTTAACCTTTTCGTGGGTGCAACTTAAATGTCCGAGCGAAAGCAACGATTTCAATTCGAGGCGCATGAAACGGGACGCGGGGCTGCTTGTTTCAGCAGAATCGATCGAAGGGCGCTGGACAAAAATCGGTCGGCTCCGCCTTTCCGCGAAATGCGACTTTTTAATTGAATTCTAAACGCGCCATGTTTCGCATGTAGTTCGATACAAAAGACTGTGCTACGTTTTGCACGTTTCAACTTCCCGTGAATACGACAAAATTCTCAAGTCCACGTGTAACAGATTTTTATTTTCCAGTTGCCAGGCGAGAAATAAAGGAATTTTAACGCTGGGTGGCGAAAAAAGTTCGCATAGCTAGAAATTAAATTTTCTACAGCTTTTTAAAGCAAGCAAATAAATAGCTTGCATTTGAAATTAAATCAAGGTACGACGTTTCTTATGGAATACTTTAATACATAATTCAATCCACTTTACGTTGGATGGACCAAGATTTTTGCATAGCTCACGACTTAATAATT
This sequence comes from Eucera pruinosa, assembly GCA_028830335.1. NCBI lineage: Eukaryota > Metazoa > Arthropoda > Insecta > Hymenoptera > Apidae > Eucera > Eucera pruinosa. The sequence goes on along the minus strand of JAMYCR010000008.1, from coordinate 10,821,534 downwards.
GAATCTATTTTACGGTGGATGGTCCAGAATTTTTGCACGGTTCCCGATTTAAAAATTCAATCTACTCTACACGCTGAGTAGCCTAAGATTTTTGCACGGTACACGATTTATAATGTATATCCGGGAGAATTAATCCTTTGCTTTTTTTTACGTCTCTTGGATGCGCGTCGATTTTTAAAGCGAGAAACTCAATTGATATTAATAAACGCTGCTGTTAATAATTAGACAGCAATTATTTAAGCCCCGCCCTTGATGGGTTACTATTAAGTCGTTGCATAATTTCTACCCCATTTCCTATTAATATTTCCAACGTTTCGTAACACCTGCTAGACTAATTCAAGCAGAACTTGCGTTAAATTCTTTGCTTATTATTAAACATCGTCGTTACTATTTTACGCGTCTCTCAAATGCCTTTCCAAAATTCTAGCGGCTTGAACGTTACCGCGAAATACTTAAAATTGCGCGAAAATTTATTAAATATCTTGCCCCGCCCGTAAACCCCGTAAATGCTTAATTAAACACGCCCGAACGCGATAAATAATTCAACATCACCACCAAACGTACTAAACGTTACGCGAAAAAAGCTCTTCCATTCTTTTTCACCCCGTTTCTTCCACGATAAAACTTTCCGCGAACTCACGAAGCGGTCAATCAGCCGCCTTTCTTCCTTCGTTCTTGCAAGAATCGAGCGTTTCACGGTGGGTTTCGTGCCTGCTAGGTGGTCTCATCTTCAATCAAGTGCCAGAGACGGATAAATATACACTGGCTGGCTTCCGTGAAACGTGGCTAGCATAGCCCGAGGGAAAAGTTACGCGTCCTTCTCACGTACGCCTGCTGTCCCTCGGCGAGCGTACCTACCCGTGTGCCGTACACAACACACCGGTGTGTATACGCATTAGGCGTTGCTCTATAGATACAAACCGGCTTTGGCTTTTTCTCCGAAAGCAAACCGCCTAGCCTGCGCCGGACGAGACGCGGCGAAAGTTGTCGCACGCGGGAAGGATGAATCGCGATATGCCGGCTGCGACTCGAAAACCGAGGATGTTTAAAAGAAGTGGCGTGACTCTTTTTTTGGGGAGCGTGATCCGGGGAAAGCTCGTTCAAGAGTGATTCTCCGGACGCGCGCAGCAATTTTTCTTTCAAATTCGTTGGGATTCGGTTTGAAGGGAAATACTGTTGGATGACCAACACGAGCACTCACACTGCAAACACCATAGACTCTTCCTAAACCAAATTCATCTGACGAACACCCTAATCTCAGTTCCTAGTCATCCTGTACTCCGTACCTTTCCTAGTCATCCTGTACTCCGTACCTTTCCTAGTCATCCTGTACTGCGTACCTTTCCTAGTCATCCTGTACTGCGTACCTTTCCTAGTCATCCTGAACTCCGTACCTTTCCTAGTCATCCTGTACTCCGTGCCTTTCCTTCGTAGACGGTTGACCCTTTTGCTTGCACTTATACTTTAAGGTCTGAGAGCTTAGCCTTAAGGTCTAAGGATCTAAGAGTCCAGGCCTGCTGACAATTTTATGGATGAGTGATTAACGGACCACCCTTACCTTGGTCACGGATGTCCTCAAGCGAGGAGCTTTCCTTTTTGGAAAGCAACTGAGGAGTCAGTTAGTTGCCGTTCCTCGTTAGAGTCACATCGCCTATATAATAAACGTATTTAACCCCACTACTACGGACTTAGTTTTTATTTTAGTAGCCCTACACCTTAGTCATCCTCTTCCTCGATCATTGTCCTTACCATTAGTGATCCCCAACAGCAGTGCTTAAAAGCCTGCAAAATCATAGAACCGACAGATTTCCGTATTCACTAGTCGAGTGCGGTAGCCGTATTAATAAAGCCTCTATGAATTATTGTCTTCTTAAGCTTGTAGGCGGCACAAGGCCCCAAGCTTTGCTGTACCGAGGCGTTAGCCTATACCAGCGATGGAAGGGTGCGTATCACCACTTTCAAGGGTCACGTCCGTAGATGTTATGGACGGCGGGCTTGGCAAAACCCCTCCTTCACCGCTGAAGGATCATCAGAAAGGTAGACTGTCCCTCTATGATTTCGTGTGGCTTTTATTGGTCGCAAGCGACGCGCCGTACCTCAAAGGTTTCCCCCTCAACCGACTTAGCCTGCCAGGTCTCATTTGGCTCATACTTTCTAAGGAAACACCTGCGCGGACGCAGTCGGTGTAGGTGTTATACCGACCTCAGACTTGGAAAACCCTGCCCTCAACCGTGAAGTATCATTGGACAAGTTGGATCTACCCTTTACAGGGAGGCAGCTCGTTTAGTAAATCCTGGACGTCGCGATGTGCCGCCCAGTTTTGTCCAGCGGGGACCTTGTACCTCTATGAGTTATCTTCTACGTGTTGTCAATTCTCCCGGAATCCAACAATACGGACGACGCGACGGTGAAAATGCCCCCCGCGGTTACAACCGCCGCCTTCTCGCGGACTTTAAGCAGGTAATTGTAAGTAAACGAGGTGGCTACCCGTGAGCGCACAGCCGCGCTCTTACGTCGAAACGGCTTGCCGAGATTTGCGGCGAAGAAATAGTAGCCGGCGTGCGCCGGTGAAAAGGGTGAAAGCTTGGATTTAATTAAAAAATTTTTTTAAACGAATAGCCTGCCTCTGCGCCGACGCTGAATGCCCGGCATTACCAGTGGCTGCTTTCTTTAACCTGAACACATTCAGCCGCGCAATTTATGCTACGCCAACGCGCGGTGTGCGGAGCGTGCACGCGCGATTCTACTCCGCGCGATATACCGAAGATTTTCTCGCCGCGGATTTCGAAACGACGGAGAATTATCGCGAAACTGTTATCGTAAAGGCGACGTTTATTGGAGTACCGGCAGCAGCTTGCGTCGCTGTTTACACGCGTTCAACGAATATTATACAGAGAGTTACGTAATCGATGGTACAAACAACGATATGGTAATTCTACGCGAAAAAGTGGCTCGCGAATGCGGAATAAAATTCCCTCGGTTCAGGCTTCGATTCCGGGGAAAGTGAAGCTTGAAACGTTCACCGGATACGCATAGATTAGGGTACGTTTCTACCAGACGAGGTTTGGTGGAAATTAATTACTAGACTGCGAATTTGCACACATTTGAGGGAAATTTAAATGCGCAGAAAAATATAGAATGCACACGGTGTGTAAGAATATACGAAATGTACAAAGTAAAGGATGAATCGTATCGCTTAGAGAATGCAACGAATCTCTACCAACCCTCCCTTTCTTAACCCTTTCGCAACGAAGGTCCTACAAAATTCAGTTGCCACTTGCTGAAATACCGCTATACTTTTTTCGAATTATTGAATTTCAGTTAATGTTACTAAACATCTGTTTGCGCGCAAGCTATTGTCAAATTAATAAAAATTACCCTTATCTCAGCGTCAGATATTTCAGTTTTAAGGTACCGTAGCGAAAGGGTTACGCGTGCTCGAACAAGTGCGAATCCGCATACGAAAATCCACGGTCTAATCGCGTATGAGAAATTTCGTCACGTAGAAGTAACGAAACGTGCCGGTATCTTACGAATCTTCTAACGCGCGTTTCTCCGAAACGAAGCCTCGCGCGGAAAAAAAGTATTCCACACGTTCGATTCAGTTTTTCGCGTAGTATTCATCCCCTTCTCCCTCGTGAATCCAGGTACACGACAGCCGGTGTAAAAGTGGGCGCAGTATCGCCCGCTATCGCTTGCAATATTGTAAATTTACTCGATGTAACGCTGACGATCGTGGAACATTTTTACCGCCCATTGACACCGGCGTCAACGGGTCATAATGAAACTAACATTTCCGTTTTGACTTTCAATTTTATATCGCGGTGCTATCGGCTTTGGCCAGGCTGAGCCTCGTTCCAAATGGATTTACACGACTGGGCAATATGGACGTAGCCCGGTTTATCCGTCCCGGCTATTCCTATCTCGCGGATTTGTTAATTTAAAAGGTAATACCCGTGCGCGCGCATCGAAAACCTTGCCTGCCATAATTCTATGGTGTACCCAATGCCGTTGCCCCTCGTATCCCCGTGTTTGTATTCGCCCTTTTAATTTTTTATCCATCTTCGTTCGTATTCCGTAGCACGAACCCGTGGAATTGAAATTCATCCGCGCGCGCCTTTCGATCCGCATCGATCCGTATACTAACTTTTTTTTCCCCATTTGTCCACACGCCATCCTTTATCGCGGAACAAAGGGTGGCCCTTTTATGGTCTTTCCCAGCGGCCCAAGCGGAGATCCGACCATTGATCATCGATATCTTATCGATACTTGGCGATATATCGGTGGTATCGTTAAGATATCGCCAACACCGACGGATGCAAGACTAATGGATTTTTCCGGCAACCAACTAGCTTCATTATTGTATATTTATATAAGCCATCGATTTTCAGATTGTTTAATTCTTCCTCCTAACTATCCGTCCCAAAATTGCTAATCTTAAATTTTGCAAATCTATGCTCAAACAATTGTCTGTTTATATAATCTGCTTCAAATCCCAGTGTTCGAGATATTCAAAATTTGTCTTTCTCGCAACGTTTCGAACATTCTAGAGTCCTGGCGGTACACTATAAATATGTAAACACCAGGCAATAACGTCTCAGTTTTAATCCAACCGTCTTGGCAAACAAAACACAGATTGTAACAGCGTGCGTGTAAACAGATAATAACGAATCGACTTTGTAGAATTTCGGTCATTCCTTTTTGTAGTTATTAATAAAACGAATACTTTTCCGTTTCATCAAACCTGCTGCGCATACTCTTTTATTTATGCAAACACCCAGTTTCAATGATGCAGGTGATAAATTTGGGCTCCCATACAGAGTTGCTTAAATATTTCCGATTATTGATAATACAATGTCGAACACTGAATTTTTCGCAATTCTATTACACCTGCGTTCTTCTTCGTTAACGCGATTGATTACTGTTGAGAACAAGCAATATATATATATTTTTAATGGTACGAAAAAAATTGCGTCCGTTGGTGTAGTCCCCTTCCTCGCAATGGTCAGTATTACTTGAGGAGGACACACGTTTATTGCACTCCCTGAACGTCTCGTTTCATGTTCCAAGTCTTCTGCAGTTCTCAGTAAACCATCAAGCTAAGAACAGCATTTCTGTTCGTTTTGTACGCCAACTTTAATACATATTCATAAATATACGCTTAGTTTAAACTCCGTTGCATTTCTTCAGCAAATAAATATCCAGAATTACAATTGACCAGCGCCCATTCGTCAATCCGAAGCTACGAAAAGCCGACATTTCATATGCACCAACCTAACCCATTTATTCGAACTGAAATAATAAAAGAAACTTTAGAAAACGCGGTGCATTTACTCGATCAATTTCCCTTCTTTTCCTTCTACGAAGTTTTCATTCGATTTGGCAAATGGGTGTCTCGCTTCTCGATATCCTTCGAACAATAGCCCCGGCATCTCTATAGTTGCGCAAGTTTTCGAGTCGCATCGAAAGCGTAGAACTGTAACTGCGTTCAACGACGACACGCGCGCGGTGCGTGTGTAGTATTTCGCTTAAGTTGTAGCATTCGACTCGACTGCCTCCCCAGTCAACGGCCAACAAGTATTTATTGTCGGCAGACACGTAACGTCCACTTTCGGTTAGAAACTTATCTCGGTGGAAGTTTACTGGCACCGGGGCGAACGGAGAAAAGTTGCCTGCCAGGAGGTTACAGTCCCGGTAACAATGAACTGCCCAGAATCGCGATGAACGGGCGAAACCCAAGGCGAGGGACCCTTTTCCTGCCTTCTCCCCTTTTCATACTCGCGCCGTCGGATAACAGCTTCCGTGATTTTTCAAATTCGACCCTTCAACTTTATATACCGGTGGCCCGTTTCCCGTTCGGGGAAGAAATTTTATTTCGAACCGCTCTTTCAACTTCGCGAGGCCAGCTTTTTCTATCTCTTTTCGGGAGCTTTAATTTCCCGTTCGATCATTCTTTTTACGGGTCGCGCGCGTTCTATTTTAAAGGAGAATAGACCTTAAATTACATGCTCCGAATTCATTACCGTTCGTAGCTTTTAATTTCAGTTTCTATACGCCGACGCGTGTTTTAAATTCGGAAGGCGGAGGGGGGAAAAAAAAGGGGTGGGACTTTGAAAGTGGTTGAATAGCTGGATATTATTTTGCAATTGGACTGCACGGCGATTTCTACGCGTTTCTGGGATATTTAAATGCGCGCAAAAGTTTGGAAAACAGCGCGTAAAACGCATACGAAAATATACGGAATATTCGAGGTAGAATGGGAATTATTATATTTAAGACAAGAAAGGCCGTGCCTCGAGGGAAAAACAAGAAGCTGGCTAAATAATACCTTTACCGAATTAAAAGACCTTTTTCTAGACTAATCGAGTAACTGTGAAAGCGTAAGCCACGACGAATAACCTTTTCTTTAAATATTCCGTAGTAGAAAAGCAACATAGTTTTAATATTTTTTTGCCTCGATGCGTTTGATAAATTCTTCCTCGATTTTACTAGGGTTAAAGGGTGAAGAGTCCCATTATTTAAATCCCATTTCTTCGAATTTACTCGCATAAAAACCTGCGGTCCGATTTTAACTAAATTCGGTGACAATTGCATTCGTTGTGAATTTCGATCGATTTAGAGCGAACATAACAATTCATGGACTTAGAATCGTGGTGATTAAATCAGTCCACCGAAGCTTTTCGTAGAACGCTGTTTTGCATTAAATATTGCAAAGAATTTAATATGCTTTTTTTCCAATTACGAGAGCACACGCAAAGGTCGAGAGAAATAGCAGCTTAATCGATCGCGGAACCGAACGACGAATTCTTTTGGTGGCTCAAAAACACGACCAACATAAATTCTGAGAATTCCAGCCACTATTCCATTCTATTTTATCGCTACGATTTTTAGTCCACCGAATTTATTTCCCCGGAACTTTTCATTCTAGCTTCTGTTCCTTGTGGATGGGCTACGGATTTGTACGCGTTTATGGGGAATTTAAACAGGCATACAGAGGAGATACGTATGCAAGGCAAGGTACATATTATTTTATTTACGGGGCGAAGCAACCATTCACTTACTCTTGGATCCCGTTTCTTCCATTCGGTTTCCATAGAAGCCCGCAGTCTACTTACGAATCATCGTAGTACGCAGCATACCTTCTGATCTTTCTGCCAGATGCATTGTCCTCTTTTTCCCATCACTCGACAGATCAGTTTCGCGTCTTGACCAGGATTCACTTCCGTGTACTGCGGCGTCTCCTCGAATTGTTGAATCGCCCGGCACACTGCGAGCAAAAAAGCATCGAGATATTCGTTAATAGACCGGAAAAAGTAATCGCGATGCGCGCGACACGCGAAGAGGAATACGAAGTATTCCAGGGAAAGAAAATCATCCATGGACTACGGATTCAATTTATTCATTTATGGTAAATTTAAATGGGCAAATGGCACAGAATGCAAAATAGTATGCAAAACTATCGGTACGCAAAACTATTTATAGGAAAGTAGAAGTTATCGGGTAGCGGGAAAAAAGTTCGTGCGACTTTTCTGGGAGGAATAAATTCAAGTCGAACGTCTGGCACAATATTTTGCAAAAAAATAACGATGCAAACGTGACTCATTAGTATTTCGCTAGAATCATTAGTGGGTTCTCGAAGTAGCTCGAATTGCTTCAATTTCGCGTCATTAACTTTTTAACGATCCTTGGATAACGTTCGATCCAAACTTGCTTCTATTCCCGCAAAAGAATTTCCTAGTTTTAAGGAACTTATAGTCGAAGCATTCTAATGGAATATTGGGGTTGTGTGTCGAGTAAGAATGCTCTTTTTACTTTTAATGGAGTGATTTTATTTTTTCAAAGGCTAGAGGAATACGTCTTTACTCCGCTGTGCTATTGCAAGGAATGAACGCTTCGAACGCTCTTGAAAGTACGCGTGGAAAACTGGCGCCGATATTTAGAAAAGACGGCCCCGGGCCTTCCATATGTTTATTGCACCAGACCCTTAGGTCTGGTACGGCTAAAGTACCATCGGCTCCAGTGACTGAGCTAGGCCTGTTGTTTAATAAGCAGTGCTTCTCAATGTAAAGATACATTTTTGTATCTGTTAAATAATATTATTCCAACACATTCCTTTCTCAAAATTAGAAAACATTTCCAAAGAAACTCAGCTATAATTGAATTGAATACAGCTACGAAGACCATTTGCAGGATTAATCAGCGTAAACTTCTCTTCCATCGGCCAATATTTAGAACGTGAAATTGATTCCCTATTTAGAAGAAGTTTTTCATTCTCTTATGGGCTAAGTTCTAACGAATACGAATTTGCATATAATCATCTGCAATCTAAAAAAATCTTTCCTCTATCCTTATTCCACTTCAATCTCGATTTAACTGCGCTCGCGAAAATATCAACTTCCTTCGAAACTTTTTAATTTCTCCTCAACTTTCCCTCCGTCGGATTATTAGCCGTTGAAAAAGAAATTCTCGCATCACGGCTGAACGAGCGGAAAGTTTTGTGTTTTGCTCTAGACGAGAAGGAAACAGGGGCGGCGTGTAAGCGCCGGTTTATCCGGGTATTAAAGCAGGCCGGTGCTCGTTAAAGTTGTTATTTAATTCGCAACTTCGGCAAATTCGTTTAACCGGTCCGTTACGGATCCGGATCCCCCGTTTTCGTCCCTCACAGCCTCCTCGATAAATTCTATCAGCGAGATAATCGTGTTCCACGTTCAAAACGACGCGTACCTTAATTTCCACGACGCCGGATCCTTCTTTAATTAATCTGAGCATCGTTCTCGTCCATTCGCTCGCTATTTATACGTCTCCCGTTCAAACACGCGACTCGATTGGAATTCTTACTTGTTAGCTGCGATCAAACGCGAGTTTCGCGACGCAAACGCAGCCGAGGTAAACGTTGCCAATATGGAACGCTTGAGTTTTACTATCTTGCCAAAAACGCGAGCAATTTAACCTTTTTAATGAAACCAACGCGGTGGAATAAAGAAACTAATATATTGTCGGCTAAAATCAGGAAAGGGAGATAAACCTTACGGGGGTTTATAACAGCCGGCATGGGTAACGGTCGACCGGAACGGTGACCAGGTTTATGAGGGGGTCGAATCCTTAGCGACTTGAGGAAGGAAATTTTGGCCACCTCATAGATCCTGGCATCTACGGAAAATTACGGGGGAACGGCTCCTAGGGGAGGGTGCCCCATCATAGCTCGAGGCCGTAGGCGGGTTAAGAAAATCCACTGATTGATTGGTGGAGAGGAAGAACGTCCGCCTTGCGAAGGGCGCTTTAAAAAGCCGGATACGTAAAAATTAAGTTAGTGCTAAGACAGAGAGACTGTGTAGATCTGGCTTGTGTAAAACCCACGATCATCTCCGAATCATACACGCCTATCCGCATCCTTTGGCCATTATCTTCCTACAATATATATAATAGTATTGAATTAGTTAAGCGTGAAACAATTCGAATGATTTGAAATCACGGCGAAAAGATTAGCAAACGTCAAATTCATCAGCTTGGAAAAGAGCTATCTAATATGGAACACCTGCAAAATTTCTAAAGAAAGCTGACGAAACTGTGCTCGTGTTATGAAAAATGGATATATATTTAAACTATCTTTGAATAGACATAATTAACCCTTTCGCTACGGCAGCTTAAAATTGAGTACTCGAAGAGTAAAGAAGAGCTCCTTCAATTTGTACGAGAGCAGTATAAACACAAGTATTCGGAAGTTCCATATGATTAAGTGTAGCACAGTATTGCTGCACTCGATAAAATACCGTACGATACTATCGGAAAGATATAATACGTATGCTCCTAATGACTGATTGTACAAACGCGTATTTCGTAGCGAAAGGGTTAAAGATAAATCATACGAACCTAATACTCTTCAGCTACTCTTTACTAAAGTATTTAACTACTCGACTCGTCTTTCACAACGTTTTGCACATCGCGGAAGAGAAAAACATTTGCTTTTCATTAATGGATGTTCCACTCACGTTTACGCGTCAATATAATCCGTTATTGTTTATAAGAAACTCATACACGTGGTTATCGGTAACTTTGGCTATTTAATTATCGAGTTTTTACAAAGTTCCATATTTACCTTACGTTTGCCTTACGTTAGTTGTGCAACATTCGCGAATGTTGGAGCGAAATTTCGAAAGGTTCGACGCGACTGCGACGGGGTCACTTAACGCTCTGCATTCTCGTCCATTTGACGTTTCGTTTGCAACGTCGACGACGTGAAAGTTTTACGCGCGCCCGGCCGCCGCGTTCTCGTCGGATTGCGCCGTTAAAAATTCAATTTTTCACCGAGATGGGAATGATTAATAAAGCGAGCTTTTTGCTGGCCGCGCGGTTACGCGGCCGCGGAAATAACTTTGCAAAATTAACAAACCGACACAGCGACGGTTCCGTTCTGTTCCGTTCCGTTCCGACCTCGACCCAACCGTATTTTACGGCTGCGAAAATGAACACGCTGCCTTGCCAAACCGCCGAGCTATTAACCCTTTTCGCTGCCGCGGATTTTACTCGAAGGGTATGCCGAAATTGTTAAGAATATTCGATTGCGTCGCGTACCAATTCGTATTCCTCTCTTTCGGGCTTTCGTATCATTCGAGTGACAGAAAAGATCGCAAATGATTGGAGACGTCGAAAGCGTTGAATAGTCGCTGTTACGCGATGGAAAAAAAGGAAAAACATCGCGTCGCGATTCGCGATGTCGGGGCGTCGTCGTTCTACCCAGGAATATTGAAACTGTCCCCCGGAGCACGATTCACAGGCGAAAACAAACAGGCGCGAGCAACTTCGCGAGAATCTTCGATAAGCTTCGCACGGACTTCGGGGAAAATAATTTATAGCCGTGATTCACAGGCGAGACAAAGACCTTGGGCAAAGTTACAGCGTATAACTTGCCGAGAATTATGCATCCATGCTTCCGAGCATACTTATTTTCGCCTACTGGCAGAGATAAAGCGGAATTCAGGGAGTTCCCCGACTAGTTATCCCGTGAAGGGCTTATGAATTAATATCGCGGCTATCGAGAATACTTGCCGGGAATATTTTAGCGGAATATTCGGGCCGAGGTTCGAGCAACGCGGATCGATCGCGCCGAACGATGAAATAAAATCTAATATTCATCGGCGTAACTTCGCCGGCGGAATCTCTGCTAGAGATCCGGATTTGTAAGATACGGGAACGTGGATGGGGTGGGAAAACGAAGCAATCGCCGATCGGATAGTTACGGGAAAAGCCAACGAGTTTCGCAACAGGTCGGTTAGCAAGAGTAAATTCGAAGCTTCGCGCTTGCTGCAAACGCCACGCTTGATAATTGAAGGGCGTTCACCTATTAGAGGCACGCTAAAGTTTCGGTCTTGGTTCGACGACTTTGTTCGGGTCCAAAGCAATTAGGTTTTTTCGCGATGGAATCCGAAACTTGGAAAACGGCGATGGAAAGTAGTAGAAAACGAGCTAATGTACAGTGGCGAGCAGCATTATCAATAGTAACGTCGGAGTTTTGATTTTTCCCATGCGTTTCGAGGCCTTTGTTTTAACCTTGCTTCTCTCGGTTTGTACCTCTTAAATTTGCAGCAAAACGATGAAATATTTATCATCGTTTGTATATAGGACTTGTGAGAATTTCAAATACATCGAATATCGAGAAGAAATACTTGGAAATATAGCACCGAATAAAACATGATCTTCGTACACGGTCATATAGACTCGAGGAAAACAGCGGGGTCAACAGAGCCAAACATCGGCCGACAAAAAAACCTTTAGACCGTTTTTCGAGGCAACAAACTTTTTGCGGCCTTCGAACGGCGCACGCTTCGACTTGCAAAAACATCGAGAATACAAAGTAAACCCTAAAAGTAAAGCTCGTGTTTTCCTAGGAATCCAACGGTAAGGGATAAATGAAACCACTTTTCCATTCTCCTCTTATCTTCGAAGCGCGGCAATTTTGTCGTCGGTCCTCGTATTTATTCGCATTATCCGAAAGACGATGGGACAATCGAAGCGCGAAAAGTTGAAGGAGCATGGCGTGTTTTCGACCTGAGAAGAGTCGAAAATTTACGAGGCTCCTTGCCGAACGAGTAAATCAATACGTTGTCGCTAGCATCGCGCAATAAAATCCTTTATCCCGTTATTAGTAGCGGGCCGATATTTCTCTCTCTCTCTGCAGCAGCAGCATTTCGATTTCTCTCCCTTTGAGCTCTCTCCTCTCGATCCATCGACACGCTTTCGGTGCTCGCCCGCATTACGGTTTTCCGTCTCGCTGCTTCCTACTGATTGGCTTCTGAATCGTCCAATTATTAATCTCTCATCTGGTTTTCCGCGGGAAAGCTAAACCGGTCAGGTGGCGCGCGATAGGTCGCTCCCCGAATTATTCCACTCTGCGTATTAATCAAGTTTGCGTGCTCAACACGAGCCAGCCTTGTTTGTAATGCTTCTTCCGATGATTCTCGGTTACGCTGTCTCGGCTTTCAGTTTCCCGTCGAATTCGGCAACGATTAACCCATTGGTACTGTAGACCGAAACTTAGGAGGCGAGAAAAATATAATCAATTCGTTTCTAGCGTTGCTTTATTCGTTCGACGAGCGATAGACGCAGACAGACCTGTGGTGACACGCTAAGCGGAAACCCGATGGTAAGGAACGAACCTCACGCCACGTGAACCGTACACCATCGGTATTTTTCCGTAGCGAGTCACCATCCCTTCCAACAGTCAAAAACAAAGGAAGGTAACCCCCTCGCGAAAGCGACGCGCTGAAACGAGCACGGGCGTGTTCGAGAAGAGACGGTTCGTAACGGTCGAACCGAACGCACGCGCGAAATAAAAAGATCGTAAAACGTAAGAGTAGTGCAGTAGATTTTTACCCTCACATCTCCCCTCAGACCTTTCGTTGACCGGCGTACCATTTTATATTTTCCATATCCGAATGGTGGGGAAGAGTGCCGATGGAGAGAGCTAAGGGGTATGTTACCCCTTAGAATTTCCCACTTCCCCGTCAACGGTCATTCTGTCTTTCCCGTTACCTACCCGGAACTCGGCGTCCAGCAATAAAAACCAAGGATCGCCTCGACTTTGAAATTACATGCGGAAATAGCGAAATTACAACTATTCCAAATCTTGGGTTCACGTGCTGACCAGCTGAAAAATTAACAAGTACTGGTTCCTTGGGCTTTATTGTTGCTACGGCAGGCTCTCACCCTCTAACATTCGCTACGCGACCATACAATTAAGCCTACGGGTCTACAGTACCGAATATCTTTTGCCGCCAACTTCTATCCGCGATATATCTGTTAGAATCAAAGATGGTAAACACTCTCGTCCAGAGGTTCTGGGGTAAGTGCCGTGGGGTTCATCACGCTCCTCTTACCAGAAGGTACGTCACCTTCCCCACTCCGTGGCCAGATCCTCCGAGAACACCCTTATCGCCCTGCACGCGCCACGCAGCACCATGACGTCAGGTCATCGGCCACGAGGCACGGTTTCTTCGACGATCCTCAAAAGAAGGGCATCGAACTCTAACCATAACATCCGCGACTCTTACAATTCGTCGCGGTCCTAGCTATCGGTTACCACCGATTCTTTACCCGATGACAGACATAGATTCTCGACATCGGCCGCTTAAGACCCTTAAAGCATAAGTCGAAGCCCGAGGGTACAATGACCCTGACACGCGCATCACCCTTGCACACGGGTTGACGCTAACATATCGGTCGACGAATTAACCCGTTCACTGCCAGGCAAATTTTTAGCGTCTTGCCCTGGGCGCGAAGATTTTATTTGAAAGGAAACGTGGAATTTCACGAAATCTAATAATGGCGTTCACGGAAATTTCAAGAGATATCTCGTAGCTGGCGTCGCTGAATAACGTTCAAACGGCTGTAAACTTGTTCGGTGACCAATTGCAATCAATCTAAACTTGTGAGCGCAAACTACGAGATATCTCGTAGTCGGTAGTCTTGGTACGGACTACGAGATATCTCGTAGTCGGTAGTCTTGGTACAGACGCTTCCTACGAGATATCTCGTAGTTCGCAGGGAATGGGTTAATATGAATGCATTTGGTACATGTATTAATTTTCATGCGCTTTCGCTGGTTGATTCGGCGCTCCTATCGTTCCTCGCGAAGCAAATAAATGTATCGCGAGCATAGGTGCGCAAATTTACGAATACTCTCGCATAATCATTTCCCACCCAGCAAATTAGCTGCCCCGAATTTAATATCGGGTGTACTCCTAGTATCTTCGTCGATTCGCTACTCTTCTAGCGACGAGTTTGCCCGATAAACGTCTGAAAACGTTCACTGTCAAAGTTGCATTTTATTTCTTGCAAACGCCCATTGAATCTTACGAGATTCTAAAAGGCCAAAAAAATAATTTCTACCTACTAAATAGTAACTATCCGAGTCTCTGTTCAGCTTTCGCGTCTTCGATTTTGCCAACGGAAATATGAATTAGCATAAATATCGTTAACCAAGAGTGGGCGAAAAATTTACGAGACCGCAAGCTGTCCCAAGTTTCGAGCATTAAGCGAAACATCGGCGGCGGTGCTCGGGCAAAATCACGAGAGACTCGGCCGGGTTAATTGCGAGAGAAACGATCGAAATGAACGGGTGCCAAATGGTTCTATTAATTCCGGAGGCTCGGGCGAAAGAGTTTCGCGGTTAATCTTATCGACAGGCTCCGTGGTATCGATCGGAAGGGTGGGCAAAAAGCCGGAACCTTGTCTAGGAATGAACCACGTAATGCTGGCAATGCGAGCAATTTCACGCCAAGCGACTCTCCCGGCCCGATTCGCTGTTCGATTGTGCCCACGGATTACGAAGCAATTAAAGCCGCTTCTCTCGTGTGTCCGATCGGCTAAAGAGCTGACCTTTTCCACATCGTCCACCATTTGTAATTTGTTTCCCCGCCGACAATCGTTCAGAAGTTACCAATTCCCCTCTTCTTGTTGCTCTTCTATACTCTCGATCCTCCTAATCGATCCGCTGCCATACTTGTTTCAACCCTTTGCGATCTGCTGGGGCGCTGCTATATACGGAAGTAGACTTTTCTTTTATTTAGGGGCAGTAACCATAAGTTTTGATATCCGAAACAGGTACGAGTTGGCGATACAGCGAGAAACGAAGAAAATATGAAACCCTTGCGCTACGATTACTTTTGTCACGTATGCTAACGTCAGCTAATCCCTGCATTCTTATTGTGTTACGTACAAATTATTTGAATATTATAGGCAGCTTTTATTCGGTAACCCCGATATTACAATACAAAGCTGAAATTAGAGTTGAAATTAAATTTTCTCTCGTCAGCAGTATCCATTTTTGCCGAATCTACGCCATAATTCATAGAACGAGCGTGACTCGTTATTCTAGTGCAAGAGATTAATACTTGCTCATTGCATTTATCTTCAAGTTCTCCTAAGTTACGTTAGAAATCATTTTGCTGCGTCCAGGAATAGGGACCAACCACTCGCAAAGTTAATTTAAAAGCATATATCGAAGTTTAATATGAATTTAAGATTATATCATGCGAATGATGTTCGCTTCGTTCCCTTCTTTTCTTCTAATTTTGCCAACGTTAATTTGAAGTTCATTCCTCGCCCTATAAGAACGAGTTACACTCGTGGTACGTTATCTGGCCTAATTACTATAGCTACAATCTGTACTCTCTTTTAATGAACTTCAATTTCAAATCAAAGTATAATCTCAATTTGAAAGATCGACCACTGGTAAGTACAAACTATGCACAATATTTTAGTATTTTGCATTTGGTACGGTGTTAAAGTAGAAAGTAGCTTATTATACAACCCACTGAATAGTTTTCGAAATAGATGGAATAAAGCAGCATTTGTATTAATTTATTAAAGGAAACTTTAAGCGTCCGGAAATAGGAGTGCTCCTATTTATTTCCGCCGACCCAACTTTCGCCGAAAGTCCTTTCAATAATGAGTTTCAGAAGCGCTCTCGCAGACGCGCTATAGTAGGCTAAAGGTTAAGTGTTTATAGTATGTTAGCTGCAATATTGCGGAGCTTATGCTCGGTAACGAAGCGCGGTGGCATTTTAGGGGAAATCTTAGAGCGAAGGCCGGCAGTGTCCGACGTAATTAATTATTGTCATTTGTCGCGGTAACGAGGCCATTATCCTGCCCGACTTCTTACAAATATCCCGGAATATTTCACCAGTATCTTCGAGAATATCTCCTCTACGACCGCTTGTACACGCTCCCCCTACCGAATCGCCAATCCCTCCGAAAAGGAGCAACTTTTAAAGACACGGAACGCGTTTCACGCGAATTTCATGTCCAAACGCCACGCTCCCGATTTATTCGCACCCTTTCGATCGGAACGAAATGTAAAACGGATGCAACTTCCGCTCGAATCTTGTCGCAAAGTTTCGTCGCCAGGCTTATCCCTCGGATCGCACCAAGGGAACTTTCCTTCTTTCGCGACTGTCTCCGGAAAAAGAAGAACGCTATCGAAAAGGGGGGGTGCTTCGGTGACACGTGTTTCGAAGCTGGGAAAAATTAACGACCCGCTGTTGTTGTCGCCTGCTTTCCGCTTAACGCAGCTCCGGAATAATTCTACTCGAGCGGACGTAACGAACGGATATATCTTAAGTGCTCTCGAAACGGTCATCCGTTGGCGCGAGATTAACTCGCGTCTGACGTAGCCGCCATGATTGGTCACCATCCAATGGATTGCAGAGCAAATTCTTCGCAGCTGCGGCGGACGATTTTCCGATAAACAGAGAGAGAGAGAAAGAGAGAGAGAGAGAGAGAGAGAGCCGAGGCCTGGCTAGAGGCCGGTTGCCGCTCGAGCGCGTTTACATCGATCCATCGGTACGCAAGGGACGATAATTTAAAAGGACAACGTTTTCGCAGCACTTCCGTTTCGACCTGTCGATCGGAACAGAGAGAAAAGAGAGAGAGAGAGAGAGAGAAAAAAGGAAAAGTTGCATCGCGCGAGGGATAACAAATGCACCGGCTGGCGGAACCAGGCGAGCGACGTTTCGACGTTCGAGCTTCGAGCTTTTAAATTAAAGCGCGCACGGAAAAATAGCGACGTCTGTTTTTTCTTCCCCTTGGACTTCTTCCTCTGTTCGCTTCGGTTCGTCCCAGACGCAAATTTCCCCGCCTCGCAGAATCGTAAAGATGGCGACCTCTTATTAGCGTCAGACGCGTAGCGGCGTTCACATTTTTTTTCAAGTGTAACATGGACTTTTCTATGCATCGCAAAGGGTTAATAAACGCAGATTGTACGTTACAGTTTGTTTCACAAATTGCAAAGTTACAAGCTCGCGATGTCGAGTACACGCGTTTGGCAGAGCTTCTCCTGCTCTTGCAGCGAACAGCCGCACGCGTCTGACGTTTATAGGGAATTCCACTTTTAAGAAACGGCGAGATTTGCGGAATTCTCCGTCGAAGCATCGACGGGGCTGCTCGCCCGTCGCCTAATTCTCCTCTTTTAATTAGAACGAGAAAGGGAGGCACAGCAGTGGCAGCGAATTGCGCCGGATATATTTTCCTCGGCCGTGCAAACGGCCTCGTTTAAGGAACGTTTAAAAACACAGCCGCTCCACGCGCCGCTTTCCGTTTAATTTATTTCTTCCCCCCTCCTCCTCTCCTCCTCCCCTGGTTGAAACGGCCTCGACGGAATCTCGTGAATAATGAACTTTAGGATACATTTCTTCTCGTCGGTTTAAATGAAACGGCGACGCTTCGCGCGAAACCTGAAAAAAGGGGAGCGCGCGAAAGGGCAAAAGAGGGACGGCGGAGAGAAGAGAGAAAAAAAACGAGGGAGTTTCAATATATCGCCGGACCTGTGACAGTTTTTAATCGTAGAAGTACGTTATTGGTGACTCCGGTGTACATCGTGTTCTCTCCGCCTAGCGTGGCGTATATTTTTTTTCCGGCTACTCCATCGCATCGCATCACATCGAATCGCGTGCTACTCGCGCGCCGAGCGCCGGACTTTTGCCTGCATCGATGTGCGATGCCGCTTGCTATATTCGCCGGGCCTCCATATTTCCGCGTGCTCTCGTATATACGCAGTACTCTTCTTCGTCCACGCTCGTCGACGTTTTTTGCGAATTAAATGCAACGCGATACATATCGAAAGCCCGTTATGAGATAGCGCTCGCGCGTCCGCTACGCCCGAATAGACGGCACACGCATCGGCTGTACAATGTTTTTCGATATCGATCCCCTTCCCCCTTGACCAACATTTCAATTTTTGGCCACCGGTGCACACCCATCTTTCATTCCTTGTACCCGCGCCAAAATTGTTCATCTTTTTCGACGACGCGATACACGATAGCCGAAAAATAGCGCAAATAAATGAACGGGCATGTTGACGATCAACTGGTATACACCTCGACGATTTTAGTGACTGTTTTTAAACGCGCCGCGCGCGATTGCATAAGTTTCAGCGACTTTTTGCATCCATTTGCAGCTTCCTCCTAAATGCGCGGAAATGATATTGTTCTTCAGAGGACCGCAAGTTAATATATCGGCTCTGTTCATACTAACAGGGAAGGTTTCCCACGTGTCAATCGACGATTTTAATGAAACTTGACGAGGAGGTCTTTGGCGATCTTCTTGTGCAATTATTGACGTTTAGCCCACGTGGTAGTTGCGTTTAACCTTCAGATCATCGTCGCTATAATTGAAATTAATCGAGCTTAAGCATATTTTCAGTCCCCCAATTATATACATTACTAGACATCAGCAAAAGTTCATGCGACTTTTCCATCGGAGAAAGTTCTATTCATTTCGTACCTTGTTAACCCCTTGCCTTACGAATGTGTCTTGGATTATACTTCGTAGCGTTAGCTATTTACTATTATAATACTGTGTCACGCGCAAAATATTGAAATGTTATACGGAATTTATACGTGGCAATCTTCAGCCTCGTGAACTAAAATCGTTGTTACAATTGAAGTTAAGGTTTATTGCAATTGCGGTGCGCGTTTATTGTGTTTAAGAAATAATGTACACCACGAGTGTGACTCGTCATTGTAAGGCAAGGGGTTAATTTACATTATATCCTAAGAAAGTTCACATCACTCGAATCTAGTAGAGTAAATCCCTGCGAACTTTTCCATGGTATCTAATCGTCTTCAATAGTTAAGTAAAATTCACTGCAACGGTACCAATAGGCATTCGCATATTTAATTTTCACTAACATCCTAAAAAGCAGCTTGATTTAATGCACTATCCGATGTATCTAATTAGCGAACAGTGGCTTCATTTCTAACCAGAACGTACATCTTTCTTTCTACCATTAACTTAATCTTTACGCCAACTTATGAATTACGAACAAAAATATATTGGAAAAGACAGAGAGTTGTTCGTACCGTTGAGTTTGACCCGATACCTAAAAGCGATCGAAATCAACGAGGGACCAGAGCTCATCGGCGACTTGCCGTTGTGGCGGCTCTCCTGCACCTACCACTAGAGGGACATACGAAATAGGCTTTCTCGAAAGTACTCGCTCCAACTACCTCGTCCATATATATACCGCCTTTAACCTTCTTTCCAAGGCTAGGTAGCCTGCTAGGTAGCCTTACTGATGAGTCCACTAGCAGGCCCAGGACGAAACGCAACACCCTTCCTTTTTCCTATTCTATCCCCTCTCTACAGCTCCACACCGTAAATAAACAAAACCAACCGAACGGATAAAAGAACGGGAAAGATATCCGCGTTGAAAGCGAACACAGCTTGGCGTATTTGCAATTTTAAATTCACCGCAGCGTTGCCGGCAATAAACGAGGCAGTTGCGCTGCGTCGCGCTTTATCGTGATTAAATGTCAACACGATCG
The DNA here is from genome assembly GCA_028830335.1 of Eucera pruinosa. Classification (NCBI taxonomy): domain Eukaryota; kingdom Metazoa; phylum Arthropoda; class Insecta; order Hymenoptera; family Apidae; genus Eucera; species Eucera pruinosa. The sequence continues at coordinate 10,801,714 of JAMYCR010000008.1, read as the reverse complement.
GGCCGCGGCGATATCGAGTTATCTAAAATTTTTCCAATTACGAAACTCTGCCGGCCACGTTCGAGGCCACTTGGCCGGGTCACCGGCACCCGGTCGTCCGTCCGCCAATGCTCTCGTCCATCCCTCCACGTGTACAGCTGCACTTTCATATCGCGGCTCGCAACAACATTTTCACCGCCATCGGAATCGTATCCGACGATCGACTAGTTAACCCGTATCGTTGCGCCGCTCGAAAATTGTTTTATCGCGACGACGCGACGCGACGGCTTGCCTGTATCCTTTGCACCTCCATCGCCCCGACTCGCCCCAGCCCCCCTGCATGTTTCGCCGTTCGTTGATTAATTCCGCCAAGGCGGAACAAGCGAATTTAATAGCACGCGAACGTAATCGACGGCGATCGACAACGCCCACCGTTCCGCGGACCACTTGTGCACCTTTTTGCACAATCACCGGCGCATTATGAATTCACGCGCGTCGATACTCGCCGCTCGCAAAGGGCAAACGGCCGTGGTACTTTTAAATGCCCACCGATACCCCTTTACCCCGAATGCAACCGATCGGTAATTAAATTGTTGCGCGAATTAACGATTGCTCTCGGCAAACCGGAAACGCGCATTTCCATCCACCTCCGTCTACCCTCCTTCCGCCGTAGCCCGACCGCCTATCAAGGAATAAAATTTCCCAACCCTCTGCGTTTCACCGCAAAACACCGCTCGAGCGGAACGAATCGGTGCAGCGAAAAATTGCGGTTTAAAGGAGCTGAATCGTCGTTTTTCCTTTGACTACCCCCCCCCCCCGAAAGCTTTTTCGCTTTCGAATACGTATCATTCACCCCTGAAGCGAATTCATCGGCACTCTCTACCGCAGCTGTCGCGAATCCACTTTAAATCGCGATTAATACGAGTGACCTCTTCGATTCGGTAGCACGCTGAATCCCAAAATGCGTGTAAAAGAAACGTGTATCCCTTCCAATCCGACCAATCAGAGCCAGATGTCAGCTTTAGAGCTCCGCGCAGCGGTCAAGGGTTAAATTGCCAAACCCCGAATGCGTTGAATGGGAAAATCAAACGCATCTACGGTCAAACGAAGCGCACCTGAGAGTTTGTCCCATCGAAAGTTTCCGCAGTCGTCGGTTGAACCGATTTCGACCCCGAGACTCGAAAAGCGAGCTGCTTCCGGTGTTGTCGCCTCATTTTCCCTCGTTTACCATAGCGAAAGGCCATCTATCTTAATATTTGGTCGGCACACAGCCTACGACGAGTTTGCGCACCGAAAACGAGCGCGTTTTCGCGATCAGCTTTCCCTCGAATTATACGGCCACGGTCCCTACGGGCTTCAGCAGCTTTTCCATTTTTCACGCACCAACTATCGCGGCCACGAGAACCATCCTTTTACGCGAGAGACTCGCCTCTCCTCTGTCCCGCCTCGATACCCGACGTATTTATTTTCCCACAAGCAGGATACGTTTTTTTTCCCCCCCACGATTGGACAGCGTTTTGCTTGGGCAAACGGATTTTATTTGGACGCCTCTCTGGCGAAAATGTTCGCAACGCGGTGCTCTGCAAAATATCGCTCCGACATGTTCCATCCTTCGCGAATTCCCTTGCGCTCTCGCGGTGCTGGTTTAATTTTCTCGCCGTACCTTCCGCTGCTAGCGATGATACCACTGCAACCCGAGCAACTTTGGCCGCGGTTATGTTTTTTTCCCTCCCCGACGACGCGATTTTATCGCCAAACGATTTCAGCGCGATTCAATCAAAGCCTCTCTGTGTCCTCGAGAAGCGAAATATTTTTCCGCGCGCGTTGGTGAAATTGTTTTTTTTTCCACGCGATGTAAACACGATCGTTGGCGATCTCTTCGCATCGTTTACAATTTCCCTGCAGCCCTTACGCTATTACGCGAATGAAACGTCGATAGGTGGTCCAATATCCGTGTTCGCGGCGTGCAGAAATATTTATTGCTTATCATTGTCAAGAGCAATTTGCCGATATTTGAAGCGCCAACACGTCAAACATAGTTTACACGAGTGTTTCGCTTTCGCGTGCTACTTTTCGGCTATCCCTTATCACTCTTGCCAATAGATGGATAGAAGTTTGTTAAATCTTCTCCGCAGGGGTAAAATTCGATAGCTGGCTTTTGGAATTTCAGGTTATCGAAAGAGGAAAACTAGAGAATTATTCTTTGATTGTTCTTTCTTTCTTTCGGGAAAGTATATCCTTGCAACGTTCGTTCAGCTCGAGATCCGCTCTTAAAACTGAACTATTTACCAGCCGAAGAAGGGCAAAGGAAATCGCCGTTCGCTCTGGTGACGAACTCTTATCTATGTATAATATACACCATGATTCTTAGAACTCATGGTCAAGAGAAACCTAAGAGAGTTCCCGGAGATGATTTTTGTATCATCATGAGACGGTTTCGAAATTCAACCCTGGCCAAACGTAGAAGCCACGAATTTCAAAGCAACTCGAGTTCGCTACACGATACCGTACGTAAGGTAGATCGGATGATTTCCGAGTGGTTAAATTAAAAACTCAACAGGACGTTTTAAAACTCGATTTACTAACTGTTCGCTGCGACAGCTCGTACAAGAGTGGGTCTCCTTTGGACCATTCGTTAGCCCTGAGGACGTCTTCCACAGCATGGGTTGTTGACAACCGAGGATACGATTAGCCCGAAGAAACTACCCTCGAGAGAGGGAAGCGCGTTGACAAAACGCATATGGCCTACCTCGACCGCTTACCGATTTCGACCTTTCTAACACGTATGAGTTACTCGTACGATTACTTCTAACTCGCTCGAATCTATTCAATTGTGGAGCTGTAGAGAGGGGATAGAATAGGAAAAGGAAGGGTGTTGCGTTTCGTCCTGGGCCTGCTAGTGGACTCATCAGTAAGGCTACCTAGCAGGCCCTGCCTTAGACTTGGGATATTGGGGTATATATGGACGAGGTAGTTGGAGCGAGTACTTTCGAGAAAGCCTATTTCGTATGTCCCTCTAGTGGTGGGTGCAGGAGAGCCGCCACACAATAATATTTCTACGCAACACAAAAATTCCTTCTTATAGGAGAAATTTAGTTAAAGGGTTAATCTGCTTCTTAGACGCAGCAACCATTAATGAACGCGCAGAAATAAATATTGCAGAGCTGGGGGGAAGCACGCGTGAGAGAGCAAAGTGTTTCACTACGGCGCGACGCGAGAAGTTAGGCAGCAGTCTAGGAGAAAGGATCGCGACAAGAGGCGCGGCGCGAACTTCTGTTTCAATTCGGATTACACGGGCGCGCGTAAAATTGCCGGGGCAGTGTAATATACGAGCGACGCGAATCGGGTATTAAATTACAGCGAAGGGGAGAGGTTGCGTTTCAAAATTTCGTAGGAAACGTTTCAGCACTTTCGAGGAGCGTCCGCGGAAATCTAATTAACGGGTGGTACGTTTTCAGCTCGGTTTTTTTCGACGGGGATGGAAAAAAAAATTTTTTTCGGCGCAAAGAGGAAATACGGTGAAAAAAAAAAGATGGGGAACGAGAGAAGGGAGAGGAAGGGAGGGGGGAAAGTGCGGCGCGATTCTGGCCGATTTCTGTATTCCCTGCAAAGCGCAGCGGCGCCATCAAATCCGCACAGTTTCGATCGATTTAATCTTTCGCATTTCCGACGCGAAACGTCATCGGGAATGGGCCAACCGAATTTTTTTTCCCTCCCCCAAATTTTCCTACGCCAGACAATTTAATCTACGCTCATCTCCTCGCCCGCTTTGCCCCCTTTTTTCGCTGTACAGCTTCGGGATCGTTAAATGCGATCATTTGCAGCGAATCCAACGCGACGCTTAACGATATTAGGTGTCGGGAGAAGGTTCGCGCGAATTCGTAACGAAAAATTCAAGTAACATGAACTTTTGCGCAGATACGTAACTTTGTTAAACCCTTTGCGAAACGCGTACACGGTATTGTATCCCTCCTCTCCATCGAATAAACAAAATTCAGATAAATGTAAGTGTTCGGTCCCAAGTACCGATGCTAGTTTATGACCCAACCACGCCGATCCGATGAACGCCACGTGGGCCAGCAAGAGATGGTCACGGTCCCCAGCCATACTACCAAGTTTCAATACTTCTCCACCCCCACTCTCGGTACAACCCATAATATAAATACGGTCGATTTTTCACACCAAGGGACTTCTAGAAAAAACACGGTAAAGGACACTACGCTCGGCTAAGCTACGACACTCGGTCATCTCGAACGCACATACGCATTTTTATACAAATAAATAGTTAGTAAAAAAGGGTAGTTAAAACGCATTAGAAGAATCACCTATACATCACATCCTATCAAATTACGACTCCCCTGCCGCGAGTCAACGTCACAATCGTGTAACTGGGCTTTACAACCCCGGAAAATTCGAAAGGACGAATTCCGGTGCTTTGGGACGTTACAGTAAGAGATAAAGGGTTAATAAAAGAATTATGGAATAGACGAAACCTTTTCGTTGTCCAATTATTGTTGACGAGGTTCCGCGTTGCTTTGTAGTTCGCGGGTCAGAATAAAGAAACTATGATACTGTTGGATGATCGATCTAATGACTCAACGCAGATAAGCAATAACAGAACCTCTGTGTCCAAACTAACTGAGTCAACCTTGTTTTTCGCGTCCTAGAGAAAGTACGCAACCGTCTCATCCAAGACTACTTAGTTTCCAGCTACTAAGGGTCACAGGCATCCCCTCCTCACCGAAAACCCTGATAGATATATAAGGACTAGTACCATTGGATCAAGCGCTTCTCCTTTCGATCCTATTGCGGTAGCGGCCTGTCCGTAATTGTTTCCGGGTCGTTCATCGCGTCCGGAGTTGTACAATTGAAACGCCCCGAAATATATTTGTAATCGAACAAATCGAAGTGCACGTTTCTCACCCGGATTATAACAATACGTAGACTGCAGAAGTTTATATAAATTCGTATCTTAATTGGCAAACTTAGAGACACGAAGATGGACATACGAACGCCTACCTTCGTTGTTTTCAATTGAAAACGAGGAAAAACATGCAAACGCAATGACAGCATACTGCTCGTGTGCATCTAGTCTTAACGCCGCGATTCTTTGCGGATTACTCGTCGAACTTGAAGATCGAACTCCAATTATCAAGTTGGAACACGGAAATTAAGGATAGGGGTAAGCGGTACAGGTTTTGGTCACCCATGAGTGTTTGGCTGCTTCGTGAAGACAGAAAGATATTAAGAGATAACCTATTTTACACGCTTACTTATTTAGCGTGCATCTAATCAAATAAATGGCTGCCTCGCTCCAACTACAACGATATGCAGTTTACTTTGGATGTGTAGACCCGTAGGCTTAATTATGTGGTCGCGTAGCGAATGCTAGAGGGTGAGAGCCTGCCGTAGCAACAATAAAGCCCAAGGAACCAGTACTTGTTAATTTTGCAGCTGGTCAGCACGTGAACCCAAGATTTGGGATAGTTGTAATTTCGCTATTTCCGCGTGTGATTTCAAAGTCGCGGCGATCCTTGGTTTTTATTGCTGGCTGCCGAGTTCCGGGTAGGTAACGGGAAAGACCGAATGACCGTTGACGGGGAAGTGGGAAATTCTAAGGGGTAACATACTCCTTAGCTTTCTCCATCGGGACTCTTTCCCACCATTCGAATATGGAAAATATAAAATGGTACGCCGGTCAACGAAAAGTCTGTCTGTGTCTATCGCCCGTCGAACGAATAAAGCAACGCTAAAAACGAATTGATTGTATTTTCCTCGCCTCCCCGAGTTCCGGTCTACAGATGTTTTGCATATTTCAACGTACGTTTCGTCTTCGTTTAAGATACCTACGTTTTCGCGCGTAAATCGTCACTTTTGCACCAAAACATCGCTCGGACTTTCGTCTCGGTTGACGCTGGCTATCGCGTTACAACTGCTCGCGGACTTAAACGCGGCGGAAAAAGTAATCATTGCGGCGTAACGCGTGCACGCGAATTTCGCCGGGGAATGTTCGCCGATGCTTGTTAAGCGCGCGTCGCGTCGCTTCATTATCGGCTCGTTTTGCAGCCGCCGCTTCCTCCGCAACCGCGGGGCGATTATATTTTGAAAACTGCACAACAGTTTTGCCCGCGCACTCGTGCAACGTCGCCACGGTTCCCATTGTGAAACTTCACCGTCAACTTCCGCTCGCGTATTCCCGTCGCTCGTGCAGAACAACGCTGCTGCTGCTGCTGCTGCTGCAGCTGCTGCTTAATCGAAAAAGTAGCGCGAGCTGCGAGCGTGAGCGCGGCGCGCGCTCGCGCCACATTCGAAGTTTAATCATGCATCTTGAATGAAGCGCGTCGAGCCACGTCTCCGGAGGATCGCCTCGCTATTTCCCGTGGATCTCGGCCGCGTTTCCCTTCTTACGCGCGACTGACGCGAGAATCCGGCTACGAATGGCCGACTTCGAATGCTTGCGCGCGTTTCCTTTTTTTTTTCACCGCGCGCCTCGCGTCACGCATCCAGGGAAATTCCGGTTTAATGTACGTGACCTCGTTCCTCGCAGCGTCGCTGCATATCCGACTCGCGCGAGCTCATTTCGGCTTCGCGCAGGCATCTCCGATTATTGTCTGATTGTGAGAATCCTGAAAGGTGCCGGGGCTCCTTTAAGTAATTGCGAGAGCTCCGCTCTGATTGGGATTGAACGTTACCGGGGACGGACCGGAGAGTCGGCAATTTGCCAAGAAGCTAAAATAGAGATCGAGCGGGAGATTCGTACGTCGATCCATCGATTTGCTTTTCTTCAACCGTTCCAGGGTTCGTTTATCCGACGATGCGGCGCTATTGTAAACGTATAAATTCTATTCCGTCTTCGTTGTAGATCAGGAAAACGTAAGCAATCGTAAAACAAGCTTAACGTTTAAACTCTCGGCGATGGCACAGCTTTTTGTTCCGGTGACGCGAATAAATGATATCGGAGAGTTTTGACAAATTTGATACACTGCGCCACTAATTTGCTATAATTATTGTATAATGTGTAGCGGCTGGCCGTACAAACAAAAGCAACATTTGGTGTGCAAACGGCTAGCATGGTTTAGGACTCGCGCGCCGGTAAAGCTATTTTTGAGGAAACCTTTCAGTTTCTTTCAACGCGTATGTCTCTAAGTAGCTCTTTCAAGAACTGCCTCAATAGCGACATGCGGGCGTCATAAACCAGGGATTTTCAGAAGGGACTCGGTACAAGGGCCAGAGGCCCGCGACCAAGCGAGGTAGAATAAGGGTCCCTGATGGAAATTCCGCTGCGTTGCCAAATCTACGAAGCGACAAGACACCCCCACCTATTCACCTTGCCCTTCCTAATGAAACGCGCTAAGGGCGCAAGAAAGAGGCGGTGAAAAAAGAAAAAAGAGCCCTGATTGGCAAACACCGAAATATGTAGCTGACCAATCGGGGCAAAAGCAAAAGACAGACGGGCGACCGAAATGACGAGTTAGTCAGTCACGAGCAAACCGTCGTCTACGAAACATCTCGAACAAGAATAAATAAAGTATAACAACCCCGTCACCTGTGATTATTAGTATCTGAACCCGCAGAACCACGTAACACCTCAAATATATATATATATATATATATATTGTGGGGTGTGTGCGTGAACGGAGTGGTCGCATGAGTGGGACGAGTGAACAGTGTGAATGACGAGTGACTGTTTAGGCTAAGGTTCGAGTGTCGCAACGAAAAGTATCGAGACGGGCGTAGCGGGGTACGGGGTGCAAGAGAGAGGGTGGCCATAGGCAATAGGTTTTTCCAGCCGCAGGCCAGAGAGTTGTAGCGAGTCTTAGTGAGAGGTTGACGAACGGAGAGTATAGTGAGAGATATTGTGAGCAGCGACGTAAATAAAACCATTTAGTTTATTCTAACCCAATTATTTCCTACAATATATATATATTATATATTATATAATAGAGTGCGGAGACAACCAACGACGCGTCGTGTAATCGCTGATAAATAATTCCGCCTATTCTAAATAATTGTTAATCGTTTTACGCCAATGATAAAAAGAATCTAGGGTCCGTAGATTGTACGGACACCGTCTCTGAGTGGTTAAATCGAATACTTTAAGACCGGGTGGTACGATTAGCGTCGATAATTGCTAGAAATCGAAGCGCATGAAGATTCCCAATTCACGACCGAGTTTCGTTAAAAATAGCGAGAGCCTTACACTTCCCTTCAAGCACGTTGCAAAATTAAACTATATTAACGAGACTCCGATTCGTAGCGGCGATCCAGTGGCAATGAGGACAACAATTTATAGAAATCCGAAGCGTAAAGGCGGCAGTCGGATTCGCGATGCGACACACGCGTTAAGCGTTCGTCAAATAGGCAGAAAAAAAGGAAAGACGCAACGGCGATTGTTATTTCGCTTTTGCGACTTCTCCGCGTCCTTTTCGCGGCTAACGAGGAAGGCTCGCGCGAGCGCGTTTTTAATTGCGTTCCTTCGTAACCATGGGAGGAGATCCTGGGGCTCGCTCAGGACGAATTCCGGAAGCCGGTGTGCGTCGTTACAAAAGCCTAGAATCCAGGAGGAGTAACGCGTGCGAGGAAATATTTGCCGCGGACGCAACGGAGGATGCGCGTTCCGACGTCCGGATGCACCGTCCGCGGTAACTACGCTTCCGCGTTTCGAAAAGCAGTCGTGCTTCGTCGCTGTCGTTTCTCGTCGCGGCGCGGGGGAAAAAAAAGGGCTTCGGGCAAAAACTCGCGCGTGGATCTCCTCGTTAACGAGGATCGCGGAACCTTTGTAGCCGTGGAAGGGAAAAAAGCGCTGGGAAGAACCGCGGGGAAAAAGCGTGGCGATGAAAAACGCGTTGCAACTTTCTTTCTGTTTTACACGGAAGCTGCCTCGTCCCTGGATTCTTCTTCTTAAACGCCTCCGCTCGTCGATCTCATTGTTTCACTCCCACCCCCTCCCTCTTCGACTTGTTGCCGTTCATCTGCTCCTGCTCTCCGCGGCGTACGAACGTTCTTTGCGTTTCCGTGTTCCAACAACGCGGCGTAAACTTCGCGTTTACCTGACGCGCCGTTCGCTGTTCGATTAACTCTTTCGCTGAAGCTCGTAAAAAGAGCGTTGCTTCGTTGAATATCCCGTGGAAGGAATAATACGAGTTACTTGTTGCGCGTACAATTCGTTCTTTCTTTTTCTTCTTCTGGTTCGAGACTGACTTCTTTTCACGGGGAGTAGAAATATACGGAATATCGAAGGTAAAGTACGGTTCGTAATGTTTAGGGGGTGAAAGCGATCTTCTTTATTTGCGTTTGTAAAAATATGAATTTGCATAAAGATTCGCAGTCTATTTCCGAGGGTTTTTTGTTATCCCTTTCGCTACGACGAGATTGGCCATCGACGTGCTAAAGTTGTGCAGGATAATTCAGTCGCGAGTTTATAGTGCAACATCTACTTGCAAATTGATAGTTTTCTAACCAACTAATTATTATTTATAAATAATATAATGATCTATGAACGAGTATTTGACGAATGCTAAATTAACTACAAACCTAGAAACGTCGAACTATGCTACTAGATTGAGTGTAAAATTTCAACGAACGACTGGAGTGGTCTTTAGTTTCGAAATAGTTAAGGACGAAGTATCCTATTCGATATCGCAAAAAAATGCCTCGGGGAATTTACCCTTATAAATTGAATACTATAAGAATAATAATCTTACGAGTTGACTGCGGATTTTCACGCAGCTTCCTATATTTGGAAGAGCCAGAGGAACGTAGCTTAAATATAGTAGAAATTAGTTTCACCCCCTAAACATAAGGTGTAAAAATGAACGCGCCACTATTTCATTAAATTCTGCATTCGTTATTAGCAATATCGAGAACCTATACTATCATACGTATTATTTCCTTTGCTCTGCAATATTTTTCATTATCTCTGGCACAAGCTATGGATTCCTGCTTCAAAGAAATCTCCATATTTCGATGCAATAGTCGTGAATCACATTCAGCAATAGTAAATTGCTTATTGGTACACCTAATATAATAACGCCCCATTGTATTTTTACCTATTATACGTATTGGGATATGGGGTTAAGTTAATTAAAATACGGTTTATTCTATATGCTATGATTTTATTTAGTAACGAGAAAGGACGTCTTAACGTTAGGAAGATCGAACTAAAAGTGAGGGCTTTTCTCAAGCACGTAGAAAATGTGGCGCCCAATTCAAAAGAAAAATAACGGCCTGGGTCTGCAACGTGTCTGTCACACAGGCCTTTAGCCACATGGGCCAGAGGCCCATGTCTCTGGTAAAAGAGTTAAGGCTTTCCTTTATTACAGACCCAGTGTCTCTCAACGCAAAGTTTATTTTTGCGTTAGAATAAAATGATAATCCAACAATACGCATTCTATATTACTTTCAACGCCTACATTTCCCAGAAACTCCCAAAAATTCGCACTCTACCAACTTCATCTTCTCTACTTCGCCCTCTGCAACTTACTCACGTAAACATTTAGTCGATCGCAAGAAACTTGAAACCAAATCCACGTTACGTATCCGATCCCGTCGATCGCGTAGAGATTCGCCGCGGAATTTCATCGACTCCCAAACGATAGCGTGGTTCGTTTTCGCTTATCTCGCGCCCGGACGTTTAATGTTCTCCGCGTTGGCTCTCGCGTGTCGGGGACAATGAAAGCGCCGGTATTCCATCACGATACAGCGAAATCGCGTAATGAAAACGGCTCGGCGAGCGCGCAGAGGGAACGGATTGCCGGACTCCACGGATACAGGCAAAGCATCAGCCCGGTGGCAAAAAAGGGGAGACAAGAGGAGAAGAAGGGGTTGGGGTTGGGGAAAGGGGTGAGGATGGCCGGGTTTGTAGTACGCGATAATTCACTCTCGGTCGCAGAGGCGGCGGCAGCCTCTCGAAATGGAGTCACCACCCCCTACGAGACACCGGTGGCCGTGGCTCGGCCAAGGGATGGCCGGCTTAAACGGGTTTGTATCCTCGATGAGGGCGAAATTAGGTTAGCGCGAAAACAGCCTACACAACCTACTTCCCTTCTTCCCTTTCGATCCTCCTGCAACCTACACCGAGGGTACATCGAGAGTACACAGAGTCCTGCGACTCCGCCTCCGCACGCCACCTCGCCATTCCAAGCCGCGTTTCTCCCTCTGGGGAACTATTTTCTATTTAGTTTCACTCCGCGGAGAGATCGCCTCGTTGCGTTCACGCGCCCCTACATGCGCTCGTAACGAGTTGTTTCTAGCAAACTCCGAACCCGCGCCGCCTCTCAACAATGTGCAACCCCGCACGTGTAGTACCCGCGGAAAATTGTTACCGCGGACGTGTAATTTGCAATCGGGTACACGGGAAATTATCTTCCACTCGTCGGCGACGATTTTGTAGGGTCGAAGAATTGGGAGAGTGCCTATTATACTTGAGAACCGATGAGCTTCGATGCAGCATTTTACTCGCGACTGTTTTTCGCTTGGCTTTAAGTCGAGTCACGTTACCGAATCGAACGTGGGTATTCATTTGTTCGTCACTGTTTCACGATCCACGTGGATTCTGTTTAGAAGCATCGCTATTATTAGATGGATCGACGACATTTATTTTGTCAAAGGACCACGACTTAAATAGATAAGTCAGGGCGGAACAAGTGTACCGAGTTACACAGCAACAACGTTAATGGATTACAATCAATCATTTGATCTACATTGTGTTGAGACTATACCCGATTCGGGCAATCTGATATAGCCACTGCGTGATGGAAATAATATAAGTAGTGATTTCATTCACGTTATGGATTACATGCGTGTGTTTACTGTTATACTACAAGCATGGTTGGCGCAGCGTAACGTACAAGAATTCCGTTTTTGGACGCGTACATTTATTAATCTATGTGTACACCTAATCTAGGTGTACGCACGCATTATAATATTCGTGCGTACCATCATCTAAGAGCGCGGCATCTGCACGCATTCACGACAGCCGAACCACTTCCAACACCTTCAATATTAAACTGATATTTGGTTCAACGGAGAGTTCGTACCTTTTCTTCGGTCAAATTGAAAAACGATTCTCTTTCTTTAGTTTAGTTTTTAGTAGATTTCTCTTTGTTTCAGTTTCGATTCCGTCGCCATTTTTCTCGATAAACTTCGACTTACTCTTCGAGCAGCTTTATAGTTCCATTCATATAGAATAGCATAAAACTTCTCACGGCATTCCAAGCGAAAGCTGCTCCATTTCTCACCGCGAAGCAACGGGAATTTATTATTTTCTCGGACGCTCAAACGAGACACGCGTATCCTTCTAATCCGGAAAGGGTTGAAAAGCGCTTCGTCGGCTTCGGGTAATAAAATCCCATACAATTTATACGGAACCGCCCACCGTAACCGTTAAACGCACAGTGCTCCACCTTTCGCGACTGGATTACGCGCGCATAATTGCGACCGAACTCGCGCGTAATTTTCATCGCGTGACGAATACGCCTGCCGCGGTTTGCAGCGGGAAAAATAATGCAGTAGCCGGTTAGCTAGCTTTGGGGGGCACAAAGCGGGCAGGTGGCAGCAATTTCAAAAGCGGAAATAGCGCGCATAAACACCTAGCACCCTCCAGAGAGAATATAGGTCGAGACCCGATCAAAACAGCTTGATCGTACGCTAATTAGATCGTGCGAAAGCATATCCTATGGCGAGTGTTCGCGTCGCGGCTGAAAGGACTTCGTAATGACCATTGAACCGCTCACTGTGAACGATTCTAGAGGAACGCTAGTCCGTCCGCTCGGTCGCGTTTCGCGTTCGCGCAGGCCGATGACGAATTCCGCGAACACTCCGGTTGAGCGACGGAAAGCTCCCGTTGCCCACTAGAATATTCCCCCGTTTTGTGTTTTGATAAACGACCTCTAGAGAATTAAATTCCCTCTCCCCCGTTCCACGTGGTCGCGACCTCTCCCATTTTGCCGCAGCCCAGCAGCAGCCGCTTTTCCTCGTTGTTGTTTTTTTTTTCTCTTTTTTTTTCTTTCTCTTTCCCACCGAAACCGCGTTTCGCTCTCTTTTTCTCCGCGTCGAGTCGCCTGTAACCCGGCCACGGCCCGCGTCCAGAACGTAACACAGATTAATCTGTTTGTTGATCCTATTCCCCTGCGCTTCCTTTTTTTTTCCCACCGTCCGCCGCACCGTTTTTTCCCCCTCGCAGCCTTTTAAACCTCCTGCCCCTGTTTTCCACCGGCGCCCTTCGGATTTCTCACCCTCATCCCGCGAACCTTGCCCACGTCCACGTTTCATCGTACCCCTCACCGTTTTTATACCATCCTTTTTCCTTTCTCGGTCCCGTATCTCTGTGCTTTTTATTTTCGCTAACGAACCTCTCCCAGCTACAGGGTGCCCACTGAAACAGGCGAAGCAACTTTTGTTAGCGTGGATAAGCGTTCGCGGGGCATTGGAAATACGCGACGCGATACAAATGTTGAGGAAGAGTTACAGAGTAGGTCTTCTAGAGTTCAGGGTAGGCAAGAGGCGGCCTTCCTGTACCTACGGCCAGAGGGACGATACGGAATAGGACTTTCTCGAAAGCGTTCGCTCCAACGACCTCGTCCATATATGTAGAATAGTGAAAACAGTGGTATGCATGGTTGTGTGTGTGTGTGTGTGTGTGTGTGTGTAGTTAGGATGAGGTGCTTTAGGGTAGGGTCACGGCGATGCGTCAAGGGCCTGCAGGCCTAGCGAAGCGAAAGTTGTAACGCGCTTCCCCTCTCGGGCCCAGCGACGAAAAGTCCTCTTGAGAAAAGCCCGGAAAAGAGGAGAAGGCGACGATGGCGAGAGGGGTGAGGGAGACCCGAGCGAAGGGCAGTCGTTGTACGTAGTCGATCGGAGAAAGTTGTCGTTTTTGTTTTGTCGTAGCCTCGTCGTTGTTGCTTAAGTATCCATTATATTAAATATAGTTTTTACTGCAACATTCACTAATTCAATCGAACCCCGAATCGTTTCCCTCCACCATCTAAAGTAAAATCCCACATATATGTTTGTGGCGGCTCTCCTGCACCAACCACTAGAGGGACATACGAAATAGGACTTTCTCGAAAGCATAAGCTCCAACTACCTCGTCCACATATATACCGCCTTTAACCTTCCTTCCAATATCCCAACGTGTAAGAGCGAGCAAGGAACAACGAGGCGATGGGACCGTAGTTTAGCAACGACGGCCGGAACCGTTCAAGGGCCGTCATAAATTAAGAAAACATTCGGAGTCCATATGACTTAGCGAGCGTCGGGAGCGTCTTCTTTTTAAAGGAACTTCGTAAACAGGCTTGGAGCGCAAAGGGTTAAATGTACGAGAAGCGTTCGAACGTGATTTATAGAAGCACCCTGTAGAGATTCCGAGGCGCCACGCTCGCGCCCTTTTGCCTGGCGCCGTTCTTTTGTCGAAGAAAGCGAACGTGAAAGACGGAAGCCGGGGTGAAAAAGGGAAACACAGGAACACCGAAGTAGGCAAAATTTCGGCTCGATCGGCAGAAACGCTTTAATGGAGCGGTTTAATGAAACGTCGGGGCAGAGCCCGAAGGGAGAGACCACGGAAAGAGTCGGAAGGTCGCTTTATTTTCGATTTTTTTTCACTTCGAATGCCGATGACCCGCAGCGGAAGAACAAAGAGAGAAAGAGAGTTGGGAGCGAGGCGAAGGTACGCTTTGCCGGCGAATTCTATGAGAAAAATTGATCGTTTTCTCGCGAGCAGAGCCCCCGCGGAAAGGGCGGGGGATGAGTTCCCTCGCAATTAAGATCAAAAGTTCGTCTATCGGCGCTACTTAATGAGCAAGCAAGGGTACGAGACCCGGCGCTTTCACCGGCTGTTTCTCAGAAGCTGTATAAAATTAGCGATGCTCCTTTTTCTTTTTCGCCAACCTCCGGAAAGCATAATCGTCTCAGGGAAAAAGTCCTTTCTATGCAAAGTGTCCCCGGGGGGGTATAAGCATCGGCTCGTTTCCACAGCAACTTGCTTATGGGACAATTTTGCCCGTTTATCGCCTCCGAACTTGCAAACAAAATCGACCCTCTGCAATTACCCAGCGTTTCAGCGATCCTCCGACTCTTCCCGCGTTCGAACTGCGCTGTCGCGATTCGATGCGCGTTATTAAATGGAGCAATCCTTCCCCCGGCGTACCTGCTGCGGGTAGGGAACAATAGTGGATCGTTGTTATCCGAAAATCTCGCCGCGCGATGTACGCTCTCTGACGAAAGCAGTAGAAATACTTGCAGACGGTGGAAGATCCAGCTAAAATCATTAAATAGTCAGTAAAACCTTCAAGAATTAAAGTGAATGACCCACGCCCTGCCACTGTAAGCTCGTTTGTCTAAAATACCAACGAAACCCTAAAATGTTATACACGAAAGAAATCTAACATTGAATTCTAAGCGCAGTGAATGTAATACAATAAAGCAACGCTTATCATTCTTTTATATAAAATGATAAAAGAATGTGCGTCGATTGAAAGGGCGAGAACGACCACTGTTCTACTGTCGAAGGCAAAGTTGAAGTACCAAAGAGGAGGTTTTTATTGCAACAGTCGAGTTGCACATATAATGATAGATCGTTTTCTTAGGTTCTATAAGTTTCGTAGTATGTAGGAACAATCGTAGTTTAACGATTTATTGAATCATTTTTATTTAATATTCGATTGACGGTAACTGGTACGAACAATTTACGCATCTTACACGCATCGCCGTGGCAGTATTTGTCGTTGGAAACGAACGTGTTGTACTATTAGCGTCACGAATGGTTTATCGTGGCTTTCGATAAATGTTTTCGACAGGTGACAGTAAGTGGTGTGCTGGTAATTAAATTAGGAATGACAGTATTAGCTCGGACGTTGCTTTCGTTAACGAATTGAATTTTTAAACAAAAATAGGGGCTATAAGAGTTACGCGATATATATTTGTTTATAACAAACGAACTGTAAGGGCTAGGTGTAAAAGGCTATAGAATAATATTCTTGGGTCCTTCCCCTTTAGTTCAAGCCAAAGGATATTGATATCGAACGTCTAGGAGCTGAGAAGCAAATATTTTTCTTCAGATACTGTCTACGTAATCTACCATGGCGCGATATATTTGTTTATAACAAATGAACTGCAAGGGCTCGGTGCAAAAGTCCGTAGGATAATATTCCGCAGACTTTCTCCTTTAATTTAAGCCAAGGAGCGTGAAAATCGCCCTACTGAAAGCCGAGAAATTTTGTTACAGGAGATGTTCCTAGCTCGCGAAGGCCCGGAGCAATTTTGAGCGATGCTCCCCTAAAACGCGTCGCTCCGGACGCGACCAGGATCCGCGAGGCGAGGGAAACGGAGATATTCGATCTTTGTCCGAGTCACAAAGGCTTTCCCGCGTAGCTTGAATCTTCCGGAAACGGAGAGGGGCCCCGGATAGCAAAAGGGAGAGAAGAGCGGAGATTCGTGTGGTCGCGCGAGCCTTGATCCAAAAGGTGGTGCACGGTGCGCGATCGTACGTGACCAAGCTCTACAATGCTAGCCGTGATTCGGGCTACGCGCTCCCACCGTTTGTCTCCTAAATCAGCCCTGAAATACGGAGGTGGCCGTCGAGGAATCCGTGGGATCCGCGCCGCGCATTTTTAGAGCCGCCTCGCTGGCCCGGCACGCGCGACGTCGTTTTTATTTCGCTCGTTTCCGGCCCGTAGCGCGGCTAGATCCTCGGGGCAAACTACAGCTTCGCGTCGCCCGAAGATCGCGAAACCGCTCGTAAACGTGCTCGTTGTGTTCACGGCTACGCTTCGCCGTGCTTCTCCCCCTTTTAATAACCCGAGGAAACTCGCGCGGCGCGAAAAAGTATCCGCGTCGCGAGCGTGGACGTAAGCGAGTTTCACGAGCGCGCCCCGGGTAATTCGTCGAGTTACGGGATAAACTCGGCTTGCGGAGATCCGGGAAGTTCGGCGACTGGTGCCAGGCGACGACGACGACGCTATCCACAGAGGCGATTATCGGCTACGTCGACGCGTCGCCGCGATATTCCAGCGAGAACGGTGAGTATCGCGACGTCAACTTCGGCGCAGGAATTTTAACCCTCCGCGAAGCGACGATGCGACTTGAAAGTTACGTACTTATATAGATTTACCCTATCTACAACTCGATTCTAAAAAAATGCCAACGCGTATCGTAAATCCATCGACTTCTTTTCCACTCCCGCCAGCTTCGAATCTCGATCGCTACGTTGTGTCAACTCTCGCGATTAATCTCAATTCCTTTTTTCTTTATACTCCAAAGGGTTTATCCCCATTGATAAATAAATGAATAAAATAAACCTGCAGCCCCCAATAAATTCGCCATTCAGCCGCGGAGTTTTCCCAAGGCTTCCCAAGAATTTTGAAAGGGTGAAGCGTAACGATTTTTAGCCGGACGGCGAAGCGTGCGAGAAATTTGAAATCGATGGAAGGGCGCTGGATCGGGGATGGAACTGCGCAGCGCTGGGCGCAAACCGGGTGCAGATGCGATGCGAACCGGAATCCGCAGTCTCCGGGCAACTACTTTGATACTTAATATTAATTACCTCGGGGATCGTGTTGGGACCAGTTCATTCACGCGGGCCGGCAGGGATACGCGAGAGCACGCGCGATCGTGGCGGGTTTGCGGAGACTATATATCGCTATTAAAGCCCGGCTAACACCGCTCTGGGACCAGCGACACGCGGAAACGCGCGCGCGTATATTTGCGTGCAGTTAGACGCGTTCCTGCGATAAATTTCGCCGCGCGACACCGATTCACCCGATACAATAACGAACTGATTCATACTCCGCGCCGTATGGGTAACTCGAAGAAATATCGTCACCGCTGCCTGCACGTACACCTACACAGGCTCTATCGGAAAAATTGTCATATCGCTCTTCGTTTGTTTAACCCTTTTACCTTGCGCAACGACGAGTTACGGTCGCGGTGGAAATTACGGGATGATCGCGATAAAAGTACCCCTCTTGTGCTTTCTAATAAACTTCGACTTCGGTTCCGTCTGGAATGTCGGCTTCGAAGATTCGGTATCGTAAACGTAAAATGTATAGAATATTTCACTGCAAGACAGGAGATGCGATCAATTTTGAGAACGCAAGAGTACCAGCAAAATGGCAAGGCTGCTATAGGAAATACCGCGAGGGTCTGGAAATTTTGAAGAAAAGAAGCAACTTGAACAGAGAGACAAAGGCTACCACGTCAACGAAGTATGGCACAGCAATTCTTTCAATTTTCAATTGACAATTTTCCTGATTCGACGACAGATGTTCCGCATCATCGACCACGAGTACATGAGGACCCACTGATAATCAAGAAGCTCAGTATCGGAGCACTTAGCCCTGAAGATGCAAACTGGAACGTTTGTAAAACGTCGGCGCAACGCTGATAAAAGACGCGGCAACCATCCGGAAGCTAAACACAGCCTAGCTCCAAAAGGACTAATCCCAACAGCATATTCCACGGCGTTTTGCATTCGACACGGTGTTAAAATAAATAGCTAACGTTGCTGTGAACATTTGCCGAAAAATTTTCGCCCATGCTTCTATTCCGTAGACTGTATTTTCTTTACTACGTTAAAATTGTATTACTGTTATTAACGGCTTCGTTTCCCATATAAATGTACGTATAAATGAATATTATCGAGGGTGAAATATAATTTCAACTCTAATTCCAGCTTCGCCTTATAAAATTAAGGATTGCAAATAACTATTTTCCGTAACATTCGAACGTGACGCGATACGAAGTCAGTGACCAGCTAATTTTAGAATACGCGGGTAGGAAAACAATCTCACGATAAAGGGTTAAAGGATTAAGAAGAGTGCCCTTCTCCGATCCCGAATGCGGATAATAATATCTCGCAGGAAGTTTGCAGCTGATCAGGGAAAGTTGCTTAGGCAAAAGGGGTGAGAGGTTTAGGTAGGAGCCGCAGCTCGGATCCATCCATAATCCCCAGGACGTACAAATAAGGTCGCGTCGGTGGACTTTGAAGAGATACGATTGGTTTGCTGCGGTGGCAGGATGCTGCCGGTTTCCCGTTGAATCGAACGGGTCATCCCGATGGCCCCGGACCACTGCCGCTCGCTATAGGCGATCCGTAGATTATTCGTGTACACAGGTCGGTACACACTCGGCAGGCTTAACGATCTGGTCACGCGCTCGGATATTAATTCCGTTAAATCGCACGGATAAGCCGTCGACGACGAACCGAGGGGGAAAAACGTGGGAAATGAAAAACGGGGTCGATGCGTGTTTCGCGGTCGCCCGACCGATATTTTAACCGCCAACGAACGTGGAATTTATCCTACCGTCGTCCCCAGCAGCCAGCGGCTCGTTACCGAGAAATATCGATGCCGCGCGTTCCTGAATTTCTTGTCCCTCCGATCCAATACCCACCTCCTATTACCTTCGCCCTGTTACATTTTACATAACGCGTTTCATCCATCGAATTGCTCCGTGTATCGCGAAACGCTCTGCTCGACATCCGATAAATTCTACACGCTGCTTTGAGCGACGGACAGCTTCGCGACAAGGGCAACCTTCTTTGCGGGTATTTGGAATTTCTGTCGCGAGCTCTGCAAAGTTTCACTCGCGATTCAACCCTTTTGCTACGCGGTATCTTGTCGTTGGAAATGGAAAGCAAGAGTGCGGATAAAGAAAGGGACGAGTTTATCACAGAGGAATCCGATTGCTATGATCGATTTGGAAGGTAACATTTTTGGTAAAAGTAACTTGTATTATTCACCCTTTCGCTACGGGAACCACGGAACCGACAACTAAAAGCGTACATTATGATAGCATTTATTAATATAGCTATAGGTATTTGGATACTCTACATAACTAATTGTAACGTCGATGTACGATTAATATCAGAAACTATAATATATCGCGTTGTAGAAAAAATATACTGTACGCTTTTAACAAACGTCAGTGCAATTCTTGGGTGGTTCTCTGTCCCTCTCGCGCAAATAGATAAGCTTTCGTATTTTAACAAGCTTGCTTCACTATGCTATTAATTTAATCCGCTATTCGTAAAACATGGAGACTAAGCATCGCGTAATCGCGCAAATAATTATTAATCGTTTCGTAGTAAGCGTGTCGTACGGATGTGGTCCGAAAAGGGTTAAGATTGCGACGCGGCGAGATGGACAAAAGAAATTGACAAAACGTACGAGTCGGAGCAAGGACGAACGCCGGGGGCAGAGGGGAAGGATACGCGAGGATACAGGGGAATGGTACGGGTAGGCAAAAGCCGACGGTAGGGGTGGTGCGTTAACGTTGCACGTTTTTATTTTGCATTCCGAGTGCGAGGCCGCGCACGTAGGCGGTGGTCGTATGCACTTCCATCTATTTCCAGCCGTACAGGCTGCAAACGCGGCTTGAATAAATATTCAACGACTCTGGCGGACCGCGCTCGAGATTTTTCCCGTCTCTAGTAGAGAACTGAAATCAAGGGGAACAAAGAGAGGGGAGGTGAACGATCGGGGAGGACTGTCGCTTTAATGGTTTTCTAAAAGCATCCGTCGATGCTGATGATCTTTCTTCCTTCCGACGCGCCCAAGTACTCGCAACGATCGCCGCGGATCCTGCCCGAAGAGGATCACTCGTCGGGCGGTTGAAAAGATCCTCCCTTCTAAATCTTTCATTTCCCTGTATCCGAGTAGAAGAGCTCGCAACCGAAACAACCCTTGTCGATCTTTGTGCTTTTTCTAACGGAGAAAAGCGTGGGTAATTTTTGCTCGATAGACTTGAATTTTTCTCGTCTGACTTGAATATTCGACGCGTGAAACTGTAACGAGTTAATGGTAAATGAAAAAGGACGGGAAATTTGCGATTCCTAGTTTACACGACAAACTCAAGCGGTCCAATTTTAACTCAGTATTACGTCAGTTGGTTTTTGGTGCGTCTGAGAATTGGTTTTTCACGTCGAAACGTTAAAGAACGTTACGTTTACGTATTTTTAAGTATCCATGGATATGCTACGAAGTATTTTGAGGCATACGCGTATGCAAATTTGAAGAGATTGCAAGAGTTAGAAGCTTGAGAACGAGTAAACGTGACCGAAATTACGTCGAGCATCGTCTCGTTTTAAAGAAAAAGAATCTTAGCCATACGTTAATATATATTTCGTCTATCGTTTTTTATCTTTGTTTCATGCATGTTTCACGTTCGTGTCACGTTATCGTTACAAGTATACCGCGGACTTTTATGCGCTTATAGGGTAAGCAAACATGCAAACAAGAGTATAATATACGTAGTATGCAAAGCCACGTATGAAATAGTTAAATTGCAGAACATATTTTAATGTTTAGGTTGCGAAACTATCCCCAATCCCGCTTCTCTATTGTTTCCCCAAGATTTTTAATAACCGGAATAACCAGCGAACTCTTTCCATTCTCCTCGCACCTCTTCGTTTTCCATTCACCCGCCTATCCGCGGATCAAAAACACCGACCAAAAAAAGCTGGCGCTTTGACCGAGAAATTGAAAAAGTCGTCGACGAATGAAGGGTTAACGAAACATACCCGATTCCGATCAGCAATCTCTCCGCCCGAAACATTCCCCGGCGTCGTTCCACGCCAATTCCTAAACATTCGCGCGACATCCCATCCATCGGTTGCAATTTTGTAGCACCTTCTGGTTCGTTTAGCCAAAGCCCACTAAGGGAATTCTGTCTTGCGGGAGGAATGGCGCGAATGCGCGCCGCCGTCGGAAGCAAACCCTGTCCGGTCTATGCATACGGGGGCAAATCACGTGGTTCCGGGTAGGTGGTCAAACGAACGCGCGTATGTGAAGCACGTGCCGTGGGTGTGCATGGGTGCGCTTCGGCATAGCTGGAATTTTCCACGCCGGAACGCTCCGACTCTATCGGACAAAGGGACTCCTAATAAATTCCATTCGACTCGGTATCCAACCGCGACTCGGCAACCATTTTTTTCCCCCCCATCCCTTTCTCCCTAGATCCTCGTTTCTCATCGACACGGCTCGGCCCGGGTCGCGTTGTCGAGTCCACGTTTTCCTTTCCTTCCCCCTTTTGTCCTTTGCTTCGTTTTTCTCGCCACGCGACGCGGCGTCCGCTGGAATCTCGCGGCCCCGTTAAATCGAGCCAGCGTGCGAGATTTACGGTTACCGATCCTCCTCGCCCCGCCTTATTTACGATCCCCGTCGAACGCAAAAGGAACAAGAGGCTCCTCGAGAGTGTTTTGCTCCGAAGCAATGCCGGGCTTTAAATATCCTTGGTGCAACGGGGGAGCGCCTACTCCGATGTGTCCCAGTAGCGGAGGATTTGTTTGAGAGAGTAAAAGAAAAGAAAAGAGAGAGAGAGAGAAAAAGGGTTTGGAGTGGCGGTGTGGTGGCTGTGGTGGTCTGTAGAGGCGACTACAGCGGCGGCTTTTGCCCCCCCCCCCCTTTTCCACTTTATTTGCTTTGCAAAGGCACGGGGGTGGGCACGGAGAAAGCGGCGAGGGTGAGGAGCGACATTTTTCACAGAGCCGTGTGCTTTCAACTGTTATTTCAACGAAAATTCGCCAACGGCTCGCCATTGTCCCCGGCTACGCGCGCGGGCCCAGATATTGCCGCGATCTTTCTTTTTTTTCCATCCGCGCGACGCGCCGCGGCACAGATACCGTGGAGAGCAAGCGTATGCCGTCGCGTACAGTAGGAAGTTGTACACGGTATATACCGAGCGTTACGATTTTTACGCGTTAGCTTTTGCCGGCGTCGCGTGCTTTTTACCGAATGCAAATGACGCCGGATACTAGCCGGGGCAACGTTCAAAAGGTTCGATGCGCGTCTGTCTGCGTTTGTACATTACACCGGAAAGGATGCGTGCTCCCGCTCGGCGAACAAAAATATACGCGGCCGCGTCCAAGGCGACGCGTTAGAAAAATGAGAAACCGTTCGCTCGAGAGTTTCGTTCTCCGGGTTTCGCGAATTATCCGCGTCACGCGACCCTGTTCGTAAATAATGTGAAAGCCTCCGGGGAAACTACCCCTTTATCCCTACTTGCGCGTCGGCGAGAGTGAATCTAGAGTTACTCGCAACATTGTAATCTCTAGTTTCTTGCGCGCAGCTATTTCTGTGCCCTGGTTAAGCTTGCGTTTTCGTCCGAAAGGAATTTCGTTCGATTAACCCCTTCGGTGTTGCTCGAAATCTAAGCAGGTCTAGGTAGCACAAAATTCAGTAGAAGGATGTATGTAAATTCTACGCACTTCTATTACAAATTGGGAGACAATAATCTTCGAACCAGTCTATTAATATTGGAGTAGCTTTCGTTGCCTGTATTTGTAGTTCTTGGCTTAACAATTTATACTTTCTCCTCAATACCGTATAGAATTTATAGTATACAGAATATAGAATTATTAGTAAAGTTTAACTCTTTCCTTGTTGATTAAACTGACGGTTTGTTGCAAGCGAAGACGGTTACGAGTAGTGTTTTACTTGAAAGACAAAATGTATAAATTCCATGACTTTTAACGAGGAATAAACAAAGCATAAACACTTTTGAAGCTGGTCTCCCAAAGTCTAAACGAATATCGTTACCAATGTATCGTTGTTGGATTAATATTTCTTCCTTTTACGTATGCTTGAACAACGAGCAAGCTCAACGAGGAAAGGGTTAAACCCATGGTTCGCTCCAAAAGCTCAAGAGCCCAAGTTAAAATCCTCTTCTCTCCCATTTTCTCAGCGCGCCGCGAAAAATCTCGAGCCTTCGCCGCCGTCTCGCCGTCGACGAACAAGAGTATTCGTTCACCGCGGTAGCCAGCCACGAATCTTTGCGAAACGTGAGAACGTTTCGCGGAGGAACTCGGAATTTGAAATCCCGCAGAAGTGGGTGGAAGTCACGTAACGGCGTTCGTCAGCCGGCAATTATATATCAGTCGGAGAGAACAAATACGTAGCCGAGTTGGAAGCAGTCTTACCTTACCTCGCCGGAATCAATCGTCCTTGCGAGAATTCCCAGCGCGTCCGAGATAAAATTTAATTTCCTCGCAAAGATCCCGCGCGCTGGCGGAGTAATAGAAAATCTTGCCGATGCGAGTCGAGGGGGAGGGAGGGAGGGAGGGCAAAATAATCGATATACTCTCTCCGCCTGGCTCCAACTCAGTTTCCCCGTTTCCGTATTCGCGTATCTCCGCGTGTCCTGTTCGCATCGCGAGCCTTAATTTGCTTCCGCCTCGACGTCGTTTCCCCTCCCAGGGACACGCACAGAGCCAGCAGACAGGCAGCCGAGTGCAATCGAGCTCTTTGAGAAGCGATATTCTACTTCCCCTCGGCCAATTCGACGCATCGCGCGGACCCCAAACGAATTTAAACGCGGTTCCGCTTTTCCTACGTTTCACCGCGGCTGGCTCCTTCGGGGAATTAGTTCGGCGGAATTGATTAGTTGGGATAAAATACGGCGCCGGGAGGATCGATGGTTGCCGCCCTCGGCGAGCCCCGTGAAAATCGTTTTAAAACGCGAGTCTCGTTAAAGGGGAGAAAGGCTGACGCGCGGGCGGTGGGGGAAAAAAAGAAATCGATGATCCTCTTGGCTGGGCGAACGGGGAACATATTTCATTCGGTGCCCGGTGCGTCCGAGTCCGAGTCCGAGTCCGAGTCCGAGTCCGAGTCGAAAACAAGGGCGGGAGGAGGGGACTCGGTTGGATGCACGGACGGGTTTGGATGTCTTCCGACAGTGATGGGATCTGATACGCGGCGCGTTCACGGCAGAAAGAAACAAAGGGGGTTACTAATGACCCGGCAAACGAATCGGTGGCTCTGAACGGGAATGCATTCCGAACCGAGAGATTTCCGGGGAAAACCGTCGACCTCGACTAATTTTTCATCGCGAGCTGGCTCCGACGGTTTCCCCTGGACAGCCGGCGAAAACATCTCGCCGGCGAGAACCCACTTTTTTTGCCCTCTTCTGCGAGAAACCCACCGCTTCCACCGATGGACCGCCGTAAAACACAGTGGCGATCGATTGCGAGCTGTTTCATATTAATTCAGACGATATAAGGGTGCTACAGTGGTTGCAAATGTATTATGTTAGGCGTGCGTGGAAGTTTTGGTCTTCGTTTAACAACGCAAAGGCGAATTTATGCTTTTAGTAAGCTACAACTAGATGCTCACTTTAATTGGAATAAGATTCGAGCGATGGGTTACGATTAAATCCAGTGGCGATCGATTGTAAACTGTTTTATATTAATTAAAACGATCTGAGGGTGTTACAGTGATTGCAAATGTATTATATTAGGCGTGTGCAGCAGTTTTAGTCTTGGTTTAACAATACAGAGGCGGATTTAAGCTTCTATCGTCTCTGTTGAATTATACTAATGCTAAGCTAGCAAAAGCAATAATGCCCAACGTTCCTTTATCTGATAGACTAAACTAAGGCGATAGAAAGATGTGTCTGGATTTCGTTACACGAAGTCAAGAGACTTCGTCGCCAGGCAAAGCCATAAACAGTCTCGTCAAGAAAAGCGGACCCCAACCTTCTTTTGGGTGTTCGCCCCTTTCTCGGTTTCGAGAACTAGAAACAGTCAGACGTGTTTTTTAAAGCCGTATTAATAAAGTGAGACTAAAAGATATAAACTGCTTCATTATTTTGTAACCCATTTCCAATAGTCTCGAAATTAAATGCATTTTAACTGAAGTAAGATTCGAGCGATGGGTTACGATTAAATACAGTGGCGATCGATTGTAAACTGTTCCATATTAATTCAGACGATATAAGGATGTTACAGTGGTTGCAAATGTATTATATTAGGTGTGTGCAGCAGTTTTAGTCTTGGTTTAACTATACAGGGGCGGATTTAAGCTTCTATCGTCTCGGAATTAAATGCATTTTAACTGAAGTAAGATTCGAGCGATGGGTTACGATAAAATACAGTGACGATCGATTGTAAACAGTTTCATATGAATTGAGACAATATAAGGGTGTTTCAGTGGTTGCAAATGTATTATGTTAGGCGTGTGCAGCAGTTTTAGTCTTGGTTTAACTATACAGGGGCGAATTTAAGCTTCTATCGTCTCAGAATTAAATGCATCTTAACTGAAGTAAGATTCGAGCGATGGGTTACGATAAAATACAATGGCAATCGATTGTAAATTGTTTCATATTAATTAAATCGATCTGAGGGTGTTACAGTGATTGCAAATGTATTATATTAGGCGTGTGCAGCAGTTTTAGTCTTGGTTTAACTATACAGGGGCGAATTTAAGCTTCTATCGTCTCGGAATTAAATGCATTTTAACTGAAGTAAGATTCGAGCGATGGGTTACGATTAAATACAGTGACGATCGATTGTAAACTGTTTCATATGAATTCAGACGATATAAGGGTGTTTCAGTGGTTGCAAATGTATTACGTTAGGCGTGCGCGGAAGTTTTAGTGTTGGTTTAACAACTCAGAAGCGAATTGAAGCTTTTACCAAGCTACAACTAGATGCTCACTTTAATTGGAATAAGATTCGCGCGATGGATTACGATAAAATACAGTGGCGATCGATTGTAAACTGTTTTATATTAATTAAAACGATCTGCGGGTGTTACAGTGATTGTAAATGTATCTACGTTAAGCGTATGCAAAAGTTTTTATTACATCTCCATCCTTAGTTCCCTTTTAATTCATTGAGAACCAACGCGTTATAACGCAGCATTTCATTTAGAATTTTTTCCAGCCAATTCGTATCGCAGAATTCCATCTTTTAGAAATGCGTTTGCTAGAAGGCATTCGAAGGATCCGTAAACAATGTTTTTCATCGTCATTTCTTCTTCCACGTAGGTCGTACAATTTTGTAAAAAATGTAAAGAAGCTGGAAATAAAATGTTGCGTTAACGTTGGTCTTTGACGGGTCAATGTATCGACGTTGGCCGAACACCGAGAGATTTCCGATACGTCTCTTCTACTAAAAATAATTAAAGGCAACGTCGACCGATACGTACGCTCTACTAAGCGAGATAAAAATCCCTGTGCTCCGTCGAAAAACACGAGCAAACCACCGCAAATTTTACACACGACTAAATTCATCGGATCTCAAGCTCAGCTGACCAATCTTCCAACTACTCGTACTCTTAATTAATCCAAAGAAAACTCGTGCAATACGCCAACTAAAAATAGTGTAACACCCTTTAATCGTTTGCATCTCGTTTATTCTTGCGTCTGTTCGTAGTTCGCGCAACTTTGGTGTTGCATCCGGTAATAAAGTGAAACTAGAATTACTCCATTCGTTATACGAAAAGTTGAAAGGACAGGCGTTACGCGGCCAGGCGTAATATTTCACCGTAAATCGAGCACAGGACGCACTCGTTTTCTCTCCTCGTTCGTTTTTTTTTCCCCCCCTCCCCCGTCCGCCATATTTGTCGGTTTATCTGGCGTTTTTGAATAGGCCGCGGACAAGCCGGCGTATTATCTCGCCGCGGCATTTAACATTTTGTAATATTTACTCGGTCAACTCGTCGCGCATTTATTTATCGCGTGCCGGCCGTTTATTCCGCGTTGCTTGGCCAGGTGTATCGGTTTTTCATTCGCCGCTCAGGCTTTATCGCGGCTCCGTCGATCGGATCGCTTGCTCTCCGCTACTCTCCAGCTATCTTCTAATTTATATTCGAGCGGCTAGCCGCGATCACGTAACGCGGATTTCGCTCGTGCCTGTTTCGTCGATCGCGTCACGATCCGCCGATACAATATTTATCGCGACGCGTCCGTCATCAAATAATTGCAACCGTCCCACGCCTTTGTGCGGCTTGACGTTGCGGAAACCTGCCCCATTGTTTCCGCGAATATATATATATACGTATATATTCTATTCGACGCAGCCAACGCGTCCGCCATCGTTCGAAAGGTGTCGATTAAAAATCAAGGAGAACAAAATTTTCGCTCCCCTCTGATCGTTCGGAATCGACTCGATTTTCACGGAGCGTCGAGCGGAAGTTTTCTCGCTTTTCGACGGGGTTAACTTCGAACTGTTTGTTTGCGTTACGCCCCGGCTACTATTTGAATAACGCTCGCGTTATGGGAGTTAGGGGTTCGAAGCGGAGCGTATATTCCGCGCCAATTGGAGCATCAGCGGCAGCAAATTCGACCATTATCGACGAAAGGCTGAGCTTCGCTGAAAGAAGATTACGTTACCCTGCTGGAACGGAGGCGTTAAAGGTGTAACGTATTACGAAGATTAATCAGCCGATGGAATATCGAATAAACAGAAGCCAACTCTCTAATCTCTCCTTGAGTATCGTACACTGTCTTCGGGCTATTGATAGGGGATTCGGATTGAAGTATATAACTGGTACATTCAAATGCAACGCACGCGCCGTACACTTGTCGGTGTTACGCGAACTATAGGGTTACCCAAAGGACCTTTAGGATGTTAAATGAGAATATCTATCAAACGCCATGTTTGTTAGTAAAATAGAGGTGAAAAGGATAAAAATTGTAACGAGAACGAACGAAGATAATAGAAATTAAAAACCAGATTAGAAATGGGTAAAGCAGGAAGGGAAAGAAAAAAAGTGAAAGTAGTTGTTCCTATAGTCTATTTTGGATAACCCTTTACAAATAGAATTCCGACGCGCGTCAGATCGGTACAGAAATATTTAACCCGTTATTATTTGCGTATGCAAGAAGAATAATTCCCACGCGATGTCCCTTCTTAACACCAAGCGTGAAGTAATTCGCGGGACGATAATTATCTATTGCCGAATGCGAAACAATCCGAGAGACGTTTTATGAACGGTATGTAAAGGAACTTGAAGTTTTCAATCATGCAAATCAGCAGCAGGCTTCTACCTTTGACTGTTAGGTAATCGTCAAGATTAGGTTGGTATTTCTAAATTGAAAGCAAAAATATTTACGGCAATAATGGTAATTATAAATAAGGTCCGGTGGTTTAGCGGAGTGCCACTGGATTTATGAAATTAATCGCGTATTCAGAGTTACGATATACATAAATGGGACAAGGCAATGTAAACTTGTATCTCTAAAGATACCTATAACAATTGTAGGAAGATAATGGCCTAAGGATGCGGATGGGCGCGTAGGATTCGGAGATGATCGTGGGTTTTACACAAGCCAGATCTACACAGTCTCTAAATAAAGAATTATATTGTGGAGCTGTAGAGAGGGGATAGAATAGGAAAAAGGAAGGGTGTTGCGTTTCGTCCTGGGCCTGCTAGTGGACTCATCAGTAAGGCTACCTATCAGGCCCTGCCTTAGACTTGGGATATTGGAAAGAAGGTTAAAGGCGGTATATATATATGGACGAGGTAGTTGGAGCGAGTACTTTCGAGAAAGCCTATTTCGTATGTCCCTCTAGTGGTAGGTGCAGGAGAGCCGCCACAATATCTATTTAACGCTATTCGTCGGGTTTACAGCTGTCCTGCTTCTATCTTACATCTGTCTTACCACTAACTTATTTTTCGCGTATCCGGCTTTTTAAAGCGTCCTTCGCAAGGCGGACGTTCTTCCTCTCCACCAATCAGTGGATTTTTTTTTTAACCCGCCTACGGCCTCGAACTATGGTGGGGCAGCCTCCCCTAGGAGCCGTTCCCCCGTAATTTTCCGTAGGTGCCAGGATCTATGAGGTGGCCAAAATTTCCTTCCTCAAGTCGCTAAGGATTCGACCCCCTCATAAACCTGGTCACCGTTCCGGTCGGCTCGACCGTTACCCATGCCGGCTGTTATAAACCCCCGTAATGTTTATCTCCCTTTCCTGATTTTAGCCTACACAATAAATAAAAGAAGCCCTCTAGCATACAAAAATAATCTAAGAACCTGAAGCGAGTTGAAGAGTAAAAGTTTCCCCAAATTCGTTCGAATTCGTACCTTCGCAAACATTGGAATTATTCGGTTCAACGTCTGACAATCTGCCGCGATTCGCGTGAGTTAGAGGCTCGGGGAAAGTATCGCGGATGGTGGGCGTTTACGAGAAGAAATAATACCGAGATTGCGCAACCGTGTGTGTCTGTGTCTGTGTACACGGAACAGCTCGCGAAAAGGCAACGACAAACGACGGCGGAAGAACGACGGGAGGAATGAGGCGGAAAAGTATGCGCTTGATCGCGGGGAACGGTGACGCGTTGTTCGCATGACGATGAATGACCAGGGGCGGAAATCGTGCGCGACGAGGTGACACTGAAAACTTTCACGACTGCGGATGAAGCGTGTGCAAAGCGCGGATCAAATCGCGCGCTCGCCGAACTGGCGAAAACAGAGGAAGGAAGGAAGAAAGGCAAATATACCGACCGCGAGTTTTATCGACGATGGAGGAGAGCGCACTTGCGGTCTGCCCGACTGGGAACAAAGTATGTAAAAATGCGGGACGCAAACGGAATGGAAAAACGCAACGTCCATCGGCACAAAGGATCACCTTTGCGGTATACTTGCGCGGAATAGCCTGAAACCGCGGCTATAAATTATTCCCGCTATTTATTTGCGTAATGTAAGCCTCCTCGAGGAAAGGAATTAATTGCGGCAGGAGAAGTGGAAGCTTTTGTCGCTCCATCGAGGGTAATAAAGGCTGCATTAGTTGCTCCTGGGGGGGAAAAAGAAGTCCTCCGCTATTGCGGAAGAAACTCCGCGACGCCGATACGGGAAAAAAAGGGAGATAAAAAAGAATTATTCAAAACGGAAAGGATCGGTGGAAAGGAGTAGCAAGCTCGCGATGGAAACGTCAAAGAAGCCGGCGTGACTTATCGACGGCCTTTACCACAAAGTGCAATGCCGTTCTACGCCCCCGCTCGTTTCATCCTTCGCCCGTGATATACATTTGTAGCTTCTGGTTGCACCCGGCAGCAGCCAAGCAAAACGCCTCGTCGAGCCAACAATTCCTCCTTTGCCGTCCGACCAACATCCGTCTAAATTCCTTCCTCCGCGTCCTCGCCACGCAACCACTCTAATGAGTCGAATTTCCCTCTACTTTCCCCGGCGAAAGGTAGTCGTTTAAGACGAATTCAGATTCCTTTGCTTCGGATTATCGTCGCGTTCACTTGTTACGTTCGCGTTGTATAAGACGCAGATAAAAACAATTCCAAGAGCTTTCACCGTGGATCATCCTCGTTCATCATCCGAGGTGGTAAGTCTAAGTTTGCCTTAACGCTCGATTTGCACGTGCACTCTTCTCTACAAGTGGTAGGACACTTGTCAGTATTTAACCAAATGTCTATTGAATTATAGTTTACACCAGTCTACTGAATTTAATATTCAAGGCGAAGTTAGACTTGTTCGCTATCGATGTGAAATCGCGGATGATTTATTCGAAGTGAACGTGAAACGTGAAAGCTGGGATTTTTATATTAGTTCAATGAAGATTAAGTAACAATGAAATCTGACCGACGTTCTCGAGGCAGTTCATTAGTGTTTACTTTTCTTTTTGGGCATCTTTAGTCTTGCCACTGTTGCTATAAAGCTAATGAATAACTTACGTGGCGTGTACTGATAAAAAAAAGAATGGTATGGCAAGGGGTTAACCGAGAAATTGCTCGAACTGCTTTATCGCCCGAGAATTCCTGCTTGATTGTATCGCATCGGTTTCGCGGGATTCAATTAAATCAGAAGACGTAGTGGTACCGCGGGTGATTGCTCGCTTTCAGCTTTTGCTCGGTGAAAGAGGCGTTTCTTCGATCGGGAGAGCTAGCCGCTTATGCGGGCAATCTGGCAAAAAGCGAGCGCTCGAAACGCGAATAATCCTCTCCCCACCTCCATTCGAATAAATATCGCAAGCATTTCGTATCCGTCACGCGTATCTAATTTCGTCCCGCTGAGAATCGATGCAGGCTAATGAGTTAACATCCTTTCGTCGCGGTGAAACGTAAAGGCAACGCTTTAGAGGGAAAAAGCGACGCGAGAGAGTAAAAGAAAGTAAAACGAATGTCTAGGGCCCGTGATATATTTAGTTTCACTATCTTATAGAATAATCGTAACACGTCATACGTTTCAAGTTTTATAAAAAGATCATACGCGTTTATGCTTTTATACTTTGTTCTCGTTTGCGTACTTCTTGTTGGATACTGTACTTGTACCTTTCCTATTACTCTTACTGCACCTTTACAAAACCAAACCAAAAAAAAAAACAAGGAAACTAACCTACAAATGGGGCCCGATTTGTATTTCATCTGGGTCCCGCTGAAAGCTTAATTCGGCCCTGGAGAGAAAGAGTAATATTTTCTGGGAACGCATCGGGGGCGGTGGAAATCATCGAAGCGCGGAGGGAAATTTATACGTTTGCCAAGGGCTCTCGAACAATTCGGCCCTTCAGGTACGCTGGCGAATCGCTTTCTCCCACGAGCAGCCCGAAATGGAGCGGAACGAGTACCCCCAATAAGCCGCTTTCCCATGCGCCGCGATTTTATTATCGGCTCCGATTCTCTTCTTCGATCGAGTGCCCCGCGGACCGATTGCGAAACGCGCCGCGCGCACGCTTCTAACCCATTTCCCTCGTAAATGTTTAGAAACGTACACGCCGCCTTTGCTCTGCGCCTCGGCTATCCTCGTCGTCCTTTTGTAGCAGCTACGTTCCAAAAGAGGGAAACAGAGAAACGGCAGAGAAACGATACGGTTGCTACGCGATTCTGTTTTGACAACATGTTGAGATTCCACGCTCTATTTCTACTTGCTCCACTCTTTGTCTTATCAACCGGTGGAATTCTATTATACAAAGTTCCGAGGGAAAAGCTTCGCCAATAACACGGATACCGGGAACACCGTTACGATGAAACTATTTATTGTTACTGCTATTGTTGCATCTCAGTCGGAGACCGCGGGTTTCTTCTCTGCGTTTATGGGAAATTTAACTTTCCGTAACGTCTAAACGTGTACGAAATATGCAAAGCGGAAGAAACGTTGTAACGTTTATAGCTTTGGGGGACGAAGCGGACTTGTATCGAAGTCTCGTTTCTTTAATTTGTCCGCTAAAGTATGCACCGTGTTGAGAAGATGAAAGCAACCTGTGCTCGTGTTTCATTTAATTAATTGTGGCAAGGTGAAATTATTACACTGTACTTTCTCATGCGGCTTTTCAAATTCAAGAATCTTTCAAGAGGGAAATCTGTCAGTTCCCAAAGAAAGATTGGAGAAACTCGCCGATCAAAATAATACACGGATAATTCATTAAACTTATTTTCGAATTGACGAATTATTGATTTCAAACGCAATGGAAAAATAGAACGAATATATATGTTACAACCCAATGCGTATAGATTCACGGCCTAGTGATTGCAGGATAATTAAGACCACAGATGTCGCGATTATTTTAACCTCGTATTCGAGCAAAACACCAAAAAGCACAAATCAACTCGACGTGATTGCAGAATTTGGCTACAACTATTGATAGAATCAAGTCGTTCCAAATTAGCACATGATTTACCAGGAATCAATTAATAAGTTTTCCCTATAGATCCTATAGATCCTATAGATCCCTATAAATCAGCCTTTTGTTCTCTATATTGTACTCTAAATCTTTATTGCACTTCATATGATTCTATAAGATTGAATCCATCCGCTATTGCCTAAGTGTAAGCTAACCCGGTTAAAGGGAAGCCAACTAAGCTTCACCGGTCTTTTATTCGTCTTAATTCCTAACCGGTAGCTAATATTGAGCCCGATTTATCCCATCCGTTCCAACGTTAAACGTTTCTAACACGATTCGAGTCAGGCAAACAATTCCGTAGTAGAAAAACATACGAGTGTTTCTTCGTTATCTACAGCGTTGCGAATCGGTTCAGTCGCGATGCGTTTCATGGGTACGACGATCTTTAGGGTAAAGATTTGTGTACGATGCACAATGCACCGTACAACTTAGTGTCACGGTACCGATGGGCTCGTAAACCCTCAAAATCAAAAAGGCAATCAGCCACGACAGTTAGTCTTTTAATCCATCGTAAACCTCCACTCAAACCATCCCTTAAAACTCCAGTCCGCGGCACGTTGCGGGCCCCTCATAAAATTTTGGGGAAAAACCCGAGAATTTACCGCTTACCTCGCCATCCCTACTGCCAGTTTCCCTCCACCACCTCTTTCCTCCACCCTTGCCAATTTCCAGAATTCCTAATCCAATCATCACTCAAAATTTCCCTCCTTTTGCATAGTTCCTCCTACATCCCCACCGATCCACCATAGACTCCTCCTGAGTGAAGTTTACTTTTTTTGGTGCAGAACTCTAGGACGACAGATTTTAGAAAGACACCATACAACACACACACACACCGTTTAAGCATCATCTGTCGAACAGTTAACTTTAAATAAATAAGTGTTGAGTTACAATATTGTGTACATCCATCACATCACCTACTAAACGCGTCCTCACGACATTAATTTGCCGTCGAGCACACCGGTCAAAGATTCGTTATTTCCTTTCCGCGAAACGCGAGTACTAAGACCGTACAATTTGCCTACGTTGAATTGCCCGTCTGCCAGTAGTATAAATCGACCTTTCACCCGGCAGATTCTTGCCGAAAGGAAGAGAAGTCGAATCCCGGGCGATACGGTAGAAGCGGTTGCAGCTAGCCTGTGCAGGTTCCCAACGAAACATCCGATAAATAGCGATCCGTTTGCATATGCATAGCGAAGAGGTGGTGGCGAGTCTGTTGCTGCTCCGGTAGCAACGTCGGATCCGGTAGGTTTCTCTCTACCAGGCTACGATGGATGCCTGATGGCTCAACTCGATATACATACATATAGATAGCCGCGCATTAAGCTTTGAATTACGTGACTCATCACGCAGAGTGGAGCTTAATGCCTGAGCTTGTTAATTACATGCAGGCCCGGGCCCCTTTCGTTCCGCCTCGCTTCTGCTCGGCCTATCCTCGCCTGTCCGTCCTCGTCGGCGTCCGCAACTCTCGCGCGTTGTTCTCGCGGTCAAAATCCGACGATGCGTGCCGCCGACTGACGCGTGACGCGCAACCCGTTAAGTCGTCAAGTCCGTGGTCGCGGACACCAGTGTCGGAATTTTCATCGCCACGCTGCGCTGCTCCCGCCACTTTTCCATCCAACCTTTTGCTTGCCATGAATTATGCATTTTGCCGTTGTAACAGGGGCTAACTTTTGACAGGGATCGCGGAACGCGATACGCGACGCGAGCGACGCTGTATCAATCGGAGTCAAGGCTCGACGATTTAACCCCTTTGCTTCGCAACAAGGAACGCTGCCCCGTGGTCGGCTTTTCGATTGTTGTTACTGTTTACGGGCTATAGCTTTGCAACAGACTGTTTATTCACGTCAACACCGCTCCTGTGTTAGCAATCTGTTTAACTGCTCATCTGCTTCGGTTATGATATCGTTACGTAGTGCATCGTTGTAATTGTTTGCTGTCTAAATACTTCCTTTAGATGCATTGTTTTCTTTCCTTTTCTTTTGCATTTACTCTCTCGCTGATGGGTGCATACCCGTAAATAAATAAGTATGTTACCCTGCAAACTCGCGACTGAATTGTCCTTTAATGTTAGCGTGTCGATGACCAACTTCGTCGTGAAGAAAGGGTTAAATACAGCAACAGCACCCTGCATTTGCAATTATAGGATCGAATAGTAAAACGTGACGCGTCTCATCTATTGCTTATTACGTTTTGCTGTCTGTCCACAGAATTAAAAAGTAACCCCTTGACGCACAAAAATGTTCTTCACTTTGCCTTGTGAAAGATAGATAAGTTTCATTGAAAAGATTCATAATTTGCGGATGATAATTTAAATAGATCGCATTTTCCAGACGAGATCCTCTTAATAGCTATGTACGTATCGCAGCTAGCGATTATATTATCGTTCAGCGTTCTTTTCATCCCCAGCAAAGCAACCGCAACCCTTTGCGCGAGTGTTGCGGCGAATCCGCCATTCGATTAAACGCGAAATGATTCAAAATTCCAATTAGCATGGTCCGCGGGGAACGTGTTAATTTCGGGCATCGCTATATCGCGGAAGCTACTAACCCGTTGATATCCGCGTTTAAAGGTACGACCGCGAACGGCGGAGGAAGAGGGTGGGAAATATTAAGCGATAAAAACGTTCTCTGGCGGAGGGCGATAGTCGGAGGGCCGAAAATCGAAGCCTTTTTTTTTTAGCGACGCGGCGTCACACCACCGGCATCCCTCTTCTCTTGGGCCGCTCTCTCATTCTCCGCGATACGCTGGAAAAACTGGGTCGAACGTGATTGGCTTTTTTCCTGATTTGATTGTACGTATTCGTTGCGTCGCGCTCGCGCTGCGGTTTGATGAAAACGGCGAAAGGATTTCCGCGAAAATGACGAGAAACGTCTGCGCACACGCGCGCTTCTCCTCTCTGTATCGGTTTTTCTTTTTTCTTTTTTTTTTTTTTGCATTCCACCGCAATCTCCTCGCTGATTGTTCCGCGACTCTCCGGTACAACTATGGAATTTTGTTCTCTACCCTCGCGAATTACACCGCCGCTCCGTAGGTAATTAATTACTCGAGCGGCTTCGAGAGTTGACGAACTCCGTTGCAATAATTTACACGTTCACCGCGCGCCCGCGCGCGTATGTGTGTATATATGCGTTTACAATTGCGATAAAAAAACTCTATCAATTATTTTCAGTGAGACGCAATCTGCGCTGGCAACGGCAGAGGAAATTCGCTCATCCTCTGCGACGAAATTGAAATGAAATATAGCCGAGGGTTAGATTCTCGGCTCAACCTTTTATCGGCGTGTTTTGTTAACTACCGCGAAAGCAAAAATTTGCTACTGCGAAATTGGGAAAGCAAACGCGTAATTAATGTCGAAGAAGCTATTGGTTTAATTCAGAATTTAACCCTTTCGCTACTCCACGCGCACAATTTCTCTATAGGACAGGACTACATCTCCTTTCATTCTCGTATGTTTTATAGTTTAATTACACAGCGGGTCCGAATATTCGCGTTCGTATTGTACTACTTTTATATTGACAAAGATTAACCTCATCCCCGCGTCGAGAATGCTTCTAAGCTTGGTCATTCTAACGTTAAACCTTCGGTCTTGCAAAAGAGACACGCGAAAGAGATAATTATCATTATCCATTTGTAGGGAGACTAGGAAGAGGGTAATGTCAGGATCCGAAATTACTTCCAAGTCCTCCTCTTATGAATAGATATATATTTCTACGTGTATAATTGAACGAGGATCAATGGTCGCACGGCTTGCTCGAGGGCCAGCCGTTCGCCTTCGTGCTTACGCTGTGACTGCCAGAAATCGCTCTGGCTTGCACCCCCTAAATTCAAGGGTGCCGGCCGTCGTCGCCTGGCCGCGAGTCCCGCTATTGTTTTGACTTGTCTACGACCGACGAGTGACAACCTACAGGCCCAAGCACATGGTCGGCTGGGTTTTCTCCGACCCCGTGCCTTCATGGGCTCCAAGTGTTTCAAAAGCCTACACATTATATATTATAATTACATTATAAACAGCATTTTATGAAAAACATTCAAATTTCACTCGTACGCGTAGGTGATTTTCGTTCATCACTTCCTATTCCCCATTAAAACAATCAACGATCCATTAATCGTTTCGCTACGAAGGACGTACGTATACGTTTTCTAACATAGTAAAAATGAAAAATAATAGTAAGGGGCTCTCGAGACCCTCGAATCACGCGACGAAAAGAAAATACACTAGATGATAGGTGTGTGCATCGGACGAGTGGTCTGCCCTGTTCTTAGTGAACGCTAGAGGACGATCGAGTGACCGATGGTAACGAAGGCAGACAGTAGTGGCGCAAAAATTGTCGAGTGCACGGGATCGAAGTTGGTTTATCGGCGTGCCCGACGCGTAACCTTTTCCTTCGGCCGCAACACACCTACTACGAGCGCATATTTCACGGTAATGGTGACGATAAATCGTAAAAGGCGAGCATCGAACGTTGCAGGGCGGCTGCATCCACATCCCCGGCGTTCATCGATCGACGAGCGGCGCACCGGTAGCACGCGGAATTCGCCGGATGGAATTTCGGCTATGCGATCGAGGATGAAGTCTTTCGCGGGCCGCTCGTTCGAGTTAATGGACCGGCACCCAGGGAAAGTCGTCCCCGTATCGCTTCGTTCGCGCTGCAATCTTTCAGGGATATTAGGGGGCGGGTTTTCGGCGCCGCGGAAAGACCATGGAATGGAATTCAAGACTTGGGAGAAACGAGAAAGTTTGCCGGGGACTGCAGGCAACTCGAGGCGAAGTTCTGGAGAGGCAGCGCGCCGGGAATCGAACCGGCACGAACCCGAGCTACATTTGCGATATGAAACCGGGGAGATCCACGTTTTTAAGTAACGTTTGCAATCCTTCGGGGCTTTCAGAAGATATCAGGGTCCGCGAGCTCTGGACGAAAGTTTGCCACCGGGCACGCGTTTAAGGAAGCCGAGAAATTAAGCGAAGAGAGGGGATTGTGTAACCTCTGGGACTCTCGGTCGCGTTTAGTTAACCCTTTCATCGTTGATTAAAGCGACGCGCCGCTTCTAAGCGATACGAAACTTGGAGAAGCAAGTTTAGGGATTCTTTGCGCTTCCATTGCAAATAAAAGCGAGCACGAGTAAGCTTGGAATCTGTCCTTTAAGGTCCAAAGTCTAAACCGTGTCTAAAGATCTAAACGCGTTACGTATGGCCTCGACGATGAAAGGGTTGATGGTATTCGAACCTACTTCAACACATTGCACTTTTCTTTTGTATCAGGAGACGCGTAGTATAGTTTATTCTACCAATTTAATTCTATCACCCGAATTATTATAAATGCAAACTGGTTTAATTAATTGACTGATTTCTTTATCTCAAACGTGATGTCTTTAAAAACAAGCTGCTTCGATTTCCGTAAAACCTAGACTAAATTCTACGTTCTTGTCTTACTTTTGTGCGTTACACTGAAGAGTTGAACCCGTTGAATAAGTAAGTGAATGTTAACCCCAATCGTAATTTGAGTATCTTATTACTTTTCGTCCGAACATGTTCGGCCCTTAAGGTGTTAACAAAAGCTACCCTTATTAATAACATTTCTGTGCTTTAACCCTTTACTCCGCAGAGCTTTTAAACGGAATGATCTTTCGGCAACTCAAACGCACACTTTCGAGTAACATAAATGACTTGCCGCTACTTTGAGTAGAAAAAAGCTCGTCTTTAACATGCTTTGCTTTGACCGAAATGGAAAACACATCCACACAAATGTACCAGAAGCTTAAGCTTGAATCTCAGTGGAAATTTACGCGTGTCGTCGTATCGAAGAACGGGTGCAAAGAGTTCAGATGTCGCCAATAAAAGGGTTAATTCACGGAACCAGGCAAAGTTTATACGGGAAGAAGAGTATTAAGCACTCGTGCGAGAATTCGCTAGCAATTAGTATCCCGCGCGTCAATTACCAAAGAAAAATATCAGCAGAGACGCAACAAGCTCCGTTCGCCGTAATATTCGGGGACGGAGCTGGCAGGGTGATTTCGAGGGTACGTAGAAATTCTTGCACGGGGGCTCGGGTGTAACGAGCGCAAAATAAACGATAAAATATCGCGTCGGAACGAAGGTCTCGCCGGTGGCTCATTAACCCTCGTTTAGAGAGTAAGCCTGGATTCCCCAATGGTCGTCTTTCCACCGTGAAAAGGAAACGTTCCCGGGAAGACAGGTCGCGCGGGCGTGAGTGCAAGGACACCCTGGTCCCCATTAGCTGCCGCGGAGATTGGAATAAATTGATACGATTTACAGGGGCGTTTCGCTCGCTGCCTAAAATCAAGAAATGTTGGAGGGGGATTCGCGTAGAAAGGCGATGGAACTAGCCAAGATTCACGGCGAAGGATGAACGTCAATTTTTCCTTGCAATGGAGATAAACATCTCGACGGCAAACGAGTGCTTTTTAACCCGTTTAGCGGCAGCGGGACCGTTCGTTCGTTCAACCGATATCGGTCCTTTCATTTCTGTTGGAATGCAACGATGATGCCAGATGTGTCAAGCATCGACGGCCTATGGTTCCCATCTTTCAGGCATCTTAAGCCGTGCCTTGTGAAGGGGTTTTCCGTGATGCGGACAAGGGTTTTGGTTTTTCGCCCTTGTGGTTTAATTTAATAGCCGAGAGTCGAAAGACACACTTGTCACTGTCGTTGCGTGCAAGGCAGAGAGTTTAAAGTATCTTGTAGCTCTTTACTTATTCTTATTTCATTATAGACTGTATACGCGAATCCATTGTTATTTAATACGTTAATGTATTATATAATAAACTGATTTTACAACAATTTCAACCAATCCGGTAAAGAAACGCGACGTTGTTTAATAGCATGTGTGGCGACTCTTCTGCACCCACCACTAGAGGGACATACGAAATAGTCTTTCTCGAAAGTACTCGCTCCAACTACCTCGTCCATATATATACCGCCTTTAACCTTCCTTCCAATATCCCAACGTCTAAGGCAGGGCCTGCTAGGTAGCCACACTGATGAGTCCACTAGCAGGCCCAGGACGAAACGCAACACCCTTCCTTTTCCTAGCCTATCCCCTCTCTACAGCACCACACATGCATCGCCAATCCGAAATCTAGACACGACCATAGAATATATCCTGTGTTTGTTCTTTATCGCGTTGATCGTTCGGTCGCATTTGTCGCTGCACCTTAATTAGGGCGCAGTCTTAAACTTTATGCACATAAAAGCAGCATTTCCTCGCACGATCATCTACTATTCTTCCGCGGAAAGAAGACACGGCGTGTTTACATTCGTGCAGCTTCTTCAGCCAATAGCGATCACTGCCTGCGTTTATAGGTGACTATCAGTTTCTAAGTCTCAGCGGATTGAAGCAAGAGTGAGAATGTAAACACGCTGTGACTCCTTTCCATGGAAGAATAGTATCTCCTACCTTATATTTCCAATCGAAAGGAACAGAGACTCGCGTAAGATCGTGCAGCCGAAAACCACACTCGTCTGCGCGGAACTTTTTGCCCTTCTACTAGAAGCAACGCGCGACTCTGCCGCAAACCCGGACTCACGATCAGCAAACTGTGTCTTCGCAGCGCCGTTAGGCGGCACGG
Source organism: Eucera pruinosa (assembly GCA_028830335.1). Classification (NCBI taxonomy): domain Eukaryota; kingdom Metazoa; phylum Arthropoda; class Insecta; order Hymenoptera; family Apidae; genus Eucera; species Eucera pruinosa. Next base: position 10,760,808 of record JAMYCR010000008.1, on the reverse strand, counting down.
GAAACTCGGATAAATCACTAGCATTTCTATTGCACCTAGTCGCTGGGATATGTCTCGTCCATCCCGAGTTCGGGATTACGCGAAACGGTGAACACGGTAAATCCAACCTTCCGTATCTAATAGTCGCCCTAAACAAACGCCGATGAATACCTTGCTACCGTTTTTATCCACGAAACTTGAAGGTATTAGATACTAGCGACAATTCCGAGCTTGGCAACACTTACGCGGTAATCTGTTAACGGAAAGCGCGTGCATCGTAGCAACAAGTATTTACAGTCTGTTCCACAAGAGCGTGGACGCGGTATCCGAGAAATTTGATATCCAAGGAGTCAAAATCTGTGCTAGTCTAAACGTACAAAGTCTTGTGGCGGCTCTCCTGCACCCACCACTAGAGGGACATACGAAATAGGACTTTCTCGAAAGCACTCGCTCCAACTACCACGTCCATGTATAAACCGCCTTTAACCTTCCTTCCAATATCCCTACGTCTAAGGCAGGGCCTGCTAGGTAGCCTTACTGATGAGTCCACTAGCAGGCCCAGGACGAAACGCAACACCCTTCCTTTTCCTATTCTACCCCCTCTCTACAGCTCCACAGTCTCCTTTAATACGCAATGGCCCCAATTCTCTCAGAATCGTTTCTGCCACTGAGAAGTTCAGAACATTTCGAGATGAGTGCCGCGTACGCTAAACGATTCGAAACGGTCGTATCTTCGCGCGACAGAATCTTCTAATTTATTCAAGCTTCATATGAATATCTTATAGCACGCCCGGCTATTAATCGCACCGAAATGTTTCGAAACTCTAGGAGGAAGTTCTCAATCGGAGACAGTAGAAGCTAATTGAAAAGATTTGTAACGATGATCGTTGATTAGACGTCGCTGCGAAGCAGGTATGATAATTATCCGTCGAGGAGAATTATACGGGGGAAGCCGGAATAAATCATAGCTATTTGCATGGCCGAGTTTCGATGCAAGCTACTAGCGGCAACGGACGTATCTGATCTTGAGCGAGTCGGACACGCGTCAGTTTACGCTGCTGGATTTACGGCAGAACGCGATCGCGTATCGTTGCTGCTCCTGTTAATTACGCGTCGATCGATCTCCATGGGAGAAGCCGAGCCACGGCGCGGCTCGGCTCGGCGTCCTGCACACGCCTCAACGAACGCGAAACCGAGCAACTCCGCCGGAGGAATTTACCTCGTTTCCCAGAAGGAAACTAATCGCCCACCGGAAGCTCCGATTCCCCGCGATAAGCAATTCTCCAAACCAGCGGCCGGCAAATTATTTCTCATTTCTGCGAAAGCCCAGGTATCGCGTACGTATCTTTTCAAATATGAATTACCATAATACGTACGTATCATTTGCGGATAGTAAGATTCAGATTGCTATCGTTAAAACAGCCAAACTGCTTAATCGAACGATTTAGTAATTTACCTCAGACATTTGTGTAAACTTGCAGCGATGCATTTTTCAGAATATTCCACGATCTTCCGTACGTCATTGTTATCACTAAATTTTATCCATATTTTACTCGGCGAAAGAAACGTGTAGTATATTTGAAAGAAGCTTAAGATCGCTCGAATTGTAACGTCCGGCACACTGCAACCTCTCGTTGAGGATTCGCGGGGTTGTAAGGCCCGCTAGCAATTTAATGACAATGTGGCGGCTCTCCTGCACCCGCCACTAGAGGGACATACGAAATAGGACTTTCTCGAAAGCACTCGCTCCAACTACCTCGTCCATATATATATACCGCCTTTAACCTTCCTTCCTCCCAACGTCTAAGGCAGGGCCTGCTAGGTAGCCGCACTGATGAGTCCACTAGCAGGCCCACCACGAAACGCAACACCCTTCCTTTTCCCTATCCTATCCCCTCTCTATAGCACCACAACAATATGCGGTGGACGTTGACCTTTGGGAAATGAATCACTCAAGCCTAGTTGAAATTGGTAATAATCACTCGACGCAGTTATGTTCACTGATGCGATTTATTTTTCTTCTTGCTTTCGTGGTTTCTGTCGCTTTCGTGTCTGTGTTCGGGTTTTTATAAATTCGGTGTCTTCGGTGATTGGTGGGTTTGCGTGGAAGTGGAGGGTGTTGTGTGTTCTGATTGGTGTTGGTGCTGTTGGGGGTGAGTTGCGATGTCGTCCGGAGTGGGAAAGTTGTTCGTAACTATTAACTATTGTCCGTACCGAGGCAGGAAAAAAACGGTATATTTACGCGGTCCCTTTGACCGCTTCGGAAGGACCTCGCGCACGTGGTGTCCAGAAGTTAGATTTTCGAGAGGCAAGGGTAATAAACCGTTTACAGCTTTAATACCTAAGTCTCTGGGACCGAACACGAATGTTTCGGTACGAATCTGCCTCATAAAACTTATGCGCGGCCCAATAATTAATCGCTAATGAGACGAACGGAATTCTTTCTCATTTTGTAAAAATCGCTCGAAACTCGGTTAGCGTAATTTACCGAGCCGTGCTCTAAACGGCTCCGTTGCCGTTCTAAACTATTTACGAGCTTTTCGCAGAATTAATCCGAGCTTGCAGCAGTTGCCAATCGAAATCAATTTCTCTGGTGGGGTTTTTAAGAGAGCGGCTGGGACTCGCAGCGAACGCGGAGGAATATAACGACGTTTATCGGGACGTCGTTGGTTCGTTTCTCGGACCCGTCAAAGTCGTTTCGACGTTGCTTCGCCGGAGCAAACCAACGAAACTTATTCCATCTTCTCCGGACGTGAGGAACTTCTTCGGTCGTTCATCGAATCCTCCGCTCGATTAAACCTCCATCGATCCGTTCTCTCTCTCTCTCAACTTCTCGCGGAATTCCTTCCAAACTTCCCATTAATTTATACCGTCTTGCGAACCGTCGACGTGTAATTATTTTTTAATCGCACGTTCGCAGATGAGTTTCGAATCTCCTCTCGGCAAATTAATGGTGCACGAGTGTCGAAACCAGATAATATTTGTGATCGTTTATTTACTTACTATCGATGGGCTAATTTCCAAGCTTTGGGATTTTCAAGCTTTTAGATTTGCAAGTGTTTGAGTTACCAAGCTTCTGGATTTCTAAGCGTTTGAATTCCTAAGCTTTAAGATTGCCAAGCGTTTGAATTCGCAAGCGTTTCAATTTGTTAGTGTTAGAATTTCCAAGCTTTCCAAGTTCTAGCCGTTTCAATTCTTAAGCTTTTGGATTCCTAAGCTTTTGTAGTCCCAAGCTTGTGGATCCCCAAGCTTTTGGATCCCTAAGCTTTTGGATTCACAACGCTTTTCAATATCCAAGTCTTTGGATTTCCAAGCTATCCCATTTCAAGCTTCGTTGTTCACGTGCATGTCCGTCAAATTCTCAAGTCGTCCAAGCAAGTAATTAATAAAATATTGCGAAGACCGCTATATAGAGCAATCTTTGCCTTGCGCTGTCTCGAAAATCCAGACGAGACAAGAATACTCTTAAAGTCCTCCTACAGCTGTACGTCGCGGTTCTTCAAAAATGGCAATTTCGAAGTCATAAATATTGTCTCCGAAAGCGCCCGAAGGATGAAGGGTGCTAGGAAACGAGACGCGGACCACGAACCCTTCATAAGGAATCCATTAAAATCTACGGGATGCTTTACGTCGCGACATGGGGCTGCGCATCGCCTCTGGCTTCGTCCATACACGGCAATCGATACCCCGTAACGGATTGTTTTCGTCCACAACTTGACAACTCGTGTACCGGGATCAAAGCACCACGGTGCAAAGAAGTCCACCTGTTTCGCCCAATCCCACCGCGCCGTATATTCCATTATCTTTCCAAAGTCCCGGGCGAGATCACACGATTACATCTGCCAAGCTTGGCCGGCAAGAATTGTGCGAAAAAGAACGGTGAATCAGGAGAGCTGCTAAAATTTCACCGCTGGCAGAAGCAGCAAGGTCTCGAGGCGTTCTTCCGCGTAAAAAACATTCAATTTCGGCGAAGATTCAGTCGCAGCGTCTCCGAGTCTCTCCGTGGCTAATGCGAAATAAATGAAAGACAAGGAGACGCTGCTGAGCTCCTCCAATACCGTGTATAATACTTCTTTCGAAAGAGGGAAGTTCAAGGAAATTAGAGAGCAGCGATGGACTCTACGTGCTTTCATATTGTTCCGGGCTTCCTTCTGAAAATTTCGGACGACGCAGAGATTAGAAGAGAACGAGGAAATGATCAATGGAGCTCAGATATTTATACACTTACGAGGTATTAATTTGCGAAGAGATTACGGATTTTTACGCATTCGTGGAACGTCGACGTAGGCAAAGAGATTTAGGCTACGCGGAATACCAAATATTTAAAGAAAGGCGCACGCAATATTGGTGTACGTAAACCTAATGTTCACCTAAATGGGCGTCCTTTCGGAGATACAAAAATAGGTTTAAATAATTACACGGCGACTGAATTTTACGAAGAATCATTACAGAGATCATAGATATTAATTTTCAGTAGCTTATGTTAACTTTAATTAATGCCACGGTATGGATGTGTATTCCAATTGACCCACTCCCTTCTCAAGCTTCTAATTTCGACTATTTGTAAGAGTAGTAACAATATCTTGATCCCTTAGAAGATCCTAAAATGTCGCTGCGCTGATCCAGACGCGTGCAAACACACGAGTACGCTAAGTATACGAAGACTGGCTCACCTTAGTCGTTACCCATTCAGAGAAAGATTTAATCGCATTACGAAAGCATTATAACAGCAGTATTTTACCTCGCGTGCCTCCTAAATATTCTAACGCTGTTTTTCCGGAAGCCTGTCAAATTACGCAATCAAATGTCCGTAAACCTAGCGTTAACTGGGAAGAAGGGGACGAGGGGCGACACTGGGAATCGTACGAAGCAACCATAGAAGCACGAAGCCGAGTTTAAGCGGTCCCGCCGATGTTGTTCTCGCTCTGTTTCCCTCTGTTTCTATCGTGTTCCGGGTGACGCGCGTCGGACGCCGGAAATAGCGGAGGATGAGAGGTTTGGTAGACGGCGGCCGGGCCCGGAGGACCAAGAGAAGCGAATGGGTGCAGCTGCAAAGGTCGGAGGTGGCTTAATTGGCCGGTAATTGCCACTGTCTGCGCCACGGCGACAATAGCACGCGAAGATTGGAACTTTACCAAATGACATAGACGCGGCCGGAATACGTTAACAATAATTCCCTAATAGGTCGATCTCGTGGACACCAACGTACCGTGCCATCTTTCCAACGGCTATGCGCGCCTCCTTTCCGAACCATTTTTCCTTCTCTTTCAACGGAGAGGCCATTTGCACGGTTAAATGAGCCGGAGATGAGGCCGCCAACTATGCAAAGCTAACGGGGATATCAAGAAATTTGCGTGCCTTCGTCGGCGAGCAGCGTTCGTCGAAACGCGAGAGCACAGATTTAATACGGCCCAAGCTTGTCTCGTTTTCTCGAACCTGTCTTTGGTTTCATTAGCTTCTCGCTTACGATCGTTAATTAAATTTGGCGGCAGCTATTTTACGATCGACGAAAGAATAACAAGTTATGATCAATATCAAGCATTGATTTGAACGGAAAGTTCGCGCGCATTTGTTTGGCTACGTTTGGCTAGATTCCTTTTGCAGAGGTTGATCGTAGAAATTACTTTCCATTAGGCGCTTCGAGATGCTAGTAGTCTCTTTGTAAACCGTATTTAATCGGTGGAAGATGCCAACGACACCTCATACGTGACTTTCATAAACGCCTATATGTGCCGATATCAGCGAAAGGGTTAATTGGATTACAATTCGCCGAGTCCCCTTCACGAGCGATTAAATAATTCGGCAAAAATTTGTCCAACGTTACCGCGTTCATCTCGCGAACGATCAAATCGTGCCCCAGCAACGGTATTCGAAGCAAAGTAAGAATGCAAGTAGTTCCTGGCATCATTCGACGCAAAGCGAACGGATCAAAGATTGAAAGGGTTAGAGGAATCGCACGTGTCGTTTAACAGCAACGCGTGTATCGTTCACCACTGGCTGGTTACAAACTTAATATTCCCCACCCCGTGGATGAGCGGGTGGGCGAGTTCGATCGCCGGTGGGCAGAGAATTTATGGCGATGAAAAATCGCGTCGCTTAATTGCGTCACGCGTCGATGTAACCCGTAAATCCTGGTGATTCGCGGGACTAGCGCTGTTCGGCATGGCGAATATCTGGGTCAACCGGGTGGCGAATCCACCCCTGGCGACTGGTCATCGTCGGGCAGGGCAAAATTTCGCGGAAACATCGCGAACGCGGAGGTTCGACGGTCGTAAATCTCTCCGAGAAGAGTGTCCCGGTGTCGTTAAATTGCCGCAAATCCGTGGATGATTCGGCCGCGGTGACGACGCTCGTTTCCATTTCAATGGCATTGTCGCATCGATTGCCGCGAACCTTTTTCCGGCCAAACTCTCCACGCCCCTTCTTCCCCCCCTCATTCTGTTCTGGTCGCTTCACAACTCGGCTCGATTCTTTTGTTTTTGTTATACACGGCCAGTTTGATATTTCCGATGAAAGCGGGGCGGTTTGCAACGGACCACGCGCCGCGCTCGGTCCAGATTTAATACGCGCGAACGCGCTCAAAGCGAACGTTATAAAACGCGGCGGTCACGAGGGGTTGGCGGGGGGGGGGGGGGGGGGGTTGCGGGCGCGATAGCGCGGCAGAGAATTGCAAAAAGCTACGACGATTAAAGACCGCGTCGATGCGAACCGGGATTCCTGGAAACGGTTCGAGCGGGCCGGAAATTCCGCCTCCATTCCGCGATCGCTTAATCAGACGACCCCAGGCTTTGCGCGTGCGACCCCCCCGCGTCCAACCATGTACGCCTCTTGGGAATATCTGCTTTTAACCTGCTTTTAACCGGCGGCGAGAAAAAAAGCTTGCGGAAATATCTCCGGCCACCGAATACCGTTTCATCGGTGGGCGCTAGCGAAGCCCGAAGCCCGAAGCCCGAAGGGTGAAGCGGAATTGATGTGCAAAGGGCAGGGCGATTGGGTGGGTAAAGCAATTTTCCGGGGCCGGGTTAAAGACGCGGAAATATTCGATGTTAGGGTAACCCGGTTTTAAGCCACGGCCGATCAATTTTTCGAATTTCCATCGCCGCGCCGCGGCTGTGGAATGTTTTAACGGGGCCACGAGGCGGTATCGCGAATCCGATACTCCCGGCAATCGAGGTTACGGCTGAGTATCGCGCGTACAAACGATCCTACAGCGTAACTGCGACGATAAGCGGCCGCCATATCCGCGGAATGAAACTTCGGAGTTGCTCGTAGCGCAACGGAACAACAATGAGACTTTTCTCTTCGCAATCTGCAGAAAAACGGGCGAGGAGAATTATCAGGAAAGTTGATTGCTTCTGCTGCTGCTTTGGTTAAGCAAAGGAGAAAAGTCTTGGCGTTTGGAATTGAGGGGTGCGTTAACCCTTTCGGGGCTAAGGCTGTGTTTCGCTGAATACTAGCTAAGTAGCTCGTTAAAATTTCCAATACTTTGTTGCGATTTGAAGCAACGATCAACCGTTTCTCCGTTTAAATTCGCCAAAACATCACCCTACTGAAACGACGTAACCATAATTGCGTTGTCTCCACCGCACCGTCGCTTTAATTTCCCTAAATCACCCTTAGAATGCGAATCTCTAATGCAGGTTCGTATTTTTGTAAATCTAAATAGATCAACGAAGTTTAAACGCAGATTCGTTTCGCCCTACAAGCACTGCAAGATGTAATCAAAGTAAATTTACTTTGCAGCGATACAACATAGGCGTTTTACATCCGTTTGCATATTTAGTTCGCTGATAAACGCGTAAGGATTCGCGATCTAATCGTGGTCTGCCGCGAAGCTTCAACGCGTTTCATCGTATTATCAATTTCCGCGGCGCGCGGTACAATTATGGGTAGCTGTCAGAATTTCCCCACAAGTGGATCGAAATTTCAGCGGATCCGAAAGAGGTTAACAAAAAAAAAAAAAAGCCAGGCAACGATGGAGCGAACCAGCTAGCCGGAATATTGCCCGATAAAACGTACGGTCGATTAGGCAGCGTTAAATTCGCAATAACGTTGCGGCGCACGAGCAGTTGCCCTTACGATTTCCCACGCGATCGGAAAATCGACCTGCCCGCGTATCCCGTGCCCCTAATTTATTTCGCGCTGACTTCGCCACGGCAAATCACAGATGCAATCGCCCGAATTATAAACAAAATATACGCATACGCGCCACACTTCCATGTTCCATTGGGTGTTCCTATGCTCTTTTGAGCGCTGCTAGGCACTCCTGGGCAACAATAGATACCGTTGACCGCTATTGGGGGCTACTGGGTGCTACTAGGCGACCCTGGGCCCTTTTGGGTGCTACTGGACACTACTAAGCACCGCTATGCGACAATAGATACTATTGAGCGTTATTGGGTACCATTTAGTATTATTCGAGTCACTAGGAGCTTTTGAGTTTTACTGGGTGCTGGCAAGGCACCACTGGGCGACAATGAATACTACTGTACACTATTGGATACTATTCCTTTGCCACTGAGTGCTATTGGATGCTCCTGGGTGCCACTGACTGCTAATGGGGCTCACTAGAACCTTTTGGATATTATTGGGCGCCATTAGACGACAATATTGGGTACCATTGAGTGTCACTTGGTCCTCTTGGATGCTCCTGGGTCTCGAAAGGTACTACTGAACATCCCTAACCCCTTTCGGGTGCTACTGGATGCTATTGGGTGCTGTTGGGCGAAGTTGGGCGACGATATCGAATGCTGTTAAACGTGGCTAGGTGCCACTGCATTTTATCGGACCTCTTTGGTTTCTGTTAAGCGCCATTGGGTGCTGCCAGGCGTCGTCGGACCCTTTTGGATACTCCTGGGCACCGTTGGGCTCCATTGAGCAACGTCGAATGCCATTGAACGTCACTAGGTGCTATTGGGCGCCGTTAAACGTTATCGGGCCTCTTTGGGTGCCATTGAACGCGTTTGAGTGTTATCGGGCCTCGCCGAGTGCTGTTGGGTGCCATCGGGTGCCTCTTGGAAGACCTACCCTCACAATCCTCGTGGTTTCGTCGACGACTCGGAAAAAAAAGTCTGACGTTTTTTCGATGCGACATCAGGCGTAGAATAACAGGGGCGCGAGGTGAAAACGTGGCGAAAATCGGGATACAGACGTCGCAATGGATCGCGAACGGTTGCTCGCGGCCGGACCCCAACCGGAACCGAGCGTGGAGAACCACGACACTCGTTTTTGGCGGTTCGTTTCGCGCGATCATCCCCAGCTCTCGCGCTCGATTGATTTCGGCATGTAGGTCGTACGTGATACTCCATCTGCCCCAGCCATTATCGCGTCTCGCCTTCCTTTACCCTTCCGCCATTTCTTCCACCCGGCTACACGCTTCTCTTGCCCCGCTCGCCGCGCAATTACCCCCGTCGTCGGAGCAATCGTGACGTGGAAATTAAAAGCCGCCGCGGCAACCGACACGCGAACTCTGCCACAAGAAGAGTGAGCGATCGCTTCGACTCGCGACCGTTGTTGCGCTGTGCACGGATGACTCGTTGGCGAGGCGAAATGATTGCGTTGAAGCGTGTCCCTGTTTCGGACACAGTATTTTAAACCCAGGTAGGCTGTTTGCTAGCTTAAACCTTAGCTTTCGCTTTTATGAAGGTCCGCGCCACATCTGGTAAGAGAGTGCGACGACGCTTACTTGGTGTTGCCTGACAATTGAAAAGTCGGGGCCTGCGTTGCCCCCACCCTGTGACTAACGGCACTGCGTTGCCGTGCAAGCGATTTGGGACCCTTGTTTTTCCTCGCAAAATTCTGTAGCTGGAAAAAGCGTTGAAGTCGGACACGGGAGGTAGTTGTCTGCGGACGATCGAAGCGAGTAGTTGCACTACCTTAGCTCTCGAATCTTGTATCGTTTCTCTAACTTTTTGTTTTCATTAAATAGCGTTTTCATTTAACCCTGCTCGAATAATTTACACAACCTGTAAATATTCAACAGATTGGCTGTCGCATACCGGTAACACCTTTAGTCACGCGTATTCCTGTTATTGGTTGAATCGATCACCAGAACAAGTGTATCGCGCGGCGAAGAACGCGCTACAATGTTGTTGGAGTGCAACGATGATGTCGAACGTGGCAGGCATCATTATTCGTTACTGTTGCATTATTATTCTCGCGTTTTAAACTGCTTCGTAGAGGAATCGCACGAGATCGTTGTTCGGTCGCTTAGTCGAGGGTCGCCTAGACCACACGACATTTTCGTGGCATGCATAGTTCTCTGATATTCAGATTCCACGTCATACATGTATATTGTGCACGTTCTTCGTCGTAATGTTAACATATTCTTGCTACACATCCGCATACGTCGAGGTCTCTACGCATCTCACGTTCATGATTACATTGTGGAGCTGTAGAGAGGGGGTAGAATAGGAAAAGGAAGGGTGTTGCGTTTCGTCCTGGGCCTGCTAGTGGACTCATCAGTAAGGCTACCTAGCAGGCCCTGCCTTAGACTTGGGATATTGGAAGGAAGGTTAAAGGCGGTATATATATGGACGAGGTAGTTGGAGCGAGTACTTTCGAGAAAGTCCTATTTCGTATGTCCCTCTAGTGCTGGGTGCAGGAGAGCCGCCACAACGTTATAATATCATTACATTTTATATGTGTGTATTCGCGATAAACCAAAGTTTACAATGTAAAGTAGATCGGATGATTTCCGAGTAATTAAATCAAAAACTCAACAGGGCGTTTCAAAACTCGATTTACTAACTGTTCGCTGCGACAGATCGTACAAGAGTGGGTCTCCTTTGGACCATTCGTTAGCCATGAGGACGTCTTCCACAGCATGGGTTGTTGACAACCGACGATACGATTAGCCCGAAGAAACTACCTTTGAGAGAGGATAACGCGTTGACAAAACGCATATGGCCCACCTCGACCGCTTACCGATTTCGACCTTTCTAACAACAACGACGCGTATTCCTGTTTATTAGTCGAATTGCGATTACTATTGCGCGACGAACAACGTATCGAGGCAGAGTGATACAATGTACCTGCGAAGAACCGAAAACTAAGATCTTCTAACGTTTCTAACTCCTCTTGCTCCTCTGCCGAAAAGTTCGCAGAAGCCTAGCCAGAGAGACTCATCTCTGCGCAGCAAATCGACAAAAGCCGGGAGATTTGTTTGAGGAACGCAACAAAGCCGAGCAACGGCGAAGCGTCGTTGACCATTTGCTTCGATCGCAGCGGAAGCAATTAGTTCGGGCGAGAAGAAACGGCCGCTTAATGAGTAACAAGGATTAACGGAGTGTCGTTCGTCGAAGGGTAATCTGTGCTCCGCGTCGATGCACGTCTTCGCCGTGCCACATTTTTCCACCACCCCCCGAAGTCTCTTCTTTCCTTCTATCCGTCGTATTAAAGGACAAGGAACGGAGAAGTAGAAAACGGAGAACGTAGAAAAGCAGCTGGGGAAAGAGGGGGGCAGATGAAGAAGGTAATGAAATAAGCCGTTGCCGATCGGTGAAGTCGTGTCTCGAGCTTTAAAGCAATTAGTTGCCCCGTCGAATGGAGGCGCGGGTAGAGAAAGAAGCTGGATATCGGCGGCGGCAACGCAGCTAGACTTGGACGAGAAGAAAAATCCGACTCGAGACATTCCCCCGGATTTATTAGCGCCATAAGGGACGCTTTTCTTGACGGCGGGCGGCGGAGATGCTCGGTAAAAGTTTTCTTACTCCATTTTTTGCGCCGTCGACTCGGTGGGAGAGAGGCGCGATGAAAAAAGGAGCGCAAAACGATTCGAGGAGGCAACGATAACGAAATAAGCTTCTCCCTATCGCAACACAGCCGCCTAGGAAGCAATTAACCTTTGAACTGGCGGAACCTTGGGAAAATTTATTATCCGGAACGTCGATAATTTGGAGGAGCGTCGCGCGCGCCGTGAAACGTCTTCGCCTTTCCGCGCGTCCACGATCTTTGCCCCGTTTCGCTTTTCTTTCGCGCGCCGAATACCGGCGAGAATGGAAGAAAAGCCGAAGGGAAGCGCGAGAGGAAAAGGAACGGAAGCGCAATAACGAAGCAACCCTGTTTCCGATCGCGACAGCTGCAACTCGCAGTTCCGAGCAATTAGCCTCTGCCGTTGCGGCGGCAAAGAGCGACAAGGGAGAAAAAGAAAATTGAAAGGGAGCCCCAGCTATACTCCGGGGGGAAAAAAAGCTGCTGAAACGATTGAAAAGGTGGACCAATTGCGTGGCGAAATCAAGCACGGTCTAACGGAAACGTCGCCGAGATATTTGAGAAACGTTAGGTTGCACGGGAAATTCGCAACGCCTTTAACAATATTCGCCTTCGCTGCGCGATTCGTGAATCGAAGGGGGATTATTGTTCACGGGCCTTCGAAATAATATACAGTCACTTCTCGACTCACGACGGGATTCGGTTCCGCAACTTCAGAGGTAAGTAGAATTTCATACAAAAATAAATAATATATAATTATATTTATAATAGACGTATGTACATCAAAATTAATAGCTTTTCGTTCTGATTTTTAATTATTAACTACATATAAGTAAATAATTAGACATATATATGATATATATGTAGGAGACAGAATGTCGAATGTATGTTTATGAACTGGCGCCTGAGTGAAGTACGTCTGGGACCGAGAGTTTGGGACTTTGGCGTGTGAACGAAGGGTGCGTGGCTTCGTAAGAATTTCGGTGTACGTGACTGACTGAGTTTTCCGAATGTCTGAGATGAGTGAAAGAAACAGAGAGATAGAAGAAGAGAGAATGAATGCATGTAAGGAGATGGAATGCGTGAAAAGTAAAAGGGAGTTAGTTAGGAAAGCGAGTCGAAAACGAGAGGACGTGTGAGCAGAGAGCGAGTCAGAGTGCGAGAGTATTAAGAGACACTAGAGTTAAATTATAATATTCAGTAATAAAGACTATTCATGGTTTTAATCATTAAAACCCTATTGTGTAATTTGTTGCGACCCAACATTCCTACATATATTTGACGAAAGCTATGAAAAATTGATACATTTTTTAAATATTTTTATGAAATTTTTTTGTCTAAGTGCGAATGGTCGTAACTCGAGAACTTACTGTACAAAAACAGTGATAATGTAAAATTATCTAGTCTCCAGCAGCACGTTTATTTTGGAATTCTTAATACTGTTTCTATTGTTTCTACGTTGTACTTCGAGAAACGAACAACGACCCGAGCAAACGCAGCGAAATATACAGTGGTACCGAGCAAAAATGTTCGTCTCAAGAAGGATCAGCAACGTTGAAAGGTACCGATTAATTTGCAATCGTGGTAAGAGATTGGAGATGACATTAAGCTACGTTCAACGATGGTGCACTTTGGAGTAATTATTATTAAACTAGTGGGTCGTAGCTTTTACGGATACCTTCAAATCGTGTATCGATCTTTGCGCGGTAGATTAATTTCCACGAAGATATCTTGGTCACGCTCTCGTTGGACAGATAGAGGAAAATCGCAGGGGGAATATCGATATCCGTGGCTGGCGCCGAACGTTTCCTTTAAAAGCAGAGCGTATTCGTTATGACGCATAAATTTCATTGGCCATACGTGCTCGCGTTCTTCGTAAACGCGCCGATTGCGTCCTTCGTGCATTTTAAAAGCGAATATTAACGTTTCATAATCGGTTGCGGCTCGCAGGGAAACAAAAGGCAATATCGCGGACTTCCCTTGCGAACCGACGTCGCTTCGGGCGCGTATTTTGCGCTGTACGAGTTTCGCGCTTAAGGCGAACTTTTAATTCCCCTTCCAAGTCTAAGAATTTCGCTGGCTTTCTTGGAAAACAGCCCGCGGCCAGCCACGGATTAAGAACCACCGGTTAGTGGAATAGGGCAGTTCCGGTCGGATCGTGGCAACCGTGTGCCGCCACAGCTGTGCAATTTCCGTTTCCTGCCTCGCGTCGTTGTATCCAACAGAGTCGATCAAGAAATATTGAATTCGCAAACGATAGCAGGGGGGCCTGGTGGGTGTCGTTGAGCGGCGTTTTGTAAGATCGCCCGACGGACCCAATGGCCGTGTCACAATGTATCGTGACCGAACCTCGTTGAAACGATGATAGACAGTGGATTAGCTTGACGCTTGTGTTGGAATGCAACGATGATGCCAGATGTGTCAAGCATCGACGGCCTATGGTTCCCATCTTTCAGGCATCTTAAGCCGTGCCTTGTGGAGGGGTTGTCCGTGGTGCGGCCAAGGGATTTGGTTTTTCGCCCTTGTGTTTAGTTAACAGCCGAGAGTCGAAAGACACACACTTGTCACTGTCGTTGCGTGCAAGGCAGAAAGTTCAAAGTATCTTATAGCTCTTTACTTATTCTTATTTCATTATAGATTGTATACGCGAATCCATTGTTATTTAATGCGTTAATGTATTGTGGAGCTGTAGAGAGGGGATAGAATAGGAAAAGGAAGGGTGTTGCGTTTCGTCCTGGGCCCGCTAGTGGACTCATCAGTGCGGCTACCTAGCAGGCCCTGCCTTAGACGTTGGGATATTCGAAGGAAAGTTAAAAGCGGTATATATATGGACGAGGTAGTTGGAGCGAGTACTTTCGAGAAAGCCTTGTGGCGGCTCTCCTGCACCCACCACTAGAGGGACATACGAAATAGGCTTTCTAGCACTAGCAGGCCCAGGACGAAACGCAACACCCTTCCTTTTCCTATTCTATCCCCTCTCTACAGCTCCACAGCCTATTTCGTATGTCCCTCTAGTGGTGGGTGCAGGAGAGCCGCCACAGTATTATATAATAAACTGATTTTACAACAGCTTGTTTATTTTGTCGTTGGTACAGTCGATATGTACATCGGTGCACCAGTTTATGACGGTAACTGATTCTATATCTAACGATGACGGGTACTTACATAGGCATGGGTTGAGGGTGAAGCTGATCGGTTGAAAACTTAACGGTGGAAAGTGAACAATGGCTGAGAAGATGCTGCAAGTTTAAGCATGGCCCGTGATTGGTACTGGAGTCCCGTAGTTTCGACAGAAGTTAGCCAGGCCTGGGTTAGACGATCGAAAAGAAAGCTATCGTTAGCCTGCCGTCGCGGACCATCGAGATTTCAATGATCGAGTCTATCGTCGCGCGCCACGGTTAGTCGAAGTCGCGGATGTGCGAGCAATTTTTCAATCCGCGGCTCGCAAAATTTTTCTCCCTCTGAAGTTGCACGCGTGTCGAACGTAATACGGCTCGCTGAGCCGATAAAAATAATTAGATTGTGCGCGGGAGGGGGGCGGGGGGGGTAAATTAATTTTATCGCTTTAATGAGCTCGCTTTTCCAGGCTCGAACCACTCGCAGCTGTTCTCGGGGTGGCGGTGTCGGCGCCGCCGCCGGGGCAACGGCTCGACTTTTTTCCAATTAATAACGGGCAGGAAACGTCGGCCAAGTAACTAGTTTTCCGCTTCGCTCGTAATACGCCCGCGAAAGATTCGGCCTCGTTCACACCGAGCCCGTTTTTCCCCCATAGCTTTCGAAAGCACAGTTGCATGGAAAAGCAACGCCAAACAAAATGAACCTTTGACCCGTTTCATCCGTTAAATAATTCGAACGAATGGTTATCGTTTCGTTGTTCTTTCATACTCGCGCGGTGTTATATTTTTATCGGCCGATTTTCGTCGAGGTTTCCTGGAATTTTAAATTTTAAAAATGTCGAAGCGAAACCTTTTCGCCGCTACGTTTTTTTCAAATACGCAGCGCAAGGATTTTAAAATTGTTAAGAATTGTTTCGAACTTTTAAAAGCACGCTCGACGACAAAATTGCAGGGAAACCTTTGAATCGCTGAAATTAAAGGCATCGAGGATTCTATGCTTTGGGAATACAAAGCATTGAGAATCCTAAGCTTTGAGAATTCAAAGCATTGAGAATCGCAAGCTTTGGGAATTTAAAGCATTATAGGAATTCGGTGCTTGGAAAATTTGCGGCGCTAGCAATTCCAAGTATTGCAAGTTCGAAGCTTCAGGAATTCGTAATTTTCAACTTCACGAAGAAGAATCGTGTGCGCAAGGTATGCGTTTAATATCTCTGTAAGCGAAAATTTTCGCCGCAACTCGAAACCCGCGCGTTTTCAGCGAAAATTCACTAACCCTTTAATTTCGCTGCTAAGCGTGCTTCCAAAAATGTCTACTAATTTACGCGAGCTGTACAATCCTTCCTAAACGTTCCCAAAAACATCGGAACACTTTTTGCAATGAAGCAGCGCTTCGTTACAAGTTATCTGTTCAAACTTCGAAGCAGCGATAATTTCGAAGCGATCGTAATAATTACACCGCCCACCGCAAAATCTTCTCTGTGTTTCTCTTTGCCCTGTTCCCCTTCCCGGCGGCGCGTTGTTTCAATTTCATGGAGAGATTTCGCTTAACGAATAAAAATATACTTTGAGGATCGTATAATCATTCGGAGGGGGTTCTCCATTCTCGCGGTTCCAGCTTCGCGGAAGCACGGCTATCATATTTACAACGAACTCCGCCTGCGTTCCTCGAGAAACCTCTCAGATTCGTTTTCCCCGGTCGTGTTATTCTAACGTTTCTGGAGCACTCGAGTATCGATTCCCCCGGTGTGTTTCCATACGCTTACAAAGCCGACGGCAAATTCTTCGTTTATACGTCGCTTGGTAGCAGAGAGACCACCACCCGAAAACACAAACGTTTCCTCGAAAAATACACCAAAGGGATACGTGTATATTTGAAAAAGCAGCAGCAGTAGCAGCAGCCAGTCGCTGAATCCCGCGGCGCGCAACTCTTTCAATTAACACGCGGAGATTAAGCTTGCAAGGATGAACATAAAATCCGTTGAAAGTTTACACGCGCGTCGCTGGATGGGTATCCCTCTTTTCGGTCGTCGACTGTTGGAGCGGAGAGTCGCTGCAAAATTCACCCACGACACCGTGCAAACGCGTCTATATCCGCGAGCGGATAAAAAAAACCATCTGTGGCCAGTTAAATGGCGCACGCGGCTCGTTATGCCAGCTTCCTAAGCATATTACCAGCTTTACCGGTAATTAAGTTGGTCGTCGTTGGGTCGGGGCATTAATTTCCAGCGCAACTTAATGCCGCTTCCTTCGCCCCACCTGGTCACCGTGCAATCTATTCCTACCGTTTTTTAACCCATACAAATTCTCCCTTTCCTTTGAACTATCTTCGCTCGGTGGACGATTTTCGCAGCTTACGCCGATTACGATTGTAGGCTTTATTAATAGCTAACGAGGCACGTTTAACGCGTAACGAGTTGTATTCTACGATATTATCGGGAAGATACGGTATTTGCCGGGTGTTCCGATGTTTGTACGTGTGTCTGTAAGATTCTGCAACCTTCCATCTAAAGTAGTCTTTCGCGATGCGAAAACCGCGACGAGTTCGTGCTCTTCTTCGACGTGTCGCGCGGCTTTAGCCATCCGGCAATTGTTTCCGCGTCAAAAATCACGGGAACGCACTACGGAACTCGACGTTTCAGTGTGTCGGGGGTTGGGAACGACGACCGCAAAATAATTAGCTCTTAATTAAATCGAAACTCGCCGGGCGCTGTTCGATCGTTAACCCCACAGTGTCACCAGGGTTGCTTCAACTCTGCTCCTCTTTCCACGATTGCACGCTGCTGTTGTTGGACAATAACATTTGCGGCTCTAGCGTGGCCCCTCGTTCTTCTTAGCTTCCTCTATTTCGGCGGGACACCGTTAACCCTTTCACGGTGCAATTGAATAGCCAACAAATGAGGTAAATTAAAATTCGAGGGGAACGCGATACGATCGCCCCTGAATTACGAATCAGTGCAATGGAATTTGGTTACTTTGGCGAGCAAATCGAAAGAAAAATTTGGGAAGGAAACGTCAACCCTGAGACACTTAAGGTAAGGTAGCTATTAATGGACGCTTTCTACGATTTAATTACTGGCAAGTTGAATTATAGCTACGGCAGGTATTAGACAAAGTATAATCGGCTGTAGTTTATAGGAAATTTGAGCGCTAAGAGGTTAACCCTTCGGAGACGGCGCGGTTTCCTATTTCGTCGATGCAACTGGAACAGATTTCCGAATATCAACTAATACACTACATTATGCTACTGTGGCGCTGTAGAGAGGGGATAGGATAGGAAAAGGAAGGGTGTGTTGCGTTTCGTGGTGGGCCTGCTAGTGGACTCATCAGTAAGGATACCTAGCAGGCCCTGCCTTAGACGTTGGGATATTGGAAGGAAGGTTAAAGGCGGTATATATATGGACGAGGTAGTTGGAGCGAGTACTTTCGAGAAAGCCTATTTCGTATGTCCCTCTAGTGGTGGGTGCAGGAGAGCCGCCACACTACCAATTTAGTTCCCTATTTATAAAACACGAAGACTAACTCCGCGTCGTATAATCGTTAATAAGTACTTCTGCCTGCTATAAATAATTATTCATCGTTTTATACTGTAGAAGGATATGGAGGGTGATGAGATGGGTCCAGAGTCCGGACTAAAACACCTTCAACTCCTACTAACTATGATAGACATATTTGCAAAGATACATAATCGAAGGGCGCGCGCGGGTGTCCGAGTCAATCCTCGTGAGAGTCTACGCCGTAACTGACCTTTTTTTCGCCGTTTGGCCGTGAGGCTCGTTACTTTATGACCTCACTTGTTTGGCAGCGTTATCCCTGAGCCGCTTTCCCTTTTCCTATGTGAAAAACGACACGGCCTACGCTACGGGCACATGGTCTTTCCCCGTACACTGTCCTTCATAGGCAAAAACTCCCGTTAGCCTTCTACAATACTAATCGTAAAAAGAAACTAGGATCCGTACACCGTACGGATACCGTCTTTGAGGTGTTAAATGGGATAAAGCGCCGCTTCGAATGCAAACCTCCGAATCGAATCTACCCTCGTGTAGAATATTTCTCTGGCTGCAAACTTGTCCGTATCGGCGACGGGCAGGCGATTGTAAGCGCGTCCGCGTGTTGTAAGCTAGGATACAAGGTTAAATAGCCGGCGCCGTTCGAGCGATCGATCATCCGGTGAATCTCCTCAGACAACGCAACGAAACGGTTTTCCACTGTCGGTAGCGGTAGTAGACAAGCTCGGTCAGACAGCTACGCGACGCGATGCGACGCGACGCGGTACACGCTCACCGTTTACAGTATCAGTAGTCTCTGATCGGGTCCGAGCGGACACTGATGGACCGTAATCGGACAGCGGAGAAGGATGTATTCGAATCAGTTGGCACGGCGAGCTGGAGCTGCATCAAACTGTTGCGCCGGCCGATCGCGATTCGACAGAGCAGCTAACTGTTTAGGGGGAGAGCGTGACGGGGAACAACTCGGGGATTGTCTTGTCGGTTAGTTACGACAGACGTAACTTAAGGTGCATCGATCGCCGGAGCTTCGTGGCTAGGATTCCGTAGGAGCTGATCGGATAAACGATCGGGTTCCAATTAAGTGCACGGACCGAGCTTAATGCTCCGCGTGGAATTTCTTTCACGGCGGGGAGAGAGTATCGAGGGGCGATTAATTCGCGCAAACGATGGCCGCTCGAGAGCTCGCGTTGCAAAGCAATCGACGAGCAATGAAATTCGCTCACGTGGGTCCCCGGCAGTGTGTACGCGTACAGCGATCCAAGTAACCCGCACAAAGAGACGTCGTCGGTTGACCAAACAACACCACTTCAAAGGCTGCGTTATAACGCGATAGATAATATCGCGAATTAATATCGAACCATCGAAAGGGGTCGGAAGAATTTTTATCGACGCGGTTAATGAGCTTCGAACGTAGATTGGCTTTGCCGTTTTGGGTTTGATTCGATGCGAACCTAGATCGCCTAAGGTGACTCAGGTTGGGTAAATCGAAGCGAATCGGATCAAGATAAAAATTCAGGTGAGAAAGTAGCGTTGGATTAACTGCACGGATGAGAGAAAGAGAAAAAGAGAGAGACGGGATAATATAAATAATTAAGTGCTCGTGTCTATGGCGATGGACCAGATATCAACTGAATTCTTATTCTATTTTCATCCGACTCGGATTACTCTATTTTCTTATTTATTTTTACCGGTTGAAACCCTTTAACGTTGAGTAATTTCGTGGATTCTCTTTCCTAACAAATTTTGATATCATTTAATAGTTGCCCGAATAGGATTCCGAAGAGGGCGAATAAGCATAAGAAATCCGTGGACTTCTTTCCATTTCCTCTAGCTTTACGCGTTAACTGTTTCGCTTCCTAAGTTCCTACCGCAATAACCCACCATAATAAGTACTTTATAATAATCTGCGACAGTAATTACATTATAATGCGTAGGTAAAATTGGCTTTTCAGAAATAAACTTCTATGTATTTTGATAAAAGGTTTTACAATGGGTAGTCACGGGACGAGATCTAGCAAAGAAACGAAACTGAACGGCCACAGTCGCGTTTGCAAGGAAAGCGGAAGAAAACAGATGACTGCGACGACAAACACGTCTCCGTGACGATGTAATTTCTGACGTGCCCACGCTGGCCCGTATGACGTTCAGTCAATGTATTTCAACACAATGCAATCTGTTTCTATACTCCAAAAGATTCACCCAGTTAAATAATTACACGCGCGCTACATTTCTAATTGAGGTGAAACAACTATATCCGTCGTTTGTCGTCGAAAATTCTAAAGCAGATATTAATCGTCAAAGGTTGCAGTAACCTCTCGACGATTTCCCGACTTCTCCAACTTTCCTCGAGCGTCGAAAATCCTTTCGAACAGGAGTGTACATACGCGGCCACCTACGGCCAGCGATGGGTTTGCTCTTCAGGAACATATATATATATATATATACGAATGCCGATCCCTTTAACGATCGTCCAAGTGGAAAAGCGCCATTATGCCGCGACATATCGACGGGGTCTCGCGGGACGATGAATGCGGCGACGAAAATAATCTCCGGCATCGAGGCGGAGAAACTCGAGGGCGGGTTGACTTGCCTCGCTACCGGTTCCCAGGATTAAAAGTTGCGAACGCGGAAAAAGGACTCGACAGACGCGGAAAATTATTTTCGCGCGGTACGAGTGCGCGCCACGGGCGTGCACGACGCGCGAGGCGGTGGAAGAAAAAGTCGACGCGCACGGCGAGGGAATTTCATTGGAAACACACCGTTACACGGTATGGCCGCGCGACCGCGAAAACGTTTCCGCCCTTTCTCGTTCCTCGCCCTCTTTCCAACTTCCTCTTTCCTCCTGCCGCCCTTTTTTTCCCCTCTACCCTCTCGCGCCCTCCGCCCTCTTCGGCCGTCGACTTCCTCCGAGCCGTTCACCGGCCAAATAACGTTCTCGCGAGAGCGACGCGCGTCGTCGACAGACTTTTCCACGCCGGCACTTACGATCGCCGGCTGCAAACAACGACCGGCACCGTTAATGGATGTGCCCGATAATTGAAACGTTTCATCGATCCGGCGCTCGCTTTTTTCGCGACTTTTTCGAGGCGAGACCCGCTGAAGGGGGCGAGGAGGGTGTGCGGAAACAGAGTGCACCGCAAGCATCGACTCGTAGAGCGTACCGTGCAGCGGGAAACTTTGCGAAACAGGATCGAATTTTCAGCCAACGCTCAGCCGCGATGTTTCCAGTAACGCTAATCGCGGATACGGCAACGGAGAGGAGGATAATTAACGCGTTACCGACCGGAAATCTATTAGGATGCTTTTCGATGCCAACGATCTTCGATCGAGAGCCTGTTAATCGGCTTTTTACCGCTAAACGTTTCGTAATTATATTTTTCTATTTGGGAAGAATCATTGGATTTAATATATCGTGTAAATAATGGTCTGAATATAGTCGGAATATCTGTAATTGCAAAGCAAAACTACACGAGTCACCGTTTCAAAATAATTGGAACTTGCGCATTAGTCCTGCTGTGAATTTCTTACGTTGCGAAAGTAAATGCACGCTGATCGAAGCCCGATGTTCAACACGCGTATTCAACGTTCGTTACAAATATTGAGTATACGTAATTGTCCCATTTTGGCCACAGCTTACATCACGAGTACGATTCGTGGTTACAAGGTAAAGGGTTAATTCCTCTCCCGTTTCAATATTTGACTCGACCCGATTGAAACCATCTCGCGGTTCATCTGTAGGTTTCTGCCATAGTTTGAGGAACATTGCTGTACATTCTTAACGATACTCTAGCCAGCGAATAAACTAACGTTTCAAATGTTAATTTCCCTTCGCAAGTTTCTATACAACGATCAAACCCAGCCGTATTAACGAATAATAATCTAAACTCCGATTATCTATTACGCGCGTCCACTTAATGCTCAATCGGCGAGTAACTTGTTAATAAGTATTGAATGAAATCCGCCGAGAAAAGCGAACCAAAGTCGCATCGCCGCGGCGTATTATAGATCGCAGACCGTCAAAGAGGTCCCTTCGAATTTCCATTCGCTAATGAGACGAAGTATTTTCAATTAGCCTAGACCAACCCCGTCGTCCTCTTCGATTCTTTCTCCGACTACCCCGTCGCGTCCACTTTTCTCTTCAATATACGATAACTATATCCCTGTAAGAGGATCCTGCCCAGCCTCCCTGACTAATTTCTTATAAATGGTTTCCACTCGGACGGTTCTTGGCAATTAAGACGTCCTTTGTCTTAAGAGAAGCCACTCTGCCGAGCCCGGCCGAGGCCGGCAAGACGAGGAGAGGAAAAGTCCGGCATATCTCTGTACAAGGTGGTCCAAAAAATCCGCGAACCGCTTGGCCCGCTTGAAAAATATGCTCCGGTAAATAAGGGTGCGCGACCCCTCCCCAAGCCCTTTTCACCGACTTAATTGCAATTTCTATTGTTCGACGAGGAACGTCGAGGGCCATTGTCCTCGGCCAGCTCGAGGAAAGCTCCAAGACAACGATAAATAAAATACGCCGAACAGAAGTGCATCGAGTCGCGCAAGTAGATGATTGCATCGGGATTAAAAATCGTGTTTTCCGTTGTAAAACGCGACAGATTATATACGTGTGTATAATAACTCGGCCCCTATTTTCTCCCCCTTTCACGTTCGCGTCACCGTACGGAGACGAGATCCACTGAAAGATTTAAGTACGACGGATTATACTCGAGGGTGTACCGCCAGGCCGATACTTCAAAGTGCGTGTCGTGCATAATTCACTTCTGTTCTGGCTCGAATTACGCGCGCCCACCTGCCGCGGCATTCTTGAAGAACAATGAGCCAGACCAACCCCATGGACAGGCCGCATTACGCAATCCAGCGGAACACTTAATGGATCCCAATTTGCCCGCGGCTTCTCCGCGCCCCGATCCGCTATCGTTGTCTTTCGACGATGTTTCGCTTCGCAGTCGTCGTCTGAATACCGCAACAACGATTGCCAAACTTTTCCAGACCGCGATACGCTTTGGAAAGCGGAAACTTGTCGCGATTCGCTTGTCTAAGTTGTGCAACGCGAGGAAAGTTGCAAAAATCGCCTACTATTTATGTAGCATCCTTTCAACCGCTTCCCGTACGATTCCTTCTTGGCTGTGAACAGTTCGGTTAGCTACTCGCTTCTTTAACCCTTTCGTTACTAGCAAATTCGCGCGTAGCGCGTTAGTGATGACTTCTACCAATCAATTTTGGTGATCAAAAACGCTATTGGCATCTCGAAACAGGTGAAATTATTCGCTATCCGAGGAATAGGAAAGAATTGGAAGAAGGCTGTGAATTTATAGCATTGCGATTCAGTGTGTTGACGATTCCTGCGTGTTCTTTGATTAAACTCCGCCGTAGCGAAAGGGTTAACGCTACGTAAAATACTTATTTTACTTAGGAAAAAAGAACCCCCCAATTTTCCAAACTCTTCGATTATCCTACCAACCTTTCACCCCTACTAGAAATTATTGTACGCGTATTTCGCACTCGCATAGCCGCTTAAATTTCCCCCCAAACGCGTAGCAATCGCCAATCTATCGATAACCGTCGCGCAACGCTTCAAATCCTAAAGAATTAAACTTGGAAGAGAATGCGAAGCTAATATTTCACCCCATCTACTTAGAATTATTTCGCGACCCGCGGTTTGCCAAGCATTGTCCCAAAGTATAGCGCGAACCGAAACAACAACCACGGGCAATCCGCTTTTGATCTCGAGTTCGCAAGAGTTCGAAACATTCGCGGAATCTTGAAGCTGCCGCGATTAAAGCGGCGAGGGGAGAACTGCGGATTACGCGAGCAGAGGGTCCGGCGACTGAAGGTGGGAAGTTTATGGGGTGGAAAAGAATCGGCGCGTTTGGAAGCGCGTCAAGCAACTTGTTAACAAGCATTCGAAGCACGCGAGCAACGGTCTAACGTCTTGCTGGAATTCTTCAATTATTCAACGCGCAATTATTCCGCCGGCTTCAGGGAGAGAAGAACAGACCGCGACGTAAGTTTAATTCAACGAAGCGAGAGCCGCGCGGCAGCTCGACCAGGGAAGGTAAATTGGATTTTTTTTTTTCTTCATCCCCACGCTGTCCCTTTAATAAGCGTTGTTCCGCGGGTTCGTTACTCTCGCGGTGCTAACGGAAAAAATAGGAAACGGGAAAAGGAAAAGGCGAGTGAGAGAGAGAGAGGGAGGAAAGAACGACCGGCTTAGGCGTCTCCGATTGTCCACGCAGCGAATTCGCGAGGACGGCCGAATTTCTCCGCGTTGAATAACAATCGCGGCTACCGCACAGCTTCGGTAAAATCCGCTTCATTTAATTTGCCGCTGCGCAAAGTGCTTCGAATTTACCCAATTTCCGGCAGCGAGGCGCCGCGCCGAGCAATCGAACGTTCCTCCCGCGTGGTCGCATAAATTTCCTCTTGCCGAATTAAAATTTAGAGCGCCAACCGTCCGCCTTCGTTCCAAACCTCGACTCCATTACACCGCGGCGCCAAACTTCCTTTCAACTTTTCGAATTGTATCCACCAGTGTTGCAGTGCAACGATGATGCGAAACGTGCCAGGCATCCGCAGCCGATGGCTAGCTCTTCTGGTCCACGGTATTTTAGACCGTTCGTTGCAGCAGTCGCCGTGATTCTTGATAAGGGTTTTGCCTTTTCTGTTCGGTCTGTTGCTAGCCGAGGGTCGCGACATTCTTCTTCAATGTTAACACACCGCGTACGAATCATAACAGTTAAGGGTTATGCTTTGATGGAAGCAGGTTCTTCTTCTTTTGGTTTTTAAATAAAAAGACACGGGTTTAAGAAAAAGGTAACTGATATATATATATATTTGATTGTATGTGGAAAATGTAATATACCAGGACTTTCTATGTCCTGTCCGCACCGACTCTTTACACCGAATTGTCGAGAAAACGACAGCCTTCGACACTTATAGTTTTACAAACAATGATCAACCTTTCCAGGTACGCTTGACCTTCGACAAGACGAGACTCTGCGACTCCGAAGTCTTGGGTTTTTCCCGATTACTTTATTACGCCTGTAGAAGCGACACTCTAATATTTTTGAATAGGGAGTTTTTCTAATGAAGAGCTGTTTTACTTCAACAATAACAAACCGAACGTTGAGGCTGGCTTACGAGATATCTCGTTTTGATGCTTCGTTATGCGATAGATTAGAAATAATTTAATCGGTTTATCGCGTTGTCAAAGTAACGAAACTACTTGAATGCACGTCGAAATGTCGGAAACTAAAGCACCGTACGCGACGTGTTAAGATTCCATGTCACATCTTGCGTACTTTTTTGCCTTACTGTTAATATATTCTTGCTACACGTCTGAATACGTCGAGTTCCCTACGCGTCTCGCGTTTATATGCATTCGTGATGAACTAAACTTTAGAAGAAGCAGGAATTTCTTCCAAGTTGCTTTATTAAACGTTTACGCGACACTGATCTGTACAATTTGGTCCGAATTAAACGGACACGCGTAGATTATTAGATGCACCAACGAATAATTAATTTCTTCTGTTTGATTCAGCTATTATTTTTCATTTTTATTTTTACTAACCCAAACGTTGTCCTTCATTAGGTTATGCAGGACGCAAAGGCCCATATCAATTTAAATTAAGCACGCTTTGCAAGATATTGATATAATTACTTGCGAATTTATGTAATTCAATGTATTATATCATTAAATGTTTAATATTCCAAAGCAATTAGCTTGCACTCGTTAACGTAGCGACAGAGTTAAAACGAAAGTTAAACTGTAGGCTTAAAATTGGAACTCCGAAGAAGTATTAACCCCTTGCCCTACGATTATTTTATTACCCACTTACGTTAACGTTAATTGGTTACTATTTTTATATCGTGTCGTAAACAAATTGTTTGATTGTTGTGGGTGATTTTTATTCAATAACACGCAATGTTATTATGCGAAGCTAAAATCAGAGTTCAAGTTAAATTTCATCCTTAATAGTAAGCATTTTTGTTCAACCTGTGACATAATTTATAGAACGAGTGTGACTCGTTATTGTAGGCCAAGGGGTTAATAACACTCGATACATACGATAAAATTATTCGCAAGTAAAACGAGTGCACGATGAATAATAATATAACAAATAGGCGTGGAGAAGCAAATTCTTACCCATCAGAACCGCGACTGCTCGCCTCGAAGCCTCGGAGCGAATTAACCTCAATGGCACGGAACTCGAGAAACAGCGGCATTTGTAAACACGTAAGGACAAAGCTACGCAAACGTGTGCCCGGTGCCGAAACCAGTTCGAATGCTCGAACCAACGCCCGTTACAGCGTAAGAATATATTTCAGATGAATTCATTTGTGGAATACTAGTTAGGTAATATTAACCACTTGCGCTACAATTATTTTATTTCTTACATTTGCTGACGAAAGTTAAGAAACAAAGTAAGTAGTCACTTACGAATTTTCGCGTATCCTTTCGCTTCTAAGATTCGTAGCTTAGAATTTACAGTAGCATAAAAATATACTATTAAATACATCGACGAACAATACGTTCTTCTACTTTTAATTCAAATCCATGTATCTCAAAAGCTTGGCAAATAGTTACCATGCTTCTTAACATTCGTCAATAAGTGTATGTATGCTAGCGTTAACTAATCCCTGCTTTCATATCGTGTTACGTGCAAACTATTCCATTATTACGAGCAATTTTATTTAATAATCAACAATTTTACAATACGAAGCTAAAATTAAATTTATTCGTCAATAGTATTTTGGGATAATGTGAGGTATAATAATTGATATTAAAATTTAACAGATAACAAGTATATATTTATATGAAATAATAACGATAACTAATAACAAATAACAACTACTGCTAACTTAACTCTAACGCAAAAGAAAATCAGACTAAATGAACGGGGTGTATCTTGTTCGTCTGCTAACTAAGAACTGACTGTTTTTACCAACTTTCTCTGACCGTGGGGAAAAAATCACGTGTCAAAGAAAGCCACCCAAGCAAGGAATTCAAGGGCCTACCCCAAAACGCTTGAACAATACTGGCGCCTCAAGGTCCTTAAACCTTCCGAAATATTTATTTCTTTAGCCGCTACAGTATTTATTTTTGTCGAACCTACGCGATAATTTGTAGAACGAGTGTGACTCGTTATCGTCGTGCAAAGGATGAATGGAATACGAACTCTTCGGGAACGATGCAAATTATCATCGTATCATAGGATCAGCTTATAAATTACAGTTTCGTTAACCCCTTGCACTACGATTATTTTATTACCTACGTACGCTAGTATTAGCTGTGTGGCGGCTCTCCTGCACCCACCACTAGAGGGACATACGAAATAGGCTTTCTCGAAAGTACTCGCTCCAACTACCTCGTCCATATACACTACCGCTCATAAGTGTTTAGGCACCCCACTTTTCATGTATTATTGATACAGAATTATGTTTACCAAACAACATTACAATAAAATGAAATACTTATCTAAAACGCAGTTCAATTATATAGACACCCATTATATTGGATTAGTTTATTACCCTCTACCTGAGCTTGGCCGGGTTGTCGCAAACTGTTTATTACGGTGGAGTTACAATAATAATCTGTAGGAATTCCCGGGAATATTTTTCATTCAGATACATTGTAGATAATGATGTTTAAACTGTCTTGTGAAAAGATTGTAGTAAAATGTGTAAGCTATGGTCAGTTGTAGTTTGATATTCACACTGTTAACATCGTGAGCGAAATATCGAGTGACAGTTATTTAAAATGCCTCCAAGAAGAGAACTAACTACTGAAACACGTGCGCTTATAATAGCTTACCATACAGCTGGCATAAGTAATCGACAAATTGCCAAAAAAATGAAATTAAACCATGCTACCGTCGATTATAACGTCAAAAAGTATCGGGAAAGTGGTAGTTTTTTAAATAAAAGTCGTAGTGGAAGACCAAGAGCGACAACATCTGTAGACGATCGTAGAATAGTGGTCATCAGCAAGAGGAATAGACGCAAGACAGCCCCGGAAATCAGCGCAGAATTAAATGTTGGTCGCTCAAAGCCAGTTAGTGTTTCTACGGTGAAACGTCGCCTACAGGAAGCCGGGCTCCATGGACGTATTGCGATGAAAAAACCATTACTACGCAAACAAAATAAGCAAAAGCGACTTAAATGGGCGCGTGAACACCAACATTGGACGATAGAAGATTGGAACAATGTTTTATGGACGGATGAGTCCAAATTTGAAGTGTTCGGTACCCGAAGGCGAACATTCGTGAGAAGATCTGTGGGCGAACGTGCCAGAGAAGAGTGTATTGCCGCTACCGTGAAGCATGGAGGTGGTTCAGTGATGATTTGGGGCTGTTTTGCTGGGACTCGTCTAGGAGATATTGTGAAAGTTGACGGAATATTAAGAAAAGAAGGATACCGAGAAATTTTGGAGAACAACGCAATACCTTCAGGAATTCGGCTTTTGGGTAAAAATTTCATCTTTCAACAAGATAATGACCCAAAGCATACATCTAAATTATGTAAAGACTATTTACGCCATTTAGAGGAGGAAGGAACAATTAAAATTATGGAATGGCCTCCTCAGAGCCCGGACTTGAATCCGATCGAGTTACTGTGGGAAGAACTGGACCGGGTAGTACGGCAATCAGGTGCAACATCAGCTAATGATATGTGGAACAAGCTTCAATCAACTTGGACGTCAATATCTTCAGAAACTCTCGTAAAACTTATTGCGAGAATGCCTCGGTTGTGCGCTGCGATTGTTCAATCAAGAGGAGGTCACATAGATGAGACAAAAATTTAAGATAAGGGTTTTAATTTTCGCATTTATTTAGTATACTTCCATAAATGTATATGTGGATGTACATAAAAAATAAATATTTTCACATTTTTCCTGAGTTTTTATATGATTTATGCTTTTATTGAGAGTGCCTAAACACTTATGAGCGGTAGTGTATATACCGCCTTTAACCTTCCTTCCAAATTCCCAACGTCTAAGGCAGGGCCTGCTAGGTAGCCTTACTGATGAGTCCACTAGCAGGCCCACCACGAAACGCAACACCCTTCCTTTTCCTATTCTATCCGCTTGTTTCTTACGTAAATACGCGGCCGCGATGATACGTACGGATGCCTGGAGAGCCGAGTATGGCGGGGGTCGTAAATCCCCGCTTCGATTTTTATCGACACCGTTGTCCGCGTATGTCCCTACGACCTTTTCAGGAGATAGGGAAAATAAGTTTTGTTTAACTACGAATTTGTTGTGATGATCTAAATATTTAATAAATACGGTTTCGTGTTAAGTGTCACGTCTGTAATGCCGGAGGTGGTTATGATTCTTGAGAGAGGATACTGTTTCTCCCCTGAATTGTACGTGTTAACTCACTTTTTCCTTGCATGGATTCGGCGAGGAAAAATCGGAGGGATGGTCCTTTTTCTGGTGGCTTCGACTGGGAGACCAATCAGGGATATTTGTTAATGTACAATCACTGGATTGGTCCCCCAGTCTGACGGGTTGTCGTCGTAGGTGGTGGGGTATTTTGCAATTTGGAGCTTCCTAGCGACTTACTCTGGCCCGCGTCTTCTTGGGCCCCCTGCCGAGGGTCGCGGTGGAGTTAGGGTAAGCCGGGCCTGCCTTGCACGTGCGACGCAGGCTACGAGATGTGCCCCTTTTCCTTTCCTCTATGCTGATTGATGGCCCATAAAAAATATTCCTTCCTAAATTACCCCTTTTTTGAAAAAGGTTGGAGAGTACGAACCGTGGCAATGGTCACGTTTTCGATGCTTTAAATAATTCTGTTCCGTGCGGAACACCCCTCTCTACAGCTCCACAGCTGGTTACTATTTTTATATCATTTAACTTACAAATTATTTAAATATCTTTGGCAATTTTTACTTAAGAACCTCCAACCTTGCAAGATCGAGCAAAAATTTGATTTCAAATTAAAGTCCACTCTCGGTAATATCTGGTTTTGTTGAAGCTAAGCCATAATTCATGGAACGAGTGTAACTCGTTATTGTAGGCCAAGGGGTTAAATTGCTCGCGAAAATAACGTTATTAATGTAGGGGGGTCGACGTCCAGACCTGGGTCCGGGCCCCCTGGGGTTCAGGTATGAATAAGGTACGACTGCTAGGTACGAATGTCGAGGGTCTGTGTGTGTGTTAGAGTTTTGGAATGATTGGAAAGTCTTGAGTGCCTGTCGTCGAATGTTTTCCTTAGGATGCATGAAGAGTGTTAGTGAAGTGACAAAGCGAGCCTCAGCAAGAGAGTGACCGCGTGAGAATGAGGGTTGAACGGATGGAAAGCGACAGTCAGAGGACAGAGTTCGAGCGAGTTGCAAGCGAAGAGACAGAGTATTAAGAGTAAATATATATCTATCCATATTAGAGAGAGCTGATTTATTTGACACAACCTTCGCACAAATCCCACATCGTAGGTTCATATCCTACATTAATTTATACCTCTATAGGATAAAAATGCTGCGTCTATCGATGCCTTTATCTAATAATTTCAAGGAACCGTAGCGAACGGGTTAACAGAGTCGCCAAAATTTAAACCATACGAAAACACCGAATCAATTTGCATCCCTATCGCTCTTGCCTTTATCGAAAATCCCAGAAGTCGATTTGGAGGAATCACCGTGAAATAAAGCTACGCGTTTCATCCGGAAAGCAGTTGCTCGCGTTCGCGAAAATAGCCATTCCGAATTTAAACTAGAACCAGTATAGCAACGCGCGCATATCGGTTTGCGAGCAGATGCTCGAGAAATACCTAAGAACTTTTGACCTGTGACTGGCAGGCGAAGGGCTCGGTGAGCGGAAAGTGCCCAAGAACGTAGGAAAAATTGGCCAAGCGAGGGAAAGAGCGTGGAGAAGGGGTTGGAAACGCGCAGGCAAAAGCAGGCTGGGAATGTCGCCGTGAAGACTGCCGGCTTGCCACAGTCGAAAGCCGCATAACTCCCTCGCCTACCTACTCCTCCTCTAGAATCGCGTGAATTCGCAAAGAACCATTGAAAATCTCCGCGAACGAGAGAAAGGAGAGCAGGAGAATTTCGTTCGGTGGACGCGAAACGAAAAGTTCGCCCATCGGTGGACGAGCGACGCGACGCGACGAGACGCTGCGAAAACTTTATTCGTGGCGAATACACCGAGACAGTTGTTCGGGCAGCGGCGAATGAAGCAGCAGCCGGCTGGCCGCGGTGGTGGTCTGCATTAAAATTCAAGGAAAAGCCTTTTCGCACGGGCGCGCGTCTCTAATTCATAGGTCTGGTGGCAGGGGCCTGTGGGAACGCGGCCAGCAACGGGGAACCTAAAGGCGGCAGCTAACTCTGCTACCGTGCTCCCTTTGACCGAGTCAGGGCCGAGTCACCTCGGGCGATTCCAGCAAAGTCCAATTGTATCCGCCGCCGACGCGTCTTGTTACCGGCCACCGTTTAGTCGAGCAAGTCTTGCACACCCGACACTGTTCTTTCGACGTTAATTACTGCTCTCTCTCTCTCTCTCTCTCTCGTGCGCGTGCGAGTATGAGAGGCCACGGAAAACGCGCTGGTGTCTCGCAAAGAGAACCTGCCACGAGATTCATCGAAATATTTCATTCAATTTGGAGTCGGGTAGTGGAGATGGCGCTGGACTGCGTTAGAAAAGCGAGCGATTAGCGAAAGCACGGGGAATTAGATGACAAAGGTGAATACGAAGGGTGGATAGGTTTAGGACGTTACGTAGTTGCACAGAGCTGCTCGAGATGACCGGTGTGACGGCTCTCCTGCACCTACCACTAGAGGGACATACGAAATAGGACTTTCTCGAAAGCATAAGCTCCAACTACCTCGTCCATATATATACCGTCTTTAACCCTTTGCGGACGAGAAGTAATGACACTCGTGCGATTACTTTAGTTTTGAATTCCACGACTTTGAGTTTTCACGCATATGAGTTCCAAACCATTTCATTTCCAACGATTTCAAATGTTTATTATTACGTTAAGTATTGATTGCATTAAGTTTTTGTGCTTTAAAAGTCGACATGGGTTCGGAAAGCCAAAAAATGATCAGGCGACTATTTGTCGACGCTCGTCCGCAAAGGGTTAACCTTCCTTCCAATATCCCAACGTCTAAGGCAGGGCCTGCTAGGTAACCTTACTGATGAGTCCACTAGCAGGCCCACCACGAAACGCCAACACCCTTCTTTTTTCCTATTCTATCCCCTCTCTACAGTTCCACACCGGAAAACGGTATGGACAAATAAAAGTTCGTACTACGTAAAGTAACGCAGAAAGACCGCGCTGTCTTTCCTACCAGCTGTAATAAATTATATTTCCCTATGTATGCAATGAAAACTCCACAGAAATCTGATCTTGGTAGCCCCAATATCTATCTAACCGATTAACTAGTAGTTAAGCATAGTATGCTGTAGGAAATATAATTGGTTTTTCAGAAATAAACTCCTATATATTTTAATAAAAGGTTTTACAATGGGTAATCACGCGGCGACGTCTAGCAAAGAAACGAAACTGAACGGCTACAGTCGCGTCTGCAAGGAAAGAAGCAGAAAACAAATGACTGCAATAAACACGTTCCCATGACGACGTGATTTCTGGCGTGCCTATGCTGGCCCGTATGGCGTTGAGTCGTCGTATTTCAACATATGCGAATATTCGTATTATACGAAACAATGCGAAAAGGCTGCATTGTCTTCCCTTAACAGCTATCAAAAATTCTGTCTTCCCTGTATTTGATAAAGAGTCCCGACAAACCTGATCCTAATGTATTTGATGCGTATCAAATTAATTAACTAATTGAACGTAGTACGTAAAAGGTCATACCGTATAAAACAATACAGAAAAGCTGCATTATCTTTCCTAATAGCTATAAGAAGCTATAATTAAATTAAAGGTACTGTGGTTTTGAGAAAGCTGTTTCGTTTAATTCGAATTACCGCATACGCCAATGAACAGTACATTTCTTCTGTTTTATTTGGCGTTTACTTTTAATAAAATTCGATACTTCCTTGATCTTATATATGGTTGCCATTATTCGCTACGTTTTATGAACAATCTGTAAACTCCTACTTCAGAGAAAGCTTATACTAACGTCGTCAACATATTTTAGAACAGTGAGTTGCTTATTGGTACAAGTGCAGTGCTCAAAACAATTAGGGGATCGCAATTCGAGTCGATTCTGTTACTCTAACCAAGGGAGGATGAGAAAAACGTGGTTTAAACGTTTCAAACTGAAAAGACGAGCGAAATCCATAAAATATACAGTGGCAGATTATAACGGAGGATTGCTAGATTCCCCGATTATTAGATCGCTATATCTCTGGATTGTTAGATTATTAGATCGCTATATCTCTGGATTGCTAGATCACCGGATCACTAGGTCACCAGATTTCTGCGTCGCTACTTTATCTATTACACCGAGAAGGCTTTCCCTTGTCGCGCCCTCGCTTTTATTCTCCTAATGTTAAAAAATCCAGCACCCGGGCGGCTTTAATAAATCCGAACGGCTCCGTACGATAAGTTTCGAGGCGTCGAGGAAGGATATCTCTGTTTCACGTGACCCGATAAACCATTCGAGCAATTGGAACGCATGGTCCCGTGGGGAATACCTAAGCGTGAAAGTCGCAAAAGTATCGCGCTGGCAAAGTGGCAGCCTCCACCTTTCGGTGAGAAGTCGGTGAATTTCGCCTGGTAATCTGCAGAGTATTCCCGACGATCAATTGAAAGCCACGGAAACGTATCGGTCCGACAAAACGGTCTCCGAAGTTCGCGATAAACTTGCACGGAACGCGACTCGCGTAGCGGTGGAAAATTCCGCGAGCATCCAGCTGCTCGTTTTTCCTGACGTCGTCTCGGGGATACAGCGAGTTACTCGTGACCAAATATCCACGGATTTGCGGAGCCGTAAGTTGGATGGTTAATGGAATGAATCGCGAGTGAAACGAATCGTTGACCGATGCTGGAACAATTCGCCGGGCGAATGCAGCCGAGTGTAAGATTACGGTAGTATTGCATTGGCGTACGCTGCGCTCTGAACGTTTAACGAGTTGCTACGTTGACCAACGTGTTGCTAACTATTTAGGTATTCGATTCATACGGAAGCGCAACGCTTTGCCGGACCCCTAAATATTCCATCTTTGCGAGTGACGAGCATTGGGACAAACTGCCAGTCCCACTGCGTTTCATTAACTAATAAGCTTGCAAGCCTTCAAAGTCTTTGTATCTCTTGCATGCCAATAATATTGTTTAAAGTAATCAAAGTACTTGTGAAGTGGCGAATAGAAAGTCATTGAAACGGTTAAGACTACCAAGAGTATACAAAGACTATCGAGACTTTCGAGACTTCCAATACTGTCAAGATTTTCGAGACTTCCAATACTGTCAAGACTTTCGAGACTTCCAAGATTTTCAAGACTTCCAATACTGTCAAGACTTTCGAGACTTCAAAGATTTTCAAGACTTCCAAGACTTTCAATATTTTCAAGACTTATAAGCCACGCAACGCTATCAAAACTATCAAGACTTTCAAGAGCTTTAAGGCTTCGAATCGGATTCGAAGCGATTCGAATCTTTACAGTCTCGAAAAATTCGTATCCGCTTCGAAGTTCAGATTCGACCGCGCAGCGCTACGTCCTGTCGGTAATAATCGGAACGTCTGTGTCAATAAAGCAACCGCACATTATGGCTGCGGGGGAATGGCTGTGCACGGTGTAGATCGAAAATGCACTGCCTCCGGTGTTTCACCGGGGAACAACGGAACAACAGCGGTGATTATTGGCCCGGCTGGAATATAATTTCGCCGATCGGTACACGCGGCGGCAAACAATCGGGCCGCGAAACAAGGTTTCCGGCGGTGTGGTGATTCGTCGTGACGCGATTAGCTCGATTATTGGTAGCGTTCGAAAACGCGCCACGTTCACGGGCCAACCTCTGCCAAGAAATTAGATTATAAATTTAACGCACGGCCGATGGGGGCGAGCACAAGCAGCAATGTCTTGGCGCCACCTGAGCCCTCATGCATACATTCCATGGAATGCTAAACTAGCCGGCAAACCTGCACTAGAAGCATCCTCTCCCTCGTCCGCTGTTCCGCATTATTTTTACGACCTCCTCCGCCTTAATTTTGAATTCCCCCTCTTTGAAACTTTGCGGGGAGAATCGATAGCGAGAGATTATATTTACAGAATTTCTCGTTGCCGGTGATCATTCTCTATCCCTTCTCGGGTGCAAAGGATTCATGAAAATATCGTTCGCGAAACGGTTACTTTATTATTCCCTGTTGATTTTACTTTGAATTATGTTTGGGTATTTTGATTGTTCTTAGACTAGCAGGCATAGGCATACCTGGAGCCGGGTGTCCGAGGGACAGCATGCTTTCTGACCTTTGTGCGAAGGCTGAATTTCTACATTAGTACACGTGCATTTTTGGTTCTTGCTTTCCCTCCCTGACCGTCGTTTTCTGGCATGGGCCATTGTTGTACACGAGCCGCACGTTCATGCAGGCGATTTTCGTCACTTCACTGCGTTCCCTCAGCAAGGAAACATCAACCAGCTTTGTATTTAGCTTTACTCTTATTAAAGGTTTATTTTATTTCGTTTCAATAAAAACTATATTCGGAAGCATATTCCCAACATTCCCCTAAGACAGTGTTTCCCAACGTTGGGCCCACGCCCTATAGGGGGACACGTCGAAAATGAACTCGTTCAGAGTTTAAGTTAACCGTACGGCGACTCTCAGTCGCTACTCGAGCTGGATAAACGTTAAATTACAGATACAAGACGTGTGTTTCCTCGACAATTTCCTAGTGATTTCTTTCTAAAACCTACCCTTTAAGATTCTTCAGGGAACACGTCAATGTTTGAAAACTAAAACGTATGTAAATGGTACATAGGGGGCATAAGAATTTTAGAAAGGCTTAGGTGGGGCATGGTACAAAAAAGGTTGGGAAACACTGCCCTAAAGTATGAACTTTTCCTTTACTCGTCACCGAAAACGATGAAATTTTGCAACAGAATTTATAGCAGCCAGCCGGTTCTCTTTGAACTTGGAATTTTTCGCGAGGCCGCTGGCAGAGAGAAATCGTACAGGGATACTTGGCGCCCGGCTTTAAAAGACACGGGGCTAGGTTTGGTCACGAACCGGGGTGGAAAAGCACGGCAATTACGGTTTGCACAGATTCTTGGCGGTTGGCAAGAAGTCGCAAAGTTCCCGGGAGCACGTGCAGTTAGGTTCAGAGGAAATTCGACCATTGGCTGCAGCTGGAGTCCTTATCGTGGAAAAAGAGGTCGCGTGCCAAAATGCATTGCGCCGCTTAACGAACAACGACACGGGAATGAAACCGAGCATCCCCTTCGCTGGCCATCGTGCACCAAATATCTATCTACTTACTTATTCGTTTATTTCCACGGGCGAGGTCCATTTGGACGAGAAGATTCAGCTTGTAACGTTTACTCGTAAACGGAGGAAGGAAAACGCGAGTGATTAGGCACGACTAAACTTACATCGCAGAGACAGTCTTACGAAAAAAGGAGATTATGGGTAAACATAAAAATGAAGTACGCTACGATTG
Organism: Eucera pruinosa; assembly: GCA_028830335.1. Taxonomy (NCBI): domain Eukaryota; kingdom Metazoa; phylum Arthropoda; class Insecta; order Hymenoptera; family Apidae; genus Eucera; species Eucera pruinosa. Next base: position 10,723,924 of record JAMYCR010000008.1, on the reverse strand, counting down.
GTAGCGAAGCGATTTAACCCTTTTCCGTACGATTATTTTGTTACCTGCTCATGCTAGCGTTAGCTCAGCACTGCATTCATAAAATCATTTGAATATTAAAGCACATTTTTTATGTAAGAATCCCCAATCTTATAAACGAAAGTCCGAATTAAATTTTGTCCTCGATAGTACCCATTTTTATTGAACCTACGCCATGATTTATAATTTGTACTAGCATAGTACAAGGGATTAAAGAATGCGTTGAAGTATAGAACGAGTTCTATATCAAATAGCTACAGCGTGTCTTTAGATTTATTCGGTATCTCTTATCTAACCGATTATGTAAAATCACCCACGTAATTATAATCTGTTTACGAATTGGCACCGAATAACAAATATTAAATATCGTATAATATTATGAATGCGTTTTTTCGCTTCTGCACTGTTTACAGTTTCCCGTGTCTCTGCGTTGACGTTACGTAAAATTAATCGCCCGCAAATGGTTCTTCCCCATCGACATAAATACATCGAATTAAAATTCAACAACGAATGTATCGGTCATTATTACGCAGCTTCGATATCGGCTATCGACAGGAATGATAAATTCTAAGGAAAGTTCAACTCCGTCCGAAATCGTTCGCATTTCTTCAAATACTTAACTTCCGAATGCATTCTTCGTGTGCGTATAATTGTTTTCCCACGGCAAATGCGCGCCGCGAAATCGTTAACGGGAGAGTGGAAAATGTCGAAACACGTGAATTCGCGAATGCAAAGTCTCGAAGCGGAGAGAGGGAAGCAGGCTCGACTAGACGTTAAATATTTATTGGTCATTAGCGGCGAATCAGCGTGCATCGATCGTCGATATCGGTTAATCACGGCTATCTATGCATCCCCAACGCGCAATATTTGTTGTGCAATAATGCTGCAAAAGCGTAGAATCGTCCGTCGCCAGCCGCGATTCTCCGCCATCGTTCGCAATCGTTATCGATGCATTTTCCCATCCCCTCTTTATTTCTTCCCCCCCCCCCTTGTAGGCGTTAATTTTTAACAGGAGTCCCTGACAGGAGTCGCGAGTTTGCAGCAGCTCGTTACATAATATTTATTTTATCGAGACTTCAGGCAGACGAGTCACACAATTACCTGTTACGTTTGCCCGGATTATGGCTGCCATTCGTAATTAACGAGCACCACCCGTCTGTCTGATCGATAGTCCCTGCTTCCTCTGCATTCGTTCTATCTCCACTGATAATTATCAACTACGTCTGTGAGTCCCCCGAACCGTTTGCGAGCCCGTTTTAATCCTATCGAAACGAGCCATCGCCAACTTGCGTAATTTGCAATTTTTAACCCATTCACGACGTCCAGCGGAAACTAAAAATCTAGGATTGCAATTTTACGACGGCTGTTCTATCGATGGCTAAAGGAAACGAATGAAAATTTGCTCTTTCAGTGATATATATAATAGTAAATGGGACGCAACGTTTAAAGCGTTTTAGTAGGTAAGTTTTGCATTTATCGGGCACAGTGGTTTATCGAGTTAAAACGGCAACGCGCGACGATGCGGCGAATAATCAGCCTTACGATTTCCCGGAGCCTGTGTCCCTTTTCGCGACCCCTTATCCAAGACGAATAAAAGTTAATTACCATAATTAGCGAGCTCTTTGTGCCGGCACGCCGGTTAAACGGACCGTGTGCATCGGTTATTGAATCGCAGGTTTTCAGTTATTAAAGCAGAACGGAGGGCAACGCGGTCGCGTCCCTTGGCAAAACCGTCCGCTAGACTTCACGGCTTATTATTACAGTCAGCGGGCGCAATATTTATCCGTAATTAGCGGCGCGCGTCGCGTACATTCGTAGCTTCGCCAGCTACAATATCGGTTAATCGGCCCCCCGATCGCTCTATTCTCATTCCACTTCCTAGAGTCAATGTACCACGTACTGCCATTTTAACGTTCGCGCTTTAATCCTTTGCGGACGAGAAGTAATGAAACTTATGGAAGTACTTAAGTTTTGAATTCTGCGACTTTCAGTTTTCACACTTTTGAGTTCCAAACCAAATTTAATTTCCAACGATTTCAAGTATTTATTATAGATTTTAAGTATTCATTACATTATGCTTTGTGCTTTAAAATACTACATGGGTTCGGAAAGCCAAAAAATGATTAGGCGACTATTTGTCGACGCTCGTCCGCAAAGGGTTAAGTGACTTCATTTAACTATTTTAGAACGTATTTAATATAGAGATCGTTCCAGTTTGGCGCACGATATTGTTCGACATCTCTTTTATTCGTTGTTAATACAGTATAGCGTAGTATGAGCTTCCTCTAACATATTCGTAGGTGGTTTAAGCTTCGATACTGAACAGTTTCAGGGTTGATTTTTTACTTCGAAAGAGAAAGTCGCCAGATAATTATCCGAGCAATGGAACTGTGCAACGATGTTGACGTGTCTTTGCAAGATAGCGAAGAATTGTTCGAGAGGATTATAAAAATGTGTACCTGGGTACCTGGTTGCTCTCGGAAGAGTTAAAGATCAACGTTGCATCAGTTCATTTGTTATAAACAAATATATCGCGCCATGGTAGATTACTCAAAAAGTATCCGAAGAAAAATATTTATTTCTCGGCTCCTAGACGTTCGATTTCAATGCTCTTTGGCTTAAATTAAAGTGAAAGGTCCCAAGACTATTATCCTATAGCCTTTTGCAACTTGCTCTTGCACTTCATTTGTTATAAAGAAATATATCGCGCCATGGTACATTACTCAAAAAGTATCCGAAGCAAAATATTTATTTCTCGGCTCCTAAACTTCCGATTTCAATGCTCCTTAGCTTAAATTAAAGTGGAAGGTCCCAAAACTATTATCCTATAGCCTTTTGCAACTTGCTCTTGCACTTCATTTGTTATAAACAAATATATCGCGCCATGGTACATTACTCAAAAAGTATCCGAAGCAAAATATTTATTTCTCGGCTCCTAGACGTCCGATTTCAATGCTCTTTGGCTTAAATTAAAGTGGAAGATCCCAATACTATTATCCTATAGCCTTTTGCAACTTGCTCTTGCACTTCATTTGTTATAAACAAATATATCGCGCCATGGTATATGGCTCTTTGGTTCTTGAAGACGTTTCTTTAATCATGGTCGTTTATAAATCCCAGACAGTGGAAAGAAGCGATCGATTTGGCGTGGAGTGATCCATACGTATGCTACCTTTAGTCGATCATACCAAACGATACCGAGTACAAGTCATATGAATATTGTCGGCACGTTTCATATTGTAACCCCCAAAATCTTGTAACGTAAAGCTAAGAACGGATGTTCGAATTAAATTTCACCCTGGATCGACGCGCGAGATTGCAAAGGTCGGAAAACAGTCGTAAAATCAACTCCTTAAGTACCTCCTTAAAACTTCCATCGGATAGGGGTAAATCGCTGCGGACTACCGCGTCTTAATTTTCGCGGGAGTAATTCGCGTTGCAGGAGAGCCGGAGGGGCGCGCTCGGATTATCGTCGTTATCGCGATTACAGTCAGAAGCGCGCGAAAACAGCGGGAATCAAATTATCCGTTCCATTATCGCGAATCAGGCACGTACGGTTAGCGTTCGCAGCGCAAGGCAACGCCGGCGACGAAAACGTATTCACCGGTGTGTGTTCCACGCGAAATTGATTCACAGTCTGGTTTGAACTTCGTGTTCGTAACTGCAAACTAATCGTAAGATAATCCGGCAGACGCGCGGAAACCGCTACTATAAACACTCCGCGGATTCAGTTGCTTCTCTCTCTCTCTCTCTCGTCGTCTACGCGTACGCTACGGTATACAAGGCCCGAGCTATCGGTTAAGTTGGCCGCCGCGCTGCACCGAGAGAACCATGACAGCCAGCCAGCACGACGCGACGAGAAACTCCGAGAGTCGATTCCTAACTTCGCCCCCGTCCGAATCGTGTCCCCTTCGATGCGTCTTAATTAATTAACCGCGATGCGTCGCGCTAGCAGCGCCGGTTACGCAATCGAGGCGTGAAATTTGTCGAATTTAGACGCAATTAACCGGCGCCACTTTTTGCGATACGCGGGGTTTTGGCACGCTTCGAACTCTCCGCACGCTTTGCAACCACCGATTTCAATCGTCCCCCTCCTCTTCACCCTCCTCGGAAACGATGTCGTTCCCATTATCGCGGTGATTGATCGCGCTATCGCGCGTCGCTCGAATTACCTCGTCCCCGTGCTATCCTGCCAATTATACGCGCGTTTTTCCTGCGAGCTTCCGCGATTGCTGACCTCCGTCGAGGCGAATTTCACCGGTGGTTTACGATCGGCCCGTTGACGACCGTGTTGGTCGCGTCTGGAAAGGGATTCCACGGGAAACGATGCACCGAAGACTATCCCGCGGTCGCCAATGGCCACCTGAAACGAGCTGCGAGTCGTTCGAAACGGTTTCACGACGCGACACGGCCAGGCGAAATGGAACGAAAGTTTTGAGAACAGATTTTCCGCGAGCACGAGAAGAAATCGACCGAGTCGAGGGAAAAGAACGAAAGTTAGGCGAATTTGGGTAGACGTCCCGCGTACCGTCGGTGTCCCTGTAACGGACACTTCAATTCGTTTATTTAATAGTAAAGTAACGCACGAAGAATCGCGGATAAAGATATTTTGATACTTGTGGCGGACCGTCGTGCGTCCGAAGGGAAAGTTCCAGAATTATGGGTTCCCGAAGGACCGCATGTTGCGTGCGACCGAACTGAAGTGCGGGCAATAGAAACGGAGATATGCCAGATTCTCGGTTCGGGGGAAAAGACAGTTCAGAGGAGCACGGAAAAGCCAGAGCATTCTGAGCATTGGCCACGTCAACATCGCGCGTTAGGTTACACGATAATAGAAATAGTCGTTAAGAACAATAAATATCGTTGTTACTGTTTATCGGAGCAGTCAATATATTGCACCCTCACCACATTCCAAATACTAAATTTGGACTTCGATTTACGTAACAATGCGTAGACATCGTATATTCGTTTACGTTTAACATTTGTAACGAAATGTTAGCAGGCAAATGTCCTGTTGAACATTGGAACGTGACCAATACACGTATAAAGTATGGAACGTGTGATAATTCGGTAAAAGCGATACGTTTACTATACATCTTATATCCGTTACGCAAACTGACGTGCTAATACATGTAAAACGTGTTTCTATATAAATGACAACTTTTCAAGCGACAGTACGAGGGATCGTGGAATTTGTTGTACGTGTCCAATTGTAACGGGGATTCATCTATTCAAATAAACAAATGAATAAATAAGCATTGCTGTGCGTTGCTACCTTATCGAAATTAACCTGCACATTATCACGCAACGAAACAATTCTTACAAGCCTGCGTTCCGTCTAAAATTGCGTCTCATCCCTTTAACCCTTTTAGCATTGGAAGAGTTAACCGATTAATCTGACGCTGTGCTGCAATAGAAGACAATTCTACCTGATACGAAACTTCGAAAGCCAGCTTTATGAACCCTATTTCATAAAAAAAAAATGAGCAAAGCATAAACGCTTCTGCAATTAGTCTCTCAAGAACTCCAAACGAATCCCGTTGCCTAAACGTCGCGGTAGTTACCGAATCACGAGTTTCCACTTTTATAAATGACCGCGCGACGTACGGAATTCAACGGTGAAAGGGTTAACAAAGCCCAATAAAAAAACGTCCAAGAGAACGAAAAGCTCAACGCATTCCCGGTAAACCGTTTTATTTCGCGCATGTCCGCATCGATCGCTCGACGATAAATCGCGTTAGCTCGACGAGAAGAAGAAAGGCGACTCCGGGGAGCATATTCCAAGTATTGGCCGTTGTAACAGCGCATTCTCGGTTCGCTCGGATTCGCGCCGATTCTCCGGCAATTCCGAAACTCCGCAAAATTAACGAGCGGAGAAGAGCGGAGACGACGCCAGAAGAGGAGAGGAGAGAAGGAGAGAGAGTTGCAAGGCGCGTTCCACGGGCAAACGGTGAACGGATGCAATAGCACAGAAGGCAGGAGCAAAGTTGAAACTCGAAGGGGGGCTGCCGAAGCGTCGTCGCATTGCGATAATTTCCGCCGGTAATGCTTTTAAATGCGGGTCAATATTGAGGCAGCCGGAATCGGCGTAATGCGCTGCTGATTATTGTCGGCAGCCGGCGGTTTGGCACGGCGAACTGTTCGCGCGAAACGCCCGCTATTTTGTACGTAATGTCTATTAAATATTAATCCAGTGGCCGAGCGCGGGCGGATTCTCCGCGACAACTGCCTCCCCCGTTTGCCCTAATGATCCGCGTCCCTCCGTAAATACGTAAGCGCCGAGCAAACACTCCGGACAATCGTCGATCGGGATTAGCTGCATAATAATCGACGCGGACAATGAGCTACACCGGCCACCGTTCAACCAAACCCCTCCTCCTCCTCCTCCAATCCCTTTTTGCTTCCAATGCAATTTCGAAGCGAGAGGATCTTTGCGCTTTGCATCGAGATTTGAGCGTCGCGATTGGCGAAACCGCGATTCCATATGAATTTTCCCATGGACAGAGCGCGCGACGGATTTAACCCTTTGATACAGGGATCGGGATCGCGTAATCGCCATACGTTCGAGCGTAATGACCGCCAAGTATTCGCCGGTTTGATTTCGTAGCTCGTTAAGCTTGGAACGCGAACGTTATCGCTGGACTGGGGACTTTTAACGTGGAAAGAAGAACGAAAGTCCGCTCGACGCGTGAAATATGAAAAGTATACGAAGCAGAGGGTATTTTAAAATACTTAGCGGCTGAAACGGATCTCTACCCGAGTCCTTTTCTTTTAGACGTGTTTGTAGAATTATGAATTTACATAAAGACTATCCTATTATGTCCAACTTTTCCCTTCCTATCGGAGAGAGGCAGCTTTCCATTTTTGGGTTAATGGTAAAGCAATCGCTAACAAGCTTTCGTCCTTCAATAGGATAACCGAATTTAATCCTGCTGTTATCCTTGAGTCTATCTGGCCCAATACGAAAATTATATTTTATTTAATATTATATTTCTACTACTATTCGACGTATCTGAAATTTGTATAAGTCTCCCACGAGCAACGATATTCCTAAAGTGTCGTATATTCATTCATCGTCTCAATGTAAACCGAAGAAGTAGACCCGCGAAAAACAAGTAACAAGAACAGCATTGGTTTAACATGTTGCAACCCGATAAAAAGAATTGCAATTGCACTCCGGATCTCCTGCAGGATCCACGGATTAGTCTAGTATATTACTTTGCTTTCGTTCCCGCCGGCAACATTTTCTTCCCCCCGGAAAGAATTCGGACCAGTAAAAGAAACTTTGTTCGCGGCGGAACCGAAGGCGCGACGTTTCGATGCCCAACGAGAAACTTTCCGCGTTCTTATTGAATTACATTCGCGTTAGACGAGCAAAGATTCGCCAAGGAAAAAGGCAAGCGGAATCCGCGACTTCAAGCTACCAGCGGCAGGTCTCGCAGCGAAGATAAATACACGGGTGGGTTTTCCACGCGTCGCTTGCGCGCGATTTTTCTCCTCGTCGCGGCGTTGAATACAGCTGCCACGAAATGAAGATAATAATGGTTGGAGATCGGGCAACGATTATTAATATTCATCCCGACAAACGAGCACCGCGAACGGCGAGATGGCGCGAGGCAACGGGACGACCAAGTTTCCCGGGGAAAATTGGAACGTAGGGAAGAAAAACGAGAGGCTAGGAGACCGGTTTCCTTTTGGTAGGCAAGGAACGGCCACGGGATGGAAACTTCCACGCAGGCTCATGAATGATTCAAACGGCCGCGCGATCGAATAAACGTAAAATACGTACAGCGTCTGCTTTCTTCGCGTCTCTTAGTTCGTCTCCAGCCGCGACATTTACAATTCGCCCGACCCTCGCAGTTTTCTACGTCGGCGAAAAAATAGTTCCCCTCGTCGAACGCGCGCGACACGCGTACGCATACGATTTTTCTCCTGACGCATAATCGCTCGCTTTCGTTCCCTTCGAATCGTGTTTGCGACGAATGCGGTCGCGAACTATGTCTCTCTGAAAACTGCCTGCTTCGCTGGATCCTCCTGTAAACGCGGTACATCCAGTAAATGCAGAAATCGTTGGGCTTTTATTTGCCCGCGTGCAGTTGCATCGAGAAATCCTCAAGTGAACAGGAGACACCGTAGAGTAGTCGCGGATGACAATAATGTGGCTAGGGTGTAAATGATAGTTTCTACACCAAAACGAGTGTTTCTCGAACCCAGTTAGCCGTGCAATACGTGAGCGTGTTAACTGTTTTGTACGATAAAAGTTGTCGTGCGCTTATCGCAACGTATGAACATCAGACCGTCGCGTCGCGTGGTCGAGAAATGCTCAACGTTGGATACATATTAATGAAAGGGCGGCTGCTTAACGATACCAGCGCAACATGATGATAACGACACGAATGTTTCAGTAATGAAGTGACGATTGCTCTTTCCTAATTTTAGTTCCGCGTATCCAGTATCTTCTCTTCGCTTTCCCACTATCTGCTTTCTCATCAAGTAGCAATGCTATTACATCCATCATTTCTTTGATCATAAATTTTGACATATTCATATTTACCTCGATATTATCGCATCTATAATAACAGCACTCAAGCATTATTGTTACGTGGACGATACAGCGTTGCGCTAATAACTAAACGATAAGTGTGAAAGTCTTGATCTCAATCTAAAGTCGTGTTCGCGTTGCGTCGATAAACGAACGAGGATCATTAAACATCGAAGCGTTTCCGCCATGCAAAATCTCGCCTGTATCCTTTGCCGTTGTTGGTCCCAAATTCCTGCAATCTTTGGAGACTTTCCTGCGCGTAGCTTCGAAAATCGCAGTAGCGCAAGATCCCCGAAACGTCACAATCGAATTTGACGCCCGAATCTCGCGACATTATCGCAAGAGAAGGTGTTAAAAAGCGAAACGTCGCAAAAAGTGGCACTCCTCGCGTGGAGCTGCAAATTATTCCGTTTCACGGTCTCGCGTCTCTCCGCCGGTAATTTGTAATTAAAAAGGGTGGATAGAAGGGGATCGATGGTCTAGAATGGTCGATTTCCGGTTGCCCGTGCTTCCATGCCTGTCTTTTGTCCCGACGATTAAGTGGCCCGTGAGCCGTCTCGGCTAACGTTTAAATTAAAAAAGTGGTAATCGAACAGGGAACTCCTCTGCTAGGGACTCGCGAGCACTGGATTCAGTTTCAACTTTGCCTCGACGAGCTCGCGAAAGCAGCCGCGTATCGAGACCGCGATCGTTCTCGACGAGCGGAGAGCAAGGGACGGGGAACACCATCGTGGCCCTCGTGCCACTTTGAACCCTTTCGCTACAGCCGCGTCGCGACTCAATACTAAAAGCGTAGATTAACGGTAGCATTTATTAATATAGAAGTATTTGGATACTCCACGTAACCACGTGTTCCGTAATATCGACGTGCAAATGATATTGGAAATTATATTGCGTTACAGAAAAGATACACGTATGCTTTCAACCATAGGAGAACCAAGATGCGCGGCTGAAATCTGAATTCCACAAAAACAGGCTCTCAAAGTGGTGTTTACTCGATGATTTCGTATACTCAACTGTTCGATCGACTTCGTCTTCTTGTTAAAGCAGGAGAGAGGATAACAGAAAACATGCAATTTTAAAGTATAGCGCGCTTCAATTTTTGAATGCGTATATCTAAATCCATGGCAGAGAAAGGGTTAATCCCTTGTCGTACGAAAAACACGAAGACATTTGCTATCATTTACTTTTTACAGCCGCGTCGAATGCAAAACGTTAACATACTCTTTCCTTAGATCTTACAAATCGACGTTCCGATTAGAAGCAAAAATTGAACTATATTAAAAGGTACAGCGCGCTTTTATTGTAATATAGACCGCAGTGTAACTCGTGGTTGTACGGCGAACGGTTAACGGGTTTGAGCATCGAGGGGAAACACACCGGGGAGGGTTATTCGTGCTTAACGATTCGAGGGGGAGAGCAGAGGAATTCGCGAAGCTGCGGCAATATTTCGCGAGATTAAGCCGAGGCAAAAATCTGCCTGCGGGAAGAGAAGGGTGGCCCCGTCAGGGAGCCGGGATTTTGCTGCTTCTTTCTTTTTTGCAGATTCACTCGGAGCCTGGTCTACGCGGCAGCGTAGACTCGGTTTGCTGAGGTTAGTCGATAAATCAGTCGACGGCTGCGGCACGCCGGCTGTGCGCCGCTTCCGCGCCACGTTTTTCCACCGCCGCTTCCCCTTCTCCACCCTTCCGCCCTTTCTCGCGTATTTCTTCCTGTAAGCTGCTAAAATTTGTCGCTACGTGCCCAGTAAAATCTGCACACGTGTCCCCCTCCCCCCGTGCAAGCGAATCGCGACGCGAAACTCCGAGATCCGCGCGCGAAAGAATCTTCGGCGAACTTCGCTTTCGCCTCGTACGCTTTTCTTTCCGCTCGCGTGTCGAGATGATTAGTAGGTTGCGGGGTGTGCACGTTCCGAAATCATCGCTACGTTCGACGGTGAAAAGTTTCGAATCGCTGCGCGCATTCGGAGGAACGTAAAAATGATAGAAAAGCGGCCTGTGGAACGTTAACGCATCGATGCATGTGGGTTTAAGACGTTTGCTCTCGCGTAGCTGGAAAATACACCGAAGTCGCAGCATTTTGCGAGTCGTTAACTTAATCCTTTGCGCTCGAGGGACGACCCTAAGTCGCGAAAATTAACCAGCTTCGAAAGCTCTCGCGTGATATCGAATTTTTAAACGAACCTCCTAATTTTGCTGCATTTTCGTACGCTAATAAATTCGCCAAAAATTCGTAACCAATATTAACACTTTGCAATCCGAGTCGCCGAAATAAACTAGCTTCGAAATCTCTCGAGTGCAAAGGGTTAAATCCATCGCTTGCATCGATGCAAGCATTTCTACGATTCGTAGAAATCTTAAAGGAGAATTTGGAAATGCGCTGAATTGGAAAACTCTCGGATTAACCGTTTCCACTCCAGAGGCGACTCTCATTCATTATTTAAAATGCGCGCCTTCGCGTGACGTTAAGTCGTGACTTTTTACCGTCGCGCTTCGAGAACTCGTGACTCTGGTCGCTCTCCAATCCTGCAGATCGGCGCTTTATGCGAACAGCTGGACAGGTGGTTTTAAAAAGGACCGCGTTGGCGTTTTTCTTGCGCGGCGGCGAAACGCTTATCGGACACCGAGGCTTTCGTCCCTGTTTTGCAAGCGTTACAGTTTCTCGCGTAACCAGGTGAGGGAGGAGAAATTGAAAACGTCCTGCGACATGCCCCCGTGCAGTTACAGATATTTATACTCGTATCGATGGTAAATCAATCGAATAATCGAACCACCGCGGAATATAATATCCGAATGGGGCGCGAGGTTAATTGAACAATTAGCGAACGACGAAATCTGATAGGAGCGCGTGCTGCCCGGCTGCGCGTATCCAATAGTAGAGTTTAACGATACGCATTTGCCCGGGAAAAATAAATCTGCCAACGCAGACGAGAGAGAGAGGAGGCTCTAATAAAGCGGTGCTTCTTTCCGCGAAAGGAAACGAAGAGCGTGGGTTGGGAAATAGCGTAGCCGCCATCCGACAACCCATAAATGTACTTCGATAGATAGCTCGCAACTATATCCCGCGAAACGACATTTTTGCCCCGATATCGACTGCGAGCCCGCACCGATTCCTCCGGATACACCTGAAGGCGCATATTCGGGGATATTCTAGCAAATAATCGAGCTTTCGCGGGAACGATGACTCGGAAAACGTACGAACTCCTCGAAAAGGAAGGGCAAAAGAGAAGTTGGGAAAAGTTCCGAGCAGATCTCTATATCCTCTCTATCCGATAACTAACCCTTTTATAATTTCACCATTTCTACCGCGTTTCAATCGATTGAAGGGCTCGCTGCAGGAGAAAGTAGTTAGCTCCGCTGCTTGAAATTCTTTGCGACTCGCAAAGGAAACTCCGCGGCTTGCTGTTTTTTTTTTTTACATTTAAAAGCGGGGAAAAGTTACTTAGTTCAATGGGGTATCCTGCGAGGAACTGATTTGTTCTAAAACCTCGTTCGTTATTGCATCTGCTTGTTATAGCGCACGTTAAAGTAAACGCGTGTACAACTCAAGGCTAGGATATTCCAAACCCACGGTTTGCAGCGAAGCTACCGAGCAACACACCAATTTAAACCGAATAAATATAATAGAGAATAAAAAAAAAAACAGCGAGTAAAGATATACGACCGATCGTATTTTCCACGTTTTTCGTAGCGTGTTTATTTGCTGGAGTGCTTTGATTTAATGAGAAAGACTGTTCGCAGGAGTATTTGTTTAGCGTGGCTCGATACCCCGCTGTAGTTTCACTGTATCAATATTGAATCACTGCACCTGTTCGTTTCTTAGATTAAACTTAAAGCCACAAGCTACATAGTCGTGGAGCAGATGATGATCTCAATATCGGATTGCAATATATACTCGTTCCTCTTAGATAACATTTGTCTGAGCACCATCCTAGAATTCTACCCGTTACGATTTTATCTTTACGACTCCAAACATGCCAAAGACGCGTTGCATTTTGTAAAGGAAAAATTAATCTTGATCGTAACTAGTAGCATCAGTTTACGGGCTCGAGAATTACCAAACAGAAATTGCCCTGCAACACGTCAATATTTTGTGCGTAACAGTGTTAATCATTCGATTGCTATGAACGCATATGTGCGGCCAATTTTAAATATAATACGTAGGGTATACGAATTCGAGTCTTTCAACGCACGAGATAATTAGTGCAAAATGTTCGGTGTACGAATATGAACTTAGAAGCATCGTAGCGATTGCAAAACGTCGCAATATTCGTACTAAATATCACGTGTCCGCGTGAACCGTGAAACGAAATCTAGAAACGCGTTACGCTCCTAAAATTGCTTAGCACTCGAACGGTTAAAAGTAGCTGTTGAAGTAAAACAGCTCTTCTGTAGAAAAACTCCCTATTGAAAAATATTAGAGTGTCGCTTCTACAGGCGTAATAAAGTAATAGGAAAAAAAACCCAAGACTTCGAAGTCGCAGCGTCTCGTCTTGTCGAAGGTCAAGCGTACCTGAAAAGGTTGACCATTGTTTTGTAAAACTGTAAGTGTCGAAGGCTGTCGTTTTCTCGACAGTTCGACGTGAAGAGTCGGTGCGGACAGGACATAGAAAGTCCTGGTACATTACATTCTCACATATAATCAAATATATATATATATCAGCTACTTTTTCCTAAACCCGTGTCTTTTTATTTAAAAACCGAAATAAGAAGAACCTGCTTCCATCAAAGCATAACCCCTTAACAGTAGCGAATAATTAACGCTGTCGAATGCAACCGTTACAAAAATCGTACAGCAATTTCGCAGCATATTTCCAAATCGGCTAAGAAGTCTCCTCCGTCTAACCACACCCGGACCGCTTTCTACACCCACCCCTTCGATCATTCCCCAAAGAAACATCTCGACGACGGAAAACAGGACTCTCCCTTTACAGACGGACGGTTGGTGCGCCTAAGCGCGATCGATCGCAGCTAATACGCGTGGAGATTCTTCGTTTGGAGCCCCGTAGGGAGACGGTTGGCTGGTAGGAAGGGCTAGCTTAAGTGGTAAATCTTGTCGGGACAAGACTGGCGTGGTTGCAGCGGTGGCAGAGATGGGCCCCTGGTCGACCAAAGTTGACGGTGGTTGGCGGAGAGCGCAGCAGGGACAGGAGTTTGCAAAGTTTCGTCTTAGCGGGCTGCATCTCGATCGAATTCTACGCTCTATTCCACCCCCGTGCTCTCTTCGCCTCGGAAGCGCATGCAGCCGAAGGCAGCTCGACCGAGAGAGCTAGCACACGCGTGAACGAGTTGACTGGAGTTGAGTGGAGCCGTGTCGTGGCTGTTGCCGGGGACGCGTGTGTTGGTACAAGGTTCGTCTTCGCGCTTCCCCATCCGAGGGAACGAGGTCGACTATAGAAAACAAGAGGGTTTCGGCGGCGTCGCTTGGCGTTCGTGCGGCGAAGGGATGCGCGTGTAACGGGCGTGCAGCATGTGCCACATAAGAGCGGGGAGGACCGCGGATACATAATGTAAACAGTTTGGGTGGGCCAAGCCTCGGTCACAAGTTTAACTTAGTTTGCTACATAGGTGGAGGGTAATTGCATTTACTCTGACGTCTGTAGCTTCTCGCCGCGCGATTTCGGCCTTCCCCCACTCGTACCCCGCCGCCTTCTCGCCGACGTGTCGCCTCCTCTTTCGACTTACCCCCTTCGCTCGCTAAGCGCCGACCCGCTTCGCTCCAACGAGTCGCGATCCGTGAACGAAGATTGCCGAAACTGCGAATACCGAGGGCTAACCGTGCCGTGCATCGTGATACGGCCAAAGCGCGTGAATCTCGCGACGCGACGCACTTCTGAGCTTTCTCCGGAGTAAGCTACTGCTTTCGTTCCGTTTAACGAGCTTCGATGAAGACGCGCACGTTCGCGACAAACTGGGTCGCGTGATTTGAAGCGACTACGAGATGCGCGATCTTCTGGTTTGCTTCGAAAAGGAGGAACAACGGCGGACGATCGTTAGCAACCGAACTGTAACACGATCGCTGCTCAGGTATTATCTAGTATCGTTGACTAAGTACAGGATAGACTACTGCATTTGTAGGGAGTATCGTAACGTGAGTGGTCAGACTAGGACTGCTATATTTGCCATCCGTACGCTCGGAAAAACGGTAAAATGTTCGGCATAAGAATCCTCGTGATTCCAACGTCGTAGCTACTTTCTTCAGCTGTAGGATAGCAGTCTAACAAGTCTCAATCGATGATTGAGCGAAAACAGCGGCGGAATTCTTGGGGATAAATGATAGATCGATTCTATAGGAGTCGCATCTTGAATTTGATCCTTCGGTGATCACATTTTTGATAACGTCGGAGTATTACGCGCGAAGAAATCAACGTTGCAATGGTAACAGGTCTGCTGCATGAGTTCGTACAATGATACTTAAATGAATATTGTTGGAAGAGCTCTTGTCGATCGCAAGAAAGTAGGATAAAGTACCCGATAATCGAGACTGAACCAATCGTCGACGCTTTGTACGATTTCAGCTATTAACAATCTAAGTTGTTGCTACGATAGATGCATTAATTTGAAACTAGAACCTGAGTGTGTGATTCAATTAATAGAAAGAATCGATGACTAGTTTAGCTACTTCAACCCTATTAAAATCAATCCAGCGATTCTACTGATCTAATCTCGTCCAGATTCTAATTAGCGAGTCCGTACAAAACCGGTTCACAAAGAAGGAGGAATCTAATTGAACCGAATAGAATCTCGAAGACCGCAGCAGGGCTAATAGAAAGCAGCTTGGAGCAATCCACGCTGGTAGCCCCGAGAAATCGATTTAGCCATCGCAACGAAACGGAAGAAGAACATAAAAGGTTCTATCGCTCGATAATGACAATCGGTGGCGGACCGACCGGGTGCATCGATTTAATTCCCCGCGATGCGTACGGTCATTTAGCAAAGCAAACCGCGCAAATTGCGCCGAGCAAAAGGCTATTCTGTGCGTTTCCGGTGTTCATTAGCGATACCCATGAGCAGGGGTTTCCAGAGCCGAGCCGATCGAGCGCGGCGGTACATCGACTCTCGCGCATCGGCTTCGAAAGCGCGCATCCAGCAACGAACGACATCGTCATCGGCCATCGGCTCCGCGTAATCCGTTATATTAGAGGACGCGTGCACGGTACCTACACGAGCGCCCATTTTGCGGTGCCGTGTAAACTGTCGGCCGATGACACACTGCCCTGTCAAATTCAGAGATTCCACCCAGCGCGACGGGGGGGGGGGGGGAAAGAAGCGGGGAAGCAGAGAAAGCTGGGCGGCTAGGCGAGGCGCGCGACGCGGTGGCGCACGCCAATTAAAAGTCGAGAGAGATGGACGCGTCTCTGCTGTTCGACCGCGCGCAAAAACGACCTGCCACCGTTCCCCTAGAATAAGAGACGTCCTGGTTCTTTGCTAGCTTTCGCGACGGCTCGTTAGCCCCGACACGCGTCATCCGGCCGAACGAGAATCCACCGCGAGGATTCACCTAATTCGAGCACGGAAAGTAAGTCGCGTGCGGGTCGAGCTTGCCTCGCCACAGATTTTGCGACTGTACTTTAAATTTACGTAAAAATAGGAACAAATACCTGATGGAACATGACTAAACATCTTGTATTAGACGTTGTATATTTACGAAGGTATAAATAATTTTATTTCACGTGCTACGCTCGTTAATATAAGTATAAAATTCAGCCCCGATCCCAGAAATTTTCTACGTGTCTTAGAATTTTGTCCACAAGTATGCGTTATTGTAGATTTGAATTTTACAGATCACGTATGTGTGGAACACCTGCGTCGCACAGTATTTAGTCACGATTCCATTGCTGTCTTCGTCTGTTCTAAATTATTACAGGAATGTCGAGTGCAATACCGAAATGGTAAGAGAGCGAGGCAGTCCTCCAAACGATCCTATATAAGAATGGATAGTCTATCCTATGCTTCGCCAATGCCTACGCTCCGGGGTAAAATCATCGACGCGGCTCGTCGAGGGTGATTTGTTTGGCGAAATTCAGATTTCCGGGGAGGGACGAGCGGAAGCCGGGCGATTTAAGTTCGCAAGGGTAGACACCCTCGGCCTACGAGGGCATTCGTTGTTTACCCCTGCGCACTCGTGCAGCCACTATTCGAATAAACAAACGGGACCTGACGTGTCTGGCAAAATGTCAACGTCGCGAAACGTGCAGCGGACGGGGCCGCGGAATTTCCCCAAAATTTCCCTCTCTTATATTTCCCGCCCCTGTGAACTCGAGCGTGAAATCGAACGGTGCCTCGCAAGCTCGCGCGAAACGGCGAATTTCGCCGATCGACGCGCGGAACACGCGAATCCCTCGTAGATCCGAGACAAAGTTTTGCGCGGCGACAATTTCTCTCGGCTGCTCGTTGCGTCGGATCATCCGTGGCGGAAAGTTTTCGCGAAACGATCGAACGAAGGGACGGTTTGCTCGCGAAACGAGAAGCTAAATGGTCGTTACACAGCGAGATCGTGGATGCATGGAGCAAAGTCTACGGCGACGCTCGCAGCGAGCAGCAGCGCGACGTCCTTTTTCTATGGGACGACTACGACGACGACGACGTCGAGAACGGGGCAAAGTACTCTCGAGAAGTTAAAAACGCGCAAAGTTAAAGCATCATATCTACTCGTAAGCCATCCACCGGAGTCTCTGCACCGACACGTCACCGGTGCACATCGCTACACCCCACTTTTATCGACTCCAAGCCACGCGAACTCGACGAACTGCGACTTTTCCATCCGAGAAGAAGCCCCACGCTTCCGCTGTAACTCGCTTCTCCCTTCGTAATTATTACGTTTGCCGAAGGAAACGACAACAATGCTCTCGAACGTCCGGATAACGACGTCACGAATTATTCGTAATCCGGAGGATTTCAAGTATCCGATTTTTTCCCGGATGTTCGAATATCCGCTGAATTTTACATAAGGTAGACGTACCGCGTACCGCTACTTTAAGCTTCGCGCGTTACTTAACTATTTTAGAACGTCCTTAAATAAAAAATCCTTCCAATTTGGGGCACAGCATTGTTCAACCGCTCCTTTATTTACGAACATTCTTTATACGTCAAATATAATGAATCACGTGCTACGTAATTGAAACTGTAAAACAAAATCCGATGTCGCTCGTACCGTCACTTGAAAAGTTGTCAATTAAATAAAAACACGTCTTACATATACGCATCAGTTTGTGTAACAGATATAAGATGAACAGTAAACGTATCACTGTTACTAAATTACGACACGCCGCATACTTAACACGTAAATACATTGGTCACGTTTTAATGTCCAACAGCTCGTTACGCTAAATCCCAGTCATCCATTAAAAATAGTACCAGATATCGCAATCAGTCTATCCCCAAACGTGCCGATTACCTAAATTATTTTATCGCCTACTCTACTCCCAATATTCTAATAACCGAATTACCCGGATAATCAAAAAATCCGAACCAAAGGCGAGCCCTGCTTTCGACGAGAAAGAAAGAAGTCGCATATGTCGGCGGAAGCAAACTTTTTCCCGCGAGAAAATCAACCGTCGCAGGCACGAAACGATCGACCTGCTTCGTCGACGTTTCGTCATCGACCAACTATTATGCGGCTGGTAATCGAGAACGCGCGTAATTACGCGGCGGCGTTTCATCGAAGCGAGATCAATCCCGCGGAAGAGGAAGGCGAGAATTAAGGGCGCACGACTACACGCGGGCGAAATGAGCCGCGGTTATTAAATGCGAGCGGTAGAACAACAACGCGTCGACATCGGCGACGTTTCAATCGTACGCGAGCGAGCGAACGAACGAGCGTAGAAATCGTTGGATTCGGGCTGGGCGCCAGTAGAAGAGGCGGGAGAAGAGGCAGCAGGCCTTAATCGGGCCACTCTTTTCAATTACACCAGCTCGCGTTTTCCCTCGCTTCGCTTATTTTCCCTGCTTCTCGAGGACGTTGCACCGATGCGCGTGCACCAGAAGCAAAAAGAGAAACACACGGAAGCTTATTCCCGCGGACGTTAACTCGATGCGTCGTCGCATTTATCCTCGCGGGCCTATTGAAAGCCGAGCTCCGAACACTGACAACTCTAAAGCCCGTGTCCCTCTCCCCGAGCGCGCGTTTATTAACCACAATACGCTCGCGCTTCGAGCAAGAAGCGGCAAGATCGCGCCAACGGAGAACAGACCCGTGAATCGCGTTTTTAAATCGTCAGGTTTCGCAGCACTCCACGCCTGACAATCCGTTCGCTGTTAACGGAGAAAAGACACGCGACTGCGATGTTCGTTCGTTGAATTCATTGTACGACCAGCCGAGGATCATCTTCGCGATGGAGAATCGCTTCGTTGACGCTACGGCTACCGGCAATTAAGGTATGCTTATTTGTAGATTGTGTTGTTTTTATGCAGCGGTATATACTTGTAAATAAGTTACTGTGTAAAGTATTTGGTTGTTCCAAAAGTTCTATTCGTTTTCTTATTGGATGTTAAGTGCTGAAAATTTGACGCACCGTGCAATTTATTAAAGAGCGCGAAATTATCGTGCTTTTACCTTTATCTATGTTTCGTAGTATCCTCGATGCCACTTTGTTGAAGCCTCGCAACACCATCTTGCCTAACGAAGCCGAAAACAACCTAATATTTGACCATTAAAAACAACCATTTTTGGACAACCTAATACCACATATATGTAGTTATATTTAGGTGTAGGGCCTAATTTGGTGGTTGCTTCTCGTTTTAAATATCCTAACTTCTACTATGCTTTGGATATTTTGGATAATTTTGATGAGCATATGCCTTCTGCGCTTTTTTGCACCTTTAAGGAATAATTAACCTATGAGTGCATGGAATAAGTATAGTTAAGCTATAAATGCATAGAAATCCGCGATCTACTTGTTTGTACCAAGGCGATTCGAACGATAGATACTCGAACAAATATGCACAGCAACGGGAACAAAGAAAACGTATGCTTGGTTACAAAGTAAAGCTACTATTCGCTAGTCATTTACGACAGAAAGTTAGTTAAACGATACTGTCTTTCTAAGATGCTACCAAGATTCTAAGCCAACGAATGTGTAATTAAAAGTAACGAGCGTTCAATGATTTGCCAAAGGGATGTAAAAAGCGAATGGTACACGGAATAATTAAGAATTTAAGGTAATATTAAGCTTCAATTTGAGCGCAGAAATCGATTTCGTCGACGATATTATTTCTCTTAATCGTAACAGGATTCGCGCCTCTAATATTCGTCGCGTAAAGTCCATCGCGATTCCGGTGTAAGAAAGCGGAATGGACAGCGAACGAAGTAGACCGTCGCTCTACTTTTGACGAATTGCATGAATGATTCATCCGTAGCGAAGCGACAATGACAAACGTTGTAAACGTGTCGAAAAGCAAGTGCACCGTGTCCCAGCTAGTCGTTCAGATTTCATTGTCACTCCATTTTGTTCTCGCTATTTCACTCGCCGACATTTTGGACGCCAGTCAAATGAATTCACCTACCCCATTGGTACAAATATTCCGGCTTCCGTCCTTCGCATTCTCTATGAACGCAATCAAAGCGCAAAATTTAAATTCCCCTCTTTAACCCGTTGCTCCACGATTATTTTATTACCTACGTATGATAGGGTTACCGGCGCGCTGCTTTTGTATCGTTTAACGTACGAGTTATTTAAATATTGTTGGCAACTTTTATTTAACCCTTTGAATACTGTTGGCGCCTATCACATTTTTGGAAGCTAACGATTAGCGCCACTGGACACTCGGCAAATGCTATCAGAGTTATTGCAAAGCTCTTTGCTTCTATCAGACGTGAGCGAATTGTGACTCGAGATGTGTTGAAGACTTACATATATACTTTTTAAAAAATGCGTATTAAAGAGATGCGATCTTTCGCAGCGTCGGTCGTCGTACGTCACGCGCAGTATGTTACTTTCTCTAGCTAACAACCACAGTAACAATATTGATTTCTTCTCACGAAAGCTAACTATTATCAAACCCAAAATTCGTAATCTCTTATGCAACACGTGTGATTCTAATTGAAACCTGAATTCTACATACACACATGTATCTTTATGTCATAATATAAGCTTGTACAAAAAATGGGCCACCTGACCTGTTTACGAATGCGTAAATAAATAAGTACGTATCAAAATCTGCCGTAGCCAAAGGGTTAATCGTACGAAAGAAATGAAAACGAGCGTAGAATGTTAAACCGAATATTTCAACACCGGTCCTTTGACCGAGCACGGGTACGATTAGCGACAACAGAGCTCTCGTGAATTTGCAAGAAAAGGCAACCACGAAATTGCCTCTAGGAATAAATTTGCCGCGGGAAATTGGGAAAAAGAGATGCAGCAACTTATTCCCCGGGAGTTGTATCCGACAAACGATTAATTATATAAAAAAAAAAAAAAAAAAAAAAAAAAAAGAAGGAAACCCAGGGAACACAGGACCTCGTCGGTCCGTTTGAGCCCCGCGACGCCGTGTTTCCCGTCGAACAAACGTTCTTAATTAACTATCAATTCTCCGGGATTCGACGGTGACCCAGATTCGTGGCTGAATGCCGCGTAACGAACCCGATGGACCGACCCCGCGTCCGACCCCGTCCCGATCCACGGACCGAACGGCAAACACAAAAAAAAAAGGGGGGGAAGGAAAAAAAGAACGAAAGAAAGAAGAGACACATATTAAGCCGGGAATTGGATGCGAGGAGGAAAAGTTATTTTGCAGCGAATGGTAATTACTCTATCGCATTAATGGCGGCGCAGGCCGATTGTTCGCGCGCCGCCGGCGTCGAGATCAGACAAATCGTTGCGTTGAGAATATTTCGCCAACTCGATTCGCGGGTCGTAGGGCAAATTGCCGTGCTATGGATCAGTTAAGAAGCTAGACTTCAATGGCGACGCGATACGACAGAGAGTTGACGATGAAATTCGATGAAAGATACAAGTTACCGGTACTTTACGAGACGCGATTGTTTGTCCTCGTACTATATATCCTGGCAAAAAGTTTTCGGCTAAAAGCGTTAATATAAAGGTAGCTAAACGCGCTATTGTTTTAGTAATGCAACGTGCCATTGCATAATTGTGAAACCTAACAGAGAATTTACAGACAACACGGAGCAAAATCTTATAATAGCGTATTGTAAAAAACAATTCTATTTAAACGTTGCGATAATCTCGCGATACGAATGCTACAAAGCGTCAAAGTAATCGTATTGGTGCGTAGCAGTATTAGAAAACATTAAGTAAAGTATCGTTTCATTGTTACCTAGATTTATTTTCCTCGCTGTGTTTTCTTTGCCATCGTAAACGATTCATTTTATTCCCTTCCTTTCCCCGTTTATTTCACGTTATATTTACGTAATCTTCCCATATGGTTTTTTATTCGCGGAGCGGCATTTCGCAGCTAAAAAATGTTAACGTTCTTTCGTTAGTTGCACGTTCTCGCGTTTGACCGGAAACTTTTTGCCACGGGTAGCATAAGAATCCTTTGCGTCGAAAGAACTTTGTTGTAAAATCAGTTTATTATATAATACATTAACGTATTACATAACAATGGATTCGCGTATACAGTCTATAATGAAATAAGAATAAGTAAAGAGCTATAAGATACTTTGAACTTTCTGCCTTGCACGCAGCGACAGTGACAAGTGTGTCTTTCGACTCTCGGCTATTAAACTAAACCACAAGGGCGAAAAACCAAAACCCTTGTCCGCATCACGGACAACCCCTCCACAAGGCACGGCTTAAGATGCCTGAAAGATGCGAACCATAGGCCGTCGATGCTTGACACATCTGGCATCATCGTTGCATTCCAACAAACTTAACTTAAAGCTACCCCAAATCAAAAGCGTTGCGCGACTTCCGAAAAGGTTAAGAACCACTGTCGCGTGGATAACCGCGGCAAACCAGTCGAAAATCCGCCGCCGCATTACCAGCTGATGCATCCAGCTGCGATTGGATCACCTTAGACGAACGATGGACGGTTAGCGAATAGATTCGCGAGCCCGCAAATGCACGCACAGTTTCCCCGGCTGATTTCCCATTAAGCCATTAGAGCGGTTTTCAACTGGAACGGACACGAGACTCCGTTTATAGACGGTAGCCCCGGCAAACCTATTTCTCCGCGTTTCCATCCGCTTCCTCCTCGTCCGTTATTTCTCGAAATATCGACTGCCGTCGGGCCTCTCTAACCCCAGGAATTATTCCACGTTTTTTCCCCCCCTTCACCCCCTCGGTCGTTCGTTAACGAAACAATTTTTGTACCCAATAATTCCGGTGGAACGCCATTTTATAATAAAAACACTTCACTGCCTGACATTTCAATTGCCCCGCGTACGGAGCCGGATTTAGCTGCGGGCTAATTAGGCTAAAGCTAGGGGCAGCAATCGGCAATAGGTTCGCGTGATTTTCGAAATTGCGCACAGATTAAAACGAATGCGAGTCGAATTTTCTTTGCGCTTCTAATTTCCTATGCAACGAGCGTGGGGTTAATCCGTTAACCGGGTTACTTTTTAGTCGGAATCTTTTTCATACGCAGAAGTCGAAATTAATAAGACGGAAGTGATACCGATTGGGGGAATTTTAACTGCAGCGAATGCAAGTACAAAGTAATCAGCTTACGTTACAAGTATAATAATGCTTTGGAAAGTAATGAATTACTGAGAAACTGAAGCAATCCATTCAGAATGTTGGTAATTCAATGAACGAGTTTCCTCGTTATTCCCGGGTAATAGGTTAAAGGTCGATTTACATTATCCGATCAGACACGTTCCCTTTTCGACGAATGCAGTTGACGAAAACCGTATACCGTTCTTCTTTTCATCACGCTGCATTCGCCGGATACGAAACGTGCCGGAACGAATAATATAAATCGACCTTAACACATTGTTGTCGGGACACGTACAAATACGTTTTTTTTTAGACTAGTGGTGGTTTGCGGGACACGTAAAAATACGTTTTTCATTGTTTGCTGGTTGAAATCGAGTCTCGTATTTATACGGGTTTTTTTAAACGACAGATTATGTTACCGTCGCGTTTGTGGCAGTTCCAAAACACGCATACTTGTTATATTGACATACTGCTTTTGTTATTTATCGCGTTACGCGGTCTAATTTCTAATTTCTTACGCGGCGGCTAAAATATCGCCCGCGCCAGGCTCGATGCCGCGCGCGAAATGTCCCGACAACAATGTGTTAAGAAGCTGGCGATACGGTCTACCCGTGTAAATATTAGCAAAGAAAATCATAGAAAGGATACGATCGCGCTGAATCTATCAAAGGGACAAACCGCGTCCATTCTAAAGTATCGGCGCCGATGGGAATAGAGTGGTCGGACAATCGCGACAAAACGAAGGCGGCCGTATCTCCATTTATCCGAACGTTTGGCGAAGCGCACGAGCGAGCGAACGGGACAACAACGATTCGGTCCATTTTACTTATCTACGCGATGCGTCATGTACCCTTTCAATTCTGCATGAATCGCGTGTGCACGCGCGTCGCGGTTCCTACGTACGCGGGGACAGGCAGGTAGGCTGCATACATATAAAATCTGGCTGGCGCGAGATAGAGATAGAGATAGAGCTAGAGCTGGAGCAAGAGCGAGAGCGAGAGCGTAGCGCGTGTCGAGGTTCGGTGTGGCCGTAGTAGACGTGTGTCGGGTTGCACGCGTGCTTCCGCGTTACCGTGTTGCCATACAGAGCTGACGATGCGTTTAATTAAACCGGCTGTCGCCCGTCTCTTGGCATTGTTCCCCGGGCCTGAAAAGTTCTGTCCTGGACCACCGCCCCATTGTTAAGCACAAGCTCTCGTTTGCGCGCCCGCCGCGCGCACTCCGCTCCCAACAATACCCTGTTATTTGTTGCTCATTTGACGGACAACAGAAACATATCAGTCAGTCGCTCTCCCCCACTCGCCCCGCAGCCTTCGTCATTTCGATTTTCGTCCCGTTTCGACGAGCAACGCCGCGCGTCTGCTGCCTTTTCTCCTCGCCGTGTATCGTTCGTTCAAACATTTTTTTTCCTTCTTTTTTTTTTGTTTTTCCTCTCCATATCCGCGTCTGGTGCCGCGATGCAGCTTTCACAGAATTGCGTGCAACCGTGGCGCAATCTGCCCGACGATAAGATAAATTGCGTGCGTACGCTCGGAAAATTAACAGCGAACCTCCGCCTGGCGCACTTTCAACTACTTCTCTCTGTCTGTCGTTTCACTCGATTTTATACTCGAAACGCATTCGCGTACTTGCATTTTAGCAGCGTCGTAAAGCTACTCTGCCGCTTGCTCGAGTCTTACCGTTCTCCGTCGCGACACTTTCTAAACTTCGAAATCTTGTCATCCGTCGCGGATACACGCTTGCCCGACTGCGGGACAGCTGCAAGTTTTCGCCAACTGCGAACACGGTCCATCCGTCGAGGCACTCCTCGTGTTTGTAAAACAACACGCTGGGCGCTTGATCCCACGCTTCGCTCCACGGCTCCTCGCGAGCAGGACAAGGGCGGATTTAAGTTTCCGTTGTCTTACACTGTCCTACATATTTGCTATTCTTTAGGTAGCTATAACTTCTCGTTGAGACGGTACCGGTACGCGAGAAATAGGCAACGAATATTTTGTTCGATTCGCGATGATCAATCGAGGGACTCGCGACAAAGTCACTCGTCGAGTTTTAGAACTTTAATACGGAGCTTCGCGATCCGGTGATTTAATTGGGAACGCTTATTATTCTCCGTTACAGTTGTTAGACTGCGGAATTTGATGCATTTGTGGGAAATTTAAGTACGTAAAAAGGTACGGAATGCAAATGGTATTAGGAAATGGAGAAAGTATTGGGAATAAAATACAGATTAGGTATACGTAGCATTTAAAGGGTGAAACAAGCCCTTTTAGGTCTCCGGTTTCTAGCTTTATTTATCAAAATCCGAATTTGCGTAAAGATCCGCAGTCCAGTAATCGCAAATCACGTCTCGCCGCTGCGCAACGAGACTAATCTTTAGGTTGCTTTATTATCGAACGTAAGTTCTTTGATATCTACGAGAGAAAAAGAAAACAATAAACATAAGAAGTCTCAATACGTTGCAGCGTAACTCTGTGTATGTACGCGAATATGTATAACGAAGGTTTTCCTATAAAAAGAATCGATGCGTCTTATCGAACGATCGTCCAACTTGCGAGAGCATTAATTATACGTCCTTTGCGAGTCCAGCGATATAAAACAATAAAATGGATACAACGAAGCGCGGACGGCGGGTTTTTTTCGTAGCCTCGATTAAAGGTTCATTCGAAAGCGCGGAGGAAAGCGAGGGAAAATGGAAGGACGCGGCGATGACCCCGCGGTTCTATTCGGCAAAACAAAGGGAGCGTAAATTCGACGGGACAGGTTCTGGGTCCGGGGAACTCGTCAGCGTCAATTTCGTCGGTGGCCGGAGCCGAGTCCAGGCAGGGGAGGCCGCCGCGTGGCCAATAATTTGGGATCACGCGGATTAAGCCGTTCAATTTCACCTCTGTACGTGACGCGCATTCGGCCAGCCGCCTCGTAACGAACCGAATGCAAACCTACTCGCGCGTAAATCTTCTCTCGCCAAGACAAACACGCACGCGCGCTGCGGTATCTCGCGATACCCCGTTGCCCTTTTCATAACTTCCTGAGTAGGCATCGGGAGGGGATGGAAAAATTGGTCGCCAACTACTTTCGCTCGTAAAAGTCCGAGCGTTTCAACTTTTATCGCGCGGCCCCGCGATTCATTCGCGCTACGGTGCCCCATTCGAAATTCCCGCCAAAGAGTCGTAAACTTTGACCGTGGACGAATACTAAAATTCATGCGATCCCGAGAGAAGTAGCCAACCTTCTCTTCCTTTGCAGCAAAGAAAGGAGAGAAAAACGCGCTTCCTCGTTGGCTAACAATGGAACGCGTAACAGAGGCTCGAGCTAAAAGAACTCTTTGGCAAAATTAAAATACTCGGCGAAGTATATTGCGCGCTCCCGACGCTTTCTATGCCGTATTTTTTTTGTATTATTTGTTTACTTTAATCCGTGCCCTTCGGCTTCGGGTGACTTCCAGTTATGTACGTCGAGTTGCATTCATTCTTACAAAATCGCAGCCTATTCACGCTTTCCCCTGCTGCTTCTGCCAAATCAGATATTTAGACCTAAACCCATACCTATTCCCATATCTATATGTATATATAGTTTTGCGTGAGATCAGCTTTCTTAACGTAACTTTACACCGATTCGTGAAAGCTCGTTCAAAACTCATAAGCTCCTTCGTAAAAACGTAGCAACGTTAATGTTAACCTGCCGGTGGATTTACATTTGCCTAACGACATACATCCTAGAAGATTATTCTCGCATCGAAAGGAAGAACTTTCGCCATTACCCAATAGTATAAAACACGCATCGCTCGAATCACGTACGCTCAAGCAAGATCTAAAAAAAAACAGTCGACCACGTGCGAAAGAGAAAAGATGCGGCCAACGTGCAAAAGCGTGCCAAAAGCGCCAACGTTGCCAGATGAACGACGAAACAAGAAAACAGCGTGGATAAAGAGGAGGAGGAGGAGTTAGAAACGCGAAGATCAGCTTCCTTTATCCTCCCTTTCGACTAGCAATCGCAGACGCGTGCGAAAGCATACGCAAGCCGGATAGAAGGATGCATACAGGATGTATTTTTCCGCGGATAGTGCACGATTCGCGCGCCTTTTCTGCGAACGGTCGCTCGAAACTCGACGAAATTTATTCGTCTGCACAGCTCCTTAAATCACGCCCCCGGTTCTCTCCGCTAGCGAGTTGCTAGCACTTCCGATGGCTCGGGTGCTGCGAGGAGCTGCGACACCCACGTGTCCCAAGTCCCAACTCGCGATGCACCCTTTCGCTGTTTCCCTTCCCTCGCCCTACCCGCCCAAAGGGTTACCAAGACACTTGGAGCGTAGTCCGGGGCAGCGGCCGACGCTTCTGCTCCGCGGGGAACAGCGGCGCATATTTTATTTTCCAAGCCGGCTGCATTGACAATTTGCACCGGCGTTATGTAAATGCAGCGTCACGTACGCGTCCCGCGCCACCTCTCTCTCTTTCTGTTGGCGAAGAATAGAAGAGAAGGGTGGCGAAAGGAGACGGAGCGGCAAAACAGGCGCGGAGGAAAGAAGAGAAGCGGAGGCGCGAAAGTTTTGTCGGGTGTCGATCGTTCGGAAAAATGCAGCGGAACGCTCTTCGACAATGCGAGCTCCTGCTGCGAGGACGCGGCCCGTTCCTGACATGTCTCCCTTTCGGCGAACGCTTTTAGCAACCGACTCCGCGTTTCACCGTCCCCCGGAGGGATGCCAAACGATTGAAACGTTTTCAAGAGGATACTCGAGGGACACGCCGGGATCCTGCGAATCTTCCAGCCGCTCCCTCGCCTGGAAACGATCGTTTCACCCGATTCAAATCCACCTTTTTTGCACTCCATCAAACGCCAGATATCCTGCGGCTTGCGGCGGAGCTTCGGGTGACTTCGGTTTAATTAGCGGAAGTTAGAATTAAAGAAAGCGGAATGGGATTGAATTGAGTAGAATTTCGAAGACCGCGGCAGGGTTAAATATTAGGGGTAGAAATTAGTTCGGTGCTTTTGCGTTGAATTAGTCAACTAAAAACATCTCCATCGTATTTCGAAGTAGGAGTTATTCAAGAGCAATTGCTTTAACCACTTAGTATAGGCAAATTGAAGGCGTGACTGTAGAGTGGATTCATTTTTCCGCTCTCGAATAATAATTATCGATGCGAAGGTTCGCGCGTTCTCTGCCGTGCTCCGCAGGTTCGTCGCAATTTAATCGTGGATTCGGACGAAAATTTGCCTCGGTTGATATTGCAAATTACGGATATACGTGCAAATAAATATGCAAAATATGTCGGGCGACAGGGAGCGCGCGGAGAAAATTAAAGAGAGGCGGGAGGAAGAGCGAAATAAACGTTAGGAAAAAAGGACAGCAAGAGAGAGAGAGAGAGAGAGACTTGTAACGAGCGGGAGAATATGTTAATCTCGAGACCGGTGCTATACATATGGAAATGACTAGCGCGGAGTCAGCGAGCGGCAATGCGTCGCCCGACATTTTCTTTCAGCAGATTTGCCTGGAAAAAGCCTGGAAAGCTTCTTGCGCGAGGATTTTTCCATGAAGCTCTTTCAGTTTTCGGATCGGATCCCGCTGCGCCTGCGGCTGCGGCTGCGGCTGCAGCGAGCAACCTGCCTGTAATTTTCGCAAAACAAACGCCGATTCCTCCGCCTACAGATTTTCTACTGCAAGTGCCGCCATTTTCGAGTAACTCGAAATTCGAACCGAACTGAAAGCTCGAAAGATTCGAAGAGGTCGAAAGAAATCGAACAGTTCAAAAGAAGTGGAACAGTTCGATGGAAACCGGGGGACTCGAAAGAAATCGAATGGTTCGACAGAAATGAAGCAGGTCGAACATATTTGCAACATCAATAATTGTATCGCTTCGAAAGTTAATGTCTCTCGTCCTGGCCTTACAAGAACTCCCTTCAAGACTAATCTACGATTACGTGATCAACGATTACGATACTCCTGCATACGTATAAATTGCTCGGCCCTTTTTCGAACCGTTTTCGATTTCGATTCGCCTTTTTCGAATATTCAACATCGCTGTTTTCCGCGCCGCCGGAACGACAACGACGAATAATTAGCGGGACATTGGGTAATTACTAATTTGACAGGAATCGAGCAGCGGATCGTTTAATTACCGTCCGGATAATCGACCACGCCGGCCCCGGCAAATTTCAGGGCCGAACGAGGATGAGATCGTTGCGGAGAGGCTTTTGAAATTTTTTTAAAAGCTTTCCTTGGTAATCCGTGGGCGAATAAAGGAGGCGGAAAGGAAGCTCGGAGCTGGCGCAACTTTCGCCCAAGTACCACGAATTATCAGCGATATTCGGCAGTTCCGTGCAAGAGCGTAAAAGCGGAAATGCGGTTTCCCCTTTGGCTCAACTTTTTCGCCGTCGCTGCTCGCTTTCCTGCCCTCTCGACTCCACTACTACTACTTTTCGCCTACCCTTCGCGTCGAAAACCGACTCGCCTCTTGCGGACCGGCCACTCAGATCGATCCTAACCGGACTCTCGTCCACGACGATTTTCCAACACGCGTCGCTCGCATTGGTAACCCATACGCTGACGTTTCCGTTTTCCTCGCGGAAAGAACGCTGGGTAGCGAGATAGTTACCGTCGTTTTACGTATACTCACGGTTGTTTATCGAATCTCAGGGGAAAGAGCACACTGTTAAGCAGCCTACAGACGCATGCAACGATGCAAGAGATGGATTCGAGTGATTTGCTCTCGCGTCGCTGGCAAACACGCCGAAGCTGCAGCATTTTATAAACCACTAACTCAAACCCATCGCTTGCATCGATTCCTGCATCAGCGTCTGTAGGGGCCTTCGGTGGCAGACGGCGCGATTGTAATCCCTTTGAGTTTCTCGAAGGAAAGTCTTGACAAAAAGAATGACACCTTGAGGAAAGAATGCTAGCGTATGGGATACTAGAGACTCGCGGCAAACCGTTGCATCGTTGGACCTTCGTCGCGATGAAACGAAACGAAACGAAAGGAAACGAACAGAGCAACGAACTCTGATAGCTACTAAAATTCCATTACCGCCTGCAATTGGCCTGGCCGTGTCCCAGAGACGCGGAAAAGCATTGTTTACCGGCTACACGGATTTTTTCGAAAGCCGAGTGTGGAAACGTCAACACCGATGCGATAAACACTGATAAATAGACGGCGGATTTTTCTAATAATACGTTAGATGTACCGGGAAATAACCCACTACTTTTTCTTAATGGAGTAATGAGGTTGCTTTATCGAACGATTAAATTTTCTTTCAAATACGAATCCGTAACTTGGTTGAGAAATACTGTAAAGTATTACAGAACGATAGCAACTGTATTTAAGGCGGAGTGTATATTGAATTTTGTTAAAGGTAAACGTTGAGTTGAGGCAAAAAAGTTGTTCATTACCATCCCACTATTTGCACTCCAATGGGCTATTCCGTCTAAATAAATAAATAAACAAATAAATACTCGAATACTTTCTGCCAGCGCCGCCGTTATTTCGCTAACCTTTCACTCTTTAATATCCCGCCTCATTATACGCGCGAAGCTTTACAGTTCCCATCGGGGCGGTAAAATTTGCAGCTAGCTTTTCGGAAGCATCGATACATACACGCGTGCCCTCGACTGGTACGTGTGTACACACGTGCGCGCAGCGAGCAAATGGAACACGTTCGTGCACTTCGAGCGACAGGATACACTCGCTTCGGCTGTATAGCGTATCGACGTCCTCCCGCGACAGCAAAAATATCAGCCCTTTGTTTTTATATAGAGTGCCTCTAACCCTCTCGTATGTATCTAACCCCCGCACCGGTTCGGCTAGTGCCGTCTCCGGCAGCCTGCAACGGCATTTCATCCCTCTTCGTAGAACTCGTAGAACAGTGCACGCGTGCTTCCTATTTTCTACCCTTCTTTCCCATCCCTTTTCCCACTCCCGTTCCCACTTTCCTTCCCTCACTTTCTCCTGCCACAGCGGCAGCGTCGCGACGCGGACCGATGCTGGTCGTCGCGTGCAAGTGCGGAAGTTCGAAACAATGTTTCACTGCGGGGTGTTTGGAATCGAGAGAGGATCGAGGGGGTGAAAAAGCCCCGGGCTCTTTGCAGCTCGATAGCGTCTCCGCACAGTTTACGGATAACCGTTCAACGGCGTCGGATGACGCGAACGGTCGCGCTAGTCGTTATTTAAAGGTGCCGGAGTGTGCTCCAAGTTCGAAACGAGAGACTCGCTTTTCGATTCCGTACGACGAGAGAGCTTCGAAGGAACCGAGAGACTCGAAAGAATCGAGTAAGTTGAAAGAGCCGGAGGCTAGGTAGAAATTTAAGAGCGATTTAGGGTGACAAAAGATCGAGCGTTTCGAGTGATTCAATTTTGACTAGAATATATATTATCGCGTGGAATTTACCGTGCGCAACGCTGCTCTATTTTAAACATTTTTAATTGCCGTCCAGAAAATTGTTCGTAAGAAGAACCGTAGCAAATTTCTACTTTCTTATAACATTATTATTACAATATCGATTACTCAAGTATTCGTCTAATCCTAAAAGTGTATGGTCGTCTTATACTTCGTATCATTTCCTTCTTCTCGTTTCTTTCATTTATTTCATTCTCTGTATATGTACGTGTACTCTTTGTCATTCCTCGTTATCGTACTCTTTCTTTTTTCGAAATGTACCTTGCCCGTTACTAACCAGACAAATATTTCAATTGTACACACTAATAATATCTTTCAAACTACTCGATTTCTTTCGAGCTACTCGAATCGGTTCGCTGGTTGAAACCGAGTCTACCTCGTTTCGTTTCATTCTAAAACGCCAGCGGTTATTCGCGATGGCGAGCGAAACTTCCGGTCCCGCGAGTAGAAAGGATTGGCGGGGTCGAATTTTAATAGCGGCATATCCGGCACGAGGCTCTTTAAGCCGCGAGACGGCCGCGGCCCGGCTTGCTTTAATTAAATTTTGTTTTCGCTCTCGAGAAACTTCTTCTCGCTGCTTCTTTTTTCGAAACCCATTAAAACTTCCCTCACTCCTTTCGCTCCGGCTTTTTAATTCCCTTTCATTTGACTTCTTTGCGGTCGCTGGCCCACGCGACCGCCCGCCGCGCTTGCACAAGGTATCCGAGACGTTTCCGGCCGCGAGATTAAAATGAAATCATTTCGCTGAGTCGTCGCCCTCTTCCCTCGTTCCCTCTGCTTTACTCTCGTCGATGCTCGATAATACCCGAACAAATAGATCGCAACGCAACGGCGCGGCCCGGAAAATTCTACCCCCGGCGCGGAGCTTTAATTAAATTCGACCGCGTAATGGGAATTTCTCGCTAAAAAGTTGCGCAAAGTTTAACGCGCGCATCTAACGGTGTTCCGATAAAAAGATCACCCACCTCTCGTTCGCCTCTCTTCGATTCGACAAAAACCCCACGCAGACGGTCGCGCGTCGACTTCAACTAAAACATCTGCATAAGTTTGCAACGAATCAAAGCCTGTCACGCGCAGAAATATTCACAGCTGCGATTCGAACCGCAAGATCGTTATCTGAATCTCAAACGAATCCTACGATAGGTGTTGCATCGATGAGAGAGTATCGATGCTTTCTTTCGACGTTGGCCGATCGATAGTACAGAAGGTAAAAAGCGGTGGGTTGCTTTGAATATTGAAAGTTCAACGCTGAATCTTTGCGACAGACGAAGCATCGTTCATCGATGCGTTAGGTGTACAAATTAATTTCATACCTTTTCGCAACATTCAATTGTATATTCACGGAAAATCAACTACAAATTGAGAGATCAAAATTGTCTCCATCCCGGGCGACTTTTAGCAAAAATCCCATTTTAGCAAAAAAAGATGACGGCTTTAAGTTAATGTAAATTTCAACACTTTAAATGTAGAGGCACCGAATTAATTTGTACGCCTAACCGTTTTGTTATCCCTGTACAAATTAACCCCTCGCCTTATAATAACGAATCAAACGTGTGGTATATATTATGCTCTAAACGCAACAACGATGCACCGTGTTTGCGATAAACTTTAATTCTAACTGCAACAATAATTCTAGTACACGAGATTAACGATTATCAAGTATGAGGTGCATGTAACAGGCCACTGTTTTGCATGCAACAGAATATTACAATAATAACAAGCTACCGCTACGTAATCCTTAAAAAATTCGTAGGTCAAGGGGTAAACACAAACGATACGTAATTGCTCGACGATATTCTTACATCCACGCATCGATATTTCCCCGCTTTTTGCAATCCATATTCCTCAAGCTGCGCGCCCCTTTCGGATCCTTTCGCTCTCGTTAACTCTTTAAAATAAAGGTGGCGAATGACGCGGCTGACTGTCAAGCGTGAAGGGAACGAAGAAAGGAGACGAAAGAAAAGCTGCACGCGGTAGATACGTGTGCATAAATATGCAGAAGGCACGCGCGCGATTGCTCGCCCCCTCGCGTGTACTAAACGACGCTGCGGAACATCGCATCCCTTGCAATGTAGAGCTCGCGTGATTTACGCCCCGGTACGTGACTTCCTGTTGACGCGATCCGTTCCCGTCGATACCAGCCGGCTCTCCTCTGTCGGCCGACGCAGCGCGCCCGACAAAGTACCCCCCCCCCCCCCCCCCCACTGACAGTCTGTAAATAACGAGATGTAATCGAAGGAAGAGGACCAGCCACCCTCTTCGCCACGCGCGCCGCACGGTATCCAACTTTCGCTAGCCTTCAGAGAAGCGGCTTGCACCGATAACAACGCGTCTCGTCGTCGGGCAACTCTTTTGTATTCGACGCCTCGAAAAGCGAAGAGGTCGGGAGAGATGCTCTCATTTGGAGCGCGTCGGAAATGTTTACAAAGTGGGGCAAGCGTAACGCGATTGGGGATGTCTGTGATAGATAAAAGTGGCGCGTTTAAGGCGCGGCAGATTGCTTAACCCTTTCGCCAAGAACGGGTATACAGTCAGTCGCGAAAGTCTGCCGTTCGTCCGCGACAAGAAAGCGGGCAACTGTGGCGGCTCTCCTGCACTCATCGCCGGAGGAACATACGAAATAGGACTTTGTCGAAAGCACTCGCTCCAACTACCTCGTCCATATACAGGTATATACCGCCTTCAACTTTCAACTTCCCTTTTAATATCCCAATGGCTAATGTTCTAGGTTTTTTGCAAATTTTATCCTAGATTAACTCCACTACCGTCAAGCGGTTCACACTTCACGCAGGTAATACCAACCCAACCCATCACGTTCCTCCGGTAAGGTGGCATTAGCTACCAGCCACGGTACAGCCCGTCCCCCCTCAATAGGATCTCGACAAAAAAAAACCTTCCAGTATCCCAGTGTCTTCAGTAAGCAATTTGTGAAAAGATAATAAGCGTTCAAAACGATTTACGAACGCGAGCGTATTTAAAATTTAGAAAGCGTACTTACACAGACTTTCCCGACTGATCGTGCGTAACCGCTTCCAAATTAATAGAGATGAAAAAGTGTGTAGGCATCGAAACCGCGTCTAGCTTTAAAATTGAACGCCGCGGAGGAAAGATTAATCCAACGCGAAACGTCGGCAACCGTAGACAGGCCGAAACTAAACTAAATCTCAACTGCGGTGTCTCTCTGCGCGACTTCGGCTGTTTACGCGCCCGTTCTCTCGCGTTACGACGTCATAAATTTGTTAGCCCGCGCGTTAACCGAGTCTCGTGAATCACAACACGCCATCGCTGTTTTCGTGACTTTCCCATCGCATCGCGTCGCGTCGCGTCGCGAAGCTGCGCCGCGACCGACGATTCCGTGCGCGTTTTAAGTTCGTTGCCCCTTCCTCGCCTATTCCTTTGGACTCTGGTCATCGACCAAATGGCTCGCCGACGAAACGGAGAAAACCTCTGGCAGTTTCCAAGACTCGAATCAAAAACGGGGTTCGCTTTGTCTTCGCGCATTGTTGCACGATTCGAAGCCCCGTGAAAGGAACGAAACGCAATTATAGAGACGGAAAGACAAAAGGGAGCGCTTCGCGAGACCAGTTTCGCCATCCGAGAGACCCTCAACGAAAAAGCAACGCTGTACTGGGTTAAGATGCCAATTACCCAAACGCACGCCAACGTTCGCCGGCTCTAAGTTCGCCGCCAACGGAACGCCGTCGCTGGAAAACGGCAAGAGCTGTGCCTTTTTCTAACGACGAGAACGGACAATTACCGTTGAGACGCTGCAGAGGGAATATTCGAGGACGGAGAGGGGCTTCGGCTTGCGGGAAACAAGAATTTACGTCTACTCTCCGGTGTCTTCGTTTGCTCATCTAATAAAGCGAATCTCGCGCGCGGCTTTCGGATCGTTACCGGTGCACGGAGCAACGGAAGCTAATCCGACCAATTAGCGGCGTGCCTAAATTGAATTCCGAGTCGATTCCGAGCGCCCAGAATCGTCGCTTCGAATGTTTTTCGATGTCTCCGTCGAGAGACTCTCAGGTGGAATATTTCTTCCGCGAAGCAGGCAATCTTTCGGCGCAAAATAAATACACATGGAAGAGGGTGCGAAGAAACGAAAACTAATTAGAGACGGATTTAAGTATACGATAGGTATTGGATTGGCCAAAAGGTTTTGCCGCATTTTAACCCCTTGCCGTGTCATGACTAGCTACACTCGTGACGAATATTGTAACTTAAACAGAACGAAGATAAACTGTAGAGTAGATGCAACAATTACTGCCACTTTCATTTTAGAAGTTACTTAACCTACGAATCGTTTCGGTTTGGAGCACAACATTAGCTAACGTCTCTTCTATTTATGATGATTTCTTTGTACGTTAAACACGATGTATTGCGTCCTAAATCATTGAAAATATATAACAAAATCCATCGTCTCTGGTGCTGTCATTCGAGAAGTTGTCACTTAAATGGAATTGATCCTCGCGTATATTAGCGCGTCGATTTGTATGACAAATAGAAGATAAATCCTAAACGCACCATCGCCTTTATTGCGTCGTAAAAATTTCCATACTATCTACTTGCAGTACGTTAGTCGCGTTTTTATGCTCAAACGACACATTCGCCTGCTACTACTTCGCTTTTAAATATTAAATATAAACACACGTATGCAACGTCCATGCGTCGTTACGTAAAAATGAACGTACGTTATTTAGCTGTTAAAGCGACGATTATAGAGACGTTAACGGTACGCGGGACATCTACCCAACGTATCGGTATTCGTAACTGCGTTTCCGAATTTGTCCCACCGCTGCTGGCAACTGTCGCGGTTGCCGAATTTCATCCCGATGGAATAAATACGAGAAGCGGCGTCTAGAAACTGCCGGCGGAGAATTGCCGCTTTATAGAGTACGATCTTGTTTTCCCGAGGATGCAATATAACTCGGCGAGTAGTAGCGGCAGTTTTCATTTCAGGAATATTCTTCATTAAGGTCGGCTCTCAAAGTTGGAAGCGAGCCGCAGCCGTGGCACGATAATGCCGCCATCCGCGAGAGATGGGACTACCACCAGGACGTAGAGAGGACGTTGATCAGAGCGTCGTAAAGTTTCGGAATGAAAAGCACGCTTGATAACGTCCGTGGGACAAGAAACGCGTACAGTCTTTCCCCACGACGACGTCACGTCGTCGTCGTCGTCGCGACGTCGTTCGCTCGATCCCCAGGCCGATGGCTAATTAATATCTGCTGGCCATCGCTATCGATCCTCCTTAATACTCCGAGGCAAGCAATCGCGTTACGCGATTCTCTCCTTCTCCTTCTCGGTCTCTTCTGCTTCCTCCAGACTCGTTAATCCGATACTAGGGATCGTCAAACTTTCCGACTAGACCGCTTGTACACGGATACCCGCGACAATGCTGATTTACACCCCACGGGAAATGAACCGTTTAACGGAGAACGGAGAACGGAGAACGGAGAGAGCCGCGAGTTCTGCAGCCACACCATACCCGCGAAACTGAGACGACCAGATTACTTGCCCACCAAGTTTTGATTGTTCTTGTCTAACAGTGTATTTCGTGCAATCCCTTGGCTGTCTGCAAGACTAAGGGAATTGCGAGCCTCGTGATAATCTGCTGCTAGAGCGTCGGTAAAGCTTTCCCATCCAATTGCATTCCGATGCGAACATTTCGCGTTAAAAAGTTGATACTGAATTCCTGCGGGTCTTTCGCGCGATGCGATTGAATTAATATCGCATAGCGTTCGTGCAATAATAACAGCGATACAGATTTATTTGCGGGTGAAAGAGACACCCTCTCTAAGTGTACGAAAAAATCTAAGGACGCGAAGAAACATTAAAATGATCGACGTTACGCTTGAATGAATTTGAGGAATCGTAAAATGTAGAGAATCGCTTTGCGTTCGTTGACATCGATGCAAACTATGGGTTTCCGTTCGAAGGAAACTTTGATCCTTTGATACGATAAATTCATCAACCCATTTGAAAATAGCGGTTCATTTATTCGTACACCTAACAATATAGACTACGGTTCCTCGGATTAAGCGAGAAAATCAGGAATGAAAAAATTACCGTGAATAGATTGCGTCGTATGAGAGCAATGTTCCACCGATTAACTTACGTAGTAGAGCAAATAAAACGAAGCACTTGAGCAACTCGCGTGCGTCACGTAACGTTGTAAAAGAAAATGAACCCTCCATAACCCGAATTTTGTTTGCTTCTACTACGAAAAGAACGTACAATTAAGTCAGAATTATCGTTTCAATCTGAAAGCTAAGATTTAACGATTACTATCGAGTTGCACGGCGTCACAGAGGGTTGAGTAACAAAAGCAGATGGATTCGTCTACGAATCACCTGCTCGATCCCCATTTTCCAACGAATTAGCGATTCCACTATAGATAGCGATGTCTACCAGCGAGAATAAATTTTGATCAACCTTTGCGTCGCGCCGAGAACTTATCCCCGAGCTGCTAGCGGAGTGGCGGAGTCCTTAATTCAATTACCGAATACCGAGCTAGGATTCCAAGCTTTCGAACGGAATCGCGCTATCGCGTTTTGCATTCGGCGAGAGGAACGCGAAGGTAAAGAGGATGGATCCCTTTCGTATTGCTCGCCTGTAACCCGAACGAGGCCCTACGGAAGCAATTTCCCCCGTCCCGTCAGCGGAATCGAGAAAAACCGAGCCGCGCGATTGATTCTTGCTCGTCGACCGTCTTCCGGTTTTCCTCATCGCGAGAAGCTCGCTGATCCGCTTATCGGTAAACGATGCCGTTGTTAATCTCGCGGTTCCACGTTTCCTTCCTCCCTTTCCCAAGGAATTAAGGAGATACGACCTACCGTCGATTCTATCGGCAATTGCCGAAGAAATCATTCAACGCGTTGCACGATCGTCTCCAGTCTCGCGATATCGCGGGATTCCACTATTCTTATATTTATAACGTTTCAAACAATTAGAGGATCATATAGATGGATCGATAGTTTATTAATTGCAGCATTTAAGGCCAAGAAATGGACTTGGTTAACGCGTTTTATTTCCCGCGTTCACACGCATCCTTCCAATATCGTTTATCTCCGTTGTATTATCTATTCGCCTATACATCCTTCTACTATCGCTGCTTTTCTTCCGTCTACACTTTTCAACCGTTTCGCTATCCCCTCGTTTTCTCTGTCCTCGACTACTTGCTCTAAACTATAAGTACACCTTCCTACCTTCTCGCATTCTAGCTACACGAACCTAACCCAAAAAGAGAGAAAATGATCCTCGCGTGGATAAGTAGTCGACTGCGAAAGTCGTATCAGCATCATATTGTACTCTATTCGCGTTAAAGTGAATTTGGCTACCTTCACTTCTCCAGTAACATCTTAGAAAGACAATATCGTTTAACTCTTCGCTTCTGTCGTAAATAATTAGCTTGATTTCGTAACCTAAGCGTAAGTTTTGTCGTATTCTAAGTTCGGTAAGCGTCCAATAAATCGTAAGTGTTTCGCAGGCAAAGAGTTAAGATTTGCTCGATAAAGCAGAAGAAACACGCGAGAGCGTGTTGCGAGTATCGATCAACAGTGGCGAAAACGCATAATTGCCGCTATCCGTGGCGAAATAGGCAAGCTACGAGTTGTCCGACGGAAATTTACATAACACTGGACGTGGATGATTCGGCCACTGGGACGTCAGATTTTATAGAAGCTGCGAGAGCCGCGCCGCTACACAACCACGTCGCATATTCACCGTTTTCCCGGACTTTCTCTCTCTCTCTCTCTCTTTTTGCAGCGTAATTTTTTTGCCCCCGCGAGAAAAATTCTATTACGACCGAGGGAGAAAGAGAGGATGTGTGCACGCTCCTTGCGCGCGTCCGTCGCGTCGCAAAATATATCGTAAAAAGATTTGCATGGTCGAAAATCGCGCGCGGACGTTTCCAGGCCGCGCTTTGAACGCGATCGGCATCGTTCGAAAGGACTCAGGCGAAATATCCAATTTTCCAGGTTTATAGAGTTTATACAGTCGCTCGCGAAACTTCCTGCACCCTCTTCAAATTTAAATATTTAAAAGAATACACCCTTCGTTTGAATATCAGCGTCGCTTTACGATTAACTAATTTCTTCGCCGGCTTAAGTTACGAAGATATTCCGACAACGTTTACTATTTCGTTTGTTCGTGAAAAACGTACGAAAAGTGAGAATTCTAGTTTACAAATACATGTACGCATAGTTGCCGTGGATAAAATGATTCCACCGTGCAACATTCGTTGCTGCAAGTGTGCTTCCACTTTTGTTGAACCCTTCATTAAAGCATCTCTACAAGATTCTCCGCTTGAGTTGGAATAGATAATTGAGCAGTCCACTAAATTATTAACAATTCCATGCGCTGAAACCAGACTACGCGCAACTCTACCCATCTGAAATAAATCTAGCGTTAAAAGAATGCTCAAGATCCGTAGATGCATCCACGAAGACTTGTCCAACGGACTGTAGCTGGAGGTTCGGATTCGATTCGCCCCCTCGGTTTGCTTCCGGCCCGTTCAACCTGGTCACGAAGCGCGCGTACGCTATTCTCTCCGCGGAAAATCGGCCGACAAACTTTGAACGGTGGAACTGG
Source organism: Eucera pruinosa (assembly GCA_028830335.1). Classification (NCBI taxonomy): domain Eukaryota; kingdom Metazoa; phylum Arthropoda; class Insecta; order Hymenoptera; family Apidae; genus Eucera; species Eucera pruinosa. The sequence goes on along the minus strand of JAMYCR010000008.1, from coordinate 10,683,773 downwards.
TCCAAGAGAAACGTGTCGCTCGGTCTCGACCCATATCGCGAGGGGAAAGTCGGCCAAATTGAATGTCGAGGCGAGGCGAGGCGAGGCGCGGCGAGGAGGCGATCATTAGCCAGTTTATCCCGATGGCGAGAGGCAGTCACCGGCTCACAATGCTCGTGTCCCCGTTCATGCGTGGTAGGCGCGAGCACGACGAACAGGGGATGCAACAAAGAGAGAGAGAGAGAGAGAGAGAGAATGGCGAGCGCGAACACGTGTTCCGAATGCGTCGTTTGGCTGGGATAATCGTTCGCTCGGAAAACAGACGTCCCGATAATCGGCGGAACGCCGTGGTGCCCGCACCTCCGCAATCCTGCCATTCCTCTGCTCCCTCCAGCATCCCGTGCACCCGTACCATCCGCGATATTGTCGCCGGATTGATCCCAACTGCGGCCAACGAATCCCGCGCTCACCACCCCGAATTATACGTATTTTTTTCTCCCCCCAATCGATTCGCGTGGCGTCGCGTCGAGTCGCAGCGACGGGACGCGAAACACGGTCGGATCGAAGATAGGAAAGGCGGCAATATCGTAAATCGTGATGGATAATCGAGGCTCGCGAGACATCGATGCTATGAATTATTTTGGATTAAGGGCGAGTGTCTCGATTGCCGCCGAGTTAAGCGGATCGCGTAACTTCATTCGATTATATTTTAGGTGCTATTGTATCGTTTTATAAAAGCGCAATACAGATGTATCAACGCGTAGTTTAAGGGCGGTTTATCTTACAGTTATTGTATTTCAAGTTTATGTTTTAGGATCACAGTCCGTCACCTGACGCTAATTCCACGAATCGCCGGGTATCTAGTATGTACCTACTACGTGTCTCACAACGGCTGGCGCCTAATTTTTACTGTACAGCGCGTTTTAAGCGTCTCCAGCTCTCTATCAACAGTATGTAAAAGACGCGTTTAAGTATCTCCCGCAAACAACGTGTTAACAGTGGTGTAAAATAAGTAGGTATATAAAATATAAGGAAGAATGATGTAAAGCAAAAATGTAAGTACAATACAAGCAGTTTAATGGAGTGAGTGGGCGAGTGGACGAATGAGTGAGAATTCTTTTGTAAAACCAAGCTTGTATATGTAAGTATATATGTATATGCGTGTATTTGTTCATATACATATATATATAAGAACACGATACTCCATATAAATGGAATGAATTAACCCTTTGCCGACGAATGTCTGCAAATAGCCGCCTAATAATTTTTTGGGTTTTGCGGACACACGTCTACTGTTAAAGCAAGAAATTTAAATTAATATCGTTAATAAACGCTTGAAAGTTTTGGAAATTTGACGGCCTGGAAATCGAAAGATTGCAAATTTAGAGGCTTGGAATTCAAAACCAAAATACTCTTTTAAGCGATATTATTCATCGTCCGTAAAGGGTTAAAGTACAACTTGTAAGTTCTTTCAAGCAACAATCGATTGCCTACGTGTAAATCCGATCCATAAGCGAAGGTACGACGTTTTACAAGCGTGAAACATATAGCAAAAATATTGCGAACGCAAATCCGTCGCTATTTTCAACTCTTCCTTTCTCATCTTAAAGATACAACCCTTGGAACAACTTACCCTCCCAAATTTCTAGCCCCAGTCTCTCCTATAAACGCATACGCGACGTCTACGTTCCGTTACGTAAAAATAAAGCGCACGTTTCCTATTGAAATTTCTGTATCTTCCATTCTTTATGCGCGTTGCATCGCCTTTAAATAAAACGATTACAGCGACAGGTATTTCGGCCGGTGCTCGGGTAACGGGGCAACGGAGAAATATTCCGCGACGACGAATTTTTTACCCGAATAAATAAAATCGTCGGGGGAGGAGTGGAGGGTGGGAATATAAAAGATCGAGGCCGGGCAAACGCGGCGGCAAACAAACAAACGAGCTCGCAGCGAGTGACAAAAGTTACAGCGCTCGCGTCCACGCTTCCACTCCGCGCTCCTGGCCAACGATAAAACATCGTTGCGCTCGGTCGATTTACAGAGCTACGCAAACACGCGCGACCAACGCGAATTTCCACGGCCCTCGGCTACCAGAAAGGATTCAATTAACCGGCTCCGGACACGTTCCTTTTAACGCGAGACGCTTCCGAGTCCGCTGCCGCCTTGCCAATCTCTTCCAGTCCACGCCAACACCGTCCTATATCGCGTTGCTGCCACGCAGCTATCGTTTTTCCAGCGAAACTTTTTCAACAAGCGCTACCCCCTTTTATTTTTTGTAATACGACGCGCGCGGATAAAAGTGGAAATGCAGACGAGCGTTAAAGTGTTTTGTAGATCGCTGATCCTGCTGCGATGTTCGAAATACCATTCGACTCAGGCATGTCTATCAAAGTTTCTAGCTTGTGTACCGGATACGAGCAATTACCGATGCTGACGCGGCCCTCAAAGGCTTAAGAAATGTCAGAAAACGGCATTTATTACGCAGTAACGTAACACGTTGTCGAGTGGCTGAGTTCACGCTAGAATTCCCGACAGTAATTGAGATCTACTTGTACCTACCAACGAAAGTGAAACAAATTGATACATTGATATGTTGATACGTTGATATATTGATATGTTATTATGTTGATATATTGATATGTTATTATGTTGATATATTGATATGTTATTATGTTGATATATTGATATGTTATTATGTTGATATATTGATATACTGACATGTCGTTGCGTTAATATGTTAATCTATTGATACAGCGATATATTAGCTATTGATATACTGAAATATTGCTACGACGATATAACGATACGTTGGCGTGTCGACGCATTGATATATTCATATACTTTTGCGAGGTATTACGAATGGATAACTTTGATAATTCCAACGTTGAAGTTTGCGAGTTCTTCTAATAAGTTTCCTCGTTCCACGCCACGACTCGGAATTCGGCGAGCGTTATAATTTGATTTCCACCGGATTGCAGCCACGGCTAATCTCTTTTACTCGCGCGCGGTGCACGCGACGTCTTTTAACGCTGACAACTTTGTTACGCTCGCGGATTGATCTTTGGTTCACGTGGCGAGCGGTTGAAACGTTTCGAAGGGGAATTTCTCGGCAACCATCCGTCTTTTTCGTATGTTTCAGTCCGACCGAGGACGGGAACCGATCGAAAATTTGCGACGATTTCACGGTCCGTCGATTTATCGATTTCCAGAGACGGAGCCAGGCGAAGCGAGGCGAAACGAGGAACCGGAAGCGAGGCACGCAAGAGCAAACATTAAAAGGTACGTGGTGCAGTGCTCTGAACTTCCCAACAGACGAGTCGCAACGAATTTAAGAATTTATTCGATTCGTCCAGTCCCTGTCCCTCGATTCAATTTACCCGTTGCGCGACGTCGAAAACAAGTCCGACGTCGCCGTGTTTGCTAAGAAAAGCTTCCCCACGGTACGTTTATTCGCTCGGCCCCCGGAGAAACGCAATCCTGCATCCCTTCGTTTCGATCGAGCAACGCCGTTCAAGTGCGTCGAATAATTTCGCGCTGTAACCGTTGCAGGAAAAAGCTCCCACGACAAATTTTATTAGAGGATCGGGAAGCGAATTTTGAAAGGGAGTTTGGCAGATAGCAGCGGTGATGCGAAGCGATTGGAAACGCTTGGATTAAAGGTAGCAGATTCCGTAAAGGAATATACTTAGGGGCACTTGGATTGGTAGAAATCGAAGCGTCGAACTTGTATAAGACCCAATAGACGGCAAAAGTGGCATGGAACAGCTAGGTTCGCTGGAATTAATAGAATGGAATTCCAATAGCTAGCAAAAGTGGCACGAAACAATTAGGGATACTTGGATTCCTGGAATGAAAGCACGAAATTTTTAAGGCACCCAATAGCTAGCAAAAGTAGCGCGAAGCAATCTGGATCATTTGAATCATTGCAATGAAAGAATCCAATTTTTGTAAGATTCAGTAGCTAGCGAAAGTAGCGTGAAACAACCGGGTTCACTGTGATTATTATCAGAGTAGAAGCAGAACATTTTTGTGATATCCAATAGCTAGCAAAAGTAGCGTGAAACAATCAGAGTCACTTGGATTATTGGAACGAAGCAGCAAATTTCTACAATATCCAGTAGCTAGCAAAGGCAGCGAGAAACAATTTGGATCACTTGGATCACTGCATTGAAAGACTCCAACTTTTGTAAGACCCGGTAGACAGCAAAAGTAGCACGAGACAACCAGAGTTACTTGGATCATTAGACCGAGAGAATCCAATTTCCAAAAGATCCAATAGGTATCCAAAGTAGCGCGAGGCATTCCAAGTTCACCGGGATTATTAAACCAAAAGCCCCGAATTTCAACGAGATCCAATAAATAGCAAAAGTATCATGGAAGAATCTGGATCATTGGAATAAAAGATCCAATTTCTAGGAGATTCGGTAGCTAACAAAAGTAGCGCGAAGCACCCGGATTCGCTGGGATTGTCGGGATAAAAGCGGCAAATTTGCCAAAGCTCTAATAGACGGCGACGCGTTGGGATAAAGGAATAAGGGTCACTCGAATTACGCGCTGTTTATTTGAGTCGGTGAACGGTGCAGGGAAGCTCCAATAGAGCGAAAAACGCGGAGAAAAGTGAGCGAGCGAAGAATAGGGTTGACGGACGGAAAGCTGGCAGCCGAACGGGTTATACACATATCGGAGGGCAAAAAATCGGCCGACAATTTTGCCCCTTTTGTGCAGACGTTACGGTTCACGGGACGTTAAGATAAAAAAGCCGCGGTACGGTCCGGCGTGCGCGATGCGCCGCTGTCGCTCCACGCTCGTTTCGCGTAAGGCTTCGCCCTAATTAGACGAAAATTAATCACCGCAATTGTCCGGCAAAAATTACCCCTAGAATGGGACTTCTCGGACTTGCAGGAGAACTCGCGTTCGTCCTTCGGGCGAAGACAATGCTGACTAGACTTCGCTATAGTTCTCTAGCCACGGTCGGCCTTGCGAGCCTTAAAAACTTTATTACCGCGTTAATTAACGCACTCCATTTCGAATTCCCTTTGCGAGCCCCTCTCCGTTCAGGCTACGTTCCCTTTGCCATCGATTCACCGCCATAGCCGTCGTAGCCATCGCCCATCGCCGTTCCAACACGAGAAAATAAACGCGCCCGGTTTCAGACTTCGACTACTCCCGGTACGTTCCTCCTTTCTACGCCGCCTTTTTCTGCAAACTTCTTTCGAAGCGAAGCAAACGTTGGCCGTTGGCTATCGCGGGGAGCAACTCGCGAAAAGGGAAAGAAGCAAAATAGCCCGGCGCAGATTTCGAGCACGAGGCAGAGAGAGAGAGAGAGAGAGGCCGATTCCCCGAGAACTTTTCGCATTAATAATTCCATCGCGCGTTCGGAATTATAAATCACGGCGGCGCAGTCCCGCCCGCCCTATTGGAAATGTTTGAAATTCCCAAGCTTTTCGAAAGGGGATGTATACTTGGCCTGCACAGAACTTCGCCTCCCGCGATTCTTTATTCGCCAATCGAAGAAGCCGTCGCCGCTTCGCTCTCCTCTGCCCAAACATTCCTGCCAAAGTTTCGCCAAGCGGACTTTCGATAGCACCGCGTGTCGCCAGGCCTGACTTCGTCGACTCGGAAATCCTCCACGCGCGTTGCTCTTTTTATATTTTACATTCACGCTGTACCTATACAGGGTGTCCTACCAAAAACAGGCCGCGTAATTGCCTTTTCTATTACGCGTTCGTGTAGAGGATCGAAAGCTTGAAGAAAATGATCTTGGGATAAAAGTGCTTCTCGTATTGCACTGTCGCAACTAAAAAGAAACAATTAGGTGGCCCCTTTGAAGTGTTTTAACCTTGTATATTAGGCGCACCGATATGTGGACCACTGTTTTTCAATGGATCGCGTGTCAATCCACAAATTTAAGCAACGAGATCCACGAGCAAGCGGCGTTAATTAACGTTAACGCTTGTCATCGCTAGGAATCGCGATTAGATAAAAACATTGCGTGCAACTATCCATCCACGCGTCGATCCCTTGAATCGCGCGAATTACCCACGCGTAGCTCGGGTTCGCGTCGAGAAAAAGTTCGCGAAGAAAAGGCGAAAAATGGCAGGACTCGGCGGCAGCGCGTAGATCACGTTGCAATTTTGAAATTCCACGGAAGCAGGATTACGTTCCCGTGTCCCCGTAACCGGGGACGATTTGCATAGAAAACACAGGCGACGGAGGCAAGCTGCAAGCCCCACAACCGCCGCGGCATTCGCGTAAACATGCGAAAACAGTTTTTCAAAATTGTCGTAATTCCCGGTGACACGGTACAGAGGCCGGTTGCAGCTGTTGCAACTCTGAACAGGGGAGCAGGTTGCAGCGTACAGAGGCATAAACTATGACAGAACGCGGCCCGCAACCTCCTGCCGAGAACTTTAAATCTCACAGGCTACGCCACCCTCTAAACTTCCTTCCGCCCTCAACGCGCTTCCAAGTATTTCCTTATCGAATCGAGATCTTTCGCGTCTGATTTGAAACCGTGGCGACGCAGAGGCGATAGGGAAAAGAGAGTACCGCGTTTTGTTCCGAGTCTGCTAGTCGACTGAGGAATTAGGCAACTCACCAAGCTATCCGAATTCCCTTCGTGGATACAGAGAAGGCAATTAATAGCTGACGGTAGAAGTAACGAGTGTCTTATTGTATCGTACTGTGTTAGGAAAATAGGGTGCAGTGAGGCACCCATTGTTCTTTTCCTACTTCTATTAGACTACGATACGAATCACGATATATAAAATCGTATGTGTATCATTTGGAATATGTTTAAATTAGATTGTAGGCGCGCAGTCATCGGGTCCTCTGTCAGTTTGTTTGGCATCGTGGCGCGGTGTCACGTAACCGCGTCACGGGCCGATATCCTTTTCGAAAGATTTACTACCAGAGGAAAACCCATACACACTCCCCGCTTTGAAACCGCTTGAGGCCCGAAGACCCGGCGAGCAAAACAGTTCGACTCTGCTCTTGAAACAGAAAGCATCAAATAAAGATTCATTTATTTAATCTTGACCGTTCCTAAAAATCCTGTCCCTACAAGATTGGGTTCAAGTCTACGCTGTGGTTATGTTGGCCACGAATGTATTTGCAGATAAAATAGATAAGCGACAGCCGCGGACTAATGCATACAGATGGTAAGGTAAACTTTGGTAATACGGAACAGTTGATTTTAAAACCTTGCCAGAGATATTCTTCAATGAAATCAACGCGATTGGACTAAGAAACTAATACATAACCATATTTAATCGTTCAAGTGTGATGCAATTGAAATAATTTGAAATTATAGTAAACGAACGTGAACGTATGTTGTAGCATAATACGCGAACGTATACCCAGAATTCTCTACAACAGTGGCAACAGATTTTATTGCTAAGGGTGCCGCGGCGAAAGGGTTAACGTCTCCACAATGAAACCTTCTACTCCCGCGACTCCGGAGTTCGCGGAAAAAATGCAAACCGCGAGGTTTATCAGACGGCTTCGGAGTTCGCTTGGAATCGCGAAACTTCTCCGTTGCATTCGCGCCATTAGCGTTCGGTGGAAAACACGTTCCCAAAGTCTGATACATCGCGTGGACCGATTGTTTGCTCAGCTGTTGCGGGCCAAAAGCACGTGGCGCTAGTTCGAAACTGCAGTTACAGTTTGCAGGAACGTAAACTGGTATCGCGGCTACAGGATTCGCTTCGCGAATATATCTCCCGAATGCGAAACATCGCGGTGCAACCACGGCCAACACACGCCGAGTAGAAAGGGTGGAGAAAAGAGAGAGAGAGAGAGAGAAACAGAGAGGAAATGGAAACTCAAAGTATGCGATCGAATGGTTCGGCGCGGAGGCGTTAGCAAAAGCCGAGGACGAAGAGGGAAACTAGGAGTTACGGTGGACGTTTGCGTCGACGCCACGGTGACTTCTGATTCGTTCCCCCGTCGTTATGCACCGTTGCAGTCGAGGGCTGGCCCGTTTCTCCCCCATAAAACCGCGTCGCGCGTAAAAAAAAAGAGCCCGCACGGAAAACTATTTTACGAGGCATCCATTTGAATTTATTTACTGTAAAGGCATTTATAGCCGCTGTATCGTCCGTGTGACACGCGCGAGCACACGCTCCGTGCTGCGAAATTACTTGCAGCTTCGCAGTGGCGCCCTTACAGAGACGATGCGACTTGTCGCGAGGCGAGTGACGTTGATCAAAAGTAGAAACGGGAAGTCCAGTCATTTGCAACGATTCATATTTATATACGTATCTCTCGGAAAAACGTATCTTACGATGAGAGTAAAATAATCCAGGGAGATAAGAAACGATCGGATGCGTTTGAGGACCAAGGGACTTTCTTTTTGACGATGCATCGAACCTATGCGAATCGTAATACAATGTCGTCGGATCGTTTAGTGAATGTTCAAGCGAACGGATGTGTTATTTACCTCGTATTTATACGTATACCTATATATTTATACCATTGTAGCTATAATGATTTATTGGTTCACAGAAATATAGTTTATTTCAACGTATAAAAACGTGGGTTACTATTTTTCGAAATCATACCTCTGCAAGTGATGGATTTGAAACTATTTGGAATTATCGCAAACCACTCACTGTTCGAACGATCTCATACACATCGTTCGTAGGCTACTTAACCCATTTGCATCCGCGCGAGGAATAATCGATGTTTGTGAAATATTATCGATGTTCGCGACGTACCGCAATGTATCGATCATCGTGCTAATTAATAAAAGGTACAACATCTGTCCTGCGCACACGTAGATCTAACCCTATCTATTGTTTTGATTCGTTCACGTAACGTCCAACCAAAGCTGAAAGTCCCTGATTTATAAAGTTAATCGCGTTGTATAATATACTTTACCTTACTTTACGATACTTGCAAATGGGTCAAAGGAAGGGAATCCTTTTGCTCGGTCTGCCAATGTGCAACTTAATTTCGACTGGAAACAATTTGCAGCCGAAGAGAGACAGGGAGACCGAATACACCGGTGTGATACACCGGCGGAATGACCTAGAATGGTTAATTATAGCGTCCGATCGACAATGGATAGGCGCGCCAAGAGAAAAGGCATTTCATCGCGTTTGCCAGGCGAAACGAAACGAACAGCGCGCGCGAATCGATGCAACCCGCGAGAATAATGCTAACCGCGTAAGCCGAGCAAGCCGTTTAAAGCTGCTACTCGATTAACAGGGAAGCCCGCGCGAATCCGTCAGTATTTTCTAGCATTCGAACGCCACCGGCCACCGCTACTAGCCCGCCGAAACGAAATCGAGGATTACACCGCTTCTCATTAACCCTTCCGCTGCGGCCAAGTTGCTCAACGCCAGAGTTATCCACGTTAGAGGACAATTTAGCCGCGAATCTATCGCGTGGCGTCTACTATTTTGATCGATGCTACCATTAGGCTAGTAACATCGAACTTTCATACTATTGTGGCGGCTCTCCTGCACCCACCACTAGAGGGACATGTGAAATAGGACTTTCTCGAAAGTACTCGCTCCAACTACCTCGTCCATATATATACCGTCTTTAACCCTTTGCGGACGAGAAGTAATGACACTCGTGCGAGTACTTTAGTTTTGAATTCCAAGACTTTGAGTTTTCACGCATATGAGTTCCAAACCATTTCATTTCCAACGATTTCAAATGTTTATTATTACGTTAAGTATTGATTGCATTAAGTTTTTGTACTTTAAAAGTCGACATGGGTTCGGAAAGCCAAAAAATGATCAGGCGACTATTTGTCGACGCTCGTCCGCAAAGGGTTAACCTTCCTTCCAATATCCCAACGTCTAAGGCAGGGCCTGCTAGGTAGCTTTACTGATGAGTCCACTAGCAGGCCCACCACGAAACGCCAACACCCTTCTTTTTTCCTATTCTATCCCCTCTCTACAGCTCCACACTATACTCGGCCAATTTCTTCAGCTTCGTCTAACGTTTCACTTTTAAACGCAAATCGAATCTTTGACTAAAGTCCTAAAGCGTATTAAATATTACTCTGTTACAATGAAAGATAGAAGGAGAACAGTTTAATTAAGAACGACAATAGAGCCTTCGGTATAGGTGAAGCGGTTAGGGGCGGTCGACTATAGTCACCTTCGGTAATGAAAGGGTTAAATAGCAGGGAGACGGATACATTTTCCTATTAGCCGGGCTAAACTCGCCCGGTCCAATCTCCGTGGACGCGAAAACGGGAACCGAGAGTGGATTAGAGGGAAGACGATCGTCCTTTCGATTCACGGAGGACGGGCGCGCCGCGTTTTATCTCCGGACCCGTTTCTAGATTCAGGCTAATCGAATACAAGATTCCACGTCCGAAGCCTGTGTGCAATAGCACTAGCAGCAGCAGCAGCAGCAGCAGCAGTCTCGAACGAATACGGAACAGAGGTGAAAAGCGTACTCGAAGCGAGCACACGGATACTGGATGCGATTGTTCCGAGTGTTTCCAAGACGGGCGTTGCAATTACTTAAAAGCTTTCAATTGTTTACGGACAGAAAGGCTAGCCGGGGGAGAGTTTATGGGATTCGCATCCCAACAGGTGGCGGTGGTACGGGGCGAAACACGCCGGGCCGCGCGACCCCTTTCAGAAAAATCATTCTAGCTCGCATTAGACTTTCAAATCGCCGGACACGCCGGATAACGCCATATCCCGCCCTCTCTTCCCGTATAATTCACCGCGTTACCAACCTGCCCCCGCTGCCAGCCGCGTAATTGTTTCCAGCGTTTCCGACGCTGCACATTTCCGATTCACCGGCCACCGCGAATATTTCCGCGTCCCCTCTACGCAGGAGAGCGGAAAGGTCCTAGAGAGATCCAAGATCGACAAGGATCTTCGTTAACCCCGTTGCCTTGCGAATTTTTCACGAGCTGCGCGCGTTTGCTGAAGCTGTTAGGGTAAAGCGCGCAATACGGAACTTCGATGCGAGTAAAATGTTGATAATTGAAAGGCAAATTTCACCGACAAGCGTGTACATGAATTCTTTATGAACAGTAACGGAACATATCGACACGTAAGCGTCAGTCGAACGTCCATTATTTGAAAGAGAAACGTTTCTTCTCTTTTACTGTGTGGACAAGTTTTACTACTTTATTTATAGTTTTGCTACACGCGTGGAATATCAGTTTGAAATTTACTTCAACGTACAGGTGAACACCCAATTTACAAAAAGAACGTATCGATACTAATGTCATCGAATTAGATCGAAAACCGAAACGGTTAAAGCGAAGCTTAGTAGAAGACGTTGTGAAGTTCGGTGTTAAACGAGTGGACGTTTCGCGCAAAAGAAATCAAGATCTTTCGCGTAGGTCTATCCTGTGTGTGCCTATAGTCGATGGTCTACCATTTCTGGTTTCAGGGAAGAAAAGAAACGTCGTGAAGCGCGTTCGTCTAAGACGGAAAGCAGGGAAAGACGCACCCAGTCGGTGCATTAAATGGGATCGCGTGGAGAACAATAGAAAAGCTGCGCTCCAACGACTCGCTCGCCTTTGTCCCATCGTGCTTCTTCAAAGCGAATGACCCAGAGGCCGAAATTCATGCGGGAGTCTAGCACGGTTGAAAAGTCGAGAATACGAGCCCGCGTCCCTCGACTCGTTCGGGTTTAATCAAACTTCGAAAAGACTTCCGTGGCGCCAGCTACACGACCGCGGACCTTCTCCGCTGTAACGTTGCAACGCGATTCGCGGACGCGAACTTCCGCTGATACGCCGCGAAATAATCCAGCTCTCTTTCGAACCGGTTGGCACGCGCGCGCCACGCGAATCCATTGTCGTTGTTCGATGAAATTGAATCCTCTTCGAAATACACCGGGGAACGCGCCTAACGTCGTCTCTGTTCTCTTCTCGAATACCTTATGTTATCGCGCCGCTACTTTTGCCTAGCGAAATATTCTAGTTCGATCCTCCAGCCGAAATATTGCATCGAGGGAAATTGTTTTCTCCCTAACATTTCTTAGTTTTCTTAGACTTCGAAGCGGCAGCGTACGTGCTGTACGCGAACTCGAAGCGGTCAAAGTTCTAGCGACGCGATGGTACAGAGAGATGGTACAAAGAACTAATAATCTCGATGGAACGCGTTTCTACGGGGAATTCAAAGAGGCAGCGGCTAAAGCAGATTCCGAAACTGGACTTGGGACAGATTAAAGGCAGGAGAAAACGGTGCCTAACTCAGCTTTGCGGTCCCTTCCTCCTGATCCACGGACCGTTTCACCACTTTGCGGCTAACTTTTGACCCATATTTCCTCCTGCCGGAGTTAATGCTCGTTAACGGCACCGTTCGCGCACAAAGGCTACTTTGACTTCCTACGCGTGCCCCAATGGCCCACTCGTTTAACCCCATCCGACTCTGCTGGACCTTGCGAATTTCTATCCCACCCCAAAACCAAACCCCTCCGCAATTATTCCAAGCAGTTCGGAAGCAAATCGGATTCTACGATTCCTATGGTTTACACCGCGCGAACATGAATATAAAGCGAAAGGAGGGGCGTTAATTGGTTCCTGCTTTGCGAAAATGTTAATCGAGCAAATGATTGGGACTTAGGAAAAGTTGGTACGTTTTTCTATCGAAAATTACAACGAAAGGGAAGTTTTCGCAGCTTTCGGAAGATTTAATGTAACGATGGTGCTACGATTAAAGGATTTCATTTACGTTTTATTTTCTTAACCCTTCCGCTGCGACGAATTTTAAGCAAAGCAGCCAAAATATTTAATTGCGTCGTATTAAATTCATGTTATTCCTCCGATTCTTTCCTACTCTTTAGCTGGCAAGAATTTCGGGTGTTTCAAGGTGCTAATAGTATTTTTGATCATCGAAATTAATCAACAGAATTGATTAGCACTGAAAGGATTGAATAGAATTTTATTTGGAGAGATACGCAGTCTACTTATTACACACGGTTAACCTCTATCCATAATTCGTCGGACGCTTAACCAATTTAGAATAAAGAAACATTAACGTTACGGTTAGAAAACGAAGCTGCTGTTCGCTACGTGTTTACTTTAAGAAGAACGTCAAATAGTGCTGTATTTTTAAGATGTCACAGAAAGTTTAATTCATCGAACGCTTTGTTAAAAGCTAACAAATGTCCAACAATCCATGGACAGAAGTGTACCCACGTATACAGCTAGATTAAGAATAACAAAAGCCTCGATTGCTTCTGCGCCAACCTAACACGTTTCTAGTAAATTACCGCGGCGTATTCCGGTAGGCATTTCTCTTAGAAATCTGTTTGAAGCGCGGTATTTTTCTTGAACCCGGCCAGATTATCGGGGTTAAAAATTCCGCGCGAGTTCACAAGCTGCGGCGGGTTATGAGAGAACGTTCGTTAAGGAGAGTAGCCGGGCGCAAAAATAACTTGGGTTCAATCGAACGAGCAAACGTAGGTGCAAGAGCCGCGGCCCGCCGCGAACCCAATGGATGTTTTCTCAGAAAACACTGGATCGCGAGTCACGGAGTGCTCTTTTACCAACCGGAAAGACGCTTTTTTCCCCTTCCCGAAAAAAGAAAAAAAAAAGAAAAGAAGAAGAAAATTCCGAGCCGGGAAAACGGGAAAAACGCGAAAGCATTCTGGATCCGTGGCAGCCGAGGGGTATCGGTGGAGGACCGCGAAGAAAATGTTTGCCGAGTCAACGGAACGTGTTTTCGCGCCTCTTCTCTCCTTTTCTTTCGCCTTCCGTCCTCCTCCCGTGAAAGACATTAAAGCACGCTCCAAGCTGGTTAATGTTTAAACGACTCCGCGGCAACGGCGGCTCTCCGTCTATCGCTCTCCAATTCCCGACATTGGATTTTCGCGGCGAACGAGAAAGAAACCGCCCGCGCTACGCGCTCGTTAGCGGATATTCGCTTTAAGGGGCTACGCCGCCCCATCGAAATAGGTCAATTCCAAGTTTCTTTCCTCGGATCAGTGTTAAATGGAACAGCGAAATTTGTTCAGCTAACGTTAAGCAACACCTTGCGTTTTGTTTTCCTGCAAGGTTTGTTACTTTAACTTGAAAAATTAGCGAGCCGTGTAACGTCTACCGATGTGTTTGACAGAACCTTGTCAAACGGTAACCAGCGGATCTCGGAAACTATTCGTTTGATTGACATGAAATTTGTACACATTATTTCCTACGATGGTATCTGGAACGTAGCGTACGATTTTTCAATCCGTTTGGAAAGAAAGGGAATGGTGGCCTTTTTAAGGAAAGGAACTTGATTTTCCCGAGGAAATTCAACTTTAGGTTCTTGGAACATTTTTTTAAATTATTAATTCTGCGCAGTTATTCGCGGAACGAGGGTGACTCGTTATTGTAGAGCAACGGGTTAACTATTTGCAAGCGAAGCTGCGGATTCAGAGGCACAATTGAAACTATAGTAACACGATGCGCGCAGAATTTGATTAGCCAGATTAAATTTCGGCAGATTTACCCCGGGTTTCTATCAGCGAGCTGGGGCAAATTGTACTCGCAATATTTTGCAAAATTAACAACTCTTTTTTTCAGCACCTAAATTTATCCTAGTAGCGTTAATGCTGAATAGATCCACATTAGGCAACGTTCTGGTCAGAAGTTCATCAATCGATCGTTTCAAGACTTAATACACAGTCAATTAAGCGAGCTAGAACTTTAATCCTTTCACTACTCCAGCTTAAAATTCTCAAGTGTTTCTTATACACGAATCAGAACAATTTTTATTAATTTAGGAATAGTGCAAAGGTAAATGTTTAGATGCTCGGTATTATTGATAACAGTATAATACGAATAACAATTGAAATATTACTGCGACGTGAAACAAAGTATAGTCGTGTTTCAACGAACGATGGCCCGGTTTTTGAGGACGCGTATAGCGAAAGGGTTAAAGATAAATAAAAGATCCGCAATGGCCGGGGATACGGCGAAGGAAAGTTTATCGGCGGAGGAAGTGGGACCGATGGGAACGCGATTCAAAATGCAATTTGCATCGGCGCCGGTTGGCCGTGGAAATCACAAATGCGCTCTGATTAGAGCCAAGTTTGCCTCGGTGCGGTGGCTGGTCCGCTTTTCAGGATAAGACGAGGGGCCGCTACGGAGAACGAGAAAGACGCGGAGGGCGAGTTGGAAAAAGGACGAACAAAAAAGAGACACGAAAGAGAAAAAGGGGGAAAAGATTTGCCTCGGCTAATTGCATGAGATATGCGATTGTTTCATGCATATTCAGCGAGTCCTCGAGGTGGGAATAGCTGATCGCTATTCCTTCCAACTATATTCTACCACCACTGTGTCCTCCACCGACTCCACTCCTCGAGAGTCCTTCTTTTCGCTTTTGTTTTTCCTTTCTCTTCCCTCTCCCACGAGCAAAAGTCCAACAGCCGTTCGCTTTCCTCCTCTCCTCGTCAACATCTCCAACGAGTAATCCGATCCTAAGCCGCCAAGTACGCCCTCGATATTAATTAAGTCCGCGATCTTGCGCATCCCGAACCGTGCACACCTACGAGCAACTCCTCTTCGTACATTTCCTTCTCGATATTCGCCAAACGCCCCGAACGTATTCTTCCCCGTGCCAATCTCCACTAACCGTCGTCGATGGATAAACGTAAATAACCGAGTAATGGACACGCTGCTGCATATTCTACGTTTGCCATCGAGCCGATATTGGGAAAGTTTCACTGCCACTAATTTTTATTTACTTTTATTTTACTACCACCGTCGAAAAGTTACGCGAGAATATGGTTATGGATTGAAAGTCGAGGGACATTCGCTGGCTTTTAATCCTGAAACGATTCTCGAAGTCGCCTTTAGATCGAGACGTTTCGTTCGCGCTTTCATTTTAGCAAAGAGTTTCGCATCTCGGAGAGAAATGAACTAATTAGCGATAGAATAGGATAGAGACCGACTAGCGTAGTTTCGCGATCGAAAAAAGAACGACTAGCGTTGGTCGGCTAAAGGGCGGCGCGTTCCAATAAACTTGCCCAACTTTCGCCGCAATATTCGCAGATTCTCCAAGTTTCGTTAACGCGAGAACATTCTGGGCGAAACGCAATTTCGCGGGGCCGGTTCAGCGCGCCAGAACTTCCTCATTTTGGTTCCTCAAGACGCTTATCGAATTCCCGGATACGTTTCACCGTCGGCCAAGCACAGGATAGACCATCCATTCTTACGTACGATCGTCCGATTTTAATTCAACGCGTAACTACTAGTTTGGACTAAAATAAAACAGCTACGTTTCTAAAACGATGGGAATTGTAAACAAATATTGCGCGCCGCGCGTGTTCGCAGCATAGGTGATCCCTGAAATCCAGATCTACAACGATACGCATAGAAGTACGTCTTCGTATGGATTGAAATTCTATCATTCGATTCTCTGTAACCAGAATTTAATTTTAATTTCACGGTGAAGAAAATTCTAATTGAGTCGTAAATTTCGTTTCAACCTGGAAACCAGGAACTAATGCGTACCGTACAAGCGACTGGCGTCGATATAACGATAAAGAAACAGAAAATGAAATACAGTCACGTATCATAACAAATATCAACAAATTTAAATACACGGATATATAACTTTTAAGCCACGTAGCATTACGGAGGATTAACTTGATCAACTTTGATCGTTGGATTGAATATAATTCTTAACCCATTTGCATTGAAGCACTAAACGCACACCACGAACTTTATAAATTACACTTGGAAATAACGTGTAACAATCAAAACAAAAGATATTGTCGTACACGTGTACAGGAAGTAAACTTCGAACAGATTATTAATCGGTATGATTATCGTCGAAGCGATCGATACACGTAGCGATACATCGCAAGTATTAGTAATATCAGTATCAGTCATCGTACACGGATTATTCTGCTCGCAGATGCAAATGGGTTAAAATCATCGCTTTCAATCTATCGATTTTTTACGCGATCAAAATTTCTATTTAAGATTTACGATGTTTCCCGTAAATGAGTGATCTTTCCTGTGCTTATTGTTAGTCGATGGTATCACCCGTCCACGGCGTCCATCCTGCGGATTTTCCATCGCCGCGGCGCGCGACGCGGTGGCCGATCCTTCGGAATATCGACCGAGTGATTGATAACGAGAAAACTGGGTTGCGGATTTATTTTTTTCCCTATTCGTTTTCACGTTCCCATGGTCCCTTTGTTCGCGCTTTCACAGGCCGATTGCCTATACGCCTTGCTTCCTGCTCCTGTATTTATACGCGCGACTACCGCGTTTTTCCACTTTTGTTTACCCTCCCTCTAACCCCCCGCGTTACCCATTGTCGATTCGAAAATCCGAATTACTTTAAAACGCGTAAACATAAGTGTCCTGGTTCTACTATCTATATAATTACAACGCGTAACAGTGCGTACGATTCCTCCAGGAATATTTCTTTTCAGCTTCCAATACGCATGTATAATACTTTTGCTTCGTACACAGTTTCCGTATTCTTGCATGTCATTCGCGTTCCACGTTTCAACCGCTCTGCGAGCAAACGTACAAAGAAACCCCGAGTCTAGTAATAACAACAAACAGCGACGCGGTCAATCGTGGTTCAACTCTTCCCGTGCGGCATATGTTTACACGACGCGCGTGTAACACCTACCGTTTTCTCATACCCGGAGGTTGAACGAAGGAAAAAGGCAAACAAAACAACCGGGAGGTCGCGAGGCCGCGAAGAATCAGAAGAGGAGGGGGGAAATAACCGGCGGAGAGGATAGGAATGAAAAAGTTGGCGAACTTGAAAGCGAAGATCTGGGGTATCGGTGATGTTTGTTGTTGGAAAAGCAAGGGGACATCGATGCTCCAAGGAAGCTGCGGAGATTCAGAAGGCGCAAGAATACGTCAGGACTCGACTTTCTTCGCCGTACAATGCATCGCCGACAATACTATTGTGTGTTTCTTAAAAGCACGCGCAAGACCGGCGTACGATGCAACCGTCTCGCATCCGTAAAACCACTTAGCCTGATTGAGAGAACGCGAGAAGCAAGCTATTCCCGCACGATCAACTCTATTCCGACGGATTCGATTCGATTAGATACAATTTACGAATACCACCATATACGACGCACAACTTTCTTCGCCAACGTATGCAAGCTTCGCGCGAAGTATTTAACTAAGCGACTCAACAAGTCGCGCGATCGATGTCCTCCGCGCTCCGACTCGAGACATTTTTATTTATTTTGTTATTCGTTGAACGGGTAATGGAAACTTTTAGACCGGGCGAGGTACAGGAGAGACCTATCATCTTATGAGATTTCGCGTCGCGCGATCTGAATTGTCGATATCGTAAAAAAAATAGCTATCGTCTCATCGTTAGACTTCGCGTCGCGTGGCTCGAAATTTCATTTTTAACTTAATTTATCGATAAACAGGCTAAGGATCTCTTTATATACATTGAAAAGAAGCATATATAATTGTGATATAATCGCGATAGAAATCGATGTAACGCAAAATAAGTGAGAAGCTCGATTTTTTTAGCTTCTTCTTTCGTAATTACGGACACGTTTAAGCTGGCAATTTAACACTTCCGCGAATTTCCAGCTTTAGTTCATAGTTCGTCTGTTTCATTGCTTTTATCGCCACGTTAATAAGTGCAAACTAAACGCGTACCAGTGTTCAAGACTTGCTAAGACGAGACAGAATTATAATAAATTTCGAAACCCTTAAAACGTAAATTTGCATTTGCTCGATGAAGAAGAGTTAAAAATGTCGAGAGCGAATCCACGTATAAGCGCAAAGGGTTAAACGTTATTATTTTCCTCTCGCGAAGGGTTAAGATTATCGGTCGATAAAATTCATCGCTTCTAACGCCTCATCGCAGACAAGGTAGAAAATAGACGAATAAGTTCGATTTATTTATTACTCGTCAACGACGAATAACTTCGTTAACCCTTTGGGCGCTATGAACGCGTCTACGCTACCAACTTGAAATATAACACGTAAAGTTCACAACTTCGAACCTTCCAACGCGCGAAATAATTCGGCGTAAAGTGTTCACCAAATATGAATTTGGAAGCAGCGTAGTAATTACGAGAGATCGCAATATTCGTATTAAATATCATGTATCCGCGTGATCCGTGAGACGAAATCTAGAAACGCGCCACGCTCCTAAAATTACTCAACGCTCCAAGGGTTAATTTTATTCGCGAATGACAACCACGTAACTCAAACATATCCGTTACTTTTTATTCGTCGTTAACTTAACTCTAACCCCGAATGATAGGTCTATTCTATACTTCGCCTATCGTCTCGTTTATCCTTTCCACGTTTCGCGTTCGTTAAACGGAATCGCGCGATAAAGTTACCAATGAGAAGAAAAGATAGAAATGTTTACAAACTCACCGCCAAGCAGGATGTGCACGAGGAGCGGGAGAAATCTGTATCGGCGCACTTTCGTCATCGCTGTTGCTTGATTCTTCTACATGAACCGCTTTCCCCGTGTCGTGGCACCGGTCGTCCCCTGCAACGTGCGAGTTTTTTTCTTCCTTAAAATGTTCGTTCGCAATTCGCAAGTAAACACAAGATCGCGAGTTAACGAAAGTACCCTTCGATCGCGGCGGTTTGTCGCGCGATCAACCGTGGGACCGGGATTAAGGGAGGCAAAATCAGGGGAACAACAACTGGGAGTACACGCGGGGAACGTGGCAGAGCGGCGAATCGTAAACGGAGAGACCGGCTCGACAGACAAACACGAGGAGCAGTTGCGCGGACGAAGTCTCGGCTTCGACTGGCGCGCACCAACGTATCTGACCCCTCTGATAACCGGCCAGCCCCCTCTGGTTCAACCCCTCTCTGTCTCTTTCCCACTCTCGGCGACTGGTTCGGTGTTATCGTCTCGTCCAGGAACCGTCAAACCCCCGAGAAAACCCTTTAACCCTTTGTCCTCCTATAGCGTTAGATACGGAGATATGAACTGACAACTTGGTTGAGAGCCGCTAAACCTTGCGTGAGCAGTAAAGTGTACTGCGAATTTATCTAGCAAAACCTAGGTGTGTCCAATGAAAAGAAAACAGGAGTCACCGATGTCGAACTCAATCGTATTCGATCACATAATAATTCCGTCCAAAAACTTGTTATATCATATTATTACAGTGGTGAACCAATAAATTGCGATTAAGCAAGAGCATCTGCTAAACACATTCGACGTTGTCACTCTACTCGTTGCAACGTTACGTAAGTTTGCTGTTGTGTTAACGATCGGATCGGATGTTGATTATCTTTCCAAGATATTCGCAAAGTAAATAAGGAAGAACATGTTCCAAATATTCGCGTTAACGTTGCGTTAAAGCATCATCGATTCTTTCCGCGTTGCGAACTAGCTAATATCAAGCTTGAGACGAAATTTTTCCCGAAAAATCGCCACCCGGCTGAAATAGCCTACTTCGCTTTTTCCTAAATCTTTTAATCGCAGTTGCACGGTGTATCTAAATCAAAGAGCTGCTTGACTCGTGTACTCGGCTACTTTGCTCCTCTCTCCGCGAATTCCGTTCTCTAGCAAACGCGAACGAATACACCGCGATCGCGATAGCGAAAGAGTTGGAATTTCTCCTGTTTCAGTTTTTACGGTTTTACGTAGAGGTATTTTATTGCGAAGCTCTGCCGAGAGACTCGTTCAACCTTTATTCTTTGAATGACTTTACGGCCGTTTGCGCGCGCAAAAGAGCAATGGACTTATTGTTACCACGTATGCAGCTTTTCGCTTAATGCGTGCACAGAAAGATCGTTGAATATAATAATTACGGCAAACGCGTTGTTGAGACACAGACGAGGTACGGAATAAACCACTAACCCTATACTATTTTCGTCAGTCGGGTTCGGGGGTGAAATACTTTAAAGGTGCTTACGTTTTCCTTCGGGTAATTCCGAAAATTCCGATTCCTTTGGATATCGATATTTCAAAGTATAAGATGATTCAAACCTGTACCTCGTATATGATTGCAATGTTTGCAGAGGTTTTTAATCCCTTCGAAGACCGCTTCTTCGTCAAACGGCGAAGTTCGTATGATAATTAACCCTTTAACGTGCTAATCTCGTACCAATCCTAGATTAGAACTATCTATCTGATTAATTTCGTAACTTGTGGGTCTAAAATCGAGGCACCGAGACTTTTCACGAATCGTTCAATTCATAGGCTATTAAGAAATGTACACGCGGGGCTGCTAGTAATTTAATCCTGCTACGATTTTTCAAAGTTTATTCGATTCGATCTCATCTTACACTCCTTCAACTTTTATACACAGACATTTTTTAACACTCCTCTATACCCTCTTTTAGATACGTTTTTGTAATCTAAGCACGTATTTGGAATAGCTTTAAACGACGAATAGAGTTATCGTTTCACGCGAAACAACCAAAATAGAACTCACAGCAGTATTGCTTTCAATCCTTCTTATAGTATTCGTCCCGTTTTATTGCCGCTTCTAATATCGTTTACTCGTAAATTCCGAAAGAAATTTATTCGATCGTGCACGCATTTGCTGCTTTAAACCCCTTGCCATACGATTATTTTATTCAGCTACTTAGACTAGCGTTAGTTGATCACCGTTTGTATATCGTGCCACGTATGTACAAATCATACGAATATTATAGGAAATGTTGATTCAACAACCTCGTACTATAATACAAAGCTATGCTTGTAGTTTAAATTAAACTTCATCCTTAATGGTAGGCGTTTTTGTCGAATCTGTGGCATAATTCGTATAACGAGTGTTACTCGTAGGGCAAAGGGTTAATCGATTTGCTTCTTTCGTATTTCCTACAGCCAAATAGTTCCTTTCGAGTAGAATTTCTGCGCGTTGAAAACCATCCCAAGGAAAGCAGGACGGATTTAATACAATTCTCGCAATATTTACCGTGAAATTAAGAAACTTTGTACAGAGATAAGAGCCGAATTAAGCGGAAGACGAGGCTGAGGGAGCGTAGAGCAGGTTTAAATATAATTTGTTCGTCTCGATAAGCGAGTGCTCGCCGCGGTTCGAAGTTCGAACGGTTTTACCGGATCCGAAGAGAACCGGATCGAAAAGATTTCCATATGTGCGAACACGTGGTTAAGCCAGCCGACAAAGAGAGAGGGGATAGAATTTCCGTTACGAGGGCCCGCGCTTCGTAGGTTTTCGTGGTCTCTTAGTAGGTAGGACACGACGTGTGTAGTTGAAAATCAGCCGGAGATATTTAACGTGACGAGGTTTTCGGTACATGTCGGACGTTAGCGCCTCTTGTGTGAGTTGCGCAACAGTCGCTATAGCTGAACAGCATTGTAACTTTTGGCGCCAACCGACGGTCAGGCGCTATATATTCTGTTTCCAAAACAATTAGCTAGCAAAATTAGTACGTATATGAATGGCGATCGCGAAGCCGCCGTTTTCACCACGCGTGACAGTCATAAAAAAGCTTTTACGCGTAAATCTGTGCACATAACCTTTGGCTATGGTTTCAGTGCCGCCAAGGAAAGCGACCAAACGTGCAGCTCAAACCCCTGCGACGCCTCAAAGGGAAGCAAAACAGATCAGGAAGAAGCAAGGCAAGTAATCGTTTCCCCGGCATCGCGCATCGTTTCGCGGCTGTGCTTTTTTTGGCGCCGAATAATGCACCAGCGCAGAGGCAACGTTTTACCGGGGAGTGTAGAAATCGCGAGGCACATGGATGGTGTTTTTCGGTGATGTGCCTTCGCGGATCGATAATTATTGCAACCTTTTAGTTGGTAGCCGAAAGCGTGCTCTTGGCATCTTCGAGAAATTCTCCTTCATCGGTTAACGATCGTAACAATCTCCCCGTCGCAGTTGCCGCGAATTGTTACGCGTGTTATGGCAAACGTGAACGGGTGTCGAACGCCGCGTAAAATAGCCACGAATTTGCATGCATTTTACAGGAGTGGCGGTGAAACCCGATTTACGGCGATCTGCGACCGGCGGCGTGTTATTCGTGTTCGGACAAGGCGATGTGGGCCAACTTGGGCTAGGTAAAGAAATTGTTGAGAAAACAAGGCCGGCTGTTATTCCTGGCTACCAAGACATTGTGGCCATAGCTGCCGGTGGCATGCACAACGTATGCCTCAGGCAAACAGGAGAAGTATTAACGTTTGGATGCAACGATGAGGGAGCATTGGGACGGGATACATCCAAAGAGGATTCAGAAACCGAACCAGCTTCCGTGCAACTGCCCTGTAAAGCCATTCAGGTGACCGCTGGAGATTCTCACAGCGCTGCTTTGCTAGAAGATGGAAGCGTTTTCGCATGGGGATCCTTCAGGGTATTGCTACTTTATGGTTTCAACCCCTTGCCTTAAAAGCACCGGACATAGCAACAATGAAAGCAGAACACTTGTAGCTTGTAATATTTAAAACAGTGCTCAATTTACCCCATTTCATTTCTTTCGAATTTTTATAATTATTGGGCTGTGAATTTTTATGCATTTATGGGTTTTTTATGCATTTGGAGGGTGGAACAAGCCCCTGTTTAAATCTTCTTGTTTTAGCTTTCGTTGCAAAGATCCATGGTCTAGTAATTATTATGGCAAATACAAATGCTGTGTAGTAGTTGTTTAATTGTTTATTTCTTGTGCAGCATCGAAGCAGACATTTTTTGCTAATGCAAGACGTTGAAAAATTTGTAGGGCAAGGGGTTAACTCGTTAACCCTTACACTGTAAACATTTTCTTATTCACCTCGTACTGTAATTGGGGACTATTAATCTTACGAATTTTCGAGCGGGTAAAAGTCTTCGAAAACGTTGAAAAAATTTTGCTAGCATCTCCAGACATTTGAAATTGGGGATGAAGAGAAAAATAAATGAGCAACAGTTTATTTAATTGTAGGGCAAATGCTCTAATAACCGAATACTTAAGGAGATCATTTAATATAAATCCTTAGGTTGAATTTCAGGGATCAATAGGATTAACGAAGTAGTTGAATACGATGATTCAAACTCGATCCTTTAGAGTGCGAATTTTTGTACAAGACGTACGAAAACCCATAAAAAAAATAGGAAGTACGAGCGATTAAATTAAAAAGCCAGAAATATTTATTTCACCGATGTAAGGACAACACGTATTTTTGCGTTCAAACATTTTTAATAACTTCCTCTACTCGTTTTCGTATCTAATGTTCAGTTCCTCGTACATCTACCTCTAATATTTTTTCAACTACACGAAGCCAATAAAAATGAAAAGCATACGCTTTCGGATAAAAGCGTGCCAGGGGGGTGAATTCGAGCCCGATTTACGGTGTAAGGTGTTAATCTTGCAATTTTACGCGTTACTCGAACCGGAGATGCTTGTTGAAGGATTGTCACGGCACCATGGGGCTAACTATAAACGGGAACGCACGGTTCCCGATACAGCTGCTGCCCAACTCGAATATAGTTAAAATAGCATCGGGTGCCGATCACTTGGTGTTCCTGACTGAAAACGGCCGCCTTTACACGTGCGGTTGCGGGGAGCAAGGGCAGCTAGGACGAGTAGCTGCTAGAGTAGCCGGTAGACATACTCGTCGTGGCATGGGTCCTCTGTTGACTCCGGGATTAGTCGACGTTAGAGTTACTAAGAAACTAGAGTTCGGTGATATATGGGCTGGAACGTACTGCACGTTCGCCAAAGAATGCGAGAGGGGCGATATATACGTGTTCGGACTAAACAATTACTATCAAATCGGTAAGTTGAAATGGATCTTTGCGCAAATTCGTACGATTAAAAAGTAGGGGTATACGGGATTCCAGGGGGGACGGGAATTTTTCCGTAAATCGACACGAAATCCGCGATTTCCAACATTTCTTAGGATTCTTGATACTTGCGAGTAAGGATTTCGAGATTCCAAGGGATGTTTAGGTATTCGTTTTCTGGAATAGTTCCATGATTTTTGGGGCTAAGGGAAAGTCTAAAAATGAAGGGTGCACGAGATCTCAGACTCGATGCAAACGAGCGGCATTTCGCCGCACGATCGTACGTTTCTCCTTATTTTTCCAATCGAACAACAACGAAGACGAAATCTCAGAGATTCGTGATCCTCGAATATTTTCAGCGCCCGTACGCCTCTAATTTTGAAACGTTTTCGCAAGAACGCGAAAAAGTGATCATACATATAAAATTATGGAAACGAGTATCGGGCAAAGAGCAACGATTAAATATCACGCGATAATTTTAGGCTTGGAGAATCCGGAAACATACTTTCACCCGCAAATATCGAAAACGTTTAGCGGGAAAATTTGGAGGCACATTAGTAGCGGACAGCATCACACCGTTGCCCTGGATGATTCTGGCCAAGTATTCGTTATGGGCCGCAAAGAGTACGGCCGCTTGGGGCTAGGAACTAATTGTTCCGATGCAAAACAGTTAACGCTCGTTCCTAGCCTAAATTCCTTTAAATGCGTGGATGTTGCCGCGGGTAGTGCGCAATCATTTGCCGTTACGGAATCAGGTACCTCTCGCTTTTACTCGTTCGCAGACTGCGGTTTTTTATTCGAATCCCGATTTTTGCAAGTACGCGTAAAGAATTACGACTTTAACGAGTTATCGAAATGGGACTTTAAATTATCGCGATATCTTTATTATTAAAATAGGGCTTGAAAAGTAGAGATCCGTTTCGCCTTTTAACCCTTTCACTACCATGGACTTATACGTATTTGCACCTTCGAGAATCGAACCGACGTTTGTTAAAAGCATACGTATGTTTTTTTCTGTAACGCGACACAATTTCGGATATTATTCGTACATCGATATTACGATACAATTAGCTATCTATATCTACATTAATAAATGCTACCCTAATCTACGCTATCAGTTTTCGGTTTCAAGCTTTCAGTAGCGAAAGGGTTACGCGTAACAATGCGTAGCTTGCTTTAAATATTTGACGGTATTTTTGCGTTCATCACG
Organism: Eucera pruinosa; assembly: GCA_028830335.1. NCBI lineage: Eukaryota > Metazoa > Arthropoda > Insecta > Hymenoptera > Apidae > Eucera > Eucera pruinosa. Next base: position 10,657,960 of record JAMYCR010000008.1, on the reverse strand, counting down.
TGCATTTCCGCAAGCCTTCGCGAAAGTTCAATTTTCCGTAAACGTGTAAAACTCCGCAGCGAACTTCTTATTACGATTTTAGCAGGGGTGAAACGGTTAAAATACGACGTTGGGATATTTTCAGGACAATTGTATTCATGGGGAATGGGCTCGACTGGCCAACTAGGCACTGGAGAGGAGGACGACGAGGAAGAGCCTACGTTGGTGAAAGGCAAGCAGCTAATACGGGAAGAAAAACAAATAATACGAGTCGCCGGCGGTGGACAACACACGTTGGCCTTAGCAATACCAGTAGTCCAAAAAACTGCTCATTAACAGCTAACCAAATTTATTAAATTCCAAGTGTTTCGCGCGTATGTGATAACATTTTTTTTTTAATACAATTTCTCCTTGCACGCACACAGACGAGAGTTTGGTCGAAGGGAGGAGAAAGAAAGAGTAATTAAAGAGAACTTCTTCTTCTGACTGTATGCCGCAATTTTCGACGTTAACGCGATACTTGAATATGTACATAATTCTATACATGTTTGTTTTTAGCAAAAAGTTACAGCATTTTGTTTAGTATGACTAATTTGTTTATTTGACTGAACCTTTCGATATATTGTCGTTATCGATATATTTTCGTTGCATCGTTATTTTTTCTACTTATGATTGTGTACTAGAATGAAATAAACACTTTTCTACTTGTAACACGTTCCTATTCATTCATATCCATCGAACGTATTCCAGACACGCTAGCGAGCAAAAATTCTCACCGAGAAACGCGTCGATCTTTGAATCGCCGTAACTTCGCGAAGAAGCATCGCGAGACGATCAACTTGGGTTCATTTTAAAGCTCGAATTATCTACGTTCGCACACGTGAACGAAAGTTTTGCGAAACGTTTCTTACATCGAAGAGTAGAGAGAAAAATTGGAGGTAGTCTCTCTTCTTTTTTTTTCTTTTTTAAGTATGCGAAATTCAAGTAACTTTAGAGACCTCGATAATTTTTTTCCGCGATTTATTTTACACGGATTATGCAGAGGAAAGCCTTGCCTTTGCAACGAGCCCCAAAAAGTCGATGTACGATTTTTTGTTGCCGAGTTGGCGCATTTTGAATGAAAGGTAAACCACCACCTCGCGATGTACCGAAGATCACGCGTATACAGTCGGTACACTTTTCATTCAAATTGCGGCAACTCGGCAACAAAAAATCCTGCATCGTCTTTCAGGGGCTCGTTGCAAAGGGGAAGCTTTCCTCTACAAAATCCGTGTAAAGTGAAAGGCAAAAAAAAATTATTACGATCCGTGGAGTCGTTCGAACTTATCGAATGAATCTTTGAAGAGGAAAAAACTGCCTTCGGCTTTTTCGCTCTACTTTTCGCCGCAAGAAACGTTTCTCAAAACTTTCGTTTACCCGTGCGAAAGTAGAGACTTCGAGCTTTAAAACGAGCCCGAATTGATCGTCGTTCGATGCTTCTTTACGAAGTTACAGCCGCTTAAAGGCTGACGCGTTTGGCTCGTAAATTATCGCAATAAATTTAGAATTGAACGTGGAACGCGAATATTTGGGTTCACAATTTATTATCATTGCTTCTTACATAAACTACAGCGATAACTTAATGATCCTACTGGTGTAATCGATACGATTATAAAACCGTGGCCGCGAACGAACCGTTCGAAGAAAAGAGTACGAGTCACGTATCGTTAAATGCAGAGGTGAAATTTACAATAGAACAATAGAATAATATTCATGTTAGTTTAACTTAGGCTGCTCTACAATTTTCCCGTCCTGCATCGAAATCTGTTGCAGCTTTTTCCCAATTCGTTCCTGCACGTCTAGATACTTGGCGATACATCGGTCCAAACACACCGACTCCCCTTTACTCAATTCCGAGCTGCCGTAGTTCGGCGGTATACATTTTTTGTGACACGAGGACGTCATGCGATGAAACATGTCGGTCATCATTTCGATCTCTATGTCTTGCATTAACTTTAGCTGCTCCTCGCTGAACTGCGGTAAACCAGCCATCTTTTAAAATAGCCTCTCGCTACAATTTTACGCGTCTCGGGATTTTTTTCGAACGCACGAACACGATTAATTTAGTTGGCAAGTTCAGCGTCGCGCAATATATACTTCGCTTTCATACTTTTGCGCCTTTTCGCGCTTATATCTTTCCTCGCTGACGTGAAGGCGACTATTCCTACACCGGCGGCTATAACCCTGCAAGAACAATTGCTATTCAAATGATTTGCGACTTCGAGCGTAGCTCCAGTCGCGCCGGATATTCGTGCGAATTAATAAATATCCGTAAACGCGTTTAGCTCGTTGTTAAATTCTTATTGTAAACGTTTTAAATTGCGTCGAAGCGGAATGATCGATGTTCGAAGTTCCGGAGGTATTTAATAAGAGAACGAGCGATTGATTGTAACGTGTTACGTCATTTACATACCTACCATCCGATCGCTATCTTCGTAACATTTTGCAAAGGCATTCTCTTTTAGATTGTTACGGTAGAAATAAATTACTTATGTACCTGAATATTTGGCCACACGGCAATGCGACCGTTCTTACTACCATGCAACACGCGATCGCACGACCATGTGCCTTGCGATTCCCCTATGCGAACGGTAACGTGCGAGAAATTAAGAACTAGACGGGTTCAAGTCTCCAGAAGAGCGATTGGATTTAATTACGAGAAGGTAGTAGAAGCTGTAAAGCTGTTGTTTTTGTAGTATAACAATTCTATAGTAGCAATTGTATATAAGAGGAAACCCGTTAATAGTAATAAATAAATAAATGAATGCGTCCGCACGCGATCAATATGATGGACGATATTTGTATAGCGTTTATAATTGGAAGTTTTGTCAGTTTCTTTTGTAAAACGCTTTGTTAGGAATATGATTTATTTTAACATTTATTATAAACAAATATATCGCGTCATAATAGATTACTCAGACAGTATCTGAAGAAAAATATTTATTTCTCGGCTACCAGACGTCCGATTTTAATGCTCCTTGTCTTAAATTAAAGTGGAAGGGTCCAAGAATGTTACCCTGGAGCCTTTTGCAACTTGCTCTTGCAGTTCATTTGTTATAAACAAATATACCGCGTCATGGTAGATTACACGGACAGTATCTGAAGAAAATTATTCCTCAGCTTCTAGACGTCCGATTTCAATGCTCCTTGGCTTAAATTAAGGGGAAAGTCTCGAGAATGTTATCCCACCTGATTTTTGCAAATTGCTCTTGCAGTTCATTTGTTATAAACAAATATATAGCGCCATGGTAAATTACTCGGAAAGTATCCGAAGAAAAATATTTATTTCTCGACTTCTAGAAGTCCGATTTCAAGGACCCTTGGCACAAATTAAAGAGGAAGGTCCTAAGAATATTATCCTACAGCCTTTTGCACCTAGCTCTTTCAGTTCATTTGTTATAAACAAATATATCGCGATATGGTAGTTTACTCAGAAAGTATCTTAAGAGAAATATTAATTTCTCGGCTCCTAGACATCCGATTTCAATGTACCTTGGCTTAAAGTAAAGGCAAAGGTCCCGGGAATATTATCTAGTAGTCACTTGCAACTAGCCCTTGCAGTTCACTTGTTATAAACAAATATATCGCGCCATGCTAGAGATCTCAGAAAGTATCTGAAGATAAATATTTATTTCTCGGCTCCTAGACGTCTGATTTAAATGCCCCTTGGCCTAAATTATAGTGAAAAGTCCAAAGAATATTATCCTACAGCCTTTTGTAACTAGCTCTTGCAGTTCATTTGTTATAAACAAATATATATCGCGTCATCGTAGATTACTCAGAAAGTACCCGAAGAAAAATATTTATTTCTCGGCTTCTAGACGTCCGATTTCAATGACTCTTGGCTTAAATTAAAGGGAAAGGTTCCAGAAATATCATACTCTTATCAATTTTTCGATAAACATTACGGTTAATTTGTTATAAACAAATTATTCCTATTTTTTACTGCTACTCAAAAACTATACTTTGGAAGGCTTTAAAACTATATGGAGAGGATTCCTTGGACTTTTCCCTTTAATTTGAGTCCTGAATGATCCAAATCGGACATGCAGAAGTCGAAATATAAGCATTTTTAGAAAAATTGCAAATGTTATGTCCGATTACTTTTGTCCGAACAACGAATTAAGAAAAAAATTAATTTCTCTGCTTCTAGACGTCGGATTTGGACAATCCAGGACTCAAATTAAAGGGAAATGTCCAAGGAATGTGACTGATATACCATTAAGTCAATTCCATGCACGGTTTTTATGTTATTAATAAAACAAGGAAACATTTGATTATAACAAAGAAACCACATTGTTTAGCGACATAAAACCTACTGGACTTTGTAGTGGGAAGTCTCCCCTTTAATTTGAGTCGTGGATGATCGAAATCGGACGTCTAGAAGCCGAGCAATTAGCATTTTAAGAAAACTGAGAAAGTTTAGTCCGATTACGTGTATTTGAGAAATTTCCAATTTCGAAGCGGCAAAATTATTGTCCATTTCGGTAAGTTTTTTCGACGCGCCATCTAGCGGTAGAAAGGTGGAACTAAACTTGCAATTTAATGAATAATTCTTGTTAAATTAAAAAATTAATTTCTCCGCTTCTAGGCATCGGATCGGGACAAACGACGAATCAAATTAAAGGGCAGAGTTCCGGCTACAAGATAGGGTAGGTCTTATCCCGGTACTACTTCCAGTTCAGAAATTATAAGCGTTTATTTCCTACAATTTAGTATAACTTGCAAACTACAAATGCAATCGCTTTGGAGCCTACTAGGTCTCCTTCCTGAGCTCCTAAGCTTTAATTTAAGCCAAGGTTGGTTAGTATAGGACGTCTAGAAGCCGAGATATAAGCATTTAAATATTGTATTGTTTTCATGCAAATTCATTCTTTCATTAAAACAATAAGATATTTAAATGCTTATATCTCGGCTTCTAGACGTCCTATACTAACCAACCTTGGCTCAAATTAAAGCTTAGGAGCTCAGGAAGGAGACCTAGTAGGCTCCAAAGCGATTGCATTTGTAGTTTGCAAGTTATACTAAATTGTAGGAAATAAACGCTTATAATTTCTGAACTGGAAGTAGTACCGGGATAAGACCCACCGTATCTTGTAGCCGGAATTCTGCCCTTTAATTTGGTTCGTCGTTTGTCCCGATCCGATGCCTAGAAGCGGAGAAATTAATTTTTTAATTTAACAAGAATTATTCATTAAATTGCAAGTTTAGTTCCACCTTTCTACCGCTAGATGGCGCGTCGAAAAAACTTACCGAAATGGACAATAATTTTGCCGCTTCGAAATTGGAAATTTCTCAAATACACGTAATCGGACTAAACTTTCTCAGTTTTCTTAAAATGCTAATTGCTCGGCTTCTAGACGTCCGATTTCGATCATCCACGACTCAAATTAAAGGGGAGACTTCCCACTACAAAGTCCAGTAGGTTTTATGTCGCTAAACAATGTGGTTTCTTTGTTATAATCAAATGTTTCCTTGTTTTATTAATAACATAAAAACCGTGCATGGAATTGACTTAATGGTATATTAGTCACATTCCTTGGACATTTCCCTTTAATTTGAGTCCTGGATTGTCCAAATCCGACGTCTAGAAGCGGAGAAATTAATTTTTTTCTTAATTCATTGTTCGGACAAAAGTCGTCGGACAAAACATTTGCAATTTTTCTAAAAATGCTTATATTTCGACTTCTAGATGTCCAATTTGGATCATTCAGGACTCAAATTAAAGGGAAAAGTCCAAGGAATCCTCTACATATACTATTAAAGCCTGCCAAAGTATAGTTTTTGAGTAGCAGCAAAAAATAGGAATAATTTGTTTATAACAAATTAACCGTAATGTTTATCGGCAAACTGATAATAGTGTGACATTTCTGGGACCTTTCCCTTTAATTTAAGCCAAGGGGCATTGAAATCGGACGTCTAGAAGCCGAGAAATAAATATTTTTCTTCGGATACTTTCTGGATAGTCTACGATGACGCGATATATATTTGTTTATAACAAATGAACTGCAAGGGCTAGTTACAAAAGGCTGTAGGGTAATATTCTTGAGACTTTTCACTGTAATTTAGGCCAAGGTGCATTGAAATCGGATGTCTAGAAGCCGAGAAATAAATATCTCTCTTCAGATACTTTCTGAGATCTCTAGCATGGCGCGATATATTTGTTTATAACAAGTAAACTGCAAGGGCTAGTTGCAAGTGACTACTGGATAATATTCCTGGGATCTTTTCCTTTAATTTAAGCCAAGGTACATTGAAATCGGATGTCTAGGAGCCGAGAAATGAATATTTCTCTTCACATACTTTCTGAGTAAACTACCATATCGCGATATATTTGTTTATAACAAATGAACTGCAAGGGGTAGGTGCAAAAGGCTATAGGATAATATTCTTATGACCTTCCACTTTAATTTGTGCCAAGGGGCATTGAAATCGGACATCTAGAAGTCGAGAAATAAATATTTTTCTTCAGATACTTTCTGAGTAATTTACCATGGCGCTATACATTTGTTTATAACAAATGTACTGCAAGAGAAATTTGCAAAAGGCTGTGGGATAACATTCTCGAGACTTTTCCCTTTAATTTAAGCCAAGGAGCATTGAAATCGGACGTCTAGGAGCTGAGGAATAATTTTCTTCAAATACTGTCCGAGTAATCTACCATGACGCGGTATATTTGTTTATAACAAATGAACTGCAAGAGCAAGTTGCAAAAGGCTGTAGAGTAACATTCTTGATCCCTTCCACTTTAATTTAAGCCAAGGAGCATTAAAATTGGACGTCTAGGAGCCGAGAAATAAATATCTTTCTTCAGATACTGTCTGAGTAATCTACCATGACGCGATATATTTGTTTATAACAAATGAACTGCAAGGGCTAGATGCAAAACGTTGAAGGATAATATTCATAGGACCTTCTACTTTAATTTGTGCCAAGGAGCATTGAAATCGGATTTCTAGAAGTCGAGAAATAAATATTTATCTTCAGATACTTTCTGAGTAATCTACCATGACGCGATATATTTGTTTATAACAAATGAACTGCAAGGGCTAGGTGCAAAAGGCTGGAGGATAATATTCTTAGGACCTCCCCCTTTAATGTAAGCCAAGGAGCATTGAAATCGGACTTCTAGGAGCTGAGGAATAATTTTCTTCGAAAACTGTCCGAGTAATCTACCATGACGCAGTATATTTGTTTATAACAAATGAACCACAAGAACAATTTGCAAAAGGCTGTAAGGTAACATTCTCGAAACCTTCATCTTTAATTTAAGCCAAGGAGCATCGAAATCGGCCCACTAAAAGCCGAGAAATTTTGTTGTAGGCTATGTTCCAACGCAGACAAAATACAGGATCAACTATCCCTCAACGAGTGCAACATGGATATCCAAATAATCCTATAATTCGTTTATAATAACTTATCCTATATTTCTCTTGCAATTTCATGGCTAAATTTAGTCTCAATTCTATCCGTTACTAATGTTAAAATCAGTAACGTGGATAGTGTCGCGAGAATGGTAAAAGAGTGCGCGAGCCTTCGAATCTTGGGACAAAAATATGCATTAGGTGATAGGTCTATTCTATACTTCGTCGATGGTTGAGTATCGCAATCCTTATAACTTCCACTGTTTTAAAAGCGCCGTTGTCTTACTCGAATCTGAACTGAAAATATCGCACGAGACACTAAAATGATAATAAGGTCCTCGATCGCGCTCGGGAAGCACAAGAAAATCGAGAAACACTTATTGAAATATTCCCCGCGCCCTGAGAAGCTAGGGAATTTCACTTCCGCAAGTTTGCTCGCAAAGCTTGCGATTAAATCACCGTATAGTTCCTCGACGTTAAAAACAGCTGACAGCAGCGCAATAGACGACGAAGCAGCAGTGCTCGCAAAAGGTAATTGTCGTCGTTCGATCGAATAATCGCGCTCTACTATTTCCTTCACCGTTCGAATCGCGTATGACCCGCGTGGGCGCGCAAGTGTTGAAGAAGTGTTAATGCGAAAATCGTCGAAGTGAAAGGGAAATGTAAGATGCTAAAGCAAAGCGCGTACTTCCCGCACAATATCGATATAGCGTGGAAAACGTTCGTTCGAGAGTCTGGCGACGTTCCTGCGCTGTCAGCGGAGCCGACGAATCGTCGTCGCCTGAACTTCCAAGGGGACGAAGCGAAGAAGGTGTACGAGGAAATCGTGAAAGAGACGGACGATGTAACCGTGCAACTCGACCAGAAGTGTCGAAGCAAATCGAGAACGTCGACGAATCGAGGCGGCGAGAGAACGAGAGGCAATCGTCAGGGTTTGAAGGAGAAAGTGACGATAAACGCTATATTGAAGGCGGTCGAGCAAAGAGACTTGATGTTCTTGTCGAGGCACGTGACACGGGAGAACGTAAACTCGACGGACGATTTCGGATGGACTCCGCTGATGTCCGCCGCGTATTGCGGCCACTTCGACGTGATCGAGTTCTTGCTGAGCCTCGGCGCGAATAGAAAAGCCAGAGAGAAGTCGGGCCTCACCGCGGCGCAATTGGCGTTGAAAAAGAATTACTTGAACATCGTCGCATTGCTGAGAAAGAGATCCGAGTGCTGCAAAGCGTTGACGGATCCCGATACGATCGTGCTGCAAGCGAACTTGGAGGATTCGTTGCAAATTGGGTCGGAATTTATCGAACCATCGAAGGATTCCACCGATCCACGCAACGACGACACCGGGAACGAACGTTCGAACGAAAACGGGGGCTTTTATTGCGAGATTTGCAAGGTTCAATTTTATCAGACCACTTGGAAGAAGCACGAGACGTCCACGCTTCATATATTTAACAGCAAGCCGAAATTAACGAACGCCATGTACGGGATATCGAAGCAGAATAAGGGTTATCAGATGCTTTTAAATCACGGATGGGACGAGCAAACTGGTTTGGGCCCTTCGGGGAAAGGGATGAAATATCCTATTAAGACTTGCCTGAAATCGGATAGAAAAGGATTGGGACAGTCGAACGAGAAAGATTACAGGGTGACTCACTTTAAACCTGGAGATCCCGCCGCGATTAACGAGCTCAACTCGTCTAAGCCTAAGTGCTTGAAAAAGAAAGACAGGGAAAAGTTGCTGAACAGGGATGTCAGAAAAGAGAGAGCCCTGCGTATCGCTTTGGCGTAATAAAGGATGCACGAGAATTGCCTAAGTTACTAATATTCGATAACGCTTCTAAGACTGAGTACAATGTAATTTTTCCATTCTATCTTTTAGGCATGGAAATCGATTCGCTGCCTTTTTTCCCCGTTGCGAGGTGAAATTTCTTACCGAGTCGAATGTAATTTTCGCATTGGTCGATCGATGAACTTTAACCCGTTGCCTTATGAATTTTTCAAAGATTATATTCGCTACAATGCTAACTATTTACTATTAGATTATGGAAGGTTTTAGGGATTAGAAATAACAAGATATATGCTTTATTCGGCACAAGAAAGGCTCGTTCTGCTCTGTTACTAGCACGGAAACTTTACTGCAACTAACTTTCGAAAAGCCCCTTTGTCGCGTATCGTAAAAATTCAGGTCTATAACTAATCAGATATGTTAGTGAGAAAACGCATTTCTACGAACGTACGGAAAAGCAACGCATACTTCTCGGTAAAGCTTCAGATTTCATTTTTGTTACTTTTCCCTAATTACTTGTATATAAATCTAATGTTTACTACGTTACGCTGTGTAAAATGCGAAATATTGGAATATTGCAAAGAATTTGTATTTGGAAGTCCTCTATCTTGCAAACTGAAGTTACAATTATAATTCAAATTAGAGTTCATTAATATGCGCAGGGTGATTTAATGTAATTGAACCATAATTTGCGTCGCGTGTGTAGCTCGTTGTTACAAGGCAAGGGGTTAAACGATTGATTCGCGTTTACGGGTAGAGATACGCTAGAGCTCGAGAATTTCGGGCCAAGTTGGGCAATCGCGAATAGCAGGATTTAGAACTTGGGCGAGAACACGGAAGAAAAAGGGAAGAGAACTAAAGTAATTAGACTAATAGTAATAATGAGATTGGCGAGAGATTCGAAAGCATTCGAGCTTTGGAAATATCCGAATTCTTTCGCGATGCTGCAATAGTTCAAATACGGACGATTCGTTTCACCGAAGTTTCAGGTTCCTTTAATTTTCCGGATAAATCCCAACGATCTTCATATGTATAGAAATTCTCGACTCGATATTTTCGGGTTCTCGCGTATCTCTGCTCGTAAAGCAGGACGGAGGTTTCGAGTTGGATAATCGAATGAAAAAGCAGCAAATTAATTTCTGCGTCTAATGTTTCGTTAAATTTCTAAACTAATCCAACAACGACTCAAAGACAACGGGATTTGTTTCGACTTTAAGAGATGAGTCTCAAAAGTGTTTACGCTTCGTTTATATTTCACGAAAACGCGTAGAATTTGTAAGCCCTGCTACCTAAAACCTAGAGCAACTCTTTTGTTGCAACACGTGGTGGTTAGTTCGCGCGGAACAGTGAAAGTGTTAAACACCGCGCGGAAATACGGAAATACGAACAGAGATCGTAAATTATCGCATCGAGCGATTCATCTCGCCGCTGATACTCGATACACCCATTGTTACACACTTTTTATGGCAGCATTTCGAGTCACCGACCGTGTGAAGAAAAAAAAAAACACGAACACCGAGTTAGAATCGCGCCGAAGTCTCGAAGCTCGGCTTATCTCCCCTCGCATCGTCTCAAATTTCAGTCGGATGCTCGACGGAAGGAAAAACACGAGTCTCTCCGTGATTTACGACCTTTTTTTTTTCTTTCCCCCCTACACGGAACTTACACGCGTATTTTTTTGCCAACGAAATAACTCGCGAACAATCGACGAGGAATTTGGTTAAACTTTGCCCTATCGAATCGCGAATTTTCGGTGTTTCTTTTGTTGGACTTGGAATATTTCACTTACACCACTTACAAATTTCTTTTTTTGCTTAATCACCGAAGCTTATTTGCCATCTGTTGTACAATAACAGTAAGCAAATCTTCAAAAAATAGGAAAGATAAGGAAACATGTATGACAAAGTATAGATATATTTTGCGAAGTGGCTCGTATGTTCTTAAAAACTTACAAATTAGACCGCGAATCTTTGTCTTACTCTACTACACAACTAAAGAGATAGAACACGAGCAAAGAATTATTTCGTCCCTTACTTATCTTAAAACGCGCTTTACTTTCCTATATTTCGTATACAATTCTACGTCCTACGTTTTTTCGTATTTTCGTCCCGTTTGCACTTCGTAATTTCACGTAAACGCACAAAAATTCGCAGCCTACTTGTAAGCCGTAGGAATGCGTGAAATTAAGAATATATGACCTGGCAAACATTTGAGGCATAAACGTTGCTGTTGCAGATGAAATTCGATCACCAGAAAGCTTTGAAACATATACAAGAGGTAGAAGAGAAAGCGGGCGAGATTCTGACCGACAAGCAAGAAATAGTTGCTTTGGATAAAAGGAGGAACGATGACAGAGTCGGCATGAGGGCGTTGCAAAATGAAAAGCGTAAGAACACTTGGATGACAGTAGGACCATTGATACTTAAAATGCCGTCTAAAACTGCGGAGGAACTGCTCGTTAAAGGTACTCGATATTTCACCAAAGCTTATCGTGTATTCGCTACAACTTTTTGTACATCTTAAATATTTTACGTATCGTTTACGCGCCGGTGTAATTCGTACATCGCGGTTTCAATCCCTCGCCCTACGATTATTTTATTACCTACGCGTGTAGCGTGAGCCGATCGCTGTTTTCACATCTTACGAAGCACAAATCGCAGGATTATTCGAGGCACGTTTTATTTTACAGTCTCCAAGCTTGTAAAACGAAGCTACGATTAATATTTGAATCAAATCTTTGCCCCCTCGGTGATATCAATTTTTGTCGAATCCGCGCTACAAATCGTAGAACGAGCGTGACTCGTTATTGTAAGCCAAGTGGTTAAAAACGTATCCCTTTATTATTTATTAATAAAATTAACACGCGTTACCGTATCATTGAACTATGCTTTTTACGTGGGTTCAAGACTACGACAAAGAAAATGTACGGTTCTGTTTAAAAGTGAAATCAAAATGATTCCACTTTTTATGAGAAAAAGTTAGAATTCCTCTTTTTCATGCACCAAAAAAAGGCGCGACTCTTTTTCGATACGTTACTAGAACCCAAACCCTTCTTTCGCGAATGGCAACTAATTTTCTGTTCGATTGCGTTGCAGACCAAAGGGAATGCGACATAGAAATAAACAAAATACGAAGCAACTTGAAAATTAAAGTGAACGAGTTGAGAGTCTTGGAACTGAATCCACCTGTCGCTGGTTTAACGTTGCAACCCCTTTCCCACAAAGAGATGTCAGCAATAAATCAAGGTTTTGGTCAAGGCCCTTGAATATACATAAGTAGCTAAATTACGATGTTACGAAAGAATCTATGTATCACGAGTATGTGCTACGAATAACGATGATAATAATAATAATAATAGTAATAAAGAATAATAATAATGACAAAAAAGGCGTAAGCATTAATGTGACTCGAATAATAATTTTATAAGCACGAAAATATACGAGATGTACGAGCTGAGATCGTTGAGTCAATAATAGTAGAAAAATAAATTCTAACGTCTTCCAAAATAACCGTTGGCTTTCTCGATGTACCCAGAATACGAAAAGAAATATTCGGATCCAGAATCGGGGTTCGTTTCGCTTTTCGATATCCTTACGTTACGATCCTCGTCGGAGTTGTATTCAACTTTGTACATACATTCGTCTTGTTCTGTGCTAACGATTGATTTCGCGAACTCTAAAAGCTGGTCGCGAAAGTTGTTCGTTCTCGTTTACGCTGTAATAAATTGCGGCGGATTTTAATCGAAGAGAAGAACGCGGAAGCGATAAAAAATACCGAATTATTGCCGTGCGTTAAGCTCCATATTCCTCTTGCGATTCTTTCCTATTCCTCGGCGAACGAAGGATTTTAAGATCCTTCTTCGCGATATTTTAACGAACGCGTTACTACTCCGTTTACAGTGGTGGAAGAATTGCAAGATAGAATATCATCTCGGCACGCAGAGCTGTAAATCTAGCGAATCTATAACTACTGCAATGCACACGAACTTCTTTAAAAAAGAAGCATGGCAAAAGCGAGATACACATTTCGAACATGTAATTAAATAAAGCGCTTCGTTTTATGTTCAGTGTTACGAGCCAAACGCTTCATATTTCCACTACTGTAAATGAAGTAACGAGAAAATAAAAATATCGTGTAGATATGTGTTTTGAATTCGTCTCGAAATGATTTACGATAGATATGGCGATTATGATCTATTCGTTTAACCCAAGGAGACTTTGATTTCGCTACGAAGACAAGCCGTTTTCGAGACTTTCTTATCCACGTCTATTGTGCACTGTATACTTAAAAGTCTCACCTGTAAACTTTCTTTTGTCGGTGGCTGAAAATACAGTTGTATTTTGAGCAACGAGAATTTAATTTCACGCGGTTTCTTCGCAATCTTTGAAATTTGAAGTCGAGGCATTTGGGGGTCTTTCGTGTTTGGTAAATTTCGCTTCAAGAGGTGTTCGAATATTAAGCGTATGTAATATAATATTAGGTATATTATCTTAGCCTATTATGTGTTCATCCTGTAGTTTTTGCCACGGCTAAATATTTTAATCAATGTATACAAATGCGCAGCTTACAATAGCAACGATCGTTTTTAATACGTGGCTGTTTCTTGTAAACGAAAAATGTTATTTATATGTTGGTAGAACGTATGGCGCCAGGCGCCACAAATGCCTAGCTTGGTACACGTGTATTCGACAATTTAACCTATGCTTCGTTAATGATTCAACCTTGGCTGCTAGCAATTATTCTACGCAACTGCTATCAAAACAAACAATAAAAAATGACATCTCGAGAAATATTGACTATCGAATTAGGTCATTATTCCAATTTTATCGGCACCCATTGGTGGAATTTGCAGGTATCTAAGGATAATATTTATCTATCCGAATAAAATCCTATTTCAACAAAATCTCCAATAAATCTTTCGAATAACATTTCGAATAAATTCTTCGAATAAAGTTTTACTCGACTAACATTTCGAATAAAGTTTTACTCAAATAACATTTCGAATAAAATTTGATTCTAATAACATTTCATTCGAATAAACTTCGAAGCAGAAGCATCAATGAAGCAAGAAAACGACCAAGCCTACGAAAACCGTAACAAAAGTTTATTCGAAGAATTTATTCGGGACTTCGTTCGAACAAAATATGCCTAACTCTGCCACAGCTGTTTTATTTTTGCTTAAATATTTTTAGGAATCTAACTTCTCTTATGATCCTGATAATCCGTCTGAAATAAGCCACGATGTCTTCTACAGAGAGGGTGAAAATTACAAGGTATCCATGCAATATAATATATTACCAAGAGCAAATGATTTGCTTGTCAGGGATAAGTAAATCCTATGTTTAAATGCTCTGTCATTTTTGCTGTTCGCATGCTTCTTTCACTTTTCTTTCCATCTCTGGTCGTGTGAACGTACAGGTGCTCGTGCAAGCCTTCGTACACCTACCCATTGCAAAATACGCGAGTTTTCAACGCTTTGCAGCCACTGATTTTGCTTATTATAGCTTAAAATAAAATTAGACACGATTATAAGAAATTACCCTTTTTTCGCAATTTTCTTTTACGAAGTAATATTCAATAAAATTATGAACTCGACCTCGCGACATCACCTTTTAAGTATTCGAAATTTGAAGAAACACGAGCAGCGTTTTGCGAGCACCTGTATGTATTTTCACTATTTTTCATTACTTTATCATTGCTTGTTACTTTATATTGTTACCATTATCTGTATTATTATTACTCGTATGATATTTATTATTACCTTATTACACGTACTGACCATGTAACAAGGGGTTTAACCCGTTGATATTTAATAAATATTATTATTACTATTTCGTCCAAGAGACTAGGAGTTATTCCCTTACAAATTACTGAAGTTATTTTAAGTTGCTAATAGTTGGATTAATTAAAGCTTCGTTGCAATCGTTAGAGAAGATAAAAGAGACAAGTGCAATTATTGCACTATATCGCCTAAGCTAATAGGCGAATTTCAAATAAATAAATAAAAAATAAATATTACTATTATCTCGATTTATTTTATCTGACCCTGTAAGCAGGATCTGCAAGTGCCAAGCGAATAAGTTAGCTTCGAACTAGATTTCTCGTTACATACTTGCGTTTACGTCTATTTTTCTACCTAATAATTACTCTCTGTTTCGTTATTCGTTCCGTAAATATCGGCAACGAAAAATGCTACAACTTTCGTACACTAATGGGATATTTCCCGCGTAACGAATACAACGGGGATTAAAATTCAAATGATCACTTTCGTTTGTCCAGAAACAAGTTACTTATACACCCAGGCTGTTGCTGGTGGATTTGAAAGGATCGTTCGGATATTTGAAAGAAGAAGGTAATTTGTACGAAACTCCGAAGTCGGAAGAATCGCGGCAACCGTTGTGGGATGATAAAAAGGTAGAAGTAACTAAAGAAGAGACCGCCGATAAGACTGCGTTTATTAAAAGCTTAGACGAACCTTCGGAAACCGCAGACGCGGCATCCGCGTCATACAGCTTGGAAGACGATGTTAATTCGTGGGTGGATTATCTGTTACCTAGATTTCATCCTAGGACTGTGAACACGGTTAAACGGTATAAGCACAATTGTTCCACCTATCCGTTCGATATCTTCACTTACGGAACAAATTTGTGGAACACCGAACAATTCTCGGACGATTTCTGCGAGAGGATCAGAAATTACGTGGAGGAGTGCGATTCGATGCAAGGTTTCCAGGCACGTCATATTATTGTTTACGCTTCCGTAGATCGTAGGGCTTGATCATCGAATATACGGATACGTGAACAAGGGAGATGTCCCGCATACCGTCAGTATCCCCATAATCGTCACTTTAGATATTTCATTCAATAGCGAACGAATGTACGAAGAGACTACAAAAATTTCAATACCAAATTTGGACTTGATTTTTATGCAACACACATGGACGATGCACGCGTGTTTATATTTAATATTTAAAGCGAGATATTAGCAGGTGAATTGCGTCGTTTGAACGTAAAAACGCGACTAATGTACTGCAAGTAGAAAGTATGAACATTTTTACGATGCAACAAAGTTTATCTTCTATCTGTCGTACAAACCGAATCGCTAATATATGTAAGGATCATTTTCATTCAAGTAGAAACATTTCGAATGATGGTACGAGGGACATTGAACTTTGTTACGTATTTTCAATGAATTAGTAATCAAGATTTTTTAAAGATATAAATACCTACAGACCTTAAGAGAAGTAATCGAATTAAAATGGCAAAAATATTCGTCTAATCCCAAACCTAGTATTTAACCCTTTGCACTCGAACTTTTTCTCGACTAAAGCTTTCATCAGCAGCTCGAACTTTTTTGTGCCTTTATCTAAAAAATTTCAAGGACATGATATTTTTAACGTTACTTTATTATCATCGTAATGCGAAGATTTCGCGAAGGGGCAGCGAGAGACACAGTTCGAGTGCAACGCGAAACTTTGCCAGTGCCCGTGACGATTACTTCGAGTGCAAAGGGTTAAAGTATCTATCGTATCGTTGCGCAATATTGATAGTATTTTGAAATGTAGATAATTGTAGATTCCGTGGACGGTTTCGCTGGACTCGGAGCGTCGTGCGTGCAGCACTTGAGGGACGAGTATGGGAAAAGTATACTGACGTTCCCGTGCATGGACAGCAAGAAGAGCGAACCTTCCGCGTCTAATCTGATCAAAACTATTAACACGGCTCTGTGCTGGCAACACATAGGAGAGAACGCCTCTCTGTACAGTCCTCTTTGTTGCGGAAGAACAGCCTGGCCGAAACTTTCGGATTCGCGCGTATTCAACCATCTCACGTACGATTCGGATTTGGATTATCACAGCAGCGCAATCTTGGCCACCGCTTTGGACACCTTGACCATCCGATACAGACGAAAAGAGTATCCGAACGCTGTTTTGTCCGACTTGTGCGCGGATCTGAATAAACTGGGCCGCAAAGCAGCCGCGACCAGTTTGACTCTGCCGTTCCCAATGATGGCGAAGGCAGACTTGATCGACGTGCTCGACGATCTCGAAGGAACGCTGTGGACGAGCGTGACGCCGAACTGCGACATACCGATGGAGAAGAACATGCAGAGCATCGCGTTGAGGGGAATACCCGAGGAACGATTGAAGCGGCCTATTTCCAACGCGATGAAACAAATGTCGAAACCGGCCTATCGATGCTCCACGGTTCACGAGATGATGACGCTTTACTTAGCCTGCTCTTGCCACGCGTCGGCCACTTACTTGTCGAACGTTTCGTCGCCGCTCAAGATAAGACCGCCGTATCCGAGGATATTCGATAACAACGTTAACGAAAACGGGGACATTCTTGGGTGGCCTGTTGGAGCAGGTGAGATTGTTAACGCGTTCACCGCTACGTTGCTCATTTGTCAATGGAGTTTGCTTTCTCGATCGAGCTACGATAGTCGTAGATGACCGAAGTGCCATACGTGATTAGAATGATTAACCCTTTGACTGCGGAGCAATGCAGGTTTAAAAGCTCGCTGTGAACGGAATATTTTTCCACTGCGCGTTCAATTGTTCAGCTACCGATTTCTTGTACAACGTGCAGTTAAATTACTGTTTACTTTTCTCGATTAAATTGCTACGCAATATCTATATCACCTACGCAATAGCTATAATCACCGACGAATCATAGCACAGACTATTCCATTCTTATATAGAATCATCCGGGGGTTACTTGGTCTCTTTACTATTTTAGCATCGCAATGCTACGTTCTATAATAATTCAAACTGGAATAAGACACGAGCGCGTTTAAAATGACAGGAGTTGCAACTAAACACTGAACATTGCGATACGCAATTGTTTTCGTCGTACGCGAAACGAGTATATATTTTTCTGGATGTATTTTGCATTATGATTTCGCTCGCGCAGCATCTAATAGTAACTTAACGTATAGAATATATTACTAAATTAGAAAATAGGGAAATAGTAATACGATTTGGACCAATGAAAGTTGTATGCGTTGCTTTCCATTTGCTGCGATAATACAAGCTTTATGGATAGCGGTAGCGCCATAGTAATAATTTAAAAAGATACGCAACGGCGAGGAATAGAGTACTAGTCATTGTAAAATGCATAGAAATCGTTGGGAAAATAGGGGACAAATGTATCGTAGGATTACGTTATCGATACTCGTTTATAGATCTTCAAATTGCGCAGGACTTCTAAGATGAACCTAAATAATTAACGCAAAGAATATCCGCGACGAAATTTACTACATTCAAACGGATGCTTAACGTCAATTTAAATTCTTAATCATTTGTTTACGATTCGTTTCGCGTCTCGTTACTCCCATTCCGTATACCAGAGGGCATCTAAGCTGCCCGTGAAACAAATAAATAAACAAACGTTGTAAAATCTAACGCAAGTAGGTGAAGGAACCACGTGGATGAAAACAAAAATTGCCACGGCAAACCGTTCGGAATGCCCTCCTTCGAAGCCACGATATTGGGAAGCAAAATTCGACCGTCTAAACTGACCGACAGAAAAATTGCCAACGAAACGCTGCGTCTAAGTAATTCGATAAATGAGAAATAAACGAGAAACAGCGACGCAAAGTAGCGCACATTGTTTTGCGCTCGACGTTTGCAATTTTGAGCATCGAATTAATTTCCGTTTTATTCTCGCGCGTTCTTCGTCCCGTCGATGCAACGAAGCATTATCTTTTGCAAGCTAAAGATAAAGTTACAATCGGCTTTTATCCGTGCGAACTTCGTTTAATCGATCTTTACTTTCAGACGTTAAATCCGTTGCTGTTATGGCTGGCTTGCACAGTGGAAGCACGCTTAGCGGGATGTACGAATCGTTGCACGATCAACTGAGCAGAGTAAGAAGCATAAAGAAGTTTCACGCGTTCACGGACTCCGGTTTGGAAGAAGACGAGTTCAAAGAGTGCCTCGATCATCTGCTCGATTGCAAAGAGAACTACGAAGATCATTACGTTTAAATAGCAGCTAGTTTTTGTATTCGAAGAACTAATCGTCGAAGAAAAAATTCATTCTCTCTCGTTCGTTTGTAAAAAGCTCGCCTCTTTAATTCCTCTCCCGCATATTACGTTTACGCGTTTACACGCGCGACGCGTTGCCCTTGTATTCGAGCAGAGTCCTCGCTCGACTAGAGCAACGAAGAATTCGGCTTTTCCTCGTAAAATTGCCACCGAAACGTGGCTGAAAGTGGGAGCGGCTAGACACACCCTGATTATTAGATTTCGTATTGAACATTGCGAGTGAGAAAAGTCGGCAGTTGTAAGCTCTCTAACCGGTAAATGAAACGTTCGATGTCTCCGCGCGTGGATTAACGAATCGCTGGGTAAATAAAATGGGTAACAAAGTGGCCACGTTTACCGAGGAGCAGCTGGAAGATTACCAAGATTGCACCTTTTTCACCCGCAAAGAAATCTTAAGGTAATTTACGGGAACGATTGTGGAACCATTCAGCTCCCGTAGAAACTCTGTCTCGCCGTTTTTTTCTAGAATATTTAAACGATTTCGAGATATGGGCGATCCCGGAGCGGTTCCGCGATCCATGACGCCTCATCAGGCATCCACGCTCCGTATACCGCTATCGTGTTTGACGCGCATTCCAGAATTAAAGGTTCTTAGGTTAATGCTTTTCGAGCCGCTTCCGAGCCGCTTCCGAGCCCGAGAGAGCGTCTCGCCTGTCAACCATGTTACCGCCGCGATGTTTCAGGAGAATCCGTTTAGAGAACGAATCTCTGAGGTGTTCGCGAGATGCCAGAACTCCGCGCGATCCGCGCGCAACGACTCGAACGATGGAATCTGCTTCGAGGAGTTCCTCGAGATGATGTCGGTTTTTTCGGAGCAAGCGCCGCGGGACTTGAAGGTCTTTTACGCCTTTAAGATTTACGGTACGGACCACCATGTGAACCAGACAATTGAACGGATCGTGAGAGAGTTTCGAGGTCGACCTGGATAATCCACCTATAGCTGTGTTTTCTCTATCGGATCGCGCATACACACGGCTTACATACGGCGTCTAGACACGACATTTCGTATCGTCGAGGAATATTTTCAACTAACCACTTATCGATTTTCTAGCGGACGCTAAAGATTCCACTCCAAAACGACGCGACGCGACGTCGAATTTTTAACATCACAGAGGTGTCATCTTATTGTTAGGGAACTTCGCGTAACTTGGTTTCAAATTTAACCCTTTACGTAGCCCTACCCAGTTTTCGGAAATTATACTTTTCAACACTAGCTAGGTATTACTTCAATACGTTGAAATATTGCAATTAATTTGGACTCGCGAATCTTTTCTCTTGCATATTGAAACAGAAATTGCAATGGGAATTAAACTTTATTACAAATACGGTATGTCATCGCTCTATTTGGATTATAATATTCGTCATTATACGGCGAAGGGTTAATTTTTAACTTAATCTATCGACAAACGGGCTAAGAACCCTTTACATACATTGAAAAGAAACATTTATAACGATGACAGGATTTTTCGTTTGACAAGATTAAACATGCTTTCGTTAATAACGAAAGAATTACCTTATACATAATTACGTTTGCACAGAAAACGTTTGTACGTTTGTACGGAAAATCGTGAAACGTGCCGCTGCGAACTTGTAGAATTTTTATGGCAAATTAATGTCTCGTCGTTTTGAGGACCTTTGTAGTTCCAAGGTTGAAGGAGTATACAAACAAAAAAGACATTGTTTTTTTTTTTTGAAAATGTTGATTGCTTGTCTCGTGTCGTTTTCGAATTTACAGAATCGCGTACAATTTTCAGCTGCCTCGCGATCGACTCGAGTTTAACCCTTTGGGAACCACTGTTGCGTCCGTGCAACGTTTCACTTACGATTCCTTTAGACTTCGTAAGATTCTATTAGCCGTATCATCGAATAATCCAATCGTGATATTAAATGCAATACCTATCGATAACAATAAAATTGGTGTTTATGCATTATAGAATTAATTCATCGATTCATTTTCGTGTTATGGTAGTGTAGCCCGAGTTTAGACTTTTTTTTGATAGATTTAGTTTGAATTTAAACTGTACGTTGAACTTCTTACGGAAATAGCGAATTATTTGTTGGTACACATCTAATGGAATCCAAATGGAGGGAGAAGTAGCGACGGAAATATTGTCGCGCAAATCCTTGGAACGCTCTTTGACGATTGGAACGTTAAATTCCAATGATACGAGTTGAATGAAAAAATTTGGCGTTAAATAAAATATTGCTCTTCAAAGGGTTAACATCGAATTCTCTCGCGTTTGAAATGATTCGACGATGATGCCACTGTTCGATCAATTTCGTGACTCACCGCGTACGCGATTAAGGTCTAATAAACGCGAATGGAAATCTAGTTTTCCAATACGCGAAGCACGTGAAAAATCCAGTTTTCCAATCCGACGCGATGAAATCGGTGTTTGTCACGGACATGTAACGCTGATAGCGAGCGCGTTCATAACGCGTTCACTGTCTCACGCATCCTACGTAATGCACACAATCGCTATCAAATGAATTTTATTCGACGAAACTTCGTCGCAATTTATTATCCTGTACTAAATCCCACATTAAAATCTACCGAAGATGTTTCATTTTATTATGAACGCGTGGCGATGTAGCACAAGTTCTGTCTGGTTTTTCGAAGCCTGTGATATATGTATACAATCTAGGAGACTAGGAATGACGTGGAAGGGATACCGCGCAAAGTGCTACGGTAAAGGTTTCGGATGATTACTGTAACAAAACAACAGATACCGATGCGTTGTCTGAGCGACGAGATTATCGTGACGAAGTAGCGAAATATTAGACGATTCACCGATGCCGATGCGCTGCTTGCAAAAGATCGAGTAGGAATTGGTAGGTATGCAACGATGTATCCTACCGAAACGAGTAAAATCGCCGTGGCGGTCAACGTGTTAATTAATTAAAAAACACCGATACAGTGAATCCTCGTGTAAGACGGTAGTTAGGTTGCTAAAAAAAAATGCCGTGCTCGGCAATGTAACCGTTCGGCACGTTTCTGCAAACAGATTTTGACGAGGACGGGGTATTAGGGCTGAGCGATTTGGAACGCACCTGTCGACAGCTGGTTCAAGGAGGTTTGAACGCGGACGAGGTGGCCACCGTGAGTCGGAAAGTTTTGGAGGAAAGCGACATCGATGGCGACGGTGTCCTATCCTACCTGGAGTTCGAGCACGTCGTAACCAGAGCCTCCGATTTCATGGCAACTTTTCACATAAGAATTTAACTCCGGTCTCTTTCGAAACTCAATAAAATCTACTGCCAATCACCGTGCAAAACCCCTGCTTATTTCGTCTCCTAGCTTTTATTCTTTCGACGCTCCTCGATTCGTCAATTCCGAAAGCGTGCGGAAGAAATATTGGGTTAGCTTCGGGAAAGTTGTTTCAATGCGTTGCCATTAAATACCGTTGCAGTGGGTGTACAAATCAATTCGGCGCGGCGCCTTTTTTTTATAAAATTCGATGCGCGTTTGCGGAAAGTAGTGTATGATAAAATTTCGCGGGTGAAAATAATTTCCGTTACTGAGTGGCTACGAAAAGTATTCGCACGTCAACGTTTTAACGAGACGCTGTTTCACTAGGTTCTACGTTTCATTTCCATAGCAGGGAATTTTTATAGCTGCTTAATAGCACAATTAAAGGATGGGAAAATTAATGTATTCCACTCTAATTAATTACCACTTAAATACCGAAATAGATACAGCGGTGTGCGAGTAGATTTCGTAGCTACTGTAAATTACATTTTAACAAAAATCCTGAAGCTTTTAAGTTAACGAAATCTTGAAGAATTTAAACGCAAAGGCAGCGAATTGATTCGTGAAATACCGAACTTCTGAATGCCTTACAGAGCTTTAACGTAACAGATGCTAACAGTACCGCGTTCGGCTTTAAAATATTTGATTTACGATTCCACATTCATCGTTATTTCCTTCATCCGTTCAACTTTACAACAATTCTTGTGTAGTCCAAGTAACCAGTTCCTCGCATTCTCCTTTTCCCTTTGCTTCCCTTTTCGCTCGCAAAGATTTATCGAATACGTACACGTAAAATGCCGCGGTACGGTTAGCGTTAAAGAAACTTCGCTGCGCGTAAGAAATATTTAGCTTGTAAAATCTTCTCTGCCGAGATTCAATTTCGTCGCTTTCGTCTTGCATCGAACGGCACGCGTATTATTAGCCCGGCGAATTTGTACGCCTTTAGCGAAGCGCTACCATACGTACGGTTTGTTGCGAGTCACAGATATACTTTCTTATACGGCCTCATAAGTTGCCCCTGTTGAGCAATAACGAGCAATGCTGGCTAAATAACCAGGCCATCCATTTTCGCCGCAGACGGGAACCTCCTGCGACTTCGCGAGCCCCTGCATCCACCGGCGCGGCGTTTCGCGTTCCGTATCTTTTACCAACGCGTACAAATCAATGTTACATTTAACGTAGAACCAACGAACTCGAATGGGGAAAAAAAAAGCGTGTCGAAGGAGATCCGATTCGGCTGGAACAGCCTGCTCTCCGATCGAGATTTAAAAAGCATCGTTAAAAGCAACCAGCTCGATCGCATTGCCAAGTTCAAAGCTTCCAGCGAAGACGCGTTTGCACGCCAATTCATTTTATTCTCTGCAAACGACAGCGCGTAGGCAATAGTTGATCACCTGAATCGCTCGTTGCGTTTTACTCAACCATCGTCAAAGTCAAAGTCTCGTCCATCCCTTCCTTAATTATTCCTAGGCCATCTTTCTTTGCAGATATGTAAATATACATATACGCTGACGTGAGCGAGTATTAGCTGGGTTAACGAGTAATTCGCTGCTCTTTTAATAGAGAAAAAGGTAAAAGCTATAGGTTGCGCTTAGAACGAGATGCTATCTACTTTTTTGTTTATCGGTGACACCTTGTGGCTTCGTTCAATAAGCGTGCTGATCGATTTATACACGGAGAATCGCGCAACACTGCGGGAAGGAAGATGATAATTCGTAACTTTATTATATCGCTACGTGTTCACTTGCAACGGGCATTGGGAAATTTCGTTGCACTGTGATGCGTCGTAGATGAAGAAACTTCGAAATAAGCGAACGAAGATCATTAAATATCGATTAAATTTCACAATTCGGACGGCTTGTAGAACGCAACACGAAGGTCCGAGTAATAATAAGAAAGCAGGTGAGAAGCACTTGCAGTGGTGAAACCAATTTTAATAAATGCATTCCGGTGTTCTCATCGTACGACCGTGTCTAAGACGAAACGAAACTTATAACGGAGACTCCTGATACAGTGCAAGCCACATTTTTACGGTAACGCGCAAGTGCCCAAATCCTAATGCCCAGTAGCATGCGTAGTCGGTGAGAACGAAAGAAGAATCCCGCGTGTGCAACCTTGCCACGCTTCGCGAGACCAAAGCTAGCCCGAAGAACCCATAAGCGTCGCTGGAATCGAAGCGGAATCCAGCAGAGGATTTAGAAAGATGATTTCGGGCGCGGTACGAATGCGAGGCGGGAAGGAAACGCGGGCGACGGTGGTCGCCGGTGGATGTTTTAGGGGCTAGTTTGGCGTATCGGCGGTGCCGTGGTCCGGTCGTCTTAAAAAGCGGTCGAAATCGGAGATACCGCCCTGTGTGTTACGAAGCTCTCGACCAGTTATAGTCGGCCGCGCGGTAACTAACCGAGTCTTGGGACCAAGGCCATCCGGTCACTTCTCATCCTTCTCTCTTCCCCGCTCGCATCCCTGCCGTTCTTCTTGTCGGCCCGTCCAGAGGCCCTCGGGGTCCGAGAAGACCCCCTTGCCTCCTGGGTCCACCGTCGACACCCTCTGCGCTCAACGCTCCGCTCCCCTTCCAGCTCGCTCCTTCTCTTTCTCCGCAGTCTCGAGCCTCGAGTCTCGAGTCCGAACGGAGGATCACCGCTCTCGAGAGAGAGATTCTCCCCCTTAGAGATCTCAGCCGACCAACCACCTTCCATGCCAAGGTATCCGTATACATTCTTGGGCCTCGTGGACGCTGCGCGACGCGACGCGACGCAACGCGCCGTGTCGAACCGCGCGCGAGCTCGGATCGCCTGGTTCCGACGAGTCCGTATGGAGGGATCGAGGCCTCCTCTCTCTCTTTGTCTTTCTCTCGGTGGCACGGCGCAGCGCGGCGTTGCTTCTTAGCCAGGGGAGGTAGGGATCGAGGTAGAAGGCTCGCACAGAGGTAGACGAGAGAAGTCAGGCAAAAGAGGAACGAAAAGACAAAGATCGCGGGTGGCGAGAGTAGAGAGCAGAGAGCAGAGAGCAGAGAAGACACGAGGAAGGAGAGAAGAGGAAGGGAAACCGAAGAAGACGAAAGACAGGTTAAGAGGGGAGGTTGGAGGACTGGAGGATGATAGCGGCGGAGGCGGTTGGCGGAGGGCAGATTTGAAGCTAACTTTTACGGCACCCTACGTGGGCGAGTTCTCTCGCGGCAGATCTCTCGAACCTTCCTCCGGACGAGGCACCTCGACCCCACCATCAGCAACGCGACATCCTTAGCTCTCCGAATATCTACACGCTTCTATGGTTCCGGGATTCCGATTCGAAGCAACCGAAATTTTAACCCTTTGCGCTCTCGCGGCTTCGCTGTACACAAGCGTGCGCCGAATTGCAGTCTCTAACGCTGTCAAAAGATACGTGAAACGAGAAACGTTCGCGTAGTTGCGCTCTCGTTGGGTCACGACTCGAATACGTATCTGCTGTATAATGGTCACCCGAGCAAATTTTGTATGAACAATTAATTGGCAGAGGGCAACGTAGACTCTTAAGATTTGCGACTTACAAACTTGGCGTGCTTACGGATGTTACGAACCACGATCGCGATCAAAAAGAGGAGACACCCCTTGCTCTATTCATTTTCCAAATGTCGAGAAGTTTGAGTCGAACGTTCGCTGCTTTAACGCCGTATCGGATATGTTCCGCGTAATTTGCATTTCACAAACGCTGATCTTATAGTTTCGTGATACGTTTAGAAGTGAAATTGTAGAGTATTATAAATGCAGCGTGCATTTGTCGTATTTAGGGCGAAATCTGCTTCACGAGCTGCACTCGTCGTTAGAAGCCAAAGGGTTAATTTCGTCGGAAGTTAAGGGGCACCGAAAAAGCGTGCAGTGGCTACGAAAAGTATTCGTACGCTACTGTATCTTTACATTTAACTGTCGTTTAATCGGATGTATCGTTGCAAATTTTCTATCGTTTAAACGCTCAACTAACCTATCGTTGTTAACGCGGTTCCAATTTTTTCTCAGATTTCCTTTGTCTCGTGTTTACACGGTTCTACTTTGTTGGTCGAATCTATGCAAAGTTGAATATATTCGTGTAATCGAGTGGAAAGTTCGCAATTCATCGGCACACAACGGTTAACGAAAAGCACGTTCGCAACGCGCGCGCCAGAATCTCGAGGCGATAAAAGGCGGCCCCGAATGTTTCTCTTTTCAGAGAACTTACGCAGAGAACCGATGTATGTGGGTACAATTCGAACGCGAATATCTGCGAGAATCTCTCGAATTACGGAGCATAGGTACCGTTGCATGGGATCGCGCGAAAATATCCGGCCAGAAACAATAGAAGGAGGAGATCGAAGCGGAAAGGATGCTCGCGTTATCAAACGAATCCGAAACCATCAAATTTCGATCGAACAGTAACAATAATGCTTCGTTAACGGAGTTAAGTCGTTTGGTTTCACGGAGAAAATACAATGCAGCGCATAATTTCAAATATCATGTTCAAAATTACAGAGATCATAAGTATTATTTTTCAACAATTTACGTGGACTTTAATCGTTGTAATAATAACGATACGTATTCCACTTCATCTTCCACCTCTGCAACCTTTTCATTTCGAATATTTACACAAAGTATATATGTATTTTTCCGGAACCCTGTGAAATTATGCTCATCAGTGATCAATGTCCGTAAACCTAGAGTTAAACGTGTACGAAACAACGTGTACATTGTACCACGTACTAAGTCTTGATCGTGTTTAATAAAGAGTTCCTAAAATATTCTAAGCTACTACGAAAACAACAAACCTCGCGTTTAATCGTATCATTAGACTATTGCGAATAAGTATCGCGAGAACATTGATCTTTTCTACGGTGGTCTCAAATTTTGTACAAAATCATCGCTGTTAATGTGCGTTCCGAAATGAATTATGTACCTTTCGGAAACTGCGTTACACGCGTTCGCGTATCCCTGACAAGTTACACTGCGACGCAGCCTTTTTACGTTTACCATTTTCTTTCCCTCTCGTAGATATCAAAAGGACTCGTGCGTGCCGACTGAAATAATTGATTCTCGCACACGGACGCGTTTCGCCGGAATTTTTCGGCGCATCGATTCTTTCGAACGGAACAGGGCATCCCTGGTGGACGTGGAAAATGGGAGGAAGCAGCAGGTAGGTTCTCCCGGGGGAACGTCAAAAAAACGGCGCTCGCCTCGATTACAAATCTCACGGGCGAAGATGTCCGAAGATAGCGAAAGAATATTCGAGCACCCCAATGGGGCCCATTAGGATCCAAAGGTAGTTGGGCCAGTCCTCTATCCGACTGTCCTTCTTCTTTCTCTCTTCGTCTCGATGAATCCATGGCGTGTAGAGGAGGCGGGGGATGGTTGGCCGGTCAAGCCACATTCCGTTGGCCAACCGGCTCCTTGGAACCCTTCCTCCCCCTCTTTGGTAGACGGTTCTCTCTCTATATACAAGCTCTCGCCTCCTTATGAACCACTACGATATGTGCCCACAACACCGCCAATATTATTTCGACTAGACACCGCGCGCACCGTTCTCTACGCTCTTCTCCGATCTTCGCAACCTTGTCGCGGAGCAATGCGTGGGTATCTGCTTTCACGAAACGAAACCTTAACTCGCGATTAGAACAGAGGAACCTCAAAGGTCGACTTCTAACCGCGTTCAAAGGCATCCTTGCTACCGCTTGCTTCGAATTTTACCGAAACCCCCCCAACGGGAGCAAAACTCTTTCCACTTGCTTCGATATTCGTTCGTTTCGTATTCGCTTCGTAAAGGTTTCTTCTTTCCTCGGGACGTTTAGTCCTCGGTATGGGAAATGAATGCATTTATCTTGTCTTGTTATTATTATTGTTATTTCTTCTTTTCTCCAGTAGTCTGATCTCTCGAATAAACGAGCCACGTGGCAAGTTTCTTCGGGATGTCTATTGCTCGTTACGATCTAGAAACTTGCGAACTATATCGCATGCTTGGAGTATAACAGCTTCTTGTATTTGCGTATTATTATTATTTATTTATTTATTAACGGGGGTAGACCCTTTAGAGTACAAAGAAATATTAAGATTAATCGTAAGAGTTGAAACAACGCAATAATTGAGACTCGAAGCTACCGGGTGTAGAAAAGAAGTCGATGGATTTACAGTAAATGTTAACATTCTTTAGAATCGAGTCGAGACCATTGTTAATACCGTATAGCGTAGTATGAGCCTCATCTAACAAAAGAGTTTAGTTTTACTATATACGGGTCAAAAAACCGTGTGGTATATACATAAATTAATCCAACGCGTGGTCGTAGGAAGCTATAAGAGTTCGTCTAAAAATAGAGGCAGAGCGAAAGAAATCTAGACCGGTTAATAATTCTATTTGTACTGTTACGTTGACCATATCGACCGATATGTTCTCGTTCGCGTTAGAAATAATCGGTGTGGATAATTGCGAATAGAGATGGCGAGAGTTCGCCGGGCACGATCGCTGGCAAAGGTTCGCATAGAGCGTTAAACGGTGGAATGGTTAATGCGAAACGGAGACGTTACATGCGGGAAGATTGCAAACGCATCGGTTACGCGTGTTCTTAGAGCAGCCCGTTGTATTGTCAACGCGTACGCTCAACCGGTGGGATAACCTCATAGTTTGCGGGCATTTTTATTAGGTCGTTGCCCATATAGAGAGATAATGGTGACGGTGAAGTTGCAATAGCAATTCTCGGACGATTGCAACAGATCAAGATAGACCGGCAATAATATACGCGGCTGCTGCTGTCTTGCTGTCTGCGCGGCCTGCCTAATCGCACCGTTCGAACACATAAATTGCATTCGTTTCGCGCAGATAGATCCGCCGCGATTCGTTTCCCCAGACCAGGCAACCGAACCGTCCGCTGACTGACTCTTGCTTCGCCGCGTTCGCCAACGCGATCCACATTACGGATGCCCGATTCCACGCCGCTCCTTTCTTTTGCAATTTTAACGGATTGCACAGAGGCAGTACGCGACGCGATACGAAAAATCGTGCATCGAGAAATTGAAACGCGTTACAAGCTGACGAAAACACACCTGGGAACATGCTTGAAAAGCAAAACTACGAGTTTACATTACTCTGGGATATCGCGCTACATAAACGGGCAAAATAATCGCGTGTAACGGATCAGACATCGCGTTAACCGACAGAAATAACAGGAAAATTGTTAGTTGTTAGTTTATTCAACAGACTAATAGATATTACAATAATAGCAAGAGCAAGAAAAATATCACGAATACAAGTTACTACTGGCAATCGAAATAAAGAAACCATGGAACCGAGAAACAGTCACGTCGAAGAAATTCCTACAAAGCCTGAAAACAATAGGCTCACACCCACAACTACACGCGGATACGCGAAAAGTAACGATACTAAAAACTGCAACAGGGGTCGGAAAAATCATCAAGGAGAGACAAGAGTAAAGGACAAGCGTGTGACTTGGTAAAGAACTCTGTCGTGCAGCCGAAGAGATCGCAGAAGCGCGAAGGAAAAGAATAATAACGATAATAATGATAATGATGATCTTTTTTTTTTCCATCATCCATCGAGATCCGCCGTTGCGTCGTTACGCGGATAGCGACGATTCTCGAAACTGCATTTGGCCGCGATCAGCGGTCAACGATCAACGATCAGTGATCAACGATCCTTCGCTCGCTTCAATGTTGCATTTTATTCGAAGTTTGAATGCGGCGAACCGGTATACTGGCCACTCCGAATAAAACTCCAGCACACGGTACTCAAAGAAGTTTCGCAACTGGTCGTGGCCGGTAGATCAGCTTTCCGCTCAAGTACCACCTAAATTTATTCCACGAACGTTTCGTGCATTCGAAAGCCTTCGCATCGCGTCCGTGGAATATCACGCGGTTTCCACGTTTTTGGCAAATACCCGCGCGCTTCTCTATCCACTAGAAATAGACCACGGCGAGGAAAAGATACGCGAACGCGTAGAAAAGGAATCGTAGCTAAACTACAATGTAATCGCGAGTAGGCGAAAATTTCGATTTATTTTAATTTATTTGAATCGATTCTTACGCGGGTAAGTTCCATTAGCTTACAAATTAATTCAACCCTTTCGTTGGGGCTTGCTGTGATTCGGAACTGAAACCATGGACAAGGAACAGTTCTCATTAAGACGAAGATAAGATAAATATTAATACCGTGGATGCTTCGTATGATCAATTGCGATCCTAATTTTGTTGTACGAATGAAAGCAGATAGAATAACCTAGTATAGAGAAACGATACGTATGCATTTAACAAATGATCGTGCAATCTTTGAAGGCGCACGTGTAACGAATAAAACCCTTAATTAAAACCCTTGGCGAATAAATATAACCCTTCGTAGCGAAAGGGTTAATAACGCGCGGTTTTCACAAGAGATTAACATTGGTAATGAAACGTTAACAATGTCAACCGATCTATTAGGCGTACCAATAAATAATCCACTTCTTTCGTTTAACTGGGCATTTATTTTTAACAAAATTGAATACCTATTCCGCGATAAGTTTAACACAGTCGCTGTTGTTTTCACTCGAGTGGAGGCTTGCCTTTTTATCAAATAAATTCATTAGTTAAAAACAGTGGATTACTTAATAACGATTCATCGCGGTAGGAATTCGAGAAATTGGATCTGAATTTAGAAAACGCGACATGTGTGCGTAACGTGTTGGGGAAAAATGTACGGCCATGCCTAAATGGATCTCGAAGGAACGTAAACGTGGCTACAAATCAGAGACAAGATATTCCAAGTTTCTCGCGCCGTTCGCGGAATATCGTGCGATTTGCACGTTTCAGGAAAATACGCGCGCACCTTTGTCGACTAGAAATAGACGAGAGCAAAGGAAACGAACGCAAACATCGAAAAGGAATCGCGTCGAACTCGTACAATTTATTCAATATGATCGAGAAAATCCTTTCTTTCGAAAAATGCAAGGTATACGTAATTTCTTAACAAGAGTAGTCCTGTTCGATATATAAACGAAAGAAAGAAAATGTGCAAGTATAATAGAAGCAATTGTGATTCGAAACTCTTGAAAAGACCTGCGGAAACCTTTAAACGTTTAAACTGTCTAATTGAAACGTACAGCTTTCGACTCGAAATTCGTTCCACGTATAAACACAAACAACTCTTGTTCAAAACACTTGCCTTGCACGACCTCTATTTGGCAATCGCGAGAAGGCGAAGACGAAGACACGTTAAACGTTGCTACAAATGGAAAGCAATATATTCGAAGTTCCCCGCATTGTTCGTGGAAAATCGTGCGATTTGCACGCTTTTTGCAAACACTTGTGTTTTTCTGTCGACTAGAAATAGCCGTCTAGATGTGTACAGATAGGCGACGGCAAAAAAAAGGAACGTAAACATGGAAAAGGAATCGCGTTTAAGCTATTGCGATCTCGAGTAGACGAAAACTTTTGACTCGTTAAAGGTTGCTACGAATCGAAAGCAATATATTCGAAGTTGCTCGCGTTGTTCGTGGAAAATCGTGCGATTTGCACGTTTCTTTACGAACAATTGCGCGCCGCTGTAGACTAGAAACAGGCGAAACTAAACGAAGAAACGTAAACATCGAAAACGGATCGCAACTAAGCTAATGACATCCTATTGTTTAAGTTACGCACACCGAAACTAATACTTTGCGTGCGATCTCATTGTTATCATTACTATATGGGATAAATGTTTCGTTTCTGTTCTACTGCAATTTTTGTTCTGTGAATCTTTATACCTACTTCGTGTTCCCGTACTGGAAAAGAGTCTAAGGTTCGTTTACTTCGAACAAACGAACGAATAACATAATCACGAGTAGACGAAAGCTTTGACTCGTTAACCCTTTGAGATTAAATTCGAGTCTTTCGATGCGACGAACGATTGGTGTAAAATATTCGCCAAATATGAATTCATAAGCATCGTAGTGATTATCAAAGATCGCAATACGCATATTAAATATCGAGTACACGCGTGAGCCGTGAAAAGGAAATCCAGAAACGCGCCGATCTCCAAAAAATTGCTCGGCACCCGAAGGGTTAAAGGTTACCGAAAGTCGAAGTTTCTCCGAAATTTCGGCGAAAGCACCGTTGCCCCGTTCTTCTTTTCCCGTTCGCAGAGTCTGTAATCGCGGCGAACGGCATGCCTTGCCTCGTAAGCAACCGTGACAAGCGTAGACAGCCGCGCCAATTATTTGCACAATAACTCACGTTCTTTGTATCAACAAACAAACTGCAAACACGCGAGCCGTCGCAGAGTTTGATCGTTTTTCATTCCTTTTCCTGCGGAGCCTTTGCCTTTTTCCCCCCATTCTTTGCCCCCGATTCACCGCCGCGTCGTCACGAAACGATTTTTCCTTTCCGTGGCCGCGCGCGATTCTCCGATCCGATGCTTCGAATAAAGAGGAACGCGGGCGCAACCAGCTCGAATTATTCTTGCGGTTGGACCGCTTCAAACGTCCTGCGCGTATCGCTACCGATCCGCAAGCATTTGTACTTGCGTACGTATCTACGTTTTCCATTCGTATCGAAATTTTCAAGATTAATTCAAATTAAAAAAATTATTAGTACGTTTGATTTCATTTGGGGGAATAGAAATGAAGAATATTAATAATTTAGTAACGTTGAAGCAAAGTAGTAATACATGAGTAATCCTAAGTGTTTAGAATATAATATAAATTTGAATTCAAATGAATAGAGGGGCACCATGTAACTATAAATGATAGAAAATTCCACGTGATAACAATGTGAAAATAAATATTATAAATATATAATATTATTGTTGAAGATTTTATTTACAGCAGCAGATATATTGGTGCATCTTTCTGAACGAAATGGAAGCGCACAAGAGCAGAGAAAGGTTTTCACTGTACGAACAAAGGGTTGGTAGCCACCTGAAGCTTTGAATAAATGCAACTGAATATCTTCTGGGAATGTATGCATCGAATGCGAGAGATAAAGAGACGGAAAGGGGGAAAGTATCCGAGTCAATGGATAAAGACTGGTGAAAACTAAGTTTCTCCTTACAACCCTTGTTAAAACGGAAATATGCATTGGTAAATTGAAGAAAAACGCAAACGCAAAGGCAAAATTACGATTCGAGTAAAATTTTCAAAAAGCACAAATATTCAAAGCTACGTTTCAGCAGAATATTACCCACAATTTTGATAAAAAGTCGTATTAAGCGTGCAAATTAATTCCTCGCCTTTCACCAAAATCTGTGTGTACTTATGGAAAATCAAAGACAATTTTGTAATTTCCATTTTAACAAAAAAAAAGATTCAGGACTTGAATCGACAAGATCTTTAAGACTAAACACACGCGGACAGCGAATTAATTTGTGCGCCTAATAATCGCGTTGCTTTGACTACTTTAAAATTGGTATTTAAACGAGAAAATAAATGCGACCGTGTGCACGAGTACTTTTTCGTAGGCACAGCAAACGTTGCAGCGGTTCGGTTCGAGAGGTTACCGAGTATAGAACTGGTTAACGTTGTGTCGCTGTCGCGATAATCTAGCCTGACTTTTGCGCCGGCCAAATCGAAAGCAATGAATTATCCGCGGCTACTTAATGCACGGGAACTATTGCGTCGAATAATTGCGGTCGCCCTGACATTATGGCGGTAATAGCGACGTGGAACGTGGTTCCACGTCCGCTGCAAAAGACAATGATCGATGTCTGATCGTTCGGCGAAAAGTTCGCTTCATTAGGACTGCCTCTTGGGAAAAGGTATCCGCCGCGCTACGATCCGATAGCAAAATAGCAGCGCGCTTCTTTCAAGCATTCGTTTCGAAACGAAACGAGGCGAAACGACACGGTGAATTTAGGAAGGTCAACGACCTTCTAACCGGAGCTACATAATGGAATAGCCTACGCGTTAGACAACTTAATTTCATTTATTTGTCTCGCATACACGGGCAAAAGTTGGCGTGATTTCGGTGCGTTTATGGGAAATTTAGAGGAAATGCGTAATGTGCAAAAGTATATAATATCTGCAAAGAAACATTATATATAGGTTACAATCGGTGTTCTTGTTTTTATATAGGTTATAAGCTATCTTTTGTTAATTTTAGGATAAGGAAATAGAATACGATACGTAGGTACATATATGTGGAAGTATAATCGGATTATGTTGCAAGTGGTAATGAAGCGAAACTCTTGTAATCCCAAAGGAAACCAGTAAAGTATTATTACAAGATTTGTAAAATACAATACATATTATTTTATTTAGAGAAAGAAGCAACTTTCTACTTACGTTCTATTGCTTTAATTTTGTCGACAGAGGTATGGATTTCATGAAAATCCGCATCCTAACGATTACAGGTTACGCAGGACGAAAAAGCGAATATAAAGTAGAATAGAAATAAAAACTGATACGATAGGAAGTAGTATAAATTTTCGTGCATTTGTAGCTCGTATACAAATGGTTCCTAAAAGTAGAAAGTGAAGTGCCGAACGATTCGAGCCTGGTTGAAAAGAAGGGAAAATGATGCTACGAAATGCCGACGAGATGAAATTAGTAAAGTTCCTCGGCGTCGCACGAACGTGGACGTTGCTTGGCAACACATCGCAAAAGTGAGAGAGAGAGAGAAAGAGAAAGAGGAGGCATGGTAGAAGGAAACGTGGCGTAACGGGCGGTGTTTTTTAATTGTTCCATCCAATTACGATTGCTGTTTGGGGAATATCTGAAAAGTATTGGGTCCGCAAGAAGAATGGGACAGTCGCGTCGATTTAACGAGGCACCGCAAACAGTTCCTCGGGTTGATGGTAAATGGCGGCGATTTAATCGCGGCTCTTTCAACTGCGAAGTCGAGTTGCTCGCGATCAACGAAGCTATTGTGTTCTCCGAAAAGGATCTGTCGCACCTGAAGATAGCGCCAACCAAATAACTTTCTCCGCCGGATTTATTTCATTCCCTCGCCTCGTCGCCTCGTCGCCTCGTCGCCTCGCAGCGTTCGCCCGAATATATTAGCCGAGCCAATGAATAATCCCACTGTTCTTTTAATAGGAAAAAGCCACCAACTATAGTTCACGCTTAGAATACGGCTCACCCTCTTTTTTTTTTTTGATTTGTTGGCAACTGGTGACGTCATTCGAAATGTACAGCGATGAATTTTAAGTTGAGAAGTGTAGCGATATTGCACGAACGAAGAAGAGAAATCAGGAAAGTTGATTACTCATTGGGACACCTGATGATTAATTCTCAGCCGAAACGATCCACTATTTTCTAACGCGTTGATGAATTTGTTGGATCAAAAGATCAAGATTTCTTTGAAGCTGGGTTCCACTTGTTTGCGTCGGGGATAATGTGAAACGTTACAGGATGAAAGAAATCGGGTTTAAGACGCGATGGGTACTTGACGCTGTTGAAAATGAACGTAGAGTTTATGAAAAGAAGAGGACTATTCATTGGTGCGCCTAATATTTGCTCGCAGACGATCGAACGCCTGCAGCTTCAATATTCAAAGTTTCCTTTACTTTCACGCGTGGGAACAAATTCGCCGTTCGAAAAATCGGACAAGCGGCAACATTGGATCGACAAAGATGCCAAAAGTTTAAAGTCGAAGGCGGTGAATTAATTTGCACACCTAGTGGTAATCGAGATTCTTGCGAGTAGAACAAAGGATTTAATTTAGATAACCGAACGACCACTAGCGAATTAAATTGTGTCAATCCCGAGCGAGCCAATCGATCGGGGAGCTCTTTCTTTTCAACGGCGAAGCAACTTTACCGGCTATCTAGATACCAGTTTGCCAGGAAAAAATGTGTCTGTAAATAGCTTCGTGAAAGCCGTGCAATCTTCGTTCATCGCACAGTGTACCTTAACCGTTCTAACGGCGCGAAAAGGTTCCAGACGGTCGAAGGCAAAGGGCGGCCGTAGAAAAATCGAGAAACGAGAGACGAACGAGCGTAGGTATATCCGGATGATCGTGCGTAAAGGCGAAGCCAACGCTAGTTGCCGTGGGATAAAGGGACGGAAACTACAACGACTCTCGCAATCAGGCTGAACACCGATGAAAGAAAGACGAGAGGAAGGAAACGAAGGACTGCGAAGACGACGACGACGACGACGACGACGACGACGAAGACGTCGACGATGATGACGATAATGATGATGACGATGATGAAGAAGAAGAAGTAGAAGAAGGAGAAGGAGCAACAGAAGAAGAAGAAGAAGAAGAAGAAGACGAGATTCTCTCTGTTGGAGGGTTTGCCGAGGAGGTCCAGACCAGCCTCCATCTGCATAACCGGTATATGCCGGCAATATAGACTGGCATGAAGGTAGAATCGAGCATGTCCTCGGCACGTTATATCGTTCGCCTCGTCCTCGTACGATACGAACCGTGGAGGGACCTCGAGGCGGTGGAAAGAAGAAAGACAAGACCCACGGAGGAACGAGGAACGAGGAAAAGGTGGAGAGCGGAGAAAAGAGGCGAAGAGTGAAGAGAAGAGAGAAGAGAGGTTGGGCATTCGTGTAGAGTGGCTTGGAGAACGAGTACACGAGCGCACGAGGCTCACGAGGTACCCCTGCCAGTGAAACTGGTAGAGAGAAAAGCGTAGGCGCGAGTACCCGCCGACCGATGACATCATCGGTGTTCTGCCGGCAGAATGACTCGAGGCAGAAGCCTCGGCTCGGCTTGTGCTCTCCAAACTCTTTCGAGAACTCGACAACCGCGTCGATTTTTCTTCCCAACGTTCCGGGCTTCCGTTCGCTATATACTCGGCCGCAATCAACCGAGATAACTCGATTCTCCTTTTACCATTTCACCTTCCACCAGTGGACGGCTGCCGTTTCGACTCGCGCCATCGATCTACGCTCTTAAAACTTCTTCGGACCTTTCCTCTCCGTCGTGTCACGCTTGCGACTTAACGAAACGGTTTCGAAGTATACGGAATATTTACCATTCTTGTCGTGGACCGAAAAAAGTATTGTTGCACTTTTTAGACAATAGCCTGGAACGACGGAGCGAGCACAATGGTTCGATAAGCTCAAACTTACGATGAATGCACTTTTTATAAGAATGCAAGTGGAATGAATTCGTTTAAGCACGATTTATAAGTCTTTTAAGTAGGCAATAATGAATAGCCTACAGTTTCCGGTATGTAAGGAAAGGTAGGTTTGATAAATGCGAAACTTATGCCGAAAATATTACGACCGCAAAGAGTTAAAGAAGCAACCAACTACCTGCGGCCCTTCCACTATTTATGGCTCGTTGAAAAGGATGCGCTTTCTTTAGCCGAAGGGCAAACATAGGAAGCGTGTTTAGCCCTTTGCGGATGAGAGTTGCAGACGGAGCTCGATTTTTAGTGATTTTTCGCATCCGGGGCAATTTTTGCAGCGAAACAGTCAACGCGATATCGTTAACCCTTTCACAGTTAAAGTTTGGAACTATAAATTCGTAATCCAACGATGATACATGGGCAATGAGATCTCTTTAGATCTCGAAAAACCACTTCTAAGAGTGTTGTCGTCTCTCGGGTTTCCAATGGGAACTCGTAGAATCTCTGAACTTTTTTTTCTAGATTTCTAGATGGATGGAATCTTTAGGTTACCGCGTAGATAGCAAAATGTAGTTGCAACATAGTAAAATATATGAATTTTGTCATTAAGCTTTATTTAAAAATCGCTACGAACATTCTTCCCAGTCCAATAGAACCGTCTGCAGTTGCAGCGTACCATTTTAATTAATAGTCCGTTATTAACTACATTGTATAGTGTGTATACGTGTGTACTTTAATTAACTTTACCAGTGAAAGGGTTAGCAGTCGCTGTTGCGAATAATTCGACGAGAACTCTTCGAGTCCTGTCTTTAACAAAAATTCGATGAATATTATTTCGTTCCCTCCGCAAAGGGTTAAACATTTAACGTCGGGTTTGTCGAGGATGAGGAATGTTAGGCTTTGATTTTCGGCTCACCGCGGAACAAAGGTTGCTCGTCACTGGCGCGGAGGCAATGCAATCGTGCGAAGACCGACCGCCATACAGCGCAAGACGCTCCTTACTTATCTAGTCGCTCGGAGACTTGAACGCTTTTAAACCCGCAACAGCGATCATTTCTCCGCAACGAGGCGTTCTTCAGCCAACTTTTTACCCGCGTCCACGCGACTCCCGACGCGTCCAATTCTTCTCTCCGATTTTAAACTCCACGAAAGGAAATCTTCGTACAAAAGATCACCGCAACAGGCACCGCGACAAAGACTTAAAACTTAGCAGGTAATTTTTTACCTGGCGCTTTCAGTCGCCTCCTATGAAAACATCG
Organism: Eucera pruinosa; assembly: GCA_028830335.1. Lineage (NCBI taxonomy): Eukaryota > Metazoa > Arthropoda > Insecta > Hymenoptera > Apidae > Eucera > Eucera pruinosa. The sequence continues at coordinate 10,619,242 of JAMYCR010000008.1, read as the reverse complement.
CCTCGAACGCGTATCGTAGAATTCGATCGACACTCGGGAAGATTGTTAACTTCGAGCAAGAATGAAGCTGTTAACCCAGCGGATTAGCCTTTCAGATTCCTAATCGTATGGAAATGTGAAACGGGATCGCTCGGAAAACGTTAGAACAAATTCTCTCGTGAAACTATAGCCGTGTGCTCACTCGTACGAGCCGCGTTTCCCTTACCGTTTTGCAACGAAACCGGTGTATAGAAAATTCTCGTGCCCTTATTATCTAAGGATGGGCTAGAGAAAGTTTAGACAACTCTTGCTTAGATAATAAAGGCACGATGTAACACGGCGCAGACGGTAGTGCGTAAAGAAACCTATATTTGAGAAGAAACTTTGTCAAAGAGGCCTAAATAAGAATAGGCAGGCAAAGTAAAAAGGTAAATAGAAAAGTAAAACATACGTGGGGAAGATAAAATGCGCGTAGAGAAGTAAGCGAGAGTTATCTAAGCTTTTTCTAACCCATCCTTAGATAATAAGGGCGCGGCATACCATTCTCTGCTTCGGGAAGATTTTCAGCTACGCGTTGTTATTTTGAATGCGAGAGAAAGGCGCTGGTTAGGGTGGGAAACGTTAATGGAAAAAAGGTTGAGAAGGGCTGGAAGAATCGGAGGGGCTCTCCTAAACTTTTACCTGAGACGTGTAATCAATGGAACGATTCTACAAAAATAGCAGAGAACAGACTAATGGCACATCCGTTGGGGAAATATCAAGCATTGTGCGCCGCGGCAGAGGCTACGGAATCTTTCCTCCGGACCACACGCACCTTTGCATCCGTTTCAAATCGACTTTCTCGTCCGCGTTTCGAAATCCTTTAACCCTTAGACCAATGTAACTTATCATTCGAGGAACTTAACTAAAGGATAAACTAAAGAGGTGCACGATAAACGCGAGGAACTTGAACAAACAATTAACCAAAGAGAAAAGAACAGAACAAGAAGATTTTTGCTTTTTTCAAAGCAGAAGAACTGTTACTGCTCAACTAGAATCCTTTCCAATTTTCCGAAAAAAATGGAAACAGTATTACTGCTAAAAGTATGACTATTAAATAGTATTAAAAGTATTGTAGCAGTATACTATAACGCGAACAGTAATAAAATAATCGTTTCCTTAGTTAAAACAGTTGCGAGAGGAAATTTTGACCAGCTTCATTCGAGCCTCGTAATCGTAAAGGTTGAAACTCGATGGAACAAAAATGAAAGGAAAGTGCAGACGCGAGGAGACGTGAAACGCAAAACGTTTGCAAGAAGATAGGGAGAAGAATAAGAATAAGAGGAGAGAGAGAGAGAGAGAGAGGGAGGAGAGGAGGAGCGAGGGTATAAGAAAACGCAGGAGCGTCGGGAAGCTCTCTAAACTCGAAACCTGTGCCGGGGCCGTCACGAATAAGGGGCGAGACATCCATAAACTTACTTTGGACCTCGGGGCTCACGGGGGTTCTGGGTAGGTTTTTCTTTTTACCGGGCCGGGCAGGTGCGAACCGATTTCTATAGTCTTCTCCCGTTAACGGCCGTTCTTCGTGCCAACGGTCCAACTTTTACAGCCGCTTCTACCGAACGAATCTTCACGAATCCAATCAGGGGAAAACGTTTTTATTCTTATACCAGGCCCCGGCCTCTTTTGCATTCCTCTCGTCCTCTTTGCGTCGCGTCGTCCATCACCGGAATCGACGGTTAATCTTCAACCGAAAGTGAATCAATTACGGGGAACATTTTTCTCCACCCCCCTCCCCTCCCCCTTTTTTTGTCGATGCTATCGAGAATTTCGTGAACCGTAAACTTAATCGATTAACGGGTTAGGCTAGCAATTGCGCGTAGTCGTTCCACACTCTTCCGTGTAATCGTAACGAATGCAAATGAGAACCTCGATTTCACGATTTTAAGAGCGGCCAGTTTTCTTTTCGCCACCAGACGTTCGAACTTGCCGTGTTTCTTATCGGAAACCTTATCCATGGCGTTTTCGATGACTATTAACCCTTTGCGGACGAGTGTTGCAAGTAGCCGTTCGATGTTTCTTGATCGTTTCGATGCGTGGCAATTTTTAAAGGCAAGAAGTTCAATTTAAATTGATCGATAGTCGCTGCAATAAATAGACGAGAGTTCTCTAAGTCCTGTCCTCGAAGGGTTATCTATTGAACGAAAATTCGCTGAATATTATTTTGCTTCGTTCGCAAAGGGTTAATCGGCCTTTTTCTGCCAATGTTCGTTTAAGTAGACTGTTTACCTTAAAGCAGTGTTAGTCCATTTTCTTCTGCTTTGAGATACTGAAGGATTTACGTTTGCCTCTACTGAAAAAGTCCTGACAGGATTTACGTAGCACGTGCACGTATTTACGTGCTCAAATAGATGCAAGTTAATTAATCGAACCGGTTATCTAACGATTAACTAGGCCAATATTTTTATCAAACACCCGAATGAACTTACGTCGCTTTCAAAACGAACGGTCCATATTTTCCTCCTCGAAACAGCCATTATGTTTATTATGCTAAGCGAATATCCAATTCCAGAAGTTCGGATAAAGATAAATATTATTTCTCGGCAATTTGCGTCGAGCTTAATCGATACAATTATACGAATACTTGTTCCGCTTCACCTCTCGCTAATTTCCAATACTTACATGTACGTACAGTGAACGTGTATTTTTACAGAAACCTGTTAAACCATACGATTAATGTCCGTGAATTTAACGTTAACGAGCAAAGTTGCGCGTATCCGTTTTAAGAAAAATTGCAGCGGCCAACAAACTGCGCTGCCGCGGCGGCTGATTGAAATAATAAAAAGTCAGGTGTGTGTGTGGAAGGAAAACGGGAGAAACGCCGAAGCAAGGACGACGAACATCCGGCGGAAGTCGAAGGGCGTCAGCTCGTGACGCCAACGCTTGCGCTCAGGGCTGAATTAGCTTTGTAGGTACCTGAACAGACGCAGGTGAGTTACCAGAACCGGCATATAACAGTACCGATCCTTTCGAAGGATCCTCCTTCAAAGCGAACAATCAAAATCGCCCTCGACCATCCTCCGTTCCATGGGTGCACTTCTCAAAAGCAACGCGATTAACCGGCGAAATTCCTTGCCGGAAATCCTCCTAAGTAGATTTTCCGTTTCCGTTTCGCGGAACAAGCGCAACTTGCGCTTCTAACTCGGCGTTTCTGCACGCTAGTCGACTCGACGCAGAGACATTTTTACGATGCACGGAGAAACGACGTAAGCCACGTTTTGAAGACGTTGAAGTTTACGCGCTATTCGAGCTTCGGAATGTTCATGGAATTTATGCGTTTATTTTAAAAGGGAAATAAAGTCCTCGTGCTCAATAAGTTAATGGAATTTAAGCAAAGTCCGATATTTGGGAATCGCATTGGAAACTTTAAGAGAAGACTTCTAACTTTTGACTCGTAATTCGTGATTTGTCCGATTGCCGATCGCCACATTGCGAATTCGTGTATTTCATTCTAGATTGCGATACTTTACCGTGAATTACGCTGCTACGAAATTTTCGTAAGATTTGCTGCTCGAAGAAAATTTTGTGTAACTTAAAGAAATGATATTTTCATTGACGTTTTGGTACAAATCTTTGGAACACAAAGGAAGGAGCAAAATTGAACGCGTCTATACAACACTGAAAGGGTTAAAGAATACAGCTAGGACAAGCATTACACACTTTTGTATTTTGCATTTCATATTTTTCTATCGCAATCTTCACGATCCTTTCGTAGTCTAGGATTAAAAGCAACGTCTCCTCTAAACATTAAGTTATCCGAAAAATTCTTTTCCGCGCGCTTAGGTCTTTTAGTTAAAACGGCTTTACGGAATTCATAGAAAATGGCGTGGAGGGTTTCTGAAAAAATCCTAGAAGGTCTTAAGACCAGAACAAAATAACTGTACGTCCTTTACCAAATCGTATCGTTTGTAAAATTTTGCGCACTCGATATCCAACGAAAGAGGAAACTTTAGAACTTTCATGACAATCCGATACAACAAAGTATGCTTTAGTTCGAACGTTACGGGCATCCCGCGAGTCAAGTTTCCCATAAGCGCATAAAAATCCGCAGCCAGCTTAACGATCGCGAAACGTGGCAAAGAAACATGGTGGACGGAGGCATACAGGTATTCTCACCGGCAAATTGGTTGGACGAGTCGCAAAAGCAATGTCAGCTTCGACCTTCGAGGTCCTGGCACTCTCAGGGCAAGTCGATACGCATGCAAAATTTCATTCACGTAAGCGTCACGTACGGCTTAACGTTGCAATAACATTCCGAGAATAAGTTGGGGTCCGAAAGTTTGTCGGTTCTTTGTTCCTCGACCGTTTTAAAGAAACGGCCGGGAACGAACATTTTTTGAAAAACAAAGCTGAAAGTTCCCCTAATCTCGCGACGGATTCTCGTTTCGTTCCGTGGAAGCGACGAAAAGCCGCTTCCGAGGAGGAGCAAATTAAGAAGAGAGAACCACACCCGTGCGAATAAGCGAGTGGCGGAGCGGCGAGTGGAAAGATCCGGCTGGGCGAACGGGCGCGAGGAGAATCATTTCGAAGAGTTCCTGGATAATCGCGAAACCACGAATCCTGGCTTCGGGAGATCGCTCTTTTCATCGTGGCCTTTATCCACATTGAAATTACGCTTGTGTATCATCCACTCGTGCGCATACCTTCCGTCACGGCGCTGCCTTTCCCACAAACTGAAAATGGATGACACGTGTAGTCGCGGAACTTCCCAGGACGGACTTTCAGGCAGCGGAACCGATTCCTGCGTCGTTCAAGGAGGCGTATCTTTGGGGTGCATAAATGCGTTTGCGCGTAAAAGGCGCGTCTCGTGCGAGACAAAAAAAAAAGAAAGAAGGACTTTCGAACGGACTTTCCTTTGGAAAGAAGTTCCGAGTACCTCGACCGCGTAGCTTCGGAGAGGCACGTATTTTTTTAGGGCTTAGGGTTACTTTCGCCGCGCCTTTCGGCCGACCGAACGGATCGCGGCCGTAAAAAAGCCGCGTGCCTGGGACCTCGCGTCGAGAGGGAGTCTCGAGTGGCGTCGTCCGAAATAGCGGACGTTTTCGCGGCACGGCCGCGCTTAACGCGCAATTTAAGCTCGAGCCTGAAAATATACATTTCGCATTCCGTGTCACGCACCGCCAATTAGTAAGTGTGGCATGCGGATGGCGGCGAATACGAGTTGCGTGTCGCAATTTTTCCGCGGCGAAGAACAACGAACGCATCCGGGTCAAAGTATCGCTCGACGAGGCAGCCAAACGACCAGCCACGGGACGAGAGCGCTGCTTCGGCAGAAGAGAACGGAACATCGAGCAACGGCGCGACGCGACGCGACCGCGACGCGTCCGAACATCGGAGAGGTAGAACCGAGCGAGGCGAGCAGCGGCGTTACGAAATTCGTGGAGGAACCGAGCAGCAGCAAAAGCGGTATACGAGTACGTATCGCGAAGGCACGCACCAGATTCCCACGCAAGGTGTACGCCGGATCTTGCCCACGAATTCTCGTGTACCGTCATTAATAGATCGGCAGAGGCAAGGGTCGACGAACAGTTTGGTTGGCGTACGTCGCGAGAATTTAAGGCGAGGAAAAGAGTAACGAAGAGAATCGCACCGCGAGCCGGCAATTACGCCTACGACGGAGGCTTAGGATACGCGGTGGATGTGAAGGCAGCAAAGATCGGATTGGCAAGGGAGACTCGGAGCGGAGAGGAAGGCCCCGGTGGTGCTTCTCAGGGCGGAGGAGATATTCGAGAAGGGGGAACGCGGTAAAGGCGGCAAACTGCGGCAAAGGTTCGCGCCGTCGAGAAATATTCGACTCGACGTCGGCGCAATCGTCGCGGTGACGTCGAGGATTTTCTTCGAAAAACGAGTGGACGAGGGACACGGAGCGACTACGTACGCGTAAAGGTAGCTACGTACGAGGCCGAGCCTTCACCTCGATCGCTCCTCGCGGTGTACGCGTCGCACACGTACATACACGTACGCTTTTAAGTAAGTAGGTAGATACGTCTACGTAGACAGGTACGCGATCGGAGCGAGCGGAGGGAAGGGAAGAGAAGAGAGAAGAAGAAGAAGAGAGAAGGGACGAGACACGTGGAATCGTGCAAAAGGCAGGAGAGAGAACCGGAGGAAGACGAGAAACGAGAAACGAGAAACGAGAAACGAGAAAGGAGAGGACGTGAAAGGGTAGAGAGAAAAAGAAGGGTGGGATAGGAGGGAAAAGGAGGAGGCGCGAGAGATCGGTAGAGGGGTCATTGGTTGTTCGTTGCGCACTCTCAACGTATGGGAATCGTTATGGACCGACTATAGTCGTTGGAATGCGTCCTTTTTTCCTTTTTCTGTCTCCCCGTATACCTGGCGGGCTGCTCTCGCTCCGTTGCGGCGGCGATGTTGGCGGTGGCGGTGGCGGTGGCGGTGGCGGTCGCCGGTCGCCGCGACCACGGCGGTGAACCTCTTGCGGACAATCCTGTCGGCCGGCGACCGGTGCGGCCGCGGCCCCGGCCCCGGCCCCGGCCCCGGCCCCGAACCAGAACCCTCCCGCCACCGGCCAACGATCAGACCGTGCCGATTCGCGCCGTCTTCCACCATTCCGCTTCCACGGAGGACCAAGAATCGATCACGATCCCTTCGATTTCGACTAATCGGAGAAGAAAGCTCGCGAGACATCGAAACGAGGCGAAGAGGAAGCTCGACGACGAAAGTGGGAAGAAAGAGAAATTCGAAACGGAACGCGCAACGTTCGGAGAGCCGGTGAGGATGTTCGAGGGACAAAGAGTGGAAAAAGAGGAGCACGAGTGAACGGTTACCTGTAAAACGAGGCGAATATACGAGACGCCGCGTAGAAGGATCGCGAACTCGGAGCGAGGCAGAAGTTAGAAGGGTGCGCGACGGCGACGCGAACGAGGAGAACGAGCAGGACGAGGAGGACGAGATGCCGGCGCGAGGAAAGGCAGACGAGGCAACGCGATAAAGAACGAATCAAGCAGGTAGAAGGACAGGGATGCCGTGGTAATGCTCCGAGGCTCCGAGAGAGCCGGCCGAACAAGAAGACCGTCCAAAGATGGAAAGAGAGCGAGCAGAAGAAGAAGACGACGAAAGATCCACGTAGGTAGAAGGACAGGTAGTCGACTCGAGGAAAGAAGAAGACCGAGCGAAGAGCACCGAAAAAGGGGGGAGAAGAGTGCAAAGAGGAATGGAGCGGCAAGCAGCGGAACGGAGCAGGTCTGGGGAGAGGAAAAGAGAGAGGAGAGACGAAGGAGGAGAGAGGAGAGACTCGTTCCTCTCGTACAACATAGTATGTATGCCGGCGCGGCGGCGGTTCGGATCGGTGACGTCACGAAGTCGATTTGAACGAACCAATGAGCGTTCGAAGCTGGGCCGAAGAGGTAAAGAGGATGTGGAGGGGGGGCTGGAGGGGGTCCAGAGGGTCCCCGAGGGGGCATCGGGCTGGAGGGGCAAAGGGGAAGACGAAAGGTGCGTGCGGCCCCGGACGTGGGGCGCGGGGCCAGTTGATCAGTGAGTGCGGTAGTGATCTCATCTCGTACCGCGCCAGGTGTGACTCTTCTCTCTTTCCTCCTCTTTCGGTCCGAGTCTATGTGCCCTTGGCGAGACGGAGCAACCAGTAGCGGACTTAAAATTCACCTATCGACTCGGCCGTGTCCTCCACTCCGAGCAACAGGTACGCTCTTCGCTTCTCTTCTCTTCTCTTCTCTTCTCGTCTCTTCTCACTTTTTCCAACGAAAACGCCGCGCCATCGCCGCGCAACCAATTCGCTCTAAATTCTATTTAGACTTTCCACTTTCGACTTCCCGTTCTAATCGGCTACTCCGAGTTCCACCTGAATTTCCATTGGAATTCGAAGCGATTCGAATTTAACCACGATTTCAACGATTTCCAAGCGAAGGGAAGCGCGGCGACGTAGCTACAACACCTGCGAGATTTTTTTTTCTATCGAAATCGCACGCTTCGGATCGGAGCGAGTAGAAATTAGTGGATTCTCCGTAAGTCGACCGACAAGGTCGAGACGAGCTTTGCCGCGTTTGCATTCTCCGCCCCTCGACTATCTTCGTTTCTTCCGCTTATCGTCTTCTTTTTATTCTCGCCAAGCCACTCTACGATCGTTCTTCTCTCCCGTTCTTTTTTTTCGCAACATTTCGCGGCGTCTCGACGTCGAAAAGTTTCCACGGTTGCGCGTTTTGCGGCGAACGTTTCTTCGCGCTTCTCTGAGCCGGAGTCTCTACTCGTTGCCGATTCGCACCGTTTCGCGTGCGAATTTCCTCGGCCCTCTTAGCAACAGGTCGTATCTGGCTAGCGTGGAAAAATAACAGTCGTTCGAACGCTTTTGTTCCTCCTATTCTCTCATGCCGCTCCGATTTTTACCCGTCCCTCCCACTATCGCCGTTTCTCCTCCCATCTTTTGCCATCTAAAACGTCTAAGCCGCCGCACCGAACGCAAAATGCCCTCTCCGAAATTTCGCCAACGCGGAATCGAAAAGATTCTCATCGGGCTCCGATTCGAACTCGTTTTCACCTTCGACGGTGCGTTAGGCGCGAGAACGTAACGGGCAATCGTGGCGCACGCGCAATAACGCGTAACCGTTCTTAAACGTTCGAAGGAGTAAACTCTTTGGCGACTTAACGCGGCGGGGAAACCCTCGAGGATCGTTCCCCCTTCGTTTCAAATCGAATCGATTCTCGCGAACGTGACTCGCGCCTTCATTTCCATAAACCTGTTTAGATTCCCGGTTTTTTGCGTCCGCTCGGAGAGGCGAACAAAAAAACGCTCCTTCCTGCGTCGCAGACTCGACCAAGACCGGCGGGCACGCTGGCGTTATGGCATTGCGGAAGCCTGTATCGCGAACGATCTTCAACGTGCCGGCGAATGCATTCGAGATTTGCACGGTAGAGCGAGCGACCGAGAAATAAAACGCAGATATGCATACGTGTGTTGGACCGCTCCGCGTGCATACCGTATAGCGGCTACCCGAGTACTTATTACCAACCCGTGAATCCTCTGTTGCGAGTCGCGAGCTGCGAATCGCGGCTTGCGAGTTGCCAGTGACACCGCGTAAGCGATTGCGAGTCTCGCCCGGTAGCCGCTTCCACTTCGGATCGAATCCAATCGAATCGAATCGATTCGAATCCCCAGGGCGTTCGTTTCGAAAATTTCAACTCTTTCTTTCCTCGTGCGAACGTAACACGTTTGCGAGATAAACGGCTACGCACTTCGTCACGCGGTCGTAAATTAATTTGCAAGCTAAACCGTTCCGTTCGTTAGGTAAATAGTGGAACGAGTATCGCCTCGCCGTAACGTTTCCGTCCATTAGTTGTCGCGCACAAATATTTAGAAGAAAAGGTTACTCTTCTTTTTTTTTTTTTTTGTTTCACTCTGTTAGACGTTGCTTCGTCCTCTAAGCTCTCTAGACCATTATTCGAATCTAACAACGGCTAATCGTTTCGTCCTTTCCTAGGTTTATCGATTCATCCTTCCCCCGTAGATCTTAGCTCCGGGGCTTTCCACTTTCGATTAGAAGTCGCGAACTGAAATTTCTCCAAACTGCTATTCGTATACGTTTCTTTCTTTGTATAACCATCGAATGAATTTGTTTTGCAGATGACAAAAATTATTATTCGGTCGAAAGAGGCGATAACGAGAACGCAAATAAGAGAAACTAGTTTTCGCGGTGACGCTTCGAAGATGGGAAAAAACGGGGCGGATATTTTAAGAAATTACGAGAAGAAAGACCCGCGCGTAAGACGTTCTCTCGTTCTTCTTATTTTTTTCGCGCCTTCGAATCGGTTTCAGCGCGCGGTAGGGAAATTAAATCAAACTCGATAAGTATACTCGAAGTGATAATGCCTATAAGTGAAGCGACATTAGCCCCGACTATCTCGAGTACTCGTGCAGCTGTGTTTGCGTAAACGATTGGAAGTCTCGTTGAAAGCCGGCCTCGTTAGGGAACGAATTTACCGCGCGCGTACTTGCTTACGGAGCCTCGTTAGCTCGCGAAATTTCTGCCCACCGTTAACTCCGAACCATCGTCACGATTCTCTCTGCTGGAAGGAGGGTAAGTTGGCGATTTGGAAGAGGCGCGTGTCCGCTGGACGCTAGACGCTAGACGCTAGACGCGGACGACCGCGAACGGGACCCCTGATAGTTGCGCAATCGACTCGACAGCGCCGCAGAAAAGTTCTCGATAAAAACTACGGTCAATAAGGCGTATCGTGCAAAGACCCTGTAATGGCTCCACTGGACACGGGACTGTTAATTAAATCGTAAACAGTTAATTAGACCGTTAAACCGAGCAACCTCGGGATCCGGCCACGAAAATGGCGTTCGATCTCCGCGACGGCCGATCACCGATTTTTTTCCCTACCTCGCGACATCGAATTTTTGTAACGCGACGCGCTTTACTTTAGTTAGATCTCGCGTACGATTGGCTTCTCCGTACCGCTCGTCTCGCGATTGTTTCGCGAAATCGTTAACGACGTTGCCTTTCGCGAGGGAAGGTGCGATAATTACATACATAGTTCAGCTGTAGCAGCCGCGTCAGACAAACGGAACGAATCGAAGGCCAGCTTATCGTGAAAGATAGGTACTCACTCGTATTTGCTGTAGGTACGTGACGATGGATTTTACGGCTCGGATAAGCCATTCCAGCGGCGAGGCGAGCTGCAAACCTCGCTGCTCGCCTTTGTCGTTGCGGCGGCAACCCACCACCAGCAGCCTGCAACAGAAGGAAAAAATAAAGAAAATTAAGTTTTAGAAAGTAGGGGATTATCGTTGAATCGAGGCTAAATCTTTCTGGCTAGCCTTCCTGTTACGCTCGATACGATAGCGAGCCAGAAATAAGCCGGCAGTTTCGCAGGTGAGTGCACCACAACTGTTCTTTCTTTTCTTTTCTTTTCTTTTTCTTCTACTCTTTTCTTAATCGGATCCTTTTGTACTTTCACTCTTACGATAAAACGCGTGCGCGATCGCGCGGTTGCACGAGATTCGCGCGAATCGCCTCTGGTAAACGCGCGACCGCTTCCATATTCCGCCGGCTCTCGATTTCTAGTAAATATTTCACGCTGTTCCAACATTTCGTCGTCGTTGTCGCGCGTCGTTTCGACATGCCGAAGAATTACGAGTCGCCGCGTCGTCCAAGTCGAACGCGCGGAGAAGCCGGTGTCGCAATATTGTAAATTATCTGTTGCGAAATTCGATAAAGTCCCCCGAAATTTCCGTGCCTCGCCACTCGCAGTCCATCGCGTTTCGATAAGCGCACGAGTGTTTTTTTTTTGTTTGTTAAACGCGAGGCTCCTGTTGTCAAACGGGCTCTCCCGATCGACGCGAGGCTGCTGCGGTTTCTCGGCTAAATCCGCGCCGTTCTCTCTCAGTTAGTCATCGCCACGCGTGAATTTAATATCGAGGCGCGAGGAGAGACGCGGCGAGCGGCTTGATAATAAAATAGAATCCAGCCACGCGCGCAATGCAGCGCGAGATCATAACTTTCTCCAAATGGAAGTTCTTACGAAACATCGTACCGGTCTACTGGCAACTCGACCGAGCCAAAACCCACAGCCTTCGATATCGCGGCCACAAATTCTAGATAACGTTGCATGTACGTTCCCAGCAACAATTCACCGTGAACGTTTGCTGCCGAATGTCTTCTGCATCTGCTTTGCTCGCGGTACGTATCGTAATCGACGCCAGGCGAAACGTTCTCGCCACGTTTTATGTTATGTACGTTTACGCGATTTACGGCGCCGCGTGTTCCCCGGTGTGTCCGCTCTATCTCGCCGCGAGTAATCGCCTTCTCGAAGGTATAATTCCTCGTAGAGCGCCGCGGATAGGATTGAAACATTGCAACCAGGAAACTCAATGATATCGCAGATGCACGTCTTTAAGCCGAAGCAATTATGACGCAACCGCGTAACGCGTTACTACGATTCAGCAGAATCGTATCGGCTGGCTTCTTCGAGCATTTACCATTTCGGTTAACCCTTTCGCGGTTTAGCACGAGGGAGAGTACTCGGGTAAGTTTATCGAATATGCTACTTTAACGCGTTCCCCACCACGTTAGCAGACTTCAATTACTTACGCGCGATTAAAGATTAGTAAACGTGAACGTAACAGAATGTAATGGAATCATTTTCCGGCGTGTCAGGCGCGTGAAATCCGTGTGAAAAATCTAGTTTTCCGATGCGCGACAATGAAATCATGTATGCATGTTTGCAGCGAGCGTATTAAATTCGATATTTTCAGTTACATTGAACGCGGCTAGGCTGCGAATTTTTACGCACTCGTGGGAAAATTAAACAGGTATATATCACGCGTATAAGTAGGTAATTTGGAGAAGATATTCTAACGTTTAGAAGGTAAAACTCCCCTGTTGAGCTTCCCCTGTATTACTTTCGTTAACAGTGAAACGAACTCGCATAAAAATTCTCGATCCACGCGCGACATTGTTACCAAAATGTAACAATGGCACACGTAAATATCTGGAGCCGCGTATCCCTTGCATCCGTCGATGAACCTTGCTAAAAACGTTACGGCAGATAGACATCTTTTTTCTCGTCCGTTTCTCCGATATTCATCGTTCGGTTACACCGTGAAAGGGTTAAACGAAACGAGTCGGAGCGAGAGCAGCGGCGAGCAGTACGTTGTACACTGTGTGTACGTGTTGCCGGTCGCTTTCTCTGCGTTCGATGCTTTCCATATCGTGCTTTTAGGAGGAATGACTTTGGCCTGGAAACGGCAGAAGAATTTCCAGGTACACGCTCGCGTAGCCCCTGGCTATCCTGTGTAACCCGAAGGCCTGTCTTACGACTAACTTTCACTCCGAAATGTCAACGGTTGTGTGTTTCACTTTTCAAAGCCGTGCGCATATCAATCACGCGGTGGTTACGCGACAAAGGGACGATTGTTGTAAAGCGGTTTACGATTTCTCCGTCTTTCTGTTACAGAGTTGCCGAAGAGAGTGGGGACACACCATCGACACGTGCATGCGATTATCTGCAACCAGGAAAGGCCAGAAAGAGACGCGACCAGCTCGGATCAAAGGTGTTAACGATCCATCCTCGGCAAGAACTTTATCTCTCGTCCACCATCGCATCCCAGCCTCTACGCGTGCTACTTTATCTTCTTCGACTTCTGTCCTCGGAACTCCGGAATAAATAGATTCGATATTACCGAACGAGTAGCCAGCCATCGGAGCAGGTTCTCGATGATCGGCCAATGGATCGTGCTGAAACGATCCACTTCCGTGCAATTTCAGCGCCCGAGGCAGCAAGAGGATCTTGGCGCGGACATTTTCTTTGGTTATCTAGCTGTATGAGTATTATTCGACATCATAAAGCTAGGTTACCGGAGTTAAGCTCCTCGCCATATCAACTCCAGCGATCTCTCCTCTCCTCTTTCTAGATTACGCTGCTTTCAATAGCTTCGCTAATCGCGCCACGATCGATGGAGCCTACGATACACCGCGATCGTCTACTTAATTCTTCTTACTTGTATTTATTTATTTATTTAGTTAGTTAGTTAGTTGGTTAACGAGAGTAAGTCTCTAAGGCGTACGATTGATTTAACCGCGCGGATAGAACAATTGCAAATGTAAATTAGTTTCTTTGTCTCTAATGGAACGCGCGGAAGCTCTACATTTAGATTGCCGTTTACTATGATTAATTGTAATATTATGTATTAGGTGTGCCAATGAATAATCCACTTCTTTTGTTGCATTCGATCCCTTACGCTATTGAAAATCATACTCCTATCCCATCTTAAATATATAGTTACTGGTATTTCGGAATGATTTACGAAATTTGTCGCGCCGGCTATGAATTCTTGCTTCGATTTTTGATAAACCAACCTCGAATCAATTCATTTAAAAGTGGTAGAGTACTTATTGCTACACCTAATACACATACATATATTATGATATTTTAATATTTTTCCATTTTGCCACTTCTGACTTGATGTATACTAAAGGGATCTTTCCTGTTAATAAACGAAACGAAATGAAATGTACACGCGCAGGCAGACGGTAGAAAAGAATAGACAACTGAAAGCGAAAGATGTATTGTAAATAAAGAGAAATGTTGGCAAAGAAAAATGTCCTAAAACTCCCGAGTTCCCGGTTTACTACCTACTGTATATAGCGAGCAAACGGACGAAAGAAAGTTTCTCGGTGGAATTAAGAAACGCGTTACATCGAGGCTGCGATGAATAGAGAAAGAGGATGCGCGACTCTAACGTGCTTCGAAGATTTCTGTATTCCTTCTGCGCGAGAACCTACGGGTTGGGCATTTGTAATTGCCAGTAGTGTCATTGCCACGTGACTCGATTACCTATCGAGAACGTTTCAGAACCCTGCGAGTATCGATATTTCGTCGTCTTTCCCTACAACACGCGCTCGTAATATTTCGTGTTCCAAAAGAAATCGCCTATCGAACTGTTGCGTCGCCTTATCGAGCAGACCTCTTAAAATAAACTATAAATACGGAATATGAAGTGACGATCGACCGTATAAATCTCCGGCTCGTCGAAATACTCCGACAGATCAATTTTTTGCATTTGCAACGCGAAACGATTATGATTTTAAACTGGGACGCGTTTATCTTTCTATGAGAAGAGTGGCGTTAAGACGCGTATTTGTTTAGGAAAATTTAAATTCCACCGGATTGCTGCTAACATACACTAGATGTAAAATTGATTTATTAGTAATAAAGCAAGGGGGCGCCACGTCTCGAGACTCCATGGAAAATGCGATCCGATACCGACTGGATTTTAGCGGTTTTTACGAATTCTTTTCTCTCCTTCGACAATCTTATTTGCGCCGGCGACACTTTTGCATATTCATCGATCAGAAATATTTATGCACGTGGAATATGCTCGAATCGTTTACGTTCGCCTATTTGCTGATGCAATGTCCGTTACTTTATGATCTAATTTTTTAATCCTAGTAATATGTTCCTTAGAAATCTCTAGCGCCGCGATGAATATGCGTAGCGTAAAATGATTCATCTTAAGACAATTCGCTGGAACAATAGTCAACTCCTAAAATGAGTTACGCTGGAAAGCAAGCATCGTTCTGGTAGATACGTATCCTGCAAACGAATCGAATATCGATGGAAAAGGGTTCAATCCGACGACGGGATTCGTTCGAAGGATAAACGAGAATCTCGTTTGGGTTTTACATCGGGAACGATGGATCTCGAGGAATCGCTGAATCACGGCCGTCTAACAGGAAGCATTGCGATAAGAATTGTCTGTTCGCGTGTCCAAAAATGTCCGATAATGTTTGATTCATTCAGTCGTAACAAATGCCGGAAGTACCGCGCTGGGGAAAAGAAGAACCGACACGGTTATTATCCTCCGAACGGCAAATATTTCAGCTTTATTAAAGCGGAATAGCTCGCTTTTGTTTTCTTACGGTGCAACGATGCGGTTATCACCGGCGAAAAGATAGAACGACGAAAAATGACTGGAACGGGTTTAAATTCTACCGGATGTACAGTGTCCAGCGAGGTAAAAATGTTCTAGAATGTTCTAGAACGTTCTAGAATTTTGGAGAGTATATAAGAAGAAACGTAGTCGACGCGCGTCTGCATTCGATAAACTGCCAGGTGCCCGGCGTTCAGTTCGTGCATCACTAGAGTGTTTTACCATCGATTTTTAACTGGACATCAAGGTACAATCATATTAAATTAATCGCCAACGAATATTCTAGACGCTTGCATCGTAATTTTAGCAAATTTATCGAAATATACGCTAGATTCTATTCGGAATAAAACGCGACATCGTTTTGTTCTCTCGTCGAATTTTAATCGCGTTTTATTTCTCTCCGTCGATTAAATATTTAATCCTCGCGCAAACGTAGCCCGTGCTCGTGCTACGTAACCACGTTTGCCACCATTTCATTTGAAAATTTATATATGCTCGTTCGGATGCATGTGCTTCCGTGCAAGCTCTAATCACGTGTTTTATTCGCGCGATCGCGTTTCTCTTTTTTCGCGTCGCGTTTAAACTCCGTCGCGTTTAAATCGCGCTCGGGAATAAATCGTAGCGAATTTACTAAATTTCAACGTCCATTGCAGATGTCGACGGAAATGGAGACGAAAGCGGACGACGTTGAAACTTTCGCCTTCCAGGCGGAAATCGCTCAACTCATGTCCCTCATCATCAACACCTTCTACTCCAACAAGGAAATATTTCTCAGGGAATTGATCTCCAATTCCAGCGATGCTCTGGACAAGATACGCTATGAATCTCTCACCGACCCATCCAAGCTGGACAGCGGCAAAGAGTTGTCCATTCAAATCATTCCCAACAAAGAAGACGGCACACTGACCATCATTGACACTGGCATCGGTATGACCAAGGCTGACTTGGTGAATAATTTGGGAACCATTGCCAAATCTGGCACCAAGGCTTTCATGGAAGCTCTCCAGGCTGGCGCAGACATTTCTATGATAGGTCAGTTCGGCGTGGGATTCTACTCTGCCTATCTGATCGCAGACAAAGTCACCGTAGTCTCCAAGCACAACGACGACGAGCAGTACCTTTGGGAATCCAGTGCCGGTGGCTCTTTCACCGTAAGACACGACACAGGGGAGCCACTGGGACGAGGAACGAAGATCGTTTTGCACGTGAAGGAGGATCAGTCCGAATATTTGCAGGAGAACAAAATTAAGGAAATCGTGAAGAAGCATTCGCAATTTATCGGCTATCCGATTAAATTGATGGTGCAGAGGGAACGCGAAAAGGAGCTTAGCGACGACGAAGCCGAAGAGGAGGAGGAAAAGAAGGAGGAAGAGGATGGAAAGCCGAACGTCGAGGACGTGGACGAAGCCAAGGAGGCCGACGAAGATGGAAAGAAAAAGAAGAAGAAGAAGACCATTAAAGAGAAGTATACCGAGGACGAGGAGCTGAACAAAACGAAGCCGATCTGGACCAGAAATCCCGACGACATCACTCAGGAAGAGTACGGCGAATTTTACAAGTCGTTGACGAACGATTGGGAAGACCATCTGGCCGTGAAACACTTCTCCGTGGAAGGTCAGCTGGAATTCCGTGCTCTGCTCTTCGTTCCGAGACGCATGCCCGTAGATTTGTTCGAGAACAAGAAGAGGAAGAACAACATCAAATTGTACGTAAGGAGAGTATTCATCATGGACAACTGCGAACAGTTGATCCCGGAGTACTTGAACTTCATGAAGGGAGTCGTGGACAGCGAGGATCTTCCTTTGAACATCTCTCGCGAGATGCTCCAGCAAAATAAGATCCTCAAGGTGATTCGCAAGAATCTCGTCAAAAAATGTATCGAACTGTTCGAGGAGCTCACGGAGGAGAAAGACAACTACAAGAAATTCTACGAACAATTCAGCAAGAACATTAAACTGGGTATCCACGAGGACAGCTTCAATCGCAACAAACTGGCGAACCTTTTGAGGTATCACACCTCTGCTTCCGGAGACGAGGCCTGCTCTCTCAAGGACTATATAGGAAGAATGAAGGAGAATCAGAAGCACATCTACTTCATTACGGGGGAGAACAAAGAGCAAGTCGCGAACAGCTCGTTCGTGGAGCGCGTCAAGAAATGCGGCTTCGAGGTGGTCTACATGACCGAACCCATCGACGAGTACGTGGTCCAGCAGATGAAAGAATGCGAGGGCAAACAGTTGGTATCCGTAACCAAAGAGGGACTGCAGCTCCCGGAAGACGAAGAGGAAAAGAAGAAGATGGCCGAGGACAAAGCCAAGTTCGAGAACTTGTGCAAAGTTATGAAGAACATTCTCGACAATAAAGTAGAGAAGGTCGTTGTATCGAACAGGCTGGTTGATTCCCCGTGCTGCATCGTCACTTCCCAATACGGCTGGACTGCCAACATGGAAAGAATCATGAAGGCCCAAGCTCTCAGAGACACTTCCACCATGGGATACATGGCTGCGAAGAAACATCTGGAGATCAATCCGGATCACGCCATCATCGAAACTCTTCACCAGAAGGCGGAGGTCGACAAGAACGACAAAGCTGTAAAGGACTTGGTGATCCTGCTGTTCGAAACTGCCCTCCTTTCGTCGGGATTCACGTTAGACGAGCCGCAAGTTCATGCCGCGAGAATTTATAGAATGATCAAGCTGGGTCTTGGCATAGACGAAGAGGAATCCGCGCCGGAAGAGCAAACTACGGAGGAGGTTCCTCCGTTGGAAGCAGACGCGGAAGATGTTTCGCGAATGGAAGAAGTAGACTAAAGCGTTTTTAATCGTTAAGATCTGAAAGATAATTAATCTCATCGTAGTCATCGAAAGACTGCCGAAGTAGCCACGTTTTATGTGGTGTTACTGCTATTCCCATTGTCATTTTCATTTCCTGTATCATATAATCTTAATTTATCAAAAAATGAAATTTTTTTGATGCCAAATACTACTTTGGAATTAAGTTAAATTTATGATAAAACAAAATAAAATAAAATTTATTATAATATATATATACATGCGTGTGTGTCTCTTCTTTATTATTATTAGATCGTGCGGATCTTTATGCAAATTTACGCTTCAAGGCTGCAAAGTATTTTTCGCTTCGAAAATAGAATAATTTGTACTTCGCTTTGCATCGAGATTCGCAGTCCCGATTATCGTCGATTAAACCTTTCGCAAAGCAGACGAAAGTAACTGGAAAAAATGACTACGCGTTTTAGTTACGATAATTTCGAGATGCAGCGGATTAAATCTAAACATATATTTTTTTGTTTCGTAATGTTATCTGGCGTAACTCGAGTAACCTAAACCTCGGCATAAATTTCATTCAACGAATCTTAAATTTAACCCAGTGAATTTCTTTCATGTTTCGAGCGCTTACGCTGGTATCGAGCGAGGCAAACCTTGGCGAAGCCGATGAAAAAAAGCTAAAACGATATCATCGATATCGCGAACGTAAGCCCCGAAAAATTCAGCATTCGCGCATAGGAGGTAATCGGCGATTATTTAGCAGCCGCAAAAGTATGTCAAAACACGCCATCTACTCAAAGCTTTAAAGTGATCGAAAGAAGCTTCTGTTGCAGGTAAAATTTGGTTGCCGCATAAGACAGTTGTGGGACATATTAAAGAATAATTATGATGGCAAGCCAAGGTTGGAAGGTCAGTGCGTCGGCATAATTGCGAACGGTGTACAGAGCGTATATTAATTTATGCGAGTAACCATGGACAGTTGTAATTGATAAGGAAAATTGAACTGTGTCGATAGGTAGTCAAACCACACGTGCCTATGATTAAATTTCGCAAGGGTGGAATCAATCGAGGTAACGTCCAATAAAAAGTTACTCAATGCAATTGCATGCATGTGCTTCCGGTTGGAAAAGGCCGACTGAAATCCTTGTGTTATTGGTTAGCTACTGCAGGTACGACCGCACCGTCCGCGCAATCAGGGCCGACTATGTCACAACAAATTACTGGGGCAACAGGGCCGAACGTAATCGTTCTACCAACCATAGAAGATATTCACCTTCCCCGTCGCTACCAAAGACGCGGCATCGACGAGAAAGAAATCGCCTACATCAATGCAAGTATTCCTATACTATCCTTGTTTCCTAATCTTTCAATTTAACCTTCTGCATAAGCTACTCTTTGCACACTGTGCAAGAGACTATTGGGTTGCAACACATATATATTCGTTGCACTCTTAATTAACTCTTGTAGAATCAGATACTGTTAAATTAAAAAGTATGCCTGGATTCCATATCTTCTTTATAGCATCTGTGCAGAGTTTCCCAAGACTTAAAAAATATTGTAGGACAATGGAATGAGCATATGTTGCAACTCAATATTAATTTATGGGAAATTCAGCAGTAGCCTAACACAAGTTCATATGTACTTGATTTTGTACCGTTACACCAAATGTTTAATTCATCATGTTATGCATTTAGTTTGCACCTATTAACACGATGATAAAACTGAACTAAATTTGAAGGTCCAAAGGAAGCTGGATTTGATCCATTTGGCCAAATATGCAAGCCTTTTAAATTCCTTTATTTTATAGACTTTGTTTATGTAATATTTAATAGCCTGGTAATTCTGATGGCAATACATTATTATATAAACTTTGTACAAACTCTCGACATAATCCTTTGCATTGCATTTCGTGCCAAAAAAAATTACAATATTTGCTCTGTGTCCTCTTCTCTTATTTTTAACTTTAATACCACGAATTTGCGCAAAAATCCAGAGTCTAGAGATCACAAATCTTTGGGTGCAAATGAATGTACGATGGTTAAATTTACGAAATATTTTTCTTCGAGCATGTGGAGCAAAAGAAATTGAGAGCAATGGCGTGTTTAATTCTAATGCTTGTTTGTTGCAGAGAGGAGGTCCAGAATAAATTGCTCATGGGACTGCTAGGACACTATCATCCATAGAGTATTGTAAACAAGTCATTTTACTGTAACATCATTCTGTACAATAAATAATGTATTCTGTAAATAAATGCAAGCAAAAAGAAGGAGCCGTTTGTTGTACATATTTCTGCCATCTACCTATCGGACAAGGTCTCTCTTTGCCGCCGCGACATTGCCAGAACCTGCTATTTCTGGCCTGCTTTTTGGCTTATTCTTGTAACAAGTAGAATGTTAATCCTACAGAAGAAACGCCGGAACATAATAAAATTACTTTACACCCTCGAGGTGTTTGTGTACTGTTATGTCAGCATTATTATTAAAAATTAGTCACCATCTAAAAATATAAAGCGTATCGGCGAATTTTTAAATATCCTCGCGTTCGCGTTAATTCGTTGTTCCCCGAGTTCGAACATTTTTTTTTTCTACGGCTAGTATAGTTTCGATCTACGGATAGTAGATCGGCAAAGTTTCAATCGGATTCGAGATCGGATTTTCCCGATTAAAGGAAGATCGGGAATAGTTTCGCGTTGACCGCGAATTAATGAGAAATATTTTGGGAATAAAAGCCGATAGATACAGCCCTGTCCCATGACAGAAATAGCAGACGACAGTGCGCTGTGCGTCTTCCATCTGCTCTAGCGATCCCTGGACGTGGTAGTGGAAGATCCACGGTTATTTTACCTTTTAATCGAAACCACGAAAAGCTGTACGAACGACGAAAATTACGAACATGGCTGAAATAACGGATTTCGGCCCGAGAAAGACGATTTTTATCCTAGCGATCGTGGCAGGGTGTTTCGCAGTGCTATGGCCGAAAATTTTCTACCCTATGCTCACAGCATCCATCACCCCGCATCATACCACCGAAAATTCTGGTAAGAATTCGCCAAAATACACCGTAGACCGAGCAAAGAATAATCCGCGTTAAATCGAGACATTTTTAATTCAATTCCCCTAAACGCTTTCCGCATCGCGACGAAACGATTCCGTGGCTTAATTGCATTTGCAAATACCTCCTCGTTATCGTAACTCTATCGTTTCGATCCACGAAATGTATGATTTAATAAATTACTTTCTCTAAGTTACTGAATTATGGTTTGTGAATATTTGCCAGCGTGCTGCGATGTAATCTTTGAAAGCGATGTCACTGCTGCTGACATCATGTATGAAATATGTCAGAACATATTGAAACACCATCGGATCGATCCAAGAGTAAGGGATGCCTTGAGAATCGGGCAGCTGACACCTCAAAGTGCCAGCCTCTGTAGAGAGGAGATTTTAGCAAGGTGTGGTATAGACTTATCCACCTTTCTAGCGGAGAGGGAACGCTTGGGAAAGACTTACAAACAAGTTCTGGAAGAAATCAGGTCCTTCAATAGTTCCCTCTGCCTTAAAATACACTTCGGTATACCACTCTCTCAACTAGGAGCTCCACATCTGATCAGATACCATATTTTAATGCCGCACAGTAAGAATCTCGAATGGTTTCATTCAGAATTTTTCCATACTAACTGCTAACAAGATCTGGAGTTGTTTGAATTAACCATTCTTTGGATTGCAGCAGCTGCAGAGGCTCCATATATTTATTTTTATTTTATTTATCATATATATTAAGTGTACTAATATTTGATTAAGTTTTTAAATGGGTTGAGGAATTTATTTTATCAATGCAATATCAGAGGAATTTATAACTCGCTCGAAAAATGTAGCAAATAGCAACAACTATGTTTAAAATCAAGTTGTGTATCTAATGTTGTTAAAATTTCGCTTAATTTCAATTGAACGAGAAGAAGTGAATTATTCATTGGCACACCTAATATGTATTCGTAAAGAACGCTTTGTTGCAAACAGGGAATGAAAAAATTGACGAGAAATATGATAGAAAAATGTACAATGCGCGTAATTATATACAGCGCGAGTCTCGCGAATTAATCACCTCGAACAACTCGCGCGTTATTTGTTGCGGAAGAAAATATCTCGATAAAAAAGCAACGCGAGAAAAGACTAATTACACAGTACTATATATTCCCGTTGATACCATGCAACTTTTCGTTCAAACATTTCTCGATATAGCAAACGATGCACGAGTTATTTGAGGTGATCAAGTGGCGAGACTCACTCTGCATATAAATTTAAACTCAGCACGCTTTAATGGATGTCTCTCGAATTGTTTGAAAATGAACTCGATCCTGTATTATCTCTTTAAAAGCGATCACTTTGCGCTTATTAACACGCGGATGCAAATACGGTGGACGCTCGAAATTCAGATGGTTCGAAGTTCGAACTATTCGAGATTCGAACACAACTCGAAGTCCAAACGAAACTCGTAGTTCGAATCATGCGTTGAAACGAACTATGTTCGAAATTCGAGGGTCCACTGTAAGGAAAAACTTAAACCTCAGAGTTAGAATTGGAAATTCGAGAAATGGTTAAATGGGCAAGTTAACCCTTTGAAATTTTGACCGTGCATTTGCACGCAATTATACAAACTATCTAATTAATTGTATGCCTCGTCGATTCATATTTGGGATACTTATTACATTTCTCATATCGTTTCGTTTATGTTTCCATAGAAAATAGTTGCTACTTCTTAACTATTGAACACAATTACCATGAAATTTAATTCCACGTTGACCATTTGCAGTTCGTCGACGATACTGCAAAGTGTTAATAAAAAATAACCTGAACTTCGCGGATAGGTGTTCTTCGAACTCCCCAACATTAATAGTTCAAAGCTAAGCCTTAAGCAAAATTTATATAAAAAGAAAGTAAATCAAATAATCGTGGCTAAAGTACGCAACATTACTTAGCGATACAAAGTACTAAGTATTACGCTTTTGAACAGCTGAAACGCATTAGTCAAGCGGACCTCAAAGCGTTGAGCTTTTTTCCTACCAGTGATCGTGTATCAAAGAGTTAATAGCCGCGCTTTCGATTAACAATGCGAGTTCGGCATCGCCAATGTAACTAATTATATATGGAAAGCGGATTCAAGTTATCTCTTCTATTTGGCGAGGCGCCAAAAGTACAAGTATATACCTAGAGATGAGTAGATGGGAATAAGTTTGGCCTATAGTTATAGTTTCGAATGCGCGCGAGCACGCGGTTTCCTCGTGCGAAGGGTAACCGTGCACAGTTGTTCACGCTCGAACTCGGAGAAATCGTAAATCACCGTATCCAACGATTTCATCTCGCCAATTCGTTGGGGGGGAAAAAAACTTTATCTCCGCGCGAGACCTTCTCGGATTTCTATCCCGCGCACCCGAAGAACACGTGTGTATTGTTTCCTCCTCGCGCTACTACACGTTTTTTCCGCCTTCTTTTAAAACAGAGAATCGCGCGCCGACGTTTCTTGCGCTAAATTTGATACGCCGATAGATTAAACTTAATGGGGCTTCGAAGTTTGACGAGAATCGAGGAGCTTCCTGAAGAAAATCGCTCGCGCAGATCTGTAGACCCTTTTTCGGTAACGTGCCTGCATTTATAATACGACGATAATAATAATCATTTTTATTTGAAAAGGCAAAACTAGAACTTATTGTACAAAAGTATCCACAACAATTTTCACGTTGGGTACAGATGAGTAAACTAGATAAGTATTTAAAAAAAGTTTGACTACCCGTGTTGCACCGTGTTATTATTACTAAAGCATTACGACTATAAATATTCGCATATCTCGCGTAACTAATTATGATACAATAAGTGCAGATTGTAGTAAAAATAGTATCGTGCTACGGAACACGAATACGTATATTTCTACCAAACGTTTGCACAATTTTTGACCACGTACGTATATACACGTCTTTAGTAGCGAAAGGGTTAAGGAATATATTACCATTATACATACTTGTGGAGCTGTAGAGAGGGGATAGGAAGGATAGGAAAAAGGAAGGGTGTTGCGTTTCGTCCTGGGTCTGCTAGTGGACTCATCAGTGCGGCTACCTAGCAGGCCCTGCCTTAGACGTTGGGATATTCGAAGGAATGTTAAAGGTGGTATATATATGGACGAGGTAGTTGGAGCGAGTACTTTCGAGAAAGCCTATTTCGTCGTATGTATCTCTAGTGGTCGGTGCAGGAGAGCCGCCACAATACTAATTAATAGTGCGACTCGTGTGATCCCTATTTCCCTGAAAATTTCGTCTCGACATCGCATCGATTGAGTCTAGAACAATATTTACCATTAATTCGCGAAACACTTGGACTTTCAACCGTATTAATCGCACCAGCGTTGTGAACTCTTTCAAAAACAATGTGTACGGTTTCAGGTACGATAAAGCAAGAACGACGAACACCTCCGCACGCTGGAGGTTTGCATCCCGCATTGAGGGAACGAGGAAGAGCGATACCTTCCTCTCATATCGTGCCGAAAGTGGCGGACAGGCCGGATCACGTTGTGCCAAAAATGAGGCCTCCTTTGGGAGGAGCGGGACACGTTGTTCCCGCACCAAAAGGCAACGGCACTATGGGAATCATTATGCCACTCTATACCTTGGGCATTGTACTCTTCTTTTTGTATACGATCGTCAAGGTAAACCATTTTCGCGCCACAGCGCATAATTGCGACTAGATTTCAACCGATTCACTCCCCCCCGCGGCTTTGTTGCGTAAACTGAACGTAACGAGTTGTTCATTGATTATTAATTACAAAATACAGTGGAATGAAGTAAACAACATTGAACGTGAAAGTAATACTTTATCGCACTATCGACCGACCGTGTAAAGCGATCTACAACTTGTTTCCCGTTATTGAAAATCATTAATAGAAACACCCGATGTTGTCGTAAGTTGTAGTGATGGCATAGTTATGCTCCGCAGTGTATTAGTAGTTTTTTTTCGCGTTCATCTGGAACACTGATAATTTTCATTTGTATGTATTGCGTATGGTGTAATTCCTAAACGCATACACGCGATTATAGAAATCAAAGGGTTCAACGCGTTAATCGCAGTACCCTTGTAATCTCTATTCCCCAAAAATTTCGTTTCAATATCGCATCGGGGTCGTCATTTCACGCCAAATTGATCACTTTTTTCCCCCCCGATGTCTGGGATTTCGTTCAAGTTGAAATATGTTGTAGTATAAAAAAAATACTACCGTATTCCTTGAAGTTTTCTCTATAAAATGAGCTTTGCTTTACTTTGATACGATTATCTAGTAACGTATAATATAGTATAGTACTAGAGAATATTTGTTATAGGAGATGTTCGAACATAGACGAGGTACAAGATCAATTATCTCTTACCGAATGCAACATGGATATCCGAATAATCCTATAGTTTCTTCGTAATAACCTATCCTAATTACGTGAAACGGTTTCATCTAAATCCTATTTTTTATTGCAAAAATAATACATGTGTAAGGAGAAGACGACGTTTGATTATTTTTTAAACTATACTTAAACACCTATTAAAGTAACTCAATCTTTAGATCACTGCCATTTTGAAACAGTTTAAAATTCTTGCATTCGCCTTAGCGTATAAAAAATAGGGAAGCTTTCTCTTTAAAATCCTTTTTGTTTCATCTAAATCCGATTTTTTATTGGAAAAATATGATTGTCGAAAGAGAAGAGTACGTTTTACTATTTCGTAACCAACCCCAAAACATCTATTAAAACATCTCAAATTTTAACTCGCCGCCATTTTGAAACGGATCCAACGTTTTCAAAATCGTTGCACTACCATAATCGGCGAACCTTCCCCTTTAAAATGCTTTTTGATTCGCCTAAATCCGACTTTCGGTTGCCGAGATATCATCGTTTGAAGAGAAGAGTAGTTTTTTTGCTATTCTCCAAACAACACCAAACACCTATATTAAAACGTTCCAAAATTCAACTCGCCGCCATTTTGAAACGGATCGAACGATTTCAAAATCCCAGCGTCGTCATAATCGGCGAACCTTCCCCTTTAAAATGCTTTTCGTTTCACCTAAGTCCGACTTTCGGTTGCCGAGATATCATTGTGTGTAGAGAAGAGTAGTTTTTTTACTATTCTCCAAACTACACCAAAACACCTATATTAAAACGTTCCAAAATTCAACTCGCCGCCATTTTGAAACGGATCGAATGATTTCAAAATCCCTGCGTCGTCATAATCGGTGAACCTTCCCCTTTAAAATGCTTTTTGATTCGCCTAAATGCGACTTTCGGTTGCCGAGATATCATCGTTTGAAGAGAAGAGTAGTTTTTTTACTATTCTCGGCGCCCCCGAACTGACCCATGTCAACATTTCGTAGTATTACGCAGGTGTTTTACTATGTTTACTAGGAAGCGTACGCTGTTCCAGGAATTTAAGTAGGTCAAGCGTCATTCATAAATCCGCGCGCGCCAACCGTAATGGTAAACTTTAAACGGCCATATCTCGCGAACGAGTTGAGATATCGACGTGAAACAAAAAGTAAATTAAAGGGCACATTTTTCTCTATCTCTAGAGCTATCCGTTCTCCATTTTTCACGATCGCAAGCATAATTACGGAACGAAGAACGTGGGAGTCGTAGGATTTTTTTTCGAGGAGACTACTAATCCAAAATTCTTGAAATTTGGCGAGAGGTTAGATCTGTGGTTGAAGAAACGTTGGGAATTTTTGCGCGAAGAAATTCGAAGGACAATGGCGTCTGCGTTTCGCTATTGGAAAAAGGACGGTGCGTAAGGATGGTGAAGTTTGGGAATTTTTTGGAGGGAAACTATGAATCGAAACGTCTCCAAACTTGGCACATGGTTGAACCTGTCATTGAAGAGTATTTGAGAATTTTTTCGTAAGGAAATTCGAAGTATAATGGCGTCCGCGCAGTCAGATATGACGTATGTGGTTAAAAAACCACGCGACGAAGACGTGGTGAACTATTGGAATTTCTTGAAAGAGGACCACAAATCTAAAATTCTCAAACGTGGGCACATATTTAGATCTACTATTGAGCAGTATTTTCCCCTTTAATTTAAGCCAAGGGGCATTGAAATCGGACGTCTAGGAGCCGAGAAATTTTGTTATAGATGTTGCAACACAGACAAGGTACAGAGTCATTTATCCCTCGACGAGTGCAACATGGATATCCAAATTACTATATTGTACGTCACTAGATAGTCGTATCAAAGTAGAGGAAAGCTTATTTTATAGAGAAAACTTCAAGGAACACGATAGTGTTTTTGTTTAGACTACTACATATTTCAATTTGAACAAATTTGTCATGAACGAACAATTTGCCGTGCAATGATCCATCGAGTAAGTCTAGAATAGTACGCGTGAATCGGTTTAGGTGCTGAAGAAGAATTCGGACAGCGAGATCATTTCGGAATACCCGGGAGCGGCGGCGGAAAAGGAATTCCGCAAGATGGTATTCAGTCCGGAAGCATTTGCCACCGCAATGACCGGCGGCACGATGCATTATCAAAAGGAGAGATCTCCGTCACCGCAGAGGCCTGCGCCGACGATCGAGGAGCTCAAGGATCGTAAGTTCATTCAATGTTTCGAACCTTACCGACATACACTTGATTTTACATTTATCATTAATATGCAGTGTTCTCCTTGAAAGCTAGTTCCTTTAAAGAAATACCGAAAAACAAAAAAAAAATAAGGTACATGTTTTCTTTGAGTATCTAATCAGATTTTTCAAATGGTGTTGCATGATGCAAGGTTTGCACAATTAGAACACACACGTATCTAGTCCGTGCGTAATATATATCTATGTATATCGTGTTACAATTTTGTAACAGCCGAAAATTGACAAAGAGAGAGAGAGTACTACGCGTTGTTAGGCTAAAGTTAAGCAAAAGCAATAGTAGTAAGTACTGGGTGTACATTCTTTGAACACACGTTTGGTAATGTTATACATGCTGGAACACAAGAAGCGGCAGGAGACATTGAGATAGACCAACTGAGACGACGTTTGGTCGAGACCGAAGCAGCCATGGAAAGAATTGTTGTTCAGATGGGCAACATATCACGTTCGGTTATGCATAGTCCAAGCTCACAGCAAGAACTCAAGGTTTACTAGACTAATTATGACAAGCAATTAAAAACATTTTCAGTTCCTTAGTCCTTTAGAACTGTGCACGTTGTTGTGTTCTGATTGCGTTTCCAACTCTTTGCCTACCCCCACCTACATTCGTTTACACACATCGTATATATCTCGTTACGAGAACTTCTGCGATATGTCGTTCGCTTATTTTTTCTCATACCTCCAATGCTTCTCTGTGTAACCGTGTCTAAAATCGTCGGATCACTTTTCTTCTTCCACGATTCACCCGTCACCCGTGTCATTACTTCATCGAGAAACGCGCGCATACTCATATTTTAGCTGAGTGAAGTACTCGTTCGAAGCATTTTAAGTCTCTTACCCGATATGCGAAACGATCTCGTGGAAATTCATAGCTGTTATTTTTACGTTTAAATAGTAGACGGGCCTCCAAAGTCCAAAGGCCTGGCAGGGGTTGATCGCTCACCTAAGGTATATTCTTTGCCTCAGACTGTTTCCTAACAACAGTAACCCAAACGCGTTGTGATCGCGTACTTGTGTTCGATTTTGGAGCTTTTTCGTCTTTCCACCCCTTCCGCCGAGTAATAAACTCACCCCGTTCGTGTGCTTTTGCGTTGCTGCATTTAAAACTCGCTGCAGACGAGCAACTTTTCGCGTGCCTTCGATCGAGCTTAAGAAGGCAACTTTGCGATAACCGCGTCTAAAGTAATTTAGAACGCGTTGCGAATTAACGGGTGTTAAAAGCGACTGACAATGAGCGAGTCGTATTTTGTTTAACGCTGCTGCGATCCTCGAAACTCTGCTCGATCCGTAGCATTTGCGAAGGAAAAGGTTTACAATTTCGCGAAGAGAAGCCCTTAACATAGGAAATAGAATACGAGCTCACAAATAACTAATAAGCAACCCTTTTGTATTTACTTGGGGATCAGGAAATGATTTAGAAGATTGGATCGAAAATGACCGAAAGATCGCAGCAGGTTCAAATGCATGTCCAGTGTAAACTATTAATCGTTGCAACTTAAAACAAAGTTGCATTTACTTAATAGAATTGCGTGTTGCAAATTTTTGTAACAGAATCGCACGAGTGTCGAGTGATTTGTCAAGATGCGTGCCTATTCGAGCCGCGTATCTTTGAATTAATTCAATTTATCTTTTTAGAGCATTAACCAATTACAGTGTAACGTAGCACTAGTTAAACGTAGCACATGTTACATTTATTTGACGTTCGAGAATGGTTTGCCGGATCGTTTATTTCGATAACTTAATTTGCAGGACGATACCGTTGCCCAGGCTGAACATAGTGCAGCAGATGAAGAAGTAGCAAACATAGAAAATTCGCCGACTGTTAAAGTAATGGGTATGGAAATGACTGCTAGTTGCGAGGGGAAGGGTAGTAGACCTACCACTCCTATAATACCGATTTCACCCAGGTAACGCGACCGTTTAACCAACGAATACAGTCGTCAACCCTTTCGCGAAGACGTATCAACATTTTCAAAAGCACAGTACGTCTAGTTAACGGCAATCGAGGCGCGAAAATCTAGAGGAAAGCTTTAGAAATTCGGCGATTCGAAGATATGGAACGTCGGGGAATTCTCGAAATTCTAAACATTGGAAATTCAAGGCGTCGAGAATTCGAAGCATTGGGGAGCCTAGGATTTGGGAATTCTAAGCTTTGGAAATTCATAGCTTTGAGAATTTAAAGCTTTGGGAATTCTACGCTTTGGGAATTCTAAGCATTGGGGATCTTAGGTTTTGGGATTTCTAAACATTGGGAATTCTAAGCTATGAGAATCCAAAGCTTTGGGATTTCTAAACATTGGGAATTTATAGCATTGAGAATTCTAAGCTTTGGGAATTCAAAGTATTAGGAATTCATGCATTGGGAATCCTAGGCTTTGAGAATTCAAAGCTTTGGGAATTTTAAGCTTTGGGAATACGAAGCATTGGAGATCTTAGGCTTTTGGGATTTCTAAACATTGAGAATTCTAAGCCTTGGGAATTCAAAGCTTTGAGATTTCAAAGTATTAGGAATTCGAAGCATTGTGAATCCTAGGCTTGGGGTTTCTAAACATTGGGAATCCTAGGCTTTGGGATGTCTAAACATTGGAATTCATAGCATTGTGAATTCTAAACATTGGGAATTCTAAGCTTTGAGAATTCTACACTTTGGGAATTCGATGCATTGGGGATCTTAGGCTTTGAAATTTCTGATCATTGGGAATTCTAAGCCTTGGCAATTTAAAGTTTTGGAAATTCTAAGCTTTGAGAATTCAAAGTATTAGGAATTCGAAGCATTGGGAATCCTAGGCTTTGGGATTTCTAAACGTTGGGAATCCTAAGCTTTGGGATTTCTAAACATTGGGAATTCATAGCATTGAGAATTCTAAGCTTTGGGAATTCAAAGTATTAGGAATTCGAAGCATTGGGAATCCTAGGCTTTGGGATTTCTAAACGTTGGGAATCCTAAGCTTTGGGATTTCTAAACATTGGGAATTCTAAGCTTTGAGAATTCAAAGCTTTGGGAATTCAAAGCATTGGGAATCCTAGGCTTTGGGATTTCTAAACATTGGGAATTCATAGCATTGGGAACAGAAATCTTTGGGAATTCGAAGCATTTGGGATCCTAGGCTTTGCCAATTCAAAGCATTGAAAATTGGAAGCACTGGGGATTCGAAGCTCTTGAAAATTCGCATCAAGAAAATTCGAAAGAGTCGCGAAAGGGTTGAAGCGTAAAATAACTCCTTTAATAATATTAATTACGAATTCTTAGTGAAATAATTTGCGCTAAGAGTTGCGCAGCAAAGATAGCGGTAGCATGATATAAAAGTTCAATATTACTTTCGATACTGATTCATTTTGTTTCGTCTTAGAGTCTCTGCTTAATTGCAAAGGTCTAACAATTGGAATCGATTGGTTTCAGCCACATTGAGAGGGAAAAAACGCCGCCGAAACCGATATATTTAGAGGGTGCGCTTCCCCCGCAATGCGAACTGCTTGTAACAGATTCAGAAACGCAAGCTCAAAAAGCGGAAGAGGATGTAGAAGCGCCGGTTGTACTTTCAGGCAAAATGACCCTCTCTCTCATCAGCCTCGACCAAAACGCAGCTGTAAGAAAATATTAGAATTTCCAACAGAATCAAATGAATCTGCGGAGCCTTGTTTTATTTGGTGATTCTTTCATTCATTTAATTGTTTGCTTCTTGTACAGATATTACTATAACAGGAAAGAGCGGCAAATCACAGCGACTGCATCCGAATGTGTACATACGTACAAAGTTTTTCTCGAATAATAAGCGAATATATAATTGGCGTAAAACACGGGAGAACTAATATCGTAGCTATTGTTATACGCAGCGGCCAGAGTCACTTACAGTCTGTGATTTGTTTTCTTTTTTTTTTTTTTTATTAGTTATTAATATCTGATCAAATGCTGGAGTTTTTTTTATTAACGCGCTAATCTTCGATCTAAGACGCATACATTTACACGTTACACTGTTAATATCTTCATTCCTACTAACCGATCAACTAATAGAATCATCGCGCGTAGTAGACTGCGGACCTTTATGCAAATTTGTACAGTTTTGTTAACAAAAATAAAAGAAAACATACAGAATAGAAAAGTAAAATTAAAACGAAAGAAACGTAGCTTAAATGAAGGACTATTTCTCTCTCGAAATGCAGTAAATTGTCCTACACCTTGAATATTTTACGTACATTCGTGTTCTTCGTATACTTGATACCTTTTTAAATGCACAGAGATCCGTAGTCTAGCAATTAGTTTACGATTCGATTAGCGAACGAAATATTAAAGCCTATGAAAGATCGTTGGACGAGTTTAGCCTAGTCTCTTTCTCCACTATACAATATTGTTACACACCGAAATACATTTGAACGTCGGGAACGACGCGATAAAGCGGTGAAAATAAAAGTGCTAAATATGATTGCATTGTGTTAGGAATTCGAAGAGGAAGATCGGGAGATACGGCAGATGGCAGAAGATACGCAAATGTTGAATACGGAAGAGACGGGAAAAGCTCCGAACAGTGGAACAATTAACGTTACGAACGAGAGAGTGGACGACGAGATGCAAGCTTTAAAGGAAACGGAAGAAACGGACGGGATTCACCAGGAGAAGCGAATCGAAAGCGAAAAGACACACCGGGAAACGTACGTGGAGGAAAAAAGGTTCCAAGACGAGATCGTAGAACAGCGAGAAGAGTTACGGAGACTCTTGGAAGTGGAACGCGAGGGCAGAGGAGAAAGGAAAAGAAGAAACGTAGAAGAACATGTTAAAGAAACAGAAAATATCGAAACGGAAGGAGAAGAAGAAGAAGAAACGGAGGAAGCTTACGACGAGGAAGCGGGAGTAGAACAAACCGAAGAAGAAGATGAAGCGGAAGTAGATCAAACCGAAGAAGAAGATGAAGCGGAAGTAGATCAAACCGAAGAAGAAGACGAAGCGGAAGTAGAAGAAACCGAAGAAGAAGATGAAGCGGAAGTAGATCAAACCGAAGACGAAGAGGAAATAGAAGTAGAAGAAACCGAAGAGGAAGAGGAAGCAGAAGTAGATCAAACCGAAGACGAAGAGGAAATGGAAGTAGAAGAAACCGAAGAAGAAGAGGAAGACGAGGAAGAAGAAGAAGAAGGCAAAGAACAGGAATACGACGAAGAGGAAGACGACGACGAAAGGGAAGAAGAGGAAGACGACGAAGTTGAACAGCGCGACGATGAAAGCGAGGAGGAAGTCGAAGAAGAAGAAGAAGAAGTAGAAGTGGAAATTGAGGTGGAGGAAAGCGAAGAGGAGGAAGACAATAGAAAAAGGCTATAAAAGGTGTACAAAATTTTGCGCGTTGAAATTTATTAACGAGAAATAGAGCAGATTGCACGGGGTTAAAAGAATCGAAAGAAATCGGTAGACAATGGACGATAGCGAGAACAACGAAACGATCGTGAGAGAATTCGGCTAGCGGAACGAGGAGACGAGGTGGAGAGGAGACGGAAGACGATAAAGAAAAGATGGGTTGCCTTATAGCGAGAAGACGGTTCCGGAAACCGAGGACAACTGATGTTCGGCTGAATCAGTGTTTACCAATCTATATACAATTTTTAGAGCTAATCGAATGGGACAGATGTTGGTTTAAGCACTGCTCAAGACCTAATAAGTTCGTAAGACTCGAATTTACCGCATGATCGATCGACTGCGGGTTTTTATGCATTTACGACGAATTTGAGCGAGCGAAGAGGTACTGAAAGTACGGTATGCAAATTATTTAAAATGTAATAATAGAACCTGGGATGTTTAACCATTTGCGGACGGAATTTATCAACGCTTGCCCAGGTATTATTATTATTGTTATTCATCGGTAAACGAACGAGTGGCTCGTTGTATGCGTGAAATATTACAAAAATAGATTGCAGGCAATGCGTCAGGCGCACAAATTAATTTTGAGCCTTTTTACAAAATTTAATATCATGTATTTATGAGAAACATCGAACACAATGTTAACGCTGGGAATAATTTTCATCGTTTTCGATCTCCATTCTAGGAGACATATAAAGTCGATTTTAATCGAACAAAATGTTCAGACTTCAAACTGAGGCGCCGAATTAATTTGTACACCTGATACACGCGAGAAATAAAGATACTAGAACGTATATACTTAATTGTGACAAAGAAGAAAGAGATATTACTATAAACGAACAATGTTCCGCATCCGACGTTCGAACACTTGCAACAAAACGGATGAAGAATTGATTTGGACATGTGGAGAGTTAGAATCTATTACGAATCAATTAGCAACGCTAATCCGAATTTCTATACCGTTCGCAAAGGGTTAAAGAGCGAGCCAGCTTAGTTACTTAGATCTCGTTTCTGCAGATTTACTTGTAAAGCTATGAGCATTTGCGTAAAAATCCGCAGCCTAATGATTCCATTGTATTGCCTACTGTATCCTATATTTGATAGAACGAGAGATTGATTAATCAGAGGGGCCAAGTAAGAGGCAGTGCATCGTGCATGTGTCCAAAAGAATCATTGTGCGACGAAGAACACGGAATTCGAGCACAGTAAATAGGCACTAAACGATTGAAGAGTTCGTAACGGAAACAACCCCTGTCGAGTTTTCTCTTTTTCTCTTAACGTCTTCGATTTCTGTTCAACGGAGTTCAATTTCTTTTTAACGACGTATCGAGAGCATTAAACAATTGCAGGTGTTGCCTCTAATCGTACGATAGCTCTACGTGTCTTTGATTACACGCACGTGTGCCTGTTAATGTCTCCAATTGTATCGCGAAAGATCTGCTCTCGACCAAGTCACGAAGCAACGGATCCAACGTTTAAATATCGTCGCGTTTGACAAGGGTTGCTTTCGTTCGAAACCCTTCGATTACCAATAATACTCCGGTATGACCGCGTATTAAGTACGGCGATTGGCAAGCACTGATCTGTACGTTTTCGCGCATACCGACCTCTTTAGTTTCACGCTATTTAGATTTGTAAACCTTTTGTTCGTTTCCCCCCCGCCCCCTTTTTATTTAAGTCGCCCAATTTTGTATGGCATTCTTTACGCAGTATTTGAGTTACCGTTAGGTGGACATCTTTTTTAACGATTTAGTTTTTAGTACCTAGCATTGTCATTTTCATACCTACGTACTTATTTACACGTTTAATTTAATTGCGCGCGTTCGAACGAAACACAGATATACGAGCAATATTCTTCATCGTTTTATGTATAATCGCGTGACATTTACTTGTTGTAAAAATGAAAGAAAGAATTTCTACGGTTAGGGGAATCGGGAATTCCGATTACTCGCATGGATCTTCCATTTACGATGACGTCGAAGACATTATTTTAATCTTAGAATCGTCGATCTTCTCGGCAATCACATCGCGAGACGAAGTTGTTAGTATTGTTACGTGCTATCTATTGCGCCAATAGATAACATTAATCGTGAAATTATACTAAACAAAAAAAATGCGGAGAACTGTTAGATTTGCAAATTATATCGATAATATAGACGTGTTGTAACTGAAACCATTGTTAAATTATTATGTATTTTACGGTGAATACAATTATTTTACTTTAATCGATTCCTTCAAATACATCGATTCGCGGGCCGATGATAATCTTATTCGAATTCGAACAGCACCGCAAGTTTTCATTCTCCGTTGCATATTTCGTAACTTTTGCCGCACTTTTTGCCACGGCGAGGCTTTTTGTTTTGAAATCGTGATCGAAGCTAACAGCGACCAACTTTTCGGAGTCGAGCCGCTTTAAAATATCGAAGCAAACGCATTTTTAATGATCCTTCGTTCATCGTTAACTCTTTGCGATCTAAATACCGAATATCATTGGGAAATGATAAAAACATTTGTTGCTTTTCATTAAAAATTCGAGAACTCGGCAACAAAAAATCGCACATCGACTTTTAGGGCCTCGTTGTAAAGGGGAAACTTTCCTCTACAAGATCAGTGTAAAATGAATCCCAGAGAAAAATGATTAAAGTCCCTGGTGTCTTTTGAACTTGTCAAATCTTGAAAAGGAACCTACCTTCTGTTTCTCACCGTACCTTTCGAAGTAAAACAATCTTTGAAAAGCGTCTCTTTGCCTATGCGAAAGTAGAAACTTTGAGCTTCAAAATGGGCCCAAGTTGATCGTCGTACAATATTTTTATAGAAAGTTATAGTAGTTCAAATATTGACACGCTTTCGATCAACATTTTTCTAATCCCTTAATTTTGTTCACGATTGCGATTTAAATAATCATGTATACAGTAACCAAATACTTAACATCTGTATTACTTTCATATCGATTAAAGCTGCCTATATTTATGTTTTTCGTTTTACTTTCGAGCTGCAGCAGTGAAAGGGTTAAACGTGAAACTAACGCGAAAAGTATAGCGACCGCAAAGAGTTAAAAAAATGTTCCAAACTATCGAAGGTTGCATATTTTAGCGCGGCAGCGAACATTCGACGTTGTTACCAAAGAAATAAAGAATATTATTGTACGAAGCTTCGCGTGCTTTGCTGGCCTTTTAAATCGGACTAAAATTAAAAAGCCATCTACCCGCGTTACATAATTCGACACGATACTGCGCGCGCGATGTACATAAGCGTTATCAGTTCTTCCAACTTCTGTGTACCATGTTTAAATTATCTACGTAACCTCTACCAATTTTCGACGAACCATTACTAAGTTAACTGAAACACAGCTTTAATTTTCCTCGGAGTTAACAAAAATCCCCGTTAACGAAAATTCCACGACGCCTTAGAAAACTGGAGGCCTAAGTAATAAACTCGTTCGAGTCTCGGAACTGCCTAACCTATCGAAAGGTTACATCGTCGACCTAACAAATAAAATACTGGCCCCCACGATTTGTTGAACATTCTCGCGACTATAATAGAAAGTTACGCGGCGTTCGGTTCTAGTTAAACGCGCAACTGACATTGCGAAATTACAATTAAGAAACGTAAGGAAACGTCGCGCGTGCGTACGAGTTGCGGGTAACTCCAATTTGAAAGTATTCGCATCGTTTCCAGCACGTAGATGCGATAGATGAAAGTGCGGCACTTTTTCTCGGGTATCCTTATAGGCATACCTATCGGGATCACCTTCTTGGACACCGTCGGCTACATAGCCAAAGTAGAGGGTGTCTCTATGCAACCGACCCTGAATCCGAACGAGCGGAGTCCCGATTACGTTTTTCTGAACCGCCGAGCGATTCGCACGCAAGATATCCAACGCGGCGAAATAGTAACTGTTAAGTCTCCGAAAACTCCAGACCAAATTCTCATTAAACGTGTTGTAGGACTTTCGGGAGATATAGTGCGTACGCATGGATACAAGGCAGACATTCTGCAGGTATTTCTTTTAGTCATTCCATCAATTTTTCGCGTAGTATCTTAAGTATTAACAGTCTTCTATATGTATATTATATTAATAGTATTTTAAGTATTATACGTATTTGTATTGGTATTTTAGGTATCTTATAGTTTTATTGTTAGCATTGTATTAGTATTTTAAGTGTTATAGGTACGATGAGCGTTATAAGGATTTTACGGCAAATACTTATTTGAATTCATTTTTAGGTACCAGAAGGTCATTGCTGGGTAGAAGGAGATCACAGAGGTCGGTCTATGGACTCCAACACCTTTGGACCTGTTTCCGTAGGACTGATAACGGCCAAAGCTACTTCCATAGTGTGGCCACCCAGCCGCTGGCAATACCTTTACCCTTCCATGTCCAATCATAATTTTCCTCTAAATTCGCCAAGAGTATCAGCCTGATAGGATTTAGTTTAGAAAAAAAATGAGGGCTGTTAGTTTCGTGAAGAGGCTGCAGTGGGATCTACCTGGCACCGTGTGCAGACACGGATTAACCATAGGAGATGTAGATAACGATGGAGACAACGAATTGGTCGTTGGAACTGCAGAGGGAGAGCTCTATATTTTCAAAGTAAATTGAAATTGCTACCATTACAAGAGCTATGGATATGGTTTCTTTTCTTTTACCTTTTTCTGCTGTAGCAAAGCGATAAAGAAACATTTAGGATAGCGCAAAATTTAATTTCCAACGATCGTGAGGGGTGTAGACAGAGTTTTGTTTAGAGGGGAGGTAGAAATCATGGACTAAAATAAATTTTAATATTACGTCGATCGCTTATACGCCGATATTCGTAATATTTGAACAACATTCGCGTCGCGCTTTTATCGAATTTCTTTGACCGTTTAGTTGCTAAGAATTCGAAGCCGTAAATCGCCGGCGATATTTCCGTACTTATAAGGCAAATCGAAATAAGTCACGCTAATTAGGCTGCAGAACGTAGAATCGATACGATACGCGTATTAAAAAGAAACGTGCACAAAAATAGATTTCTTATTTTCAAAAGGCGAACGCGATTCGTACGAACTTCGCTAGCCAGCACGAGTATTCGACGCTTCGAGCAGCAGCGTCTCGAAAGCGAAAACACGCGACTTACGTCGTTTTTTTTGGCGAACTTCAAATTTATACGAAACGATCGCGTTGCAGGGATCAGAGTTGTGGCAAAAGATACCGGGATTAGGTCTGGTGACCAGCGTAGCGATAGGTGATATTTTTAATTACGGACGAAACGCTTTAGTGGTGATATGCGGCGATGGCTGGGCGCACATCTTTTACAGTCCCAGATCTGTTAATCCTAACACCATCAACGCAACCGTCGCCCAACAGCAGACCAAGGAAACGATCGATCTGGATACCGCGAAAACTGGTGAGTCGAGAAATCGCGTTACTGCGCCTAGAATTGGAAGGAATCACGATTCGCGTGTGGTCGAATAAAAATCATGGGCTATAGAAACGTGGATGTTGCGGCAGGTGTTAACATGACGAGTTCCTCGAGTTTAGATCAAGTAGACGGGAATAACGAGGCGAACGAATTGTCCGGCAAGATGGAATGCGTTCACGTGCAACGAATTCCAACGAACACGAAGGTGGTTTTAGTTGCGGACGTTGATAAGGACGGCGCGAACGAGATGATACTCGGCTTGACCGATCGCGTGGTTAGATCTTACAGATGGTCCAGCAATTTAGAGCTTGGAAGAGGAAAGCTGGTTGGATTGAACAAGTGGGAATGCGCCAATCAAATCGGAACGGTCACGTTGCAGGTACAACGATAATTTTACACCGCGGTTCGTTTTGCGAATTTACATATCGAGTAACGAAGTTAAACGAATGGAATCCAAATGCTTCGTTGCTTCGTTCTTAAAATACAGTGATCGATACTTTAATTTGAATATTTGTTTGCATGCTGTTCCTTTTTACGTATTTAAATTTTCAATAAATCTATCGACGGTGCAACAAATGAAACAAATGTTTATTGTTTTTTGCATACCGTGTTATTTCAAATGAAACGAGCATTTGGCTATGGGGTGGCAAAAAAATATCCAGTTGACTTACATATAGACTGTGGATCTTTATGCAAATTCATGCTTTTGCAAACGTGAATAATGGAACGGATAATGGAACTTAGCATCAGAATATTGATAACAGAAAAATATGAAATCTGTAAGACTTCTATTTCTTTGTATCACTGTTATTTCTCTATATCGTATCATCGATTGTAGCATGAATATGCATGAAATTTAACGTAGAGGAACTCGACCATCTATTATCTGAAAATTCTATTATCCAAACGTATCCATCTCCTAATTAATTCCGATAATCGAGGTATACTTTTTGGTATACCTTTGCCCGCTTAAATCTTTCTAACTTGTTTCCTC
This sequence comes from Eucera pruinosa, assembly GCA_028830335.1. Taxonomy (NCBI): domain Eukaryota; kingdom Metazoa; phylum Arthropoda; class Insecta; order Hymenoptera; family Apidae; genus Eucera; species Eucera pruinosa. Next base: position 10,579,643 of record JAMYCR010000008.1, on the reverse strand, counting down.
GTCTTACCAAACATCAGTTTGGTTCGACCCTTTTTCGATGTACCGTTGACGAATTGCCTAATTTTTATTTAGCACACGGCTGACGGATCGCCGACGTTGTTGGTTGCGCAACCCGGAGGGACGTTCATGCGAATCAAGTGTAATCCAGAGGATTGCCACTTGGATGACGAAACTCAACAGAGGAGCAACGAAACAGCCGCGAGCTGCGTGGACTATCAAACGTTGGGAATATCCCGAATGCGTAGCGAGAACATCTCCACGGAGATCATAGGGGATCTGGAATCCACCGTGGAGAGCAAGGTGTCCAATCTCGAATGCAAACAGAATATTCCAAGCGAAACTCAGCCGGCAAAGGGCTTGAAATCTACCTCGTTGGAATTAAAGACGAGTACCTCGCAGCAGCCGGAGGAAAGAAAGAATAGCTTGGACAAAGAGGAAGGACGGAGAAGAAGATCAACGACGGACAATACGAAGGCGCACAAAACTTCCGCGGCGAGTATCGATGCTTCTAGTCGAGATCAAGTGGACGGTAACATTTTGGGCGGCAACGTGATTCTCGGCGATTACGACGCGAAATCGGAAAAGGATTCCTTGCTGCCTACGTATAAAGATTTTTCCTGCCGAGATAATAATACCAATAACAGTAATATAGAGGGCTTAAAGCGGAGAGATAAAACGGAAAGTAACGCAAACACTCGCAACAGTTCGTTACAAGGAAAACCGTACGCTTTGGCCACGTTAGACGGGACAATAATGCTAGTTAAGGATGAAGTTATTTTATGGTAAGACCCTTTTCGCGCGACGATTCGTGAACAGCGATTCAAAACTGTCATTTAAAACGGCGAACCGCGAACGCGGTGGTATCTAATTTCATAGTTGGTCGTCGCCAATCGTTTGCTTTTCAGTTAATTCTCCTCTCTTATCGGCTTGCGTACCAGTGCGTACTACCACAGGCGAGGTGCGGGTGGTCTGAAATACCGAGAACTAAAGAAATCAAAGTCTTTGCGTTGTCTGAGGCGAAACGTAAACGCTTGGAATGGTATCTTGATATACGCATAACGCGATCGAAGTGGCAACGGGGCTCTATAAAGTCACGATTATACGTAGCTTATCGTATAACGGAATTGGCAATTTAGCTGCTGGGTGATTGCTTTAGTTAATTTGCGTCCATTATCAGTCGCCTCGATTCTAAAATAGTCGTGGATTCCGGACTCGTCGAGGATAGGGGAAATTTGAGCAACGCGAGATGGCTTTCGCTAGCTTTTGCACGTGTTAATATTTTATCGACGGCACGTAAAATACGAAGCGATGAGGATAGCAAGGACGAACTTAACAAACACGAGTTCCCATAGAAACGCTTTTTATCGCCGCCGTAAACGCCCTGACAAATTTTTTCCTACAAAAACTTCTTAGTGTTTACGCGGACAAGAAGGATGAAACTACAAAACGGATTAATAGAAATGCGTGTTAAGCATCGCAAATAGACTGCGGATTTTTACGCAAATTTATACCTCTATTAATTAAATTAAAGGATTGCTTCGCCCACTAAATAGAGTAACATATATTTTACTTTGCATATCCTGTATATTTTTCCGTGTTACGTGTGTTCTCTAAATATTTCCCATACACGCATAAAGATACACAGCCTACTCATAAATCATTTTAACGTATGTAAAGATACTTCTGAAAGTGTTGAGTTCGCCCTTGCTACCAACAACGAATCACGTTTTCGGTAGAAATTGAACGCAAGCGTACAGGAAACACCCGAAGACGGCGAGACACTTCTAATATTTACCAAAAAGCAAACGCAAAGACACGTGCAAAAATTGTGGCACTCGTTATCTCGTTTCGTTCAACTTTCCCCGTACGCAAAATTCGTATCGCATCTAATGGATCGCGAATCTTTGTGCAACATTTGATTGCGAAAATTAAGGAATATGATACTATTCACGCACTCTGTCGTTATATTTGCTTCATGCAATTACCGGTAAAAAAAAGAGGCGAATTACCTGTAAAATTTTGATGCTACCTTTCGAAATTTACCGGTATTGCGATCACCATGAAATAAGGGGAAACGTATAAACGAATCGCAAGCGTTACTCGGGTTCGAGAGCGTTAATTTACACGTCCGTTGGTGTCCATGGTACGCGAATCGCGATTGACGAATCGCCGTCGCGAAGAAGGAAGTCTCATAGTTGCAACTTTCGACCAGCAACGCGAGTGACACGGATTTTCCGCAGGTCTATGCAAGTAGATCACCAGATATTCGCTTTGTGTCGATTAGACGTAACTGGTGATGGCTCTGACGAGATAGTAGCCTGCGCATGGGACGGACAAACGTATATTTTAGATCAGCAACGGAACAGCGTGCGTTTCCAGTTCGAGGAACCGGTGAGAGCGTTCTGCACCGGAAACTACAACGTTACGCCGGCAATCTCTACGCCTTGCCTCGTTTACAACGGTTTCAACAATAAGGTAAACGCTTCCTCTCTGTTTGCTCGTGAAACACGCTCGTTTGTAAAGCATAAATCTCGTTCGTTACGAATCCACCGATATGTTTACAGATTTTCCTTTATTACGACGTGTCGCTTTCAAGCATGGTTACCAAACCGTTGAATCCGATCGAGGAATTGGACGGCGAGGAGAAGAAGACGTTGGACGATCTTCTAGGAAACTGCAGCGACGCGGAGCGGCAACAAAAATTGCAACAACTAACGGAATGGTTGTTGTACGGTGCGTCTTGAGAGGATTTAAGCGTCGTGTTTGTAGATTACACATGTAAAGAAGAAATATATGCAAATTCTTATTATCTCTCTGACGGTTGTTAGTTTTTCTGCGTAACGTCGCGCGTGTTGATACAAATGACTTGGTGTGTTTGTTCAGCGTTCAAGCGTATCCATCGCGCTTCGTACTTCCTTGTCTTTTTTATTCGCCGGGGCGAAGTGTTCGTTTCGTATCGACAGGATACAGACACGTTTCTTAGCAACATCCAATCGCGATCTCTGACTTTACCGCCGCCTTATCGCGAAGGATATACGACCGACGAAACCTCTCGACGAAGTTTTTGGCAAACAACGTCGGAATCGGAGTCTCGGCCGAGAGACTGCCTTAAGGATCCTCTCCGCTTATTTACAGACACATTGCGAAACACGGAACTTTATCTGCCTATCGTAAATTAGCTTGATATTCATGCAAAATCAGTTAAACATATAGCATCGGGTCAGGGCGTCCTCATTGTCAGTAGGAATATAAATCTCATCGAGTACTTTTCCGAGCTTTCTGCCAGCCGACTCGTCGCTTATCGATTTTTTAATAACAATCAGATCGCGTGTCGAGCGGACGTTGCAAATCCCCTAAATTGTCGGGGCGAAAGAGATTTTGATTATCGATGAATCCGTGCGCCGATAACGACCGCGTCAAGTAGAGGAAACAAAGGATTGCCGTAAATATTAGATTGCGTCGATCGACTTCCCCCTACCGTATCTTCTATTATCTTGGATCGCGAATAAAAAGGAAACGAGAGAAAAAAAGGGGGACGAAAAGTGAAATAGAGTCGTTTGTTGGCCGCGGTGTGATAGTTTGTTAGCGGTAGCTTAAGTTGTTGGATCGTCGGAGTAACGTGTTCTTTTGTGCGGTGTCTTTCGAGTGACTTCGTTACCGGACTCTGTTCACTTTAGAATGGCAGAAAACGAAACGAGATCTGTGCTCGGCCAGGAGTTAAAGCAACTGACGTTCGGCTGGACCGATTACACGCTGTTCACCGGCCTATTAGGGGTCAGCGTACTTATCGGCATTTATTTCGGATGTTTCGGTAAAAAACAGGCCACCACCACCGAGTATCTGCTCGGCGGGAAAACCATGTCCTGTTTCCCGGTTAGCATGAGCCTAATCGCCAGGTAAAACCAGCTGTTAAATATTATAGGGGCCTTAAAAAGGGGATTTCTTTTTTCATTTAGCGAATATCGTTAACGAGATTAATGTGCTGCTCGAAATAATCAGGGGATTCCATTTGGCAATTGTTAAGCCTGTTAAAAAGGTACGGTGGTTGCGACAAGTATTTGTATGCTGGCGCATTTGTTTTGTTTTTTTTATTCAGGTACCACCAATCAACCCTTTCGCTATGAAAAGCGCGTAAAAATTGGACCATCATTTGTTAAGAGCGTACGTATCGTTTCTCTATAGTAGATTACTCTACCCGTTTTCAGTTGTACAATCAAATTAGGGTCGTAATTGATAATACCAAGCATGTAAATATTTATATTTATCCTATTTTCTGTTTCTTATCTATGGCTCCAGTTTCGAGTTTCAAGAAGCCACGTCGAAAGGGTTAATTAGGTCCAATTAAAATCCTCGTCAGTAGACTGCGGATTTTTATGCAGTTATATATGCAGAAATTAATTTCTCTTTAAGTTCCATTTTTCTGGCAGACCTTTTAAAAACATGAATTTGCATAAAAATCCATAGTCTATCCATCGTTTAATACAATTTAGTTTTGGACACCAAATTCAAGCTTTTGCGAATCACATTCAACCCTTTGCAAATTAAATTCTCCCGTTTGTAAATCAAATCCACCCTTATTCGTCTCATCGGTAATTATAATTGCTGCAAGCGAATAGGCAATTAGAAAAGTATCCAACCGCCTTGCGAAATTGAGAAAACTATTAGATGAGTATAGGTACAGAAGTTACGATGGATTTCCCTATAAATGCCTGAGCTATGCTAATTCGCGAAAAGAAACTAACGTGATCAGTTGCATGACTTTTTTCCCCACAAGGTCGATTTATAAAATTGCGACCTCTAATTAAGCAAAACATCGATCACACCGCGACCTTCAAAATACATCCAAATTTTCACGCTTAATTCATACATTCGTTTGTTATTCGCGTTATTTACACGCTTAAAGCGCCATCGTAACGGATATTAATTCCATTAAATTAACTTTCGATCGATACTGATAACAGATTTCGAATTATTTTTACATTCTTGTCGCATAATTTTAATCCTCGCCAGATGAGTGACGCATGTCGCTTTTTGAATAAAAATATATAAATTACTATCGCTGATAAACATTTCTGTTAACCAATGCGCGGAATTATCGTGTTTCCGGCCCAATAGTGTGAACAATTCGATTAAAATTCATCGAGTATTTTTCGGTCCCATCCCTAAAAGGTTAACAAATATTTTTAACTCCCATCCGCGAAGGGTTAAAAATAGGGATTGCTCAATATCTAACGTGGTCAAATACTTTTCAACCACCTGTGCGTTGCAATCCAATAAAATCTATCCCCGATAAAAGCTGCAATCCCCTAATTGTTCCGAGCACTGTAGAATGTTTCGCAGACTTAATACCTCGGTAATAGAGACGTTAAAAAGTGGCCGTACTATATATTTCATTGTACTGTTTATTTATTTAGTAACGGGCCATTAGCCAAATACGTAAACCGTATAATGCGCAACTAAACGTAAGGATTATAATTATACGGAGCAGAATAACATTGGCGATCCAAATGTTTATTATTACATGAGCGTATCGTTATGTCTATTAGCGTAGATAGTAGCAACGCGAGCAATAGTATCGTTCGACCACTTTTTAACGTCCTCCTCTCCGTTTGATTATTTTTTCTTTCTTTTTCAGTCACGTATCAGCAGTCTCTTTGCTCGCCATTCCCGTGGAAGTGTATCAGTACGGTACACAATACGCAGCCTGCATTTTTACCTCCATCATAACGTGCGGCCTCATCTCGCTTATCTATTTGCCTGTATTTTATCAACTGCAACTGACCAGCACTTTCGAGTATTTGGAGCTGAGATTCGCTAGGCCGGTTCGAACGTTCGCCTCGTTTCTCTACTCGCTATCCTTAATTATTTACGTACCCCTGATCATATACGTGCCGGCGTTAGCGTTCTCGCAGGCAACGGCCATCAATCTACACCTGATTACTCCGATCATCTGCATCGTGTGCATATTTTACACCACCATAGTAAGTTTGATTTGGATTTCGATTCGGCTAAAACGTTGCGTCAACCTGCGCGCGTTTGTTTCAACGCGAAATCTGTAGTCGGATAGCAAACCACGATACGTCTAACTTTGATTAAAATTGAGGTATGTGCTCTTCTTTGCGTAAATTTGCTAAAGAAGACTTACAGAGTTGTCTGAACCGGAATTAACGAACAATTTCCACAACCGCTAATGTAAGAGACTGTATTTTTAACAGTAGGGTGAAATCGACGATTCTTAGGACTTTAATTGCAAAGGTTTTATAGTTTACAATTAACGTTATCTATGATTTTATCTACGATTCTAACGATATTAATTTACGATTCCTACAACCGATTACATTTTGCGTAGTATCTGCCGTAACACCGATTCAACTTGTTAGCAATTAAAACCATGGAAATCGTCGATTATCGAGTACTTTATCCAATTGTAATTTTTCCTAGCTAAACCAACCTTTAAAAGTTAGAAATATTGCACGTATCACGTTTTGCCATCCGATCGCAGAGAAGCATCGCGGCAATTTTTAAACAAACGTTCGGCTACGTTTAGCTTCTCAGCGTTATCCTTTAAATTATTAAATTACGATGTGCAGGCGTGCAACGTTGCAACTGCGGAATGTTGCAATGAGAGAAAGAAAGGTCGAGTATGGCCGTGCGCTGGACTATGCGGAGAATTTCTACGGTTTTCAACCCGGCGGCGGTTCTTTATTTTTAATGCGATTTGCCTCGAGCGATTTCCGATCGACCTTGATTTCTTAATTATCTGGCAGTGAAACGTTAATGCCTCCGAAACCGTAGCAGTTGTTAAGCAAATATAGTCAACATACTGTCTACAAGGTTCGTTTATGACGCCTACCGTTATCGTGTACCAGAAAGAGCGAGTAAATAAACCGCGGGGGGCACGAATCAAACGTGAAAATGACTTCGGCTCCTTTGTTTTCGAAGTCTTCGCCTATTTGCCGATCGAATCCGTCGTCTTTCTAAAATAAACGGAGCTCCTCGGATTTGCTTCGTAAAAGAAATATAATCGGGAAGATTGTTTCATTGTCGGTCGGACCGAATTATGAGAGGTTATTCTGTTTGCCAAAATTCTATTTGACTTGGGCAAATAAATTGTATTGTGCGCATAAGGCGCCGAATTAATAATAATTACGGCAATCTTCTTGCCACCTATTTGCTTTCGTCAAATGTTTACAACGCTTCCTCCAGTAGACACGGCTAACAGTTGCGGTGTTTGCCCGCGAAATATATTGCGCGGAAGACAAGAAAAATACGAGTAAGATTCGAGTGTAAACGTTTCAATGAAGAGCACAGAAAGCACGATTCGCGTAAAGGTTTCAATGAAGTAGAGATAGGATTAAGTTCGACGCGTACTCAAGAATCCGAAAACAAGTTCGATAATCGCGTTTCATTGCTACTCGGATGCAATTACGTTTCGACGATTATACTCGAATACGTATTCGTTTTGTACGAATACGGTAACTCGCGAAACTGATCGACTACTTATAATCCCATTTAACGAAAGTTTAATCGCTAACTATAGAACTTTCCACAACTTGTACAATGTACGCTTTGAGTTCTTATGTTAATTTTATTCAAGATTTAATTATCCTAAAAAAACCATAGCTACTATTCTTCTTGTCAACGTACTTATCGAGGATTCGAATCTATCTCGCAAAGATTCGAATGCATCGGGCTGCGACCAATAATATTCGGCTCGCGTTTTATTCCTGCTTTTTGAAAATCATTTATTTGCACATCCAAAAATACGATTAATCAATCATGCGTGCACTTGCCATTTCGATCGATTTTCTCCCCGCTTTTTGTCGCAAGCCGAGAATGATTAGCGGATAATATTATTAATGTATTAAAATTCGCGTTGCGACTTAACGTTTGCAATACGCTTGATCCCATCTCTAATTAGCAGGATCCGTAGGCTCGTTCGGGAGATAAATCTGTCTTTGAACACGTTTAGGGAGGCTTGAAAGCCGTCGTATGGGCGGACACCGTTCAAATGGTCGTAACGCTGGGAAGTCTGTTTGCCGTGCTGGTCTTGGGCACCATGTCTGTGGGCGGTTTATTCGAGACTTGGAAAGTATCCGACGAGGGCAACAGAATAGTGTTTTGGAAGTACGAAACCCCTATTATTCCATATCTTATCGTTGCGAACTAACTTGTTTTTCATTCGTCACATACGCAACGTCGATCGTTCGTCTATTTCAGCATGGATCCCAGCATATTCGCTAGAAATACGTTCTGGGGCATGTCGGTGGGTATGGTAACCACATGGTTAGCAGGACTGGGGATCAGTCAAGTGTCGATGCAAAGATTTTTGGCGGTGCCGGATATCAAGGAGGCGCATAAGTGAGTAGACCATTTGCCAAACGGAACCGAGGGGAATTTTTAACGAGCGATACATTTATTGCAGGGCCGTAGCGTTTATGGGGGTTTGCATGGTGGCCATAAAATGGGTATCCGTCTTTACCGGGTTAATAATGTACGCCAGGTATCACAACTGCGATCCCATAAGCACGCACGTACGTATTTTTCCCCCTCTTTTCCAGGTTCTTTCTACACTTTCGTTGCACGTTCGACAAAGGACAATGTTAAAGAATTCCTTCGTGGCATGTTTCTATGTATATAGAAAATAGTTACTTTGCCCGGAAGCGATGGGAATGTTACGAAAAAGGCGATTAAAGGTAGGATTAGATAAACCATGAAACGCCGAGGCAATTGAGATACCTAAACGAATTCGATATTAAATATGTACTGACGAGTAATACGAAACGAACATTCCTACGTTTAATCGAATTTTTCACAACTTTCCCATCACTTTCGGGCTAAACGACTATTACGTCTTTCGTTCCTAATCTTACGCCCTAATTGCGCGTCGTATAGCGACAAATCTGACGAACCCACCAACGCGACAAAAAGAAAACAAGAGATAATTTATGGTCGCGTCCAGATTGACGACGCATCCTATGCAGCAACGTCACATTTGTTTACTAGATTGTTCGAAACAATAGTTCCTATAGATGAACGAACGATTTTGTCGCTGTACGACAGTAATTATAACGCAGCCTTAGGATGAATTGAAACGCGCTACGAAGAAATGTTTCGTTCCGAAAGGTCGACGCGTGAGCGAAGGATCGACGATTTTTATCGCGGTACTCGGAGAAATATGCGACAAAATTTGCTTCGCAGGTAATTTCCAGGAGCGACCAATTACTACCGTATTACGTGATGGACGTTGCTTCGAATATTCCAGGACTTCCCGGCCTTTTTCTAGCCGGCCTGGTGAGCGCCGGCCTCTCCACAATGAGTGCTAATTTGAACACGGTCGCTGGCACAATTTACGAGGATTTCATCGATCCTTGGTTGCCGGATAGCGATAATAAAGATATTAGAGCGGCCACCATTATGAAGGTACAAGCGAACCATCATCTTTGCCTAACTCGGCGGCCAGCGCGGAATTCACCACGCGCGGCTTTACGACTTTCAGGTCACCGTGGTCGTCGTCGGATTACTCTGCGTCGGCATGGTTTTCCTCGTAGACCGTTTGGGCGATATTTTCCAAGTTTCACTGACCCTTCACGGGGTGACGGCCGGCGCGATGTTGGGTATCTTCACTCTGGGAATGCTGGTCCCGTGGGCCACGGCCAGAGGAGCCATCGTCGGCGGATTGCTGTCCATGCTTGTGATGGTCTGGATAATCGTCGGCGCTCAAGTGAACGTGGCGCAGAAACGATTGGTTTATCCGCCTCTTTCCACGTCCACCGACGATTGCATTAACGTTGATGCTTCGCGCAATCAGACGACGAGCTTTGCGCCGCCCAGCGAAGAGGACCAACCTTTTGTCCTGTTCACCGTGTCGTTCATATATTACACCGTTATCGGGTGCGTGATTGCGATGGTGGCTGGAACAGCGGCCAGCTTCATGTTTGGGGTTCCAGACTTGAAAGACGTCGAGAGGAAATACTTCCCACCGATCGTTCAGAGGTACGGAGATAATTTTGCTCATCGATGCGATCGCGAGATACGATACACGCGTAACTTCTATCGAAGCTAATAGCAAAATTGATCGAGTGATACGATTGTTATATCGGGAGGGTTGAACAGGTTTCGAGTGATTCTATCGTAAACGGATGGATTATAATATTTCAGCGATAACCGTTTGTTTAATCGATCGGATATTTGCACCTGTTTTCGATAACTCTTGAAAGTTATACCGATAGTAGGCACACGCGGAACTTATTTCTCCTCAAAGTAAGCAATCGGCTTTTCATACGAATACCGAAAAGCTATCGAAATATTTGCGCCCACCTAATATGATTATTTGGTAAATAATTTGCTTAGGATAATCGAGTCTCGTACAAATATAAATTGTCGTTAAATAAGAAGTATAACAAATAGACGTGAGTCGCTGTATCTTCTTTTTCTTGTGCAAATTTATCGATAAGATGTGTAAACCTGAATTAGCAAACACTTTTTGAAACCGCCAATAATTTAGGCCGCAAATTTTTATGCAAACTAATATCTTTGGAGATACGCTTACACAAACAGCTCTTTCGCTCTCTAAATATTGTAATGTGCACATTGCAATTTACCTTTCGTAGCCGGGCTACCTTTAAAATTGCCGTATTGTAAGATTAAGAGATCTACGCGCGTCAAGTTTTGCCATTCGTTTGGAGAATTCATTTCAAGGTTCCTTCGAGACGCGCAATTATTTACCGAATGCTAATCGTTGCAGATTTTTGCCGGAGAAGAAATACACCGAGGTGCCGCTGCACTCGATTCCAACGACGCTGGTGATGAACCCGGAAAAGGAGAAGCTCAATTCGTGAAGCGAATGGAACTCATTTTATTCGCTTCTCCGACACTGTGTTCATAGCGTATTTAACCCTTCTTCGGATTACGGGGGCTGCCGAGACCCCGCATAAATTTCAAACTTAACACGTTTTAATAGTCGACGATGATAAACGTCGATACAATTGTTCGTGAATTTCCTCAACGCTAGAACTACCAAGACGAAATAACTAGATACATACAAACCTTCCCATAAAAATTACACAAATTAGCAGCGGTTCATTTTATAAGATATTCCGTACTTTTCTGCGCAAAATATAAATGAAGATTTATCGTGGGCTTTGTATTACTGTACTACTATATTACATTTACTACATTTTTATTTCTTTGGTACAAGCAAGCAAGTACCTAAATTTTTTCGTCGTCGGTAGTTCCAGCGTTAATCTTGCGTTACCCCATCGATTTATTAACGCTGCAAACCGATTGCTTTGTATCACTCGTTAACACGGCGATGAAATTAAAAAGGAGGTCGAATCGAGGAGCTAGAATTGGAAATCCGAAGGAGAGTGAAGATACAACTGATTAACGACTAATTTGTATGTTAGAATTAAATAAAAGTTTTTATTAAACGTAAGAGAATACGTTAAGGACAAACGAATCCTGGAGCGATAAGGATCGACGGCGCGGTCCGGTGAAGTTTGCCGGGAAGAAAGCTCCGCATAACTGGTTGGTGCCGGGTTGAAAGCACCCATTAGGAACCTCGATGAGGGTGTCAAATTGACTAGATTATATATCTGTCTCACGCATCTCAATACAAACAACTCGCCTAAACATCTGGAGGAACGATGCCTATCGGATTAGGACGAATGTAAATGCGAAGGGTGTTTTTTGTCGAGTCATTCGTCGAGTCGCTCTTCGAAATCCGCGAAAGATCCTCAAGTGAAAGTAACCCCCGTTCACCGAAATTTAGAATCGATCCATTATTCAAGCCAATGTTCCTCAAACCTTTTTTTCAATCCCCCGCTTTACCTCAACCCTTCAAACATTTCGACGTCGCCATAACAAATGGAAACACGTTTCATGGCGTACAAAATTAATGACGATTTTCTGACTACGTTAACGACGAATGCGTCGTTTATTAAAACACGACTACACTTTGTTTTACATCGCGATAATATTTAAGGTGTTATTCGTATTATTTCTACGATTCAATAAATCATACCAAGTATCCAAATATTTGTCCTTGCGCTATTCTTAATCTAATCAAAGTTATCTTCATCTGCGCATCGGAAACACTTTCGAATTTTAAGCTATCGTAATGAAAGGGTTAAACATACTAAACATACTTGCCGACGCTATATAAGTTACAGATATTTCAAAATTTAATCTGTATGGCGGATTAGAGTGAATTTGTCTGTATTTTATACAAATATGCGAAAGTTAGACTAACCCAAGCCCATGTTTACCATCTTACTGTTTTTTCTTAACTTTATCAGAGCCACAAGAATGTATATGTGTTACATAATACATAGAGAAGATAATGTTGCCTCGTGTAGCTGTAATTTTTATTCCGGGTCAGTCTAGTTTTGAGGTACAGATAAAACGTGAAATATTTTGGAACACTTACGATAACAACGAGACGTCTGAACGATACGAGGCGTGACTCACAACTGAGCTCTCTCTCTCTCTCTCAAAGGACACACGCAAACCTTAGAATCCGCTCATAACAGGAGATGTCGAGATTAATGTAAATTAGTTTTCGACGCTAGAAACGACCGCTGTTAATGTTACCACGAGTCAAAGGAGGTAAACAAAGGGAACACTGTTTTCTCTGAACACGTTGGACTCGTGTTGTTTTGAAAATCAAGGCTACGATTCTCTAATCGTCCCCATTGAGAAATTCTGCTTTCCTATTCTGCTCGTGCAAATAGAAGAAAGTGCCGTATTTTAACAACGTTGTTACATTATACCCCTGTGTTAGTTAACTGTTTAAGTATAGAAACTAGCCACGTGTTTAACAGCTCCTATTTAACAGTTCTTTCCGTTCTATATAATTATTAATCGTTTCGACGAAAAGGAATCGGAGTTCCTAATTTCCTAGTTCCCTTATACGTAAAATGCATAGATTTTCTCAAGATCGTAAAAGAAATTTAAAAACGCGTCGATCTCCTTAAAGAAAATTCCTTAGCCCTCGAACAGTTAACGGACTATTTATACTCATTCGAACAGGACACGAGAGTTACATTTGGAATATTTTAATCGAGCCTTTGATCCGGAATTGTTTCGTTTCGCCGCAAACTTTTCATCGCTCTGGAAACGGCGAGCCGCGGTTAGCAACCGGAATTGGAGCAGTTTAAGAAACGGCGCACAATTTATCGTGGAATGGGTTACTCGTTGCGGCCACAATGGAGAAGACATTAAAGGCTGTGCGAAAGATCAATAGCAGCGGGGATATATCAAAACGATACAAAGGACGAATACGCGGTAACGCATTGACCGCAGTGCTATCCGGCACGCTTCACCGAGCTGCACGTGTAACTAACGCAGCTTTCTAAGGTCTCGCATTATCGCCAACTGTTAACGTTTCTATAACCACTTGCCCCGCTTAAATTTTGCAAAGCAACAGAGAAATAGACAGACAGTGAGAGAGAGAGAAATACAAGGAAATCTGGTTCGTTGCGATAAACAGGACCGAAAATGCGCGCATAGATCGAACGAATGCACATTAAATACAAACATGAGTAAAGTAACCCAGGTTGCAATGATTAAGATTGCAATGATCGAAGTAGTAATGATTAAGGTTGCAAAGATCGAAGTTGCAATGATGACAATTGCAATGATCTAAATTACAGTGATCGAAATTGCAACGATGGATGTTACAATGATCAAAATTACAATGATCGAATTTGCAACGATCGAAATTGCAATGCTTGAAGTTGCAATGAGCGAAGTTGTAATGGTCGAAATTGCAATGATTAAAGTTGCAACGATCGAAATTGCAATGCTTGAAGTTGCAACGAGCGAAGTTGCAATGGTCGAAATTGCAATGATTGAAGTTGCAACGATCGAAATTGCAATGCTTGAAGTTGCAACGATCGAAGTTGCAATGGTCGAAATTGCAATGATTGAAGTTGCAACGATCGAAGTTGCAATGATGAAAATTGCAATGATCGAAGTTGCAGTGATCGAAATTGCAACGATGGATGTTACAATGATCAAAATTACAATGATCGAATTTGCAACGATCGAAATTGCAATGCTTGAAGTTGCAACGATCGAAGTTGCAATGATCAAATTTACAATGATCGAGTTTGCAACGATCGAAATTGCAATGCTTGAAGTTGCAACGATCGAAGTTGCAATGATCAAATTTACAATGATCGAGTTTGCAACGATCGAAATTGCAATGCTTGAAGTTGCAACGATCGAAGTTGCAATGGTCGAAATTGCAACGATTGAAGTTGCAACGATCGAAGTTGCAATGGTCGAAGTTGCATCGATTAAGGTTTGCAACGACCGATGTAGCAGTGTGAATAAAAGTGGCGTTGAGACGCGACGCGTGTTAAGATTGGGAGGAGAAAGTGGACGAAGGAAGTGTAACCCTTATCAAGTATTCGAGATATTATCCTCGGCTTTCAGGAGAACTCGGTCGGCGACAGAGGCGATTCTCGGCGAAGAAGAAGGGACGTTACACGTCTGACGTAGAAACGGCACTTCTGTCTCGAACCGGAGACCACATTCCACCGAACCATTTTATTTTATTGGACTGAAAGGTGTCAAATATAGGTGGCCAAGGGCCCTCCTACTTACATTCCTGCCGCTCTCCGTCCTTCTCCCCCGCGCACCGCTCTGATTTCACAGTGTAGGTAAAATCTTCGAGGGAGAGAGGTCGCCCCATTGTGGCCGGCTGACAGATTTTTGACAGAATCTGTCTGATTTGGTGTCGAGTGACGGGGACATGATCTCGATGCATTCTCGCGGTTAACTAGTCTTACAATCTTCGTCTCGTCGTCTGTCCCTGATCCAAAACAAACTCCAATCCCGCCGCAAATAAAAGCTTCGCGAAGAACAGAGCGGAGAGTCTCTTTTAATTAGCCAAACGAGGATAGAATGTGTTTGCTTACGGGCAAAGATTAAAGCGATTTAACGAAGGAGCCGGGATAGAGAGAAAAAAAAAGAAATGACAACGAGACACGAGAGGGGAGGCAAGAAGTGTATGGAAGAAGAAAAAAGGGAAACGTATAGTAAAGGCGAAGGCAGAGAGCATGGGTACGAGAAGCTAGAAACGAAGGTTTGGCTTAGGTTCTTTAATCTGTTCTTCTTTCTTGCTCTTTCACGGTGTCTCGGTGGAGTGCAACTATATGACGGGGTTCCCCGGTTTTTGTGAGGTCACGGTATACGTGCAAAAGCGCATAAAAGCTGAGGGGGCCGCACGGTGTGGGATACGGCTTATTTCGGCGACAATGCGTAGGGCCAGGCGCGAGCATAAAGGAGCATAATGCACCCTGCTAACGTGAAAATTATTCTGTCAAACATTCGGACGTCGGATTACGCCGGCGACCTCGTGTCCTGGCAGGACACGCTTTTTCAGAAAAGGCGCAGCCAATAGGCTGCGCAGATGCCGAAAGGATTTCTCGGTCAACGAGACGATCGTTGATTTACGCGTCAACTCGGAGAGGATGGCAAATTGGGAGGTCGCCCGGGCAACGTGAAATTTATCGATCCATAAAATCCTAATATTACGCGCTATTTAAGAACAGGGCTACGCTCGTTCCACGATATTAGATCGTCCAATAAGTTCCTGCGGATTCTCTCTAATTGTTCAAGCACCGGTCGAGGAGAGCTACGAATTTACTTTTGCTTGAATTCACGAGCCGACGCGGAAGTAAAGCTTCCGAATGTTCTTCGTCAAAATCGGATGGTCTTTCGTAGCGTGGCTCGCCTTTTCGAGCAAAATTGTCCTCCCTAAACAGCGCAAACCATTTTTGTGCTCTCTTTGCAGCAACGTATCCTTCGCCGCTAGTTGCGCAAATATTTCCTAGCTTCTCTTGCTTTGCAACCACGATTAAACTTGTAGAGCAACGCACGATAGTATTTGACTATCTGCACAACTTGTCTATCTATAAAATGGTTTCCTAATTGAGGTGCAATAGTCACGCGTAAACGTGGACCCCTTTGCATAATTCTACGTCGTCGATACTAACGTAATATATTTCCTACGGAATATTCGAATAAATAATTTGCTCCTTTTTGAACCTGTCCTCTTAGTTAAGCTCGCAAAGGCATTAAATTGAGGATAATAATCTAGATAAGCCCGCCGACGAGTAGTATCCAAGACAAGTTTATAATTTATATTGTTATTGCAACGCACGGATTGAGATACACATTTGCTTGTAAATTCAATGCACAAAGCGCGAACCCGTATCTCGCCGAGCCCTATTGTTTTCTATCCGTCTCGCTATCGCTTTACCTACATTATTATTTAAATGCCACTCGTGTCCCGCATATTTTACCAACAAGTTTATTTTCGCTGCCGCGTTATACGGTTATTTGTATCCGAAGCCATCCCCCTCCTTCGACATCCACGAGTAAATACACCCTATGAAAACGAATACCAATGTCCGACCGTTTCTCGTATTCTCGAAAATAGGCAACCAACGAAGCAGAGGGATAGAGAGAGAGAGAGGGAGAGAGAGGCTGAGAGAAGGAAGATGCAATAGAAACCGGGTTGGGCTGCAGACACGCGGAATATTGTGACATTTCTTTCTTGGCTGACATTCAATTTTCAGGCTGGTAACGCGGTGCCCGAACCGCACACACCGTACGCCCCTACCCGTACAATGGAACACGATATACCCATCTACCTCCCCTTACCCTTCCCCTTTCCCTTTTCAATGTACAAATGCAACCAGCCGCACCCCGGGTGCTCTCCGTATATACAAACAAACAACAACCGTCGTCTGGTCTTGTCCACGAGGCCGACACCCGCTAGCGGCAATATAGTCGCGCAAAGATGCTTCGATGAATGGGCCTCAGCTCCCGTTTGATTCGTTAACCGTAGACAAGCGTGATTCGAATAAAGCGACGAGTCATCGCGGAGCTCGGGTTACTTTTTAACACCTTCGCTAAGAAAGACGTAGATATGCGTCTAGCAGAATAATGCAATGCAACGTAAATTCATTTCCTAATTTACCGTTACACTCGTAGCAGTAATCGAACGTTTACTTTCGCAGCACGGCAACATTTTATTACATTACGCGTTACCTTAAGTATTTCGTAGATGTATTGCATCGCAGTTGAAGGATTAAAGTTTCGCCTAGGTATCTCATTCCCTTGTTCCATGACTATTTTATTACTACGTATGCTAGCGTTAGCTGATCACAGGTTTCGTATCGCATCATGTCCAAATCGTTTGAACACTGCGGGCAATATTTGTCTAGTAATATCCAATTTTACAACGCGAAGCCAAGGTAAGAGTTTAGGGTAAATTTTATCCTCAACGCTGGGCGTTTTTGTCGAATCCGTGCGATAATTCTTAGCACGAGTGTGACTCGTTACTATAGAGCAAGGGGTTAAAGTGGAATCTTACACGCAACTGTAATATATACGTATTTATAACACGTTCTCTAACTATCGGTGTGTAATTACTGCATCAGAGGGCTGGTATGCTCTTAAATAAGTGATTATAGCTACTATTGAACGACCTGTTCCCATCGAATGTACGGAGAAGAGGTTCAACGTTCCAGAAAATTGTACTCGAAGTTGCCTGCAGCCAACATGTAAACGCGGATCGGAAACGCGCGGAGCCACGCGTGCACGCGAACCCTATCCAAGCGGGCGAACAATATCCTTACACGGATCGCGGAATCCGTTGCAAGGATCGAGACTAGAGTCGGCTATTTACCCGTCCTCAGTCCATTGCAATGGACGCGGCGATGCAACCGAATCGGGAAGAAAATCAATAAACGCGAGAGCGTCGCTATCTTTTGAAAAGGAGCGTAAAAACGAAGAAACTGGCGTTTTATCCGGAAACGCATCTACGCGAGGCTTTTCCATGCGCAACGACAAAGAGGGTCGCAAATGGGAGAAGAGAAGCAGGAAGCGGAAATACGTGGGAAGGAAAAAATATTGCTCGCGTTTCGAGGATGCTATATCCTGGGCCAGCTCTGTTGGCTCGACCGCGTTTTACCTCCAATTAGCATCTCTCTTAATGACGATCACCGACCTACGCGCTCGCGTGACGCTCACCAACGTTGCCCTCCGCTCTCTCCACCATCGCATCCATCGTCTTCCTACGTATGTACACGCGTATATACTCCGTCCACGGTACATTACGCGCGACACATACGTTCTCACAGATACGCTGGGGAGAAAGCGCGCAACAGCGAGAGACGGAGAACGAGGGAGCGAGCAACGAACGGAGAGAGAGCCGACGAACGAGGAACCGAGAGAGCGAGAGCAAGTTCGCCAGCAGAGGACGGAGGGGATCTATAAAAAAGTCCTTTCCCCTACTCACCGAATCCTCACCCCGCCAGCGACGTTCGCCCCTCGAAAACGCGTAACGAATGCAACGTGCACCCTGCACTCTCGCTCTCCCTTTTCCTCCCTTCTGCTCGCTATTTCTCTTCGACCCCCCTCCATTTGCATCCCCACCGCGGCCGCCGAGATCTTTATTTTTATCGTCGACCGGTTGGAAGGTACGTGGCGTACACTCACCACGCCCCTACTGTTTCCATCCCGCCAATCGGTCTGCTCGCGACCGGCCATTTTGGTCCATGCGGAGGCTGCGCGTTTATTTGCCGTCTTTGTCTTTCCCTGTGTCCCGTGACCTTCGGGTGTGTGGGTGCCCCGAGGAAGGATGCTGCGCGAGTGTGTTCGCGGCTAAAGGCGAAACGCGTGCAGCAGTGGTGGGGCGTGGAACGAACAACGCGAATCGTCCAACTGTGCTCCGCGTTAGTGTTTGCCGAAATTTTTCCCAATTTGGCGACGCGAACTAGCCGCGGCCCGCCGTTTAAACTTTAAATACCGTTCGCGGGTTACGCTTCGATAGTTGGTCGCCGGTGATCGCTCGACGAGTCGCGGTTCGCGGAAATCCGAACGTTTCGCAGTCGTGTGCTCCGATAGCGTTTCGAGGTAGCCCTGGTTCGCCGATGGTGGGGAGCGAAGGAAAGTAGGAGGAGGTCGCACCTAACGTATCGCTTCTCCCTCTTCGATATCGAAGCGCAGAAGTACGTATGAGCTTTCTTATTTCGAGGAACACCTTTAATATTCCACGATAATCGGAGAGGCTAAGAAATCTGGCGACAAACTCGAACCTAGCGAGATAAATTCGCCTCTTATCGGAGCCGCGCGAGAGAAGTTACCCAAGGAAGGCAAATTCGAATTTCTCACGAGAAACGATTCGATCGGACTTTGTCGGGAAATTCGGCATCGGAAACATTCGCGCGCACGCGGTCTTTTCTTCCGCCTCTTTTGCTCCCCTTTGCTCGTTACCGGGACGCGTAACGTCACCATTAAAATTCTTTGCGAGTGTTCCATCGAAGAAAATCGTGGATCGAAGGTTGAAGAGGGGCGAGAGGAGCCGACAGGAGGACGGACCACGAGTTTCTGCGCACACCTATTCATTCCTCCTCTCCGTCGATTCCCCTTGGGACCCGTCCAGCGCGATATCGCGCCGGTACTCGCGAGAGACAGAGAGAGAGAGAGAAAGAGAGAGAGCCTACGATCGGGCGTACGCGTGTGTGTCCATCGAGGTAGAGGTTGGTCACGAGTTTGGTGGGGAACGCGAGGCGAGAAAAGGTAGGAGAAGCAGCCAGGAAAGTCCCCGATATTCCCTCGGAGGTTTTTCTTTCTTTCTCGAATACGCGGCTGCCGCTCCCAGGATTCTTCGTGTGTGTTCCATGGAGTAGCCGGCAAACGAGAGAGGGAAACGGAGCAACGCGGCAAGGGTAGGGACGAGGGCTGCGAACAGCCGAAGAAGAATACGCGAGGAGTTTGCGCGCTCTCTCCTCGTCTCCTCGTCTCTTGGCCTCGGTTGGCCTGCGAATTCACGGGCATCGCCAGCGAGCATATCCTGGGGACGCGAAACTCGGAGCTGGCAACGCGGAGCGCGGCACACGGAGCAGCGGGAGTTTCGCGTGTGTGTTCGGTGGCTGTGGTAGAGAGGTTGGTTCGAAGGAAGCCTTGGTGGGGAATCGAAGGGAGAAGGTAGGAGGACGAGTCGGGAGGACGAAGGCAGCGCTATCGAGTGGCGGTACCAGGAAGCAACGGCGTCGTCCGTCGTCACCGCCGCCGCCACCGCCGTGTATCGTCGTCGCCGAGAGAGAGAGAAGTCCGCTGCCGAGAGAGTATCCGAGATATCGCCGCTCTCGCGCGAGATACACGGGCCCCCGTGACCCAAGTGAGTTGCACGCACCGAACCGATTTCTCGCGTTACGCGACCCGTCGGCCGCACCAACACCCGCGCCACGCGTCCGCTCTTCCCTTCAACCGTATTTCGGACAACGGCCAACGACCAACGACCAACGGCTAGCGAGAGAAAATCGCCAACCCGCAGGCTGCTTCGCGACCCACGAACCGCGACCTGTGCTCTCGCGATCCGAGAACTATTCTCGCCGATCGTCGCGAATCGCGAGTTATCCGCGCGCTCGAATCGCGTGTGACAACGACGACCGATCGAGGAGTTCCCGAACGACGGGGTTGCGAACCCGCGAGTGACCTACGCCGCCGCGGGCAACGGAAGCTGCGCCACTGTTAGCCAACACGGACCTGCGAAACACCGCGAAAGGATATCCGGAAAGGAGGCAAACAACCACGCATCGAGGGTTGATCAGGAATTGGAAAGGTAAGAAGAATGTAGAATCTAGCGATTGTTCTCCTCCGCCGGTGCTTAGATCCACGCTACCGCTTCCGTTTTCTCAAAACAAACGAGCAACCCTTTGACAAACGCTTCTCGAGCATCGCGTTTGCCTCCTGCGGCGCGAGGGATGAAAATTCTTCGGGGCAGCTAGTCGAATCCCTTTGTTCCGACTCCGCGGGACTCGTTAAGGAGTTGCGTTGAAACGTGGACAGTTTGGGACTTGGCAATTTTTTAAAATCGCTCTGAATGGCTTCATGCTTAATGAAGAGATGTATAGGGATCTACTACGGCGAGACTTTGTAAACAATTGTCGCTCGGGCGTGTAATTTCTTACGAGACTAAGGACGGCCTCTGTTTGGCAACAATCCGGCAGCGAGAGCGTCGTCGAGTTGTTGGAAACGCTTTGCAAGAACTACGGGAATCGTTAACCATTGTTTTTGCAATTGGATTAGGATACGTTGTACTACGCTACTGTTGATACTACCAAGAATTACCTTCGGCCACGTAAATATTGCCGCTCGCGAAGAATCGTGAATGTACGCGCGAGGACGCGCATCATTGATGTTCGTAGGAATCGTTGCACGCGCGATCGCCGAATCCTATCGAACATTAAGTGTAAAACGATCGCGCCTATTAGGTATAATTGGATGTAACTTTGCCACCACCGTGACACGCCCAGCGCTTGGACCAGGTGAACGAAACCAGCCGCGCGTTCCACCTTCCGAATAAAATATAGTTTTCGGGTCTACGGAATTCCGAGAACTATGAACCTTCCCCGAACGTTATCCCCGAAACGAACGCAAGACACTTCTGTGTTACGCGTTTCGACTGGAAAAGCTGGCAACCTATACTCGAGTAACCTTATTTTGTCGCTCGATTAACGCACCGTTGCGTTCGGAGGGAAAAAAATTGTCGAGCAGATTGAAAGGACCGGTAACCGATTTCCGTGTAAATCAATCACGGTAGCGAATCGTAAGCTGGTTCTGTTAATTGCGGCCAATTAACGAAATAGCCTTCTCTCTTTCCCGTGACGCTTTATCATCTTTCGGGTCCATTCACGATCGGTTCTGCTTCTTCTTTCGGAACGGACATTCTGAAGCAGCGGTAAACCATCGTATGTATTTGTCCGAATAGCGCATCGTCATCTCCGCTAATCGTCACGAAAAGTACGCGCGTATGCGCCTTTTCGATAAAGACAGCTACCACCGCACCGGTGGAAATGAAGAGCGCCGCCAAGCCGCATGCAAAACGCATCAATCTCTGTAACCATTTTTTCCCCTATACAAGCCCGCTGTCTCAACCTTTCCACGCGCTAATGTCCGTTTACCTGGCTATCGACCTTCCGCTATCGAAATTTATCCCTTCTCTGCCCGGAACACATTTAGAAGCGAGCAACTTCGTTACCAGTCGCGATTTCAGTCGAAGGGGAGGCGCAATGGGACGCGAAACAGTTGCGATTCGGGTTTAAAGACAAAGAGGAAACAAAATGGGACGCGAAACAGTTAAGATTCGTGATAGAAGTTAAAAGGGAGACGAAATGGAACGCGAAACAGCTGCAATTCGCGGTTAAACTCAAAGAGGAGACGAAATGGAGCACGAAAGGTTCGCGATTCGCGGTTAAAGTCAAAGAGGAGACGAAGTGGAGCACGAAAGGTTTGCGATTCGCGGTTAAAGTCAAAAGAGACGCGAAATGGAACGCGAAACAGTTGCGATTCTTTATCAGAGTCAAACGGGAGGCGAAATGGAATGCGAAACAGGTGCGATTCTCTATCAGACTGAAAAGGGAGATGAAATGGAACGCGTAACAATTGCGATTCGCGTTTAAGTTTAAAAGGAGACGAAATGGAACGCGAAACAGTTGCGATTCCCGCGAAAGGTTAAAAAGAGGACGAAACGGAGGTAGAAAGAGTCGCGATTCGGGATGGTATGCGAGCGTGGGTATCGGGTTGATTATTTTGGTGGGTTTGGTGGTCGTTTTTACGGGACACTTGGCGCGGGCAACGCGGGCAACTCGGGCAAGTTTTCGTGGCGAGAAGTGGCCGACAACGGGGGGTTGGCGATACGCGTCCCGTGTCCAGCCAGCGAACGAACTGACGGACAAACGGACAATGAAAACGAGGAATGCCCCGCAGAGCCAGACATGAAGACGTCACTCAGAAACGGTAACGGCCACGACGGGGTCAGGTTCGTCCTGACCGTTCCTCCGTGCTGCCTCGAACCAGCTGCGTTCACGAGCAAGTCCGACTCGGAGTCGAGTGAGTCAGCGACGAACCTGGCAGACCGTCGGACGTCGCTCCGGACGAGATTCCTTTCTCAAAATTTCTATCCGAATCTATGCCGACTCGAGGCTGCGTTCCGCGTCGTAATACCACCCTTGCGGCTTCGCGATTCCCCATTCCTCGCGCAAATTTATCGCCCTCTTCGCATTCTTGCGCCGAAGCATTTCCGCGGCTCATCAGCCGGCGCGCACGAGCTTTTTGCGTTCGAAAGCACGCGAAAATTCCGCGGACCTGAACATCGACGCGGACGCGGAACGAGTCGTGTACACGTGTAGCTTTCTCAAATTACATTGATTTTCCAGCAAAGCTGACAATAAAAGACGAAGCGAGGCTTCGAGCGCAGCGTTGCCTCGTAATGCGGCAATAAATTAAATCCTGCGTCGATTGGTATGCGTTGCTGTTGCATGATTTACAACCGATGACACGCCGGGCAGCAATAGTCAGCGCCAGAAATGCGCCGAGTCGCGTTGCTCTCGCTTGTATATTTTCGCGAAGAAACCGCCGCGAGCTTTAGCAAGGTATTACGGGAAGCTGGTGATAACGAAACGGTTGAAATATGTGGACCTGTACAGGGCCTTGAGCCATCTTCCGCCAGAGTGGAAAGTTTCTTTCGATGAATAATTTAGTCTGGCCCGCTCTGCGCTCTCTGGAAGAATTCGTCCGAAGAAACGCGATCGCTTCCATCGTCCGCTACAAAACACAGCGATCTTTTCGCCAAGTGCAACGCGAACGGCACTTTGCTTTCATTTTCCGTTTGCGAGAAATTCGAAGCATAGAATTAATTCGGTACATATTTATTTTAAGCCTTTGCGCTTCGTTAATGCCGCCAAATTTGATCGAAAGTTGTGAGTGAATTTTCCTCTATTCTTTATTCGTCAGCTCAATGTTTGTTTCTTTAAAATCAAACCAAATCCCCCCCTTTTCGAACTATGTACCACGTTAAGCCCTCAAAAGAGCCAGGAAAGTGTATTGAAGTTTCCGTTATATCGTATAATTAACTGTTTGAGTGCTAGGGAAGCGATACGAATAAAAATTATCAACGTTCGAAATAAACACGTGTTTGGGGGAAGTATAAATACTCCGTTCAATGCTGCGCAACTAAATTAGTATAATGGTAACTTTAATCAGAGCTTTACGTAAAAGTGCTACCTTTGAATCGGAAGAGCTCAACGCTCAAAGGGTTACAGTGCAAAGGGTTTAATTGCACGTTACTTTGAAAACTGATCATTAGACTGCGAATTTTTATGCAAATTCGTATCTCTATTAAGAAGATTACAGAAGTGAAACTGAAGTAGAGGATTGCTTACCATTTGAATACTACAATTTCTACCGTACCTTAAACATTTTGTACACTTTTGCGTATTCTACGTGTTCCGTGCCCCTTTGCGTATTTAAATCTGCCACAAGCGCACAAAAATTCGCACCCTACTGATCACGACTTCGACGCCCGGTCCATGAAAAACTCTTGGAAATTCGCGAGCTCCGCGTTGCCGATCTCTGTTCAACTATCTACTTTAACCGAATGCAAATTTGTCATTCGAGTAACTTGCACCTAGTAGCTGGCTGTGTGGACAGGACGCGTAATCCTTTCGAACAAAATCCGATCTCCGGGGCCGAGTAGAATGGGAAAGAATTTGTAGACTAGTTAAGTAGATCTGTTTGAAGGAGCAGGCACCTGTGCGCCGGCCATGGAACACCGAGCGTTCGAAAGGTTTGCAAATAGCTTTCGGTTGTTTCTGATTGCGGTCAAGATTGAAAGGCTCGACAACGACTATCCTTTGGTGCGTGGCCGGTGCACACGGGCTAGCTATCCGGCAAGTTTGGCCGTGGTACTAGGAGCAGCACGGGTCCATAGCCACAACAGAGACCCCCCGGTTTGGTTAATAATCAGCCTCATTGTCGGGTTCAAAAACAGCCTTCGGCTTCCTGGGACCGAACTCCACCCCCTCTAGTTTGCAGCGAACAGTGTCCTCGACAGTTTTCGCTCTTCCACTATCCCCGCCACTCTCTTTTCCACTCCGCCAATTAGTGGTTTCGTTGAAGCTCGCCAGGGGTTCCGGTTATCCCGCAAAAGGTGCCAGCGGAACCCTGCTTTGGAAACACCTGGACGAGAGACTCGTCGTTTGCCTATTCCTTCCTCGGAACGCTAGGCTCGAACGCTTCTCGCTCGTGCCAGCTTCGTCGCGAAATAAAATCGAGTCCCTAATGAGCGACGATATTTGGAATTCGCAGAAGAGCTGGCAAGTTCGCAAGTTGCGGCGCAGCGGCGAAAAAATGTAGGGAATAAAAAGTTGGTCGCCACGGTGGAGGTAAAAGAAAAAAAAAAAAAAAAAAATGACTTTTATCGCGGTGACCCTGTGGATCAGGATGTGACTAGCACAAATCATTATTAACGACTGGCATTGTGCGACCGGTGTTGTCCGTTTCGTTTGAAATATCGCGAGCGCTGGATCTTTATTAAGCAGCTTTGAACTGACCTGCGGTAGTTTTGCGCTCGCTCTCCTCTTCAAACCGAATCCGAATCGTTTTTCCCGTTGAATAACCGGACGCGCTTTCACTGTCTTTCCCTCTTCGATAATATAATCGACGCGATCGTTAAATTATCGCGCGCTCGCACCTCGCTTCGAGGAGAAAGTGCAGAGGAGTAGTTTGCAGAAATTGGCGAAATGGTTCGCGGAGATCTCGGGGAGGAATAGCAACGGGGGTAACGAGAATAGCGTAAGAAAAAGAGAAAAGGGGCGCATCGATTCGGCGGATAGTCGGTGGTTGCGTGCTAGTGGTTCTCGGTCGGGTCGGTTTATAATAAGGCGCTATATGGAGCCGCTTGCAGGTGTAAGGAGGTGTCCGGCACCTTAAGGCTTCCAGTAGGGTCGAACGGAGCGGCATATTTCATCCATTGTCGCCCCTCAACTCCGGCGGCGGCACTTTTCAACTTTTTATAGAGATTTTTATACCGCTATATCTATACCGCTCTACGCTGTCGAGATGCGGCCGAACATAGGACGAGGAGCAAGATAGAAGAAGAAAGAGGTGAACGAAGAGGGCAGGAGGCGGAGGCGGCGGCGGAGGGGGAGGGTTTGCCACATCGCGCGGCTCTGAATATGAATATAATAATGAGAACGGGTTTCGTCGTCGTTCCGCTTCTCCGCTCTTCGTCCTTCGGCCGCTCTCCGGTTCTCCTCTCACGACTAGTCTCCGCTCGCTGCTCGTCCTCTCGTCCTCTCGTCCTCTCGTCCTTCCCCATCCCCTAACCACCCTTCTCTATCTCGCTCTTTCTCCTTTTCCGCTTACTTCGACCTTATATACATACGCGCGCGAGACGCGCCGGCAGCAACAGCAACAACAACAAAACGAGACGTGTCACTGTACCTGTTAAATTGCCTCCTCGTACCGAACTCAACCCCGCGCTCTACACCGCCGCGCGTTCCTCTGATGCGAGCCGATCCGTCGGCCTCTGCCACTCCTCCCGGCGTGATTATGCGCGCGTACCGGACCGTATAACCGCGCCAAACCACCCATCCACCGACCAATAAAACAACCCCAATTTCATCCCAACCGGAGAGAGCACGGGACCCCCGTCCCTCTTTTTCCTCCCTCCCTTCGGGCAATCTTCGGGAAAGGCTACCTCGACTGCGACGACCAACGAGCGAGTAACTCTAGCTACTCGCGAGAGCGTCTCCGAGATGAAATTGTTAATTGCAGCGAGGGCAACCAGTCTTTGGTTACCGAACGAACGCGGGTTACGCGGAGATCGAGTTGCATCGGGACACCTTGAAATACGCTGTCGCGTTTAGAAACGATACGCGAGTACTTCCTTTAAGCGCTTGAGGCTAGTCGCGTTCGTGGTTGGAAGAGGAGAATTCCGATTCCGAAGGTATCGTCAAATAATTAGCTGTCCACTAAACGTGTCGGCCAATTAAGCGTTACGGTCGTGGTGGCGCGGATAAAACGAAACCGCGGCAGAAGCGGTGAAACGAACCCCGCTACCGAAAACCCTCTCCCCGGGCAACTTATCGTAATCATCCTCGGCAGATTGTAAAAACCACGGGGAATCCTTTCTTCCACGCTTCTCCGCAGAAGCAGAAGCAGAAGCAGAAGCAGAAGCAGCCAAGGATTGCGTGTATCAAGCGATAGCGACGATAGAGGGTAAAGAGAGAAAGAGGCGAGCAGAAGATGAAACGAGAAGAACGAGAAACGGTGGACGGTGGATGAGGGTACGGAGAGAAGAAAGAAGAGGCAAGGAATGTTGTACACAAAGGTGTTGAGGTAGATACCCGCGTGTACGCGAGAGAACGGGAGAGCGAAGAAAACGTCCGAAGAAAGGAAAAAGGGGGAAACGAGAGAGGGAAAAGCAGAGGGAAAGAGAAGAAGAGACAGAGAGAGAGATAAGGAGGAGGAACCTTTTGCATCGGTGGGTGCGCGTAGCCCGCTATCGATATATTACGCGGCTGCGGTGGTGTGCGTGCAAAAGGGTGAAAAGGAGGGACATATTTTATATTTATGGGTATTTGCCGCTACTGTGCTCTCGCGCCGGCGGCTTGTGGCAGAGAGCTAACCGGCCTCTCTTTCTCTCTTCCACCCTTTCATTCTCCAACTATCTCACTCTCTCTCTCTCGCTCTCTTTTTCTCTCCTGGTTGCTGCATCTCTGACGTGGCCTCCGTTCGCCCCGTGCTCCCATAGCGGCTTCCTTGTCCGTTCTATCGGCGACCGCAGCGTATACGCGGCGCGTTTCTCTCCCTCCGACGCTTGGGTCGGCAATACAGGACGCACAACCGGCGGCCAGACCATGTGTCATCTCCCATGCCATCCCATATTCTGTTCCTACCATGATATGCTCAAGGCTCGTTCCACGCTCGCGTTGAATATCCTTTATGGGTGTGCGCGTTTGTCCCACATCTATATATAGACGCGGGGTGCCGTACGGGGTACAGGCAACACCATAAGAACTTTGCCGGCGAACGTTCGCCCGACTTCGCGCCCCTGCCAATCCACCTCCGCAACCGTAACGCGTGCAGCTTTGCGAAATTATCGAGTGCTCGCTTTTGCCTCTCGCTCCGTATGGAGAGCGAGCACGAGCCCACAGATGGTCGAAGGAAATTTGTTTCGAGAAAGAAAGCAACGATGAATCACGATCGGCCGCGAGGGGGGAACGCGCGGTTCGTAATACCACAACTGGAATTTCTGAATACCGACGGACTCTCCGGGGCCGGGGGACGTGATTTACGCGTTAATTTCAGGCATTCGATGGAAGGTCGATCGGGGATCTTTGGAGAGAAGAAGAAAAGATAGACCCGATTTGCTACGAGGACTGTACGGTTGTTGGAATCATCGCCGGCAACGGCACCTTCGCTCCTCCTCGCTCTCCTTTTTATTTCGATCGCTCCTCTTCTTTCCCCACCCGGCGGACTTTTACTTTTTGTATACGTTTGCCGAAGAATTTATGAGCGTGGTTTGTGACTCGGGCCACCGGGTGCCTCATCCCTTAATTAAGGATTGTGCCACCGATTTGCCGTCCCTTTCGCGAATATGTCTCTTCTTCGCTGCGCGGTCATGCTAATGACCTTGACCCTCGCGCGCTACGAATACGAGAATCGGGCGACCTTAATCTCTCTCGTTCTATCGGCAACGCGAAAGTTCCCGCGCTATCGCGTCCGATCGCCTGCGTAGTATCGGGAAATCCTTTGCCGTCCCATTGCGGGAAAACACAGCTCCTTTTTTCCCACCTCAACTCGTCGCCAAATATAAAAACGAGTAAGCTAATTTATCGGGAGGGAGGAAGCGCGTCGAAGCGTCTCGCGCAAAAGCCACCGGACTAATCATTCGCCCACGGGATTAGAGGGAAAGAGAGCTTCCGGGTGTTGCAGCGCGTAAAAATTCCCTCTTACGATTCGAGTCATCGAATTACGGGGCGCTGTACGCAACAGCTTCTTTACGAGGCATCTATCAACGAGGCGAGAGGCGGCGGGAAAAAAGAAGAGGAAGAGAAGGGCAGGGCCAAGAAAGCGATGAAGAGAGACGGTGCGGAGCGCATTGCGTGGATCCTTAATGCAAAGCGACTACGGGCGACGAACCGTGAGCACCCCGTCTAATGCCTTCTAAAAGCATCCTCCGAAACCCGACGAGAGGAGAGCTGAAACGAGGTTGAGGCAGAAGCAGAGGCGGAGATGGAGGCGGTGGCTTGGACGAGAGGAAATACGAGGAGCATTAGCAACGAGAAGATTGAAAGAAAAGAGCGGAGCAAACATAGAGGCGACTCGCGAGAGAGAGAGAGAGAGAGAGAGCGAGAGGCTTGGCAAAGCTCGCGCGACGCGGGGAAGAAGGAAAGAGAGAAAAGACCGCGGAAGAGGACCAACCAGGGTAGCAGTATTGTACGGTAATTTGTCGAAGCGTGTCCAAGGAAGAAGAATCGACGAATCTTTCCCTGTTCCTCCCCCCTCCCCCCTTCTTTCCTTTTCTCGAGTTTGTCTTGTTTCAAGCGTAACGAATCGGGGGTTAAGCTGGCGATGCAAAACACAACGCCCCAACCATTACCCGGCACAGTGGCGTTGTTTTCCCTTCGAGTTCTTTTCGTAAGGCCACTCGTCGATGTTCACAGAGGATGGCGAGGACTTGGCGTGGTTAGGTGATGACGAGGGGACAGGTAACGGTGCCGAATGTTGGAGCTGCCCGATCGATGGTATGAGCTAATAAAGGAGTCACGCGTTTATCGCTGCACGTTTAATTAAACGTGCCCGGTGATTCTCCTGTGCCGCGAAATAAATTAACGTCTTTACGACCTCGCGTTCGGTAAATGTAACCGCATTAAAATATCCTATAGTACGCGACGAGCTGTAATTACGAAACGCGTCCGCTACTGCACGGTTTTTTCTCGATTCGTCGGGGCAAGCCGCGCGGGGCGTTCTTTTTGTTCTTTGCCGATCTCCGAGCGCTGATGAGCGTTTATCAAGGTGGCATCGGGTTTAAAACGCAAAGCTTCTCGATCAACCTAGCCGCGATAAGCGAATAGGGATGGCGAAAAAGGAGAACGAAATGAGATCGGTTGAATGGAGGCAGTCGCTCGTGATTGCCATCGCGATTCCGATCACGTTTCGCCTCTAGGACATCTGTCAGCCACGAGATGGAATTTCAAACAGTTTTCTTCGCAAACTAAGCGCGCAGCCCGACCACGGATCGCGATAGCCCTGCCTGATCTAGACATTCAATTATCGGTGTCGCCGTACACGCGACCTAATCGAGGATGTGTGCGTGCCGCTGATCAACAGCCGACTGTTCGATCGCGCAGAAAAGTTTCTCGCGGCTTAAATTTACCGAAGAATGATAATTAAAGGACCGTCTTACGCGTGTCTCTCTCGACTAGCTTAGAATCAAACCGGTTTACAGTCGGTCCAAATTAAAAGTCACTATCGTCGGCATCGTTAACACTACCGACGAAAGATTCTACTCGAAGCAAATTTGCTTCGAAGCTCCTTTGGAAACTCGTGCACGAAAGTACGGTCTGTCTAACAGGAGCGCGTGCCAGATATTTCCCAACTGAATGCATTGTGCGAAATACAAAAAACCGTGAAAATTTAGAAGTATTGGAAATTATACGAAGCTATAGTTATTAAATTGGCGTGCTATAGCTCGTTACGCGTATTACGCGTACGAATTAATTCGGCGCACTTCCACAAAATTCATTGCGTGTTCGGGAAAAGTCAAATGCTACTTCGATGCTGAAAATAATTTCTACCGCTCAATCGTCGTCGTACGCGACTTATTAAATTCCATGTTAACAAACGAACGACGGTTTTGCGGCGACAAACCTTTCGACACTTCAAACGCATAGGCAGCGAATTAATTTTCGCAGAACTGTTTTGGTGGAGCCGTTGTTGAACGGACCGTAGCAGGGAAATGGGTGGGAGATTGCGGTAGGTAAAAAGCGTCGGAGAAGTGTGCTCTTTCGCGCGGAACTTACGAAAGGAACCAGCGGAGATTACGGAGGTTTTTGCGGTTCCTTTAGTGGGAAAACGATGTAAACTCGAAGGGAGATCCAATCTGGAGGACCTCGCGTCCCTTGACGACCGACGCCTGCGGTGCGAGCCTTCTACTTAAGTTCCCTCCCCCCATTTTCCAGTGACACGCTATCCCCTTTTTCCTCGCAGATGGAACCAATGTACCTTTTTGTACTTTGCATCACTTAACGCTTCGTCGAACGTTTTCACGTCCGATGGTTTCCCGAAAACGCGGCCACCTCCGACCGCAACTACGGGGCGTGCGTTGCGCGCAGGGCTATGGGATCTCCGAGCATAATTCGAATCCCAGCATCTTCGAAAGCGAGATTCTTTCCCAAATATCTGTCGAATCTATTTCTCGTGAATTGCTTCGATATAGTACGAGGGTTACTCGAAAAGTTCGCGGGTTAAACGTTGAAATACAGGGAAGATCGGCGTCAGTTCTAACGCTTTGACTTTGGTACACGACTACGCAGAAGCTATTGTGTTTGTAATAAAAATGCTTGAACAAACGTGTTATTCGATTATCGGACGTTACTATGTTGCAGCAGTTTCGCTGAATCTCGTGTAGCATCCACATTTCCATCGATGCGAACCCTTTTGTAATGAAAAACTTAATTACGGAAACACGATGCTGAATGTTATCCAATTCGCGGACGGAAGCGAGACTTAAAGCTTCTATAAATTAAATTTTCCGGTAAGCTACGCGATAGATCAATGTGTACACATTACAACAATATTTGGACAAAATCACGAGCAGTGGGCGAGGCCGCGAACTTTCCAAAGCTCGGCGATCGGAGGCGAGAAAATTTCGAAATCTCGTCAGTCGAATCTCGCGAATGGCTCGACGCGATGCATTCTTCTGGAAAGGTCAATCTCACGGCCGGATTTCCCTGGACCGACTAAGATTCCTATGAACGAAAGCACGGGGTCGCGAACAACGAAACGCGGCAAGATCGTAGATAAGCGGTAGACGCGTAGAATGACATAGGTTCGACTCGATAATCTGAATAACGTTACGGTTTTTAAGTGGAGACGGAGCCTAGTCACCTGATCGAGGCGAAGGGCGACTTGCTACCTTAAGCAGGAAATATAAATTAATTCGACGCCCTTTTTGGGGGTAAACGTCGTGACGTAGTCAGAGGGTGGACGTCTATTCGGTTCCCATTCATCCTTCTAGCAGGACTATAAATCCTACGCCCTCAGGTTCATTGTCCGGTTCGACCTTACCTCGTGAGAACCGGACGCACGCTTTTTTTTCTACCACATATATTAATCCTTCGCGCACTTGTAGCCACGAGGCTCGTTCGGTATTTCAGATTTATCGATCCCCTCTCGGTCCAATTCGCGGCCCCGCGATAATTAATTGCCCGCTGGCCTGCCCGCGGAAGAAGCCGCAAGGACGGAGGATAGGAGAAAAATTAATTTTACGCAAGGATTGGGGGAGGAGAATGGCGGGGCAGATATTCGCGGAGAACTCTGTGGCCCCATTTCGAGATAAAATCTCGGTATTCTATTAACGGAGTGGGATGGAGCCGGGTATTAGGTAACTTGCTACCAATAAACGAGTCGTTTGCCAGTGATTAACTACATAGAGAGATAGGAGAAATCCCTAGGGGCGGCGAAAAACCCCCCGTGAAGGGTTTGCGCAGTCTGGCAGCGCGGAGCACCGTTTCCAGTCGGCCCGGCGTTTTCTTTCTCTTTCTTCTTCGACTGCGACTCCGACTCCGACGGGCGAGCGCACACGTGCCGCGATATACGCTATAGAGAAAAGGGCCGTTTAATCCCATTGGGAGTGCTAATCTTTGCGCGCAGGAATCCCCCCGCAAATACCCCATAAACGCCCCCCGCGGTACAATGGCTCGCTGCCACCAACCGTGAAAATAGGCCGCAATGTCAACCCCCCGATTCGTCTCCCTATCGCGACTCCTCCACTCGTCAATTTGTCGCAGATTCATTCGCGTCTCTCCTCAACTTACGATCGACCACGTTTATATATATACATATATATTCTATCTGCTTCGGGATAGCAGCTAGCCAAAGCTTGTTTGTATCTGGAGATTGCGCTATAGACTTGTATTCTTGCTTTGCACAATAAAAAAACTATTGAGGTAACTAAGAAAGATCTTGCGAGAAGTTTCTAGGAATTGGCATTTGTTAAAATAGTACACGCATACGCGTCAACTATGAAAAGAGTGGAATAAAAAAGTTGGGAGATTATCGGAAAGGGGCAGTAGAAGCTAAAGATAACTTTTCTGACAATGAGTAAAGTATCGTTTAATCCACTTTGCGTATCGTTTGGTTCTGTTGACTAAAACCTTACGTCTATAATCACTCAACTATTATTTACGTTTCAATATACAGTAGCTGCAAAAAGTATAGATACGTTTCTGTACTGTTGCACTTAAGTACTACTTAATTCGATTCAACTGCATTAAGTTTTCCATTTGTTGATAGCCGTGGTAACATAAAGGTACCGATAGATAATGACGAATTTAATTCAGTTGAAGCTAATTCACTAGTACTCGTACACAGAGCCAACGATATGGCCACATTAGTAGCGCGCCTACTCGCGGTCGAGTAACCCCGCAGACGATCAAGATAAGTGCAACATCGAAGCGTTAATCTGTCCCTCGCACGAAAAAGAACGTGTCCCCGAGAATCAGAGATCCCCGATGCAAGTCGAAGAAATTCACCGCGTCCGTCTACCCGAGAGATCCCGATTCCGTTAGCAAGGAATTGAAATTCGAAGGGGGAAAGACTTGGTTGACCGCGGCTCGCGCAACTCCTGCTGTACTTATTATGTTCTACCAAATTCGGAGCAGATTAGAAAGTAAAAAATTCGTCCCTCGGGGAGAACGGTCGAACGCGCATCCACGGAGTTGGTCGCCGTCATCTTTCGAGAAACGAGACGCTCCGACAGGTTGACGCGTGAGATGGAATCTGCGCCTACGAGGGACGCCCGCAGAATGTATTCTACGTGTCGCCGGTGTCAAATGGTTAAAAGACTCGAGACACGCCTTGCCCGGCAACACGATTGGTAGAGCGACCGTCCGTTTTACCCTCACACATTCGACTTCCGTCGTCGTCGTCGTCGTCGTCGTCGTCGTTGTCGTCGTCGTCTCGTAAAACTATCGTGAAAAGATAGAGAAGAAGAAATCCATTTCGGAGGGTGGACCTCTCCACCCTTCACGACCTAAACTCTCTTTTTCTCTCCCGGCTAGCCTTGTACCTGTTGCCCCCGCGTTAGACACCCTTGGACAGGTGGATCTTGGAACATTGTGCCCTACGCGGCTGTATAATATAATATATCCGTAGCGTTCTCGATCCAAGCGTCACGTCACCGTGGTGTCACACTGGTCCTTCTCGCCTCTGCCCTTTCTTCTCTCCGTTTCGTCACTTTTTAGTTCTCGCCTCTTTTCAACTCTCGCGTCCCCGTGTAACTCGATAGGGGTACAAGAAAAGTCACTTGGAAGGACGCGCGAATGCGTACAATCCTTTTCAGAATTCGGGGGCCTCGGTGAAAAGAAGGGTGCAAGTCCATTTTCGACGGTTTTTTTCCACGCACGACGCGCGATGTTAGGTGTACCAATCGACAATATATTTTTATCCGATCTGCTATCCTCGTTGCCGCGGTATCGATTGATCGTTCAGGGTAAAATCGATCGGCTTACATTTTGAACAAAGTCGTAAGTTGCTATTGATAAACAAAAGAGGGGGTTGAATTACATTCCCAGTGTAAGCTATAGGTTTTACCTTTTTGCTGTTAAATGAGCGGTGGATTGTTCATTGGCGCACCTAATATACTTGAAAAAATATTCTGCATCGTTTGGGACAAATATAATCTATCAGCTGAGCCCCAAAATCTAAACTAAATTTCGCATCTGATGTGACTATCAAAACTGAGTGCAGCAGAATTGGATCGCAGAGCCTAATTAAAAAACTATTCATCCGTAATGCGAACGCGTTACTCTCTGGTGATGGTAACCAGGAAAATTGCGCGTATATTCACGCTAATGATGCATACGGGTCAAATTAGCGTTCACCTTTGCACGCCAATTGAAAGCAACAATTCTATAAACTCTTTCGCCTGCTTAATTGACTCGAAGTTGGTTAAAGATGGACTCGCACCCTTTTACTAAAAGGTCCCCAATTATCAAAGAGGTATCGAGGGACCTTTGCGATCAATTGTTACGATTTCGCGCGAAACACGATTTCCCGTAACCGGACGCGTCGCTCGGCGGCTCGTTAATTACACCGGATTTTGAATGCCGCGCTCCGAGGCATTGTCCGAGGATGGTCCTAACGAGTTTCCCGGAAGTAGAACAAAATCTAGGCGCGCAGAAACGAAAGGTAGACAGAGCAGATATATGTCCGGGGTTTGTCTTCGAAGCTGTTGTTCGTTCGGTGAACGAGTTTCGGTGAAATTGGCTTGCGACAATAGAAGTTTCGGAAGGTCATAAATTAAGCGGCGTGGCCTCGCGACCACGCGGAAGGAAGCAGGGCGCTCGCAGCAAGAGAGAATGCCAATTACCGCAAGTCATTGACGTCCTAATGGGGTCTCCTGGTGGTAGAGAGGAAGGATTAGCCGTTTGTCGAATGCCGTCGATTCCCGATCCTCCTATTGGTTCAGAAGCTACGCGGAAACCACCCCCATTCGGCGGGGGAGGGAAGGCTCACCGAGATTACGCTCCGGTTTTTCGGATTACACGCCCGATATCTCCAGCTTCGACGTTTTCCGGATTCCTGCGCAAATTCGTCCTGTCTACGTTTAGGCTCGCGCCCGCTCGCTCGCGTTCAACTCTCCCCTTTCGCCTCTAATTTGTACCGCCGCGTCCCAGATAGAAATAATTATTTATCGCGCCTCGAAACAATAAACTCTCGCGTGGAATAATTGGATTTTCCGCGTTGGTAATTGGAGTATCCTAAACGGATCAGAGGAACATCTGTGGAAGCGTTTAATGCATCGAAGGAATTATAGCCTGCGGCTAAGGGCAACGTTACCCCTTCATTAGCCTAATTACAATCAAATCTTAGCCGCTACCGCGTTTCTTGCCATCTCGCTATCCAACCCGAACGCGTCTTCGCTTTGGGATCGGCTTCGGCGGCGGAAGAGAAGTTAAGAAAAGTGGAAGAAAAGGCGTCCGGTTAGATAAGACGGAAGCGATCGAAGCCGAGAACACGCTTGACTTCCTTTCTCCGTGTCGAGTCGGTCGGTGGTGCGTTTTCGAAAAGGGTCGATCGAAATTTACCGTGAGATCGCCCAGCGGGTGTCTAACGCGATGTTGCTGGCACCTACGTAGAGGCAACGCGCACCTGTGCTAGCACAGAAAGAAAGCGAACGCCCTCGTGCAGGCCCGGAAATTCGAAATTCGCCTAGCTTCTGGCGATTCTACCGAGACTGCGTGCCCACATACACACCGTGTCTATACGCATAGACGTGGACTGCAGACGAGCGTTAGAATAGGGAAGAATAAGGGCCGGGACACGGTCGCGTTTTCAACGCTGCGAACGCAACAATGGAGACTCGGATCCAAAGATCGAGCTCGACACAATGCTTCGCTGACGTGTTTATATAGCTGCAGAGAGCGAGAGGTTGGGTGGGGCGAGGCATACACGGGAGACCGTGTAATTTAGTTATAGATCAGTTTGTTACAATTTGGCATTTCGTTTGTACGGGCCCTGTAACCTGTGTTTACCCAGGCCTCGATGATCGACGAGTAAACGTAGTTTGTTTAGGAGCTACCCCGTGCGGACTCGTCCCTCTCTCTGACACGGTTTGCCCTTTTTTTTTTCTTTTTTTTCACCCTCCCCCCTTCGCCGCTGCTTCCTTTTCTTTTTAATATCTTGCGCATCGGTTACGCGCCAAAGGACCAAACGTTATTTCAAACAACCACCGCGCGTTTCACTCGGTGAAAGCGAACTGTCGTACTGGGATGGTTATTAAAGGAAGCACTCGGTTCGTGGAGTGGACGGCTTGAAAATCAGCGGGGAATACTTGGAATTCGGAAGCGAGTCTCGCATAATAGTAGCAGATAGGGCGCGGGTTGAAGAATCTTCAAAGGGCCGCGCGCTATTGAAAGGCAGCGATACTTAAAGGATCGTCAACGAGAAGCTTTAACCCTTATTGGCGAAGATGCGTTTATTCTGGTAGCTAGCTGGTCGAACAATATTTTAGTCGTGTATTTGGAAGCAAATAGGTGTGCGCAGGGCAGTAGCCACGGTTAATCCGAGCAGGATCTCGTGAAATCTTTTGGTTTTGCCAATTAGTCCCCGCTCGAGAGGAGGCGAGAGCAAAGAAGACGACACTGTCGCGTCGTTTCGGGATCGCTGTGCGACGGGCAAACGAGCAAGACTAGGAAAGACGTAGCAGCGTTAGAAGAAAGAAAGAAAGAAAGATAGCGCAAGCTCTCCTCTCTTGGTGACTGCGCGCAGGAGAGAACCCAGTTTAACGCGGGCTTTAACCAATTCAATTCATAGGCTCGGGTTAAGCCAGGATTTGTGGCTTAGCACTGATGGTGTTTGCTACCACCACGAGAGATTTAACTGTTTCTGCGGCAGACCGTCCTCGGACCGCCGGCCAGGTACAGGTATGTGTTATACGTACGCACGGTCGACACCAAACCATCGGTTTTCCGTGCCGAATCCAACGAACTGCAACCTGTTTCTCCTCCGCTTAATCGTCGCCGAAGAATTAAGATTATCTTCCAACGTAAACGATCGAGCAACGCTCCGTTAACCTCTCGCGAACTAGGCGAATGAAAGTCGCGTCGTGAATCGCGCAGCCTTTACTTTACCCCGAATCTTTGCCGTTATCCGTCTACGAGACGGC
This sequence comes from Eucera pruinosa, assembly GCA_028830335.1. Taxonomy (NCBI): domain Eukaryota; kingdom Metazoa; phylum Arthropoda; class Insecta; order Hymenoptera; family Apidae; genus Eucera; species Eucera pruinosa. The sequence goes on along the minus strand of JAMYCR010000008.1, from coordinate 10,541,878 downwards.
ATTTGACGCGAAATAGCGTCGTCTCAACTTCGGCTAGACGAGACAGGGGCAAAACGAGACCGCAGAAAGTTTGGGACAACGTGTATAATGTTTTCCTCGATAAAGAAATACGGAAACGGATTTAGATTACAGTTTAATCCTTTGAAGAGTACGGCCAACAATCGCACTGTACGTGTAATGCTTATGTTGAGTAATTGGAGCTGTTTTTGTGCTCTAGATGATGGAAACAACTTTTACAGTGTTTCGTTACCATCTTTATTATATTCTTTCATCTTCCATATCGATACATATAATCAAATAATTACTAATTACATACAAATAGTTACTAATTATCGTTACTTTATTTATTTACGAAATATGTATCCTTGTACTACCAAAGCAATTTTGTATATAGAGAATTATTTAAACACTATTTTTGTCCCGTTCGCGAAGGGTTAATTTAACTTCGCGTGGTTCACGTAAGGTTAAACGGCTGGAGAACGGAAGAACGTCGCTGGCGCGAGAAATTTTGAGCAAAAAGAAGGTTCGTAGGAAATCTAGGTTAACGGGAGGGAGGAATTTGTGATCGAGACTTCGGGGATCGAACTATAAACCGTATTAGAACCTTTGCTCTCAATTAATACGACAGCAGGACCCCAGAGGAGAGAAACCGACGTTCGGGAGGCGTTTTAGGGGCGTGGTGTGTAGCCATTAACCCGAAGCAGCGCTTGAAAGGTCGCTTTCGTTCGCAGAGACGACGCTGAATGCACCTCGATAAGTGCTATATTCTGCATAATGATAATTATAATTTTGCCTCGTATAAAATGAGGGGCGTTCGCGTCGCCGCCCATATTCCAACCCTATCACCGACCTCCCTAATCAATGGAGTATAAAATAATTTGTATACAGTAGCCGAACTCATTCGGCCGCATTACGGGCACCGTGAAACCCCGAAGATTCTCATGCCTCTCGTCTCAAACATCCCGGAAACTTATACGCGACCGTATACACGGAGAAAATAAGTAGTACTGTTCGCGTTTCCTTATATAATATTTCTCAGTCCGAGCTCAGCGTACGCTCGGATCAAAGAGACTCCAATTAAAGTTTCGCAAAGAACGATTTCGCGTATCGTCTGCCTTTCACTCGCTTTTTACTAAATCCGGGAATACGCGATCTACTCTCCTCTCTTCGCGAGAGTCGATCATTAATAAACGTTCAGTGCGTGAAAGTTCCACAAGGAAACAACAAAAACCTAGCGAGGTATTCTATAATAGTTCGATAAATCGACGCGAAAATTGAAAGACCGATTCCGGTATTGTTCGATGCATTCAGGCATATACCTGAACCTCATTAGGCTATCCATAAATCACTCGCCGTTTCGCAGAATCGATCGACGTGCGTTAATTTCGATCGGTAACGCCCGACCGTAGTTTCTCCTGATTTTCCTTTTGTGAGCATATTTTTTTTTTTGCTACCGCGACGCGAAGTAACGGTAGCGCATGTTAATTTTGCGCTCGCTTTGTCTCCTTTGTTATCGCTTACGCTGCGCTTACATTGGGAAACTTTCGATGGGACAATCGTATTCGTTCTTTTCAATTGGAAAAGTAAGGAAAAACATTCGTTCGTGCGGTGAGATGCCGCTCGTCTGCAACGAGCCTTAAGAGTTCCTTGTATCTGATAAAGTCGCGTTTACGCGAGCAATTTTCATCGATTTCAATACAAACGCAGCTTTAATTTTGTTGTTCTCCTCGGATCTATGTAACCCAATACGAAGATTACGTTTTATTTGTTTATTTTTTGCGGGTGAACACCCTTTGGCAATAGATAAGATTCAGATTAGAGATCGTAACTAAACTAAATAAAAGACGACGCAGAAGGGCGTAGAGCGAAAAAGTTGAACTCCGTAAACAAGTTAGCTACATTGCAAACTGCGCTGAGAGGATTGGCTTAGCTGATATTATACCTATCTCCAAATACTCCATGCACAGTGTACTCGAAATTTCCCTAAGTGTCGTACAAACGATAATAAACCGGAATTGTCGTACATCCGTTCATCGCACAGATGCGACGAGTAAAGTGAGGAGGATAACAGCCGAGTTAAAAATTATTCCGATCGATTCGAAGATTCGTTTCGTGGCCCGGTCGATCTCGAGTGCATCGGCACACGTGTGCGCGTTAAAAAGTGCTCGATAACGAAGCGGCGGCGTCCCCGATGGGGCAAACATTTTTTTTCCCTCCGTTTTAAACAATATATCTGAGAGGTATCCGGCGGGCGAGTGGCATGGCGGAACGCATGGAAGAAAAATATTTCCCCCCTCGCGGTGGGACTTCATCGACGAGGCGCACGCAGTGAAAAGGCAAGTCCGGTAGAGGTTTGTGTGTTGTGCGCGTATAGCGTGTAGGCCTCGAAGAAGAGAGGAGAGGCAGGGAGAGGAACGCGGATCGGTGTGCCGTGGCACGCCGGTAAATATGTGCTGCCACGGCATATATGTATCCGCACATAGCAGCCCAGTTGGGCCTCTAATGATGATCTACGGTTAGCTACCGCGCACAGCTTCTATAAACCTCTTAATTTCTCCTCTATAAATTCGTCGAGGAAGGCTGGACCCCTTCCACCGTGGCTTTCTCGTGGTTTTTACTCTTCCGCAGGGTTCCCGCGAGCCGACGCGACCGATCGTTCCCATCTCTCTTTCCCACAAGCCGTCGTAAATACGCAACTGTATTTAACGTGCCGTGCCGTGCCGTGCCGTGGCCGTAGCCGTAGCCGTATCGTGCGTGTGTTGCTCCTATGCGCGGCCCCGTACCACCGCAGATCATTTATTATTTACCGCCGCTTATGTGCCTCCGCGAAGACACTGAGTGGGAGGAGAAGGTAGCACAGTGCGCCAACAGACAGGATAAAAGAGAGCGAGAAAGATCCCCGGTCCACCGTCCACGGTATTACGGCCACGACAAAGCCCGGAGGAGTCGCGTTTTTTATCCCTACCAACTGAAAAAACATAGTCCGGCTATCAGCGGGTTTGCTCTTTTTATTTCCTCCTCGGGCTAGAGTGTGCCGGGGAACAAGACACCTATCCACGCGCTCGCGACGAGGGTCGTTTCGCAAAGTTCGCGGCCTCACCCACGGCTGAAAAAATTTTCTTTACGCGTCTTCGATTTGCACGTATTTTGCGCGTAACTTATTAAGTTTGACGTCTCTGTGGTGCAGTTTATTATACGCGGTGACTGGAAAAGGTATTCGAACACCACAGAATCTTTACATTTAACTACCACTTTGGTAGATTCTACCGTAGAAATTGTTGTACCATTGAACGTAAATGTAGTCGCATAAGGTACTATTTTTTATTTATACATTTGCGTTCCCCCTTCCCTTTCGGATTTGAACGAGCTTCCGAATTATACTTTCATTTTTTGGTACACTATCGTTGTTAGTTAATATTATAAATCTAAATTACCTACCACATAAGGTTCTATTGAACAATTCAATCTGATTAGTAGGACTTGAATGTAAAGATATAGAGGTGTGCTAATACTTGAGGATTTAAACCTAATTTAACCTAATTTTAGCTTATTACATATAATTTTATATAATTTTAGCTTAGCATATGCTTGGAGATTATTAGATAAATATCGTCCATGATATTCAAATTATTTGTACGCGACGCGATACGCAAGCGGTGATCACCTAGCGCTGGCATACGTAGATAACAAAGTAATCGTAGGTCAAAGAGTTAACTACCGACAATTAATTAAATTGCCGAAGTTATAGGTGCCCGAAGAAGTATGCAACGCAATGGAAAACAACCTTTAATCGTTTGCTCGATAGAAACTCACGCCTGATTTGCAAACGTGCGGACGATGAACCGATAGCTCCGGTAAACAGCTATTTTGAAGACTTTCGTGAAACGGATTTCAGAGATGGCGTGAAAGCATTAGAGCAACGCTGGACGAAGTGCATCGAAGTAGAGGGGGATTATATTGAAAAGTAAAAGCAATTTAGAACGGGGAATAGCACGTTTTCATTTTTTAAGCCGCGAACTTTTCGAAACGAGCCTCGTATATTCCACTTATTTTGCATCTCCGCGACCGAATCGACCGATGCCTCTCTCCCCCGATAGATATAAGGGCGATCGGTGGAATTCGGCGTCAAAGCGCGGCGCGGGATGGGCACGTCGAAGAAATCCGCGTGTTTGTAAACCGGTTGCGCGAACGCCATTGAAATTCGAGTGAAAGTAATGAAGTCGATGAAGCGCACACCGCCGCGGATCACGATTCCGAGCACCGAGTCTAGACGTGAGGTGCTTTCGATGTTACTATAAAAGTTGATTGCCCGTTAATGAATATCTTAATACCCACTACTTACGTTCCTCGGTTAATAGTAATTTTATTGACCCTTAATTTCGTTCCTCTCGGCTTCCGCGTGCTTAACGATGCCTCGCATCGAATTGTCATTTCTACCGACAATAATCAGACTGCGCGTTTTCTGCGCGCATGCATATTTTCGCAAACGAAACTTAAACGGAGATTTGCCGCATCCTTCGAATATTACAACCGCGTGCTTCGCTTTTAACCCTTTCGGTGCTACACATATACGCACGCATATAATGTTTCTATTTTATAAACGCTACGCGAATGAATATTCGCAGAGTTTGAGATAAACACTTGTGCGGGGGAAACGCGGATAAGCTTCTTTTACGATAATATCGCCATCAATTTTACGGGGAATACAGTGCCATTAACACTGGAACTACCGACAATTAAGGTGTATTGATTTGTATCAAAGAAGTTGAAGCAGATTTCGTAAGAATTATTTCAATGCAGTGGAACTAAATCTTCATTCATCGCAGCAAATTTGCAAAAATGCATCGCAGCAAATTTATACGATCAACGCTTTATGTAAAAGTGCTACCATTAAATCAGAAGAGCTGCGGCCTGAAACATATTTCAATGATTTCAATAACGAGCCGTGAAAGATGGCAACGAATTAGTAACGAAGTCGAAGCGCAAAAATCGTGCGTGCAAACCGAACTCAACGTCGACGACCGAGATTATATAGCGTTAATGCTAACGAGGCCTGGAGCATTCCGAAATTTCATGCGCGCGTTGTTTCGTCGAATTATATGCTCGGGGGAAAAAAAAGGTTCCTTTCAGAGTCTAAATCGCGTCAATTCGCACAAAAAAAGAAGAAAAAAAAAAAATCAATACAGACGCGCAGCGCAGTAAAAGTCCTAAATAGAACCATTGGTACCGACGAAATTAGTTTTCTAACCGTAATCATCGGCGGTCGTAAAAGCTTTAAAACGAGGCAGAGTCGATTGGGATCAGGCGAATACTTTTAGGCACCGCCATATAACTCTTTATGGGGCCCGCAGGACAAGCCTGATTTTTCCAAACAAAACTAACGCGAACCGAAAGGGCATGGATAAACGCTTCCTCACTGCACGGTACCCTTTTTCTAAGATTACGAGAAAACGACAAACTAAGTGAGTACTTCCTTCGGAACCGAATGGGGGGAAAAAAAGGGAGAAACTCGAGTCGTTAGAGGGTGAAGGCTAGCGCGTCGCGGTTAACTCGATTTGATGACTTGACAAGCGTCGTGCGGGGACTAAAATTTCGATACGAAACGTGGACAAAGTGCGATTCCCTTATGGTCCAGGAGGGATCGAAGGGCGAATAGGGAAGCTGGAGGAGGGAAAACATCAGGGCGGAGCCTGAACACAGGAGGAGGAATAAAACGCGCAAACTCGATACACGCCTCTCTCTTTCTCTCCCTTTTCTCCCGCTTTACTCACCGAGCCAACCACCCCATCCGGTTTTCCTTTTTTTCACCTTTATATAGATTTTTTACCTAGTCGACCCTTCTTCCTTACTCCCGACCAGGCTTGCGCAAACTTCTCTACGCAACCTATCTCTTTCTCTCGTCGATCATGCTTTCTCCCTACGCTTGCTCTTTCCTATCTTCGTAACTTGGCCGACCACTCTGCTCGGTTTCCCATAAACGAGACGCGGCTTTTTCCGCGCGCAACGGAACGATAAACCGCACCGATGGACCCGAACCGACACATTCGGAGAAACAGCGCACGCGATTCGAATTATTTTGCGGAGGCGCGGAGGTACGTGGTGACATCCTACGGATGCTGCGCTCATTAATCTGTTTGCATTCATTGTTCTAGTACTTTGGGTCACGGTTGCAGACGTGTTATAAGAGTAGAACGATCTTTCACGGGTAGACTGCACATTCTCGTGCATTTACGGGAAAGTTAAACGAGTGAAAAGGTTCGAAATGCAGGTACTATTTATTTATGGGTAATAATTACCCTTTGGCTATAAATGCAAGGAAGGACGAGGAAGAAGCTATAAAATAATATATCTATATACAGGAATAACGAGCTCAGTTTTGCGAATTACTTAAGACGACTTAAAAAAGTAAAGTAGGTGTAGAAAATATTCGAAGTAAAGAACAAAGTATTATATTTCGAGGGTGAAACAATCGTTCGTTTAGGATGTACTTATTTCATTTCGTTAATAAAAATATAAACATGCGTAAAGGTCTACGGTCTACTTGTGGAACTTCGTTTCACGCGGTCTGAAGTATCGATACCTAAAAGTGCTATAGGAGCGACAAGCGTGAACGTATCGTCGGAACGTATCTACAATTCGTACGAGCACACATGGGTGCAGCTTTACGCTTGAATTTTTGGAATAACCTATGCGCGTTCTTTTTGCGAACGTCTCGTAGAATGTCACCGCATCTTACACAACTAGATTGCGGATTTTCATGCAGAATCATGCTTTTGTGAACAAGATCAGAGAAGTGCAACGTAATAATAGTAATCCATCGAGCGGTTAATAAATTTAGTGTAAAGAAAACATTTGTGCTATACTTGCAAAATCAATTCACTGATCGATAATTATGTACAACAGACAATACATTAAATCATACTATCTTTTAAGATATTACTAAAAATTAAGTTGAATAAATAGGTATCCGGTTAAAAATTGACAAGTATTCGATCGCTTATGGACTGGATACGGTATGCGTACTTTCCTTTGCATATTCTACGTGCTCTTTGCGCATTACGCGCATTCTCCGCAGGTGTATAACTATGTTTCGCATAGTGCGTAAAAATCCGCAGTACATTAACGTGGTATAACGGAATTCACTTACCTTGCGCGTAGACAGTGGCGTCGGGTCGCCGGGGATCGCCAAGCTCCGCAATCGATGACTATTATCTTCCAGTAATCCACAAAGTAATCCATAAAGTAATCCATAGAGTAATCCACAGAAAGGTATCCAGTGATATATATATATCCAAAGCGTGGTATCCTTTTCGGGCACACTTCACTCGCACAACCAAGAATTCACTCGCGAGACGCGTGAAACTTTTTCGAGCGATGCGGTTACGATGCTTCCCGAACGCGAGATTCTGCCGTGTGACCTCTGCCGTGTTTATCCCTCGCGTCTCGCGATACAAGTTATTCTAGCTTATCCTAACCGTCACTTTTTTGCAACTTGCCGTAATTATCGCAGTGTAGCGTTGATTACGATGATTGAGTATCGATTTTTCGCCAAAATAGCACCGATTAAGTATAAATAAGGGTATGATTAATCAGAGACGCTGCCGCGAACAGAGAAACTGCACACGTACCACGTCACCTCGCCATCTTTGTCTTTAACGTCTCGCGAAAGAAGAAAGCCAAAAAAGGAGAACTTCCCCCTCTATCCCCTCTCCACTCTTCTCTAACCGTCGCCCCTCGCAAGTCTCCTAAATAATCGCAACGTAGCGTTGAATACGACATTGATTATCGACTTTTTTTGCCAAAATAGCACCCATTGTGCAAACGCAAGGGAAATTAATGAAGATTTTCGGTCGAGGGGATTAAGATACTTCGCGAGAAGGAACTACTTTATGTATCACGTGACCCCGCCATCTTTGTCCTACGCGTCTTGCGATTTAGGAGCAACGAAAAGCGCCCCTCCCACCCCACCCGTCCCTCGCCTGTCTCAACCGACGCCTACGCCAATTTACCCAAATTATCGCCTCGCTGCGTTAATTACGGCATCGATTATCGATCGTCAGCTAACGTGGCACTCGGTACGCGTAAATAAGGGCTCGTTTAATCCCGATCGATAGAGAAATCGCGACAGAAACGACACGTTCGGTCAAGCATCCCGCAAAGCGACGCGTCCATTCCCCGGGGAACGGATTTTTCCTCTTTTTACGGATATACCGGCTGAAATATGCAAATTTAACACACTTACCCATTCGCTGGGTATTACTGCTGACGCAGGACACAAACACTGTATGCACTTCACGATTATTTTATTAGAAGAGGAAAAATTCTCGCGACCGAAACACCTTGCGACTGCACAGGGGTCCGGTAACGAGCGACTGACATATTGGCGGTAAACTTGCCAATATGTCGGACATTCGAACAATTAATCAAACCGCGACTATATATTTTTTAAAATTTGCTAAGAAATTATTCATTAGATTCGAACAGGGGGCAGTATTTTATAATTATCTGCTTGATTTATCGATTTGACGATAATCTCGCGTCTCACAGGAATTGCTAACAGGTGTTAATAAATTTTTTTATTTCGAATGCTCAATTGATTAGGATTTTGCGCGGGAGTGACGTGCATATTTGAACCTAATGTAAACCTTTGCACTCCAAATTGGTTTAACAGTTTAAAATTGCTTGCGATATTCTACTTTTTTTTGTGTATTCTTACCTTTGCCGAATCTTTCTCTAAATTATTTGTAACGCTTCTTTCGCTAACGTACAGAAAAGATATTAATAATGTCGACGAAAATAGTAGCCTAAGTCTTCTTAATCTTTTGGGCATACTTTCGTGTTTAGAGGAAGAAATTCTAATTAACATTATTAATAGACGTTGCTGTTAACATGTATAACAAGAATTCGATAAATCCCATTCTCAAAGGGTTAATAGCCGGTCGAAAATTCGTTCGAAATTATTTTGTCCCGTCTCGAAAAGGGTTACTAATGAAGCACGAAATGAATGAAACCGCTATATGTCGTCATCCATAGCGAACGTGTTAACTTGCAATTATTAGGCCCAGGTATAAAACCCTTTTCCAGACATATTTATTATCCGCAAGGAACAATTCCCCACAGAAGTAAAAGTTCAAATTTCCTACCCCATTATTCTCGGCGACGTGAATTATGTTATCTATTAATCCTCGACAAATTTGCGAGGAACAGTTTTTCGTGGAAAGGGATAGTTGAAATGAAGGTCGAATCGCGTGTCAGAGATGCTGTCAGATGACAGATCCTCAGGTATACAAGGTATTAGCAGTGTGCATTCTTAAGGACTGGTCACCGACACCCTGTTATGTTTACCGTGGTTAGTTAATACCCAGAAGGGCGTTAACAGACAATGTCCAGGTGAATAGGCAACCGTTTAAGGGTTTTTCCAAAGCGAGGTATTTCTGGGCCGTCGACCGCAGTCCCCCACAAATCGCAATACCCACTCTCGTGCTGTCCGAGTTCAATAGAACAATGGCCGGCGAAGAAAGGGTCTATGCAAAGTGTTATTAATTCCTTGATTAGGGCAGCGTATGCCTGCTGCACAGGTAGAGAAATAAGGGGTACTACGTGCACGTCGACACTTGCCGCGTCGAGTCGTTTCGACGTTTTATTGCGAGACACACGCTGTCAGCGACGATTTTTAAGCATTTCCAGCTAACGCGCTTTTATTTTAACGAGCGCAAGGGTGGTCATAAAGATACTTAACGCATTCGAGAACGGTACAGTAGTCCCCGCGTCGCGTCGTTTCAAATCCTTTAGCCGAGCGCAGGTAACGTGCTTCTATATGTCTTTTTACATTTTTTTTTAGGCGAATATCGGCAACTTGGCCCTACGTCATTTGCAAATCTATACCTGAGTATCGACAACGTAGCTCCACCATATATCTCTTTATATTTACAACGATTTATATGCATCTTGCAATGATTAGGATTTTATTGCTCGTTGTAAACCAACCAGGGAACGACCGAATTGCTGAACTTACGCACGGTTTTGGCTAATTAAATGAAATCATTCGTAACAATAAAAGCAGCGTTGGAAAATGGACTCGGAATTAAATGCAAATAAATTTTATTTAAAAAACATCCAATTACTTTTAAGCTTATGATTTTCATCTCTCTGTCTAATGTTCATTTCCCAGTTGACGTAGTCTATCTATAAAATGAACCTACAATAATATTATTAAGTTTTACTTTGCAGTCAGTCCATTAAAATTGTCTCCGAAAAGCATATTTAATGAATTTGACCAACTACAATAGCGTTAGCAATTTTTTAACAGTTTTTTCAACGCGTGTTTGTACCACTTAATCCTTTCGAATTTTAACGAACAAATGATTGCGTTAGCAATATTCTTTATATTCGTATACATTTAAATAGCAGATCGTTGCAGTATTCGGTTATAGACTTTTCAGAATTACATACGGCGTGCAGTTAAGCATCTCTCTCGACGATGTGTTAATCGTCTACGCGCACGCAGTCGGGTTGGCAATATTTATCGTTCCCCAACCCAGCACCTATTTATTTTTGCACTTTAATCTGTGCGCGCGTTACGAGCGCTCGTCAAATATTTATGAAAAAGCTTTCGAACGCGGCGCGGAGAATTTTTGCATCGTTTCATTCTATAGGTGTACTCGCGTTACTCGAGTACTGGACGCGTTTCGGACGTTAACCGCGAATTATCACGCGGCACGTTCTAAATTGCGAAGCTACGCGTATATAAGTATGCAAGGTATGTGCATCGAGACATGTGTGATGCCCGTGCAACTCGTTGCACGAGAGTTCACTATCTCTCACTCAATTTGAGCCTCATCCGCCGTAAGCGGATCGACCAGGCTGGCCTTTTAACGTCGGATAGTCTCGCCTCTCCTGGCTCTAGAGCATAGACGCCTATAACAAACATTATCCGCCATAATGCCCCCGTGTAAACATACCTACCAACGTGCATCGTCCTCATCTCCTCTCCTCTCCTCTCCTCTCTTCCCGTCGCCCCGTCTTTTTCTCACGCGTTCCATCTTCCTTCTGTCCATGGTCCGCCGACCGGATAAAAACTTGGAAGTTTATTTAGCCGTTTAGCGTCTAGTGGGAAGTTAAGTTTTTCGGATAAGCCGCCTTTTTAGCATGGTCCCCACTTCCCCTCCTTTTCTTCCGGTTTAGCACGCGCCGCTACTCGATGCTGCTTTATCCGTGCCGTCTTCCTACCTGCTGACTCTACGCGCAATCTACGCCTTCTCTAATTTATTTCTGTCGAAGCGATGCATTTTTAAACGATCGCTACATTCAACGCGAAGATAAGATAGCGGTGAAATTAATCGAGCTTCTCTACTAGTTTCGCTCGTGGCTATGGGAAAATATAGCGCAGGCGAATGTTTCTCGTTTGACGATCAGAGGATCAAATTAATTAATAAATCGCGAAAACAATCGATTGATATTCTTCTTTCATAAACCTCCGGCAAATATTTGCAACAAAATGTATACTCGTATTTAAAGAAATGCAACTTAGAGATGCAGCAGGATAATTTCCTACTTCAGCGAGCGCACTTTTGCGATCTTCTGCGAATACTCAAATATATCGATCCGACGTAACGATGGCTTTTGCGCCCAGCTGCGTGCAAACACACGCGCGAGGTAAAATTGGCGAAGATGCAGGGGGATAAAGTAGTAATCGCGAGGCGATTTGCATAAGAGAAATTGAAGCTCGTGGGTGGGTCGAAGAGGGAGATCGGCGAATTCGTATTCGCAGGTTTTTCGGGGCCTTCGCTTTGGCTTCCCTTAGTCCTGAAAAGGGCCCCCATGGGAGGCCATTCATACGAATATCCCCACCCTTAGCTGGCCCACTCTGAAATCCCCACCCCCGTTTTTGGGAAGGGACTAAGGTAGGGCCTGGAAAACTATTTAGGGATGCTACGGTGGGGGTAGTTCACAGTTTGACCGAATCCCTCATCGAGGCACGAGGTATCCGAGCTTCGCTTAAGCGGGTCGTTAGTCGCAACGTGCGTTACTCGGTCGCATCGATACGCGTATCTATCGATCAGTGTTCGAACGATTGGATCTGTTCCCCGGTGCTAGTTCGTTTCGTACCGACAGCGATAGCAACGAAGCGGCCAGGAATGTTTGTGATAGTTTGGATTCAGTGCTGTGATATTTAAGTGACGATCACGAACGCTATCCTCTGCATTACCCTTTGGATTTATTGCCAGTGAATGTCGGAATATTCTCGGCATTCCGATAGAGCTTCGAAGTTGGTGAGTGATCGCGGCGAACGCATTGTGTCTCGATACTTTAGATACCGTCTATTGTTCGTTTTATCTACCGTCGGAGGGCAAAAATTTGTGAAAGGGGGATAGTTTTCCGCGTTGAAAAATGCACGAGTTAGGGGAGGCGGAAAAGAGACGAGGGCGCGTGTCTATCCTTTGGAAAATTGCCGGTCGCAACAATAGGGGCGGCTTCTTTCGCGTTGACATCCATTGTGACGAGGTTTCCCGGCCTCCGAAAGAATGCTAATTTCTTCATTGTGTTTGGGCACGTCAACGAAAAAGCGTTACCATCCGTGTCTCACGTTCATGCACCTTGTACAATACACCGAAGCTTCCAAAAATCGCAGCGGAAACTCGCGATCGAAAAAGAGAACGTCTTAAAGCTCTCCCACAGGCCGACGCGAATCATTCACAGCGGCAGCGAATCTTTCTTGCCATTTTCTTCGACTTAATATCGATTAGTGTGTCTCCTTTTTCCCCAATTCTCCATGAATTCGCTGTTATCGTGAATATTTCGCGTCGGTCCGAGGGATTCTCAATTATTGCCAAATATCCGCCTCCGCGAGATTCTCTTCTCTGCTTTAACCCTTTAACGCTCGAATCCGCGCGCTTTGTACAACGTTCGAAGGCAAATTTGAGGGTCAAGGGGTTGATCGAAATATGGGGAATAGAACTTAATAACGACACGGTACCGTTGCTATGATTGCAGGTGGAGGAATACGAAGGTTACGGTTGTGCGCGCAACAGCAACGTGTCGGTGCCCGAAGAGCCGACGACGAAAGGGTCGGAGAGCAACGCGAAGTTATCCTCGCAATCGAGCCAGAACAATCATCGGGAGGAGAACAGCTGGTGGGCGGCGGAGGAGGGCGGAGGTCAAGAGATAAGGGAGCGTGATAAGGGCGCAGCGGTGGCGGGTGAGCTGGCTTGCCTCGCGGGTTACATGGCGGGGTACTTGAAGGCGGCGGGTGCCACTTGCGCCCCGACCGGTAGTCCTCAGTACCATCCCCACAGTCATCCGGCGATGGGGGTTGGTACTCACCCACATCCGCATTCTCACCCGCACCCTGGTGCACCTCATCCTGGCCTACCTTCACCCTTCGCCCTCGCCACTCACGGCCATCCGCATCCTCATCCGCTGGACCACGGACTTGCGGCGTTCCCTCAAGGTGAGTCTCAAAAATCTTTCTCTTTTTTATTCCCCGTTGATAACCCTTCGGGGTTGGCGCTATTTTTCGATAGAACCGACTTTATTTGTTTGTCTATTATAAACGGGAAGAACTATTCGGTGTCCAAAAGCTACCCGTAATTGTAGCTAGTCGATGGAACGCAAAATAGAACGAAGTTGACGTTTAAAGAGATCAGTAGGAGAGAAAGTATCGATAGCATTGCAATACTTGTTCACATCCTTTGTAACTCGGCTAATGCGGTTCTGTTCGCTGTATAGTGATTCATTTAAGACCGTGTAAAACCTTGAATGCAAATAGCAAATCGCTTGTTACGCGTCTACTTTCGAGAGATTGTAGTTTTAGCTGCAATTGGAGTTGCGCGAATCTTGATTGAACTTAATTTCACGCGATAAACTTTGAAATCCTTGCGAACGAAATCTGACGTAAAATTGGTCGGTACCGCGTACGGATTCCGTCCCGGATGGGTTGATCATCGAGCATTTTGCGTTTGAATCGCGACGTGTGTTGGCGCCGTTGCGTTTAAAGAGTGCGCGAACGGTGGAATATTTTAAGGGTTGCTACGGATAACGGGAATAGATACCTTGGGGCAGGTGAAAGTGTTGAGGGTCAAGCGGGAGGTGGCAGTAGCTGTTCGGTCGAAGACTTCGCTTAAACAAACCTAATTATGATGTCCCTTTTTTCGGAGGTTTATAGCTTCTTTGGTCTATAGCTAGGCGAACAAATAGGCGATCGGTACAATCGCTTTTATAGTGGCTAATTACGGTACAATAGGATAAACTTTTCGGGTACTTTATCTTTTTTCATTCTTTTACGGGCGTCGTCGCTTTTGTATTCTAAATACCTACTCAAGGGTTTATAGCTTCGTGAAACAGTGTTTTCATTGCGCTTCTATGGAATTCGTTTAATTGCGGGTGAAACGTTGACACGATTAAAGATTTGCAAACAAAGGAATAGAGATTTGTTTAGCGGGCGCAAATATTTCGTAGAATTTCGAGCTCTCGATCTCATCGTTCAATGGCTGCGACACGTTTGCCGTATTTCGCGGAATCATGCGGTACGTTATCCGGTAGTAAAAGTATTTGCTCTGTCCGCCATGCGAGCTATTATTGATTGTCATGCAAATCGATGCATCGACTGAAGCCGTACGAGGCTGAAGTAAACTCGGGGCTTCTTAACTATAGTCAACTTCTATCATTCTGTGGCAGGCTCTCGAATGCGTTTCTCCTTAACGTTGCCTCTTCGAAGCATCGGTAGAATTCTTCCGTTGCGAAAATTCCCCGCAAATTCTACGCTCTTTTTCCCTACGCTTTTCAATAAAAAAAAGGTGCACCAGACAAAATGGAAAACAGTTCTTTCGCGTGAGTTTTTCCATGCGCCGGGTACAAAGCACTTTTCTGTATGAAAGCTGATGAAAAGCGGTGTAGATGTTATCGCGTATTTTTAGAGTTTGCTTTTATATTGCAATCTTCCATCGACATGGCGATGCGATCCCGTTTGAAAAGCGTCGCGCCGCGCCGATTCAATTAAAAAATGGTTCCAAAATTTTGATTCGCGTCGCGTCGAAATTGAAGTGCTTCAAAGCAAATATTCTATGACGGTAACGCGACCCTAGCCAGAGATATTGGAAAGGGCGGCAAAATCGACGAGGAAACGAGACGGGGCAGCGTTGATAAATAGCGTATCGTGGTCGGTTCCGCGTTCATTTCTCATCGCGGCTTGATTCGGTCAGGAACACGATCGAGCCAGCCTCGCCTGCTGCTCTTCTTCTTTTTGTTTCGCGTTTGCACGCGCGTTCGCGCACCCCGAAGAATATACGCGGTCGAAAAGCGTACTCGCTGTACTCTTCTGCCTTTTTCCTCGTCTTCGTCTTTTTCGCGGTGGTTTGAAAGGGGTCCAGAGAGTCGGGAGAGATAGATAGAGAGAGGGAGAGAGAGCGGAATCGCGGCAAGAGGGTAGGAGGAAGGGGCTGGAATGCCCCAGCGAAGAAGAGTAGAGAGAACCATGAGAGTAAGCCGCTTATCAGGGTGGCAGCAGGCAGTATAGGTCCAACCAACGCAGATAGGTGGGTTTCCATGGAAACACGGATCTGTCCGTTAGGTCTCTACGTACCCGCGTCCAGCCGCCTATCCGTTGTAGGCGTATCCGCTACACGAAAAGCTGTGGAACGAGAGAGGAACGAACCGAGAGTGTCTCTCTGGCTGCGTACGCGTCCGTGCGAAAGAGGCAACCGGAAGAGACCAGGCTAGAAACAAGGCTCGCGGCTGCCAGGGAAGCGCGAACTGCTAACCCGTACCGAACACACACTCCGCTTTTATCGTTCGTTTATCAAGTAAACGTCACAGTCTAGCCGCGTTCGTTGAATCCCAGTTTGGATTATTTTGTTGGCCAGCCTGCTTGCTTGCTTTCGCTGCGAACGCTTTCGCATAGGGATCTCTGCACCAACCCGACCGGCATTTCCATCCGTCTCTTCGCGGCGGACCGAGGCTTTTTTTTTTATACACCCGGGCTACCTAATATACGAGCCACTTGTCCTCTTAGCGAGATACGAAGAATTAAAATGGAAATGAATTTTGCTAGGCGACCGTCTGCGACCTCGAGTTGCGCGGACCAGCGTCGGGGATTTTGGATCCCGGACTCCGCGTGGGAGAATGTTAAGGTCGTCATTCGGTTATCAGCGCAATGCAATCGTGGCATCGACGTTTCCGCGTCTATTTTTCGTTTATCGGATACAATTTCAATTTGGTTACGAAAGAGTAGCGTCTAATGTATGATCGTCGTTTAATCGCGCGAGGTTTCAATACAACTTAGCTACGTTCAGCTGTGTCAAATTTTATATCATTCAAAGGTACCGTTGCGCGACTATAACTATCGAACGATGGGAAACTTAATGCAGTTGACTCTAACTAGGTAGCACTTAAATGCAAAAATACAGTGCTTCGCCAACATTTGTTCTAGTCACTAGCTTAATATTGCGAACTCGTCGATGCCTGTTTCACGATGTTCACGCGTTGCGCTGATAATTGAGCCGCGACCTTTGAGGTGGCAGCGGTTGGATGGATCGCGAAATAATGTATTCGTCGCGTGCGCGCAAAAAGATAGTCGGTGTCGGGCGAGGAGCACGCGTTCGGGCAATGTTTCGTCGCGTCGCATGTCAGTATTTATTTTATTATGCAATGGGTGGTGGGGTGAGGGCTGGACGAGGAAAAAAGTGGTAGCTTCGGGCGGAACGAAGGGTGGCGAAAAGGAGGGTTGTCGAAACGTTGTCGTTAACGCGGCGAGGTTTCACCCTGGTGTTCGGGACGCTGCAAGAGCCACTGGGTACGTGGGAATCGCGTCACATGCCTCTCCCTTTTCTCATTCGACGACTACTATTTGTTGTCGCAGAGAAATTGCCCGTCCACTTAACTTCCTCCGCCTCCCGGTGGGATCGTCATGCGTAAATAGACATTCGCGCCCCTGATTTTTATTTCATATCGGTTGGCAACCGGGAAAC
Organism: Eucera pruinosa; assembly: GCA_028830335.1. NCBI lineage: Eukaryota > Metazoa > Arthropoda > Insecta > Hymenoptera > Apidae > Eucera > Eucera pruinosa. Next base: position 10,524,914 of record JAMYCR010000008.1, on the reverse strand, counting down.
AAGCATTCGCAATTCAGCATCCCGGAAAAGGACGAGTAAATTATGTTGAATGGTTACACGTTAACCCTGTGCATTTTAAAAGTTTTCCTAGTAGCATAGTCTAACGGTAATTTTACCACACTTGAGAATTTAAAGCGTTACGCATTTAAGAGGGGGAAAGAGTTGCCTTTAATTTGCTTTGCTTTGAAAGAAATGTGAACCGAGCTGGGGAAAATAAAGTAGCACGGTCAGCGAAATGCAAAGTATTAACTGGACGATGTACATCGAAACGAAATTTTGGGAGAGTATTGGTTACGGAGATATAGCGATTACGTTGTTCGGAAAGTTTGTAGCATTTTCCACGGTATCGACGTTAAATTCTTTCGCGTATCGTGAAATCGGAGGCTGGTTATTCCTTGCAAACGTTTGTTAAGTAATGAACTTTTTACTACGGATAAGTTCCATTCGTATTATGAATTTATATACTTTGCGTTGCTTTCGAATGTTCCTTAAATATCGCTTCGAACGTTCCGGATAAATTGATCGTAAAAGTTTGAAGCAAGGCAATCGTGTGATCTCTCATCCGGGAGACTGTCGATTCGATAGAATTTCAATCACTCAATTAGGCGGCAGGTTAAGGGTGACACGTGCGGGAACACGTGTGCCCATCGTCGTTACGAAGTGGCCACAAAATATCGGGCTAAACAAGCACGCGCAAAAGCATCGGGGAGAAGTCTTCGTCCGAATAGGAGCGACTCGTACCGAACGACGCGTGTCACGAGTAAATTGAGTAGGTGGACGGTATCGCGGTGGAAGAAGGGGTCCAAATACAGGTCCGCTCCTAATTGCAGGATAAACACTCGAGTCTGAGTGAAATATCACGTACAACGATATCGATACTTCGATCTCCTTTCCGTTTCTGCCTCGCGTTTCTATTTTCTCCGGCTTGTTCTCTCGATGGATCGACGGATGCAGGTCAGTTTGCCGTTCGTTTCGAACTGCTTCATTGATCGGCTTGCACGTCGGAGAATTTCTCCTTTGATACGGTTGGAGAATCGGTAGGTGGGTTACGCGACTCGGGATCAGAGGGACTATCGAAGAGGAAGCGGAGGAAAAAGGCATCGGTTGGAAGACGGTAACACGAAGCTTATCCGATTATTCGCTTGTCCCGGATGCGTGTTGGTATTTCGTTACTTACTTATGCTTCTACTCCGTTAGATTACCGGCGTAAGAACAACTATGTCCGAAGGCCACACGCGTTTCTTTCCGTTCGTCCCGTCGACGAAAAGTTCTTCTCCGCCGCAGCTGCTTCGTTCTCGTTTTCCTTTTTAGCGGCGATAGAATTTACGAAGGGTGCACCGAGCTTCCGCTCGATCAAAGTATCGCAATAATTGGGAAGGTGCGAAAGATAAACTGGCTTGGCGCGGTTATCTGCTTTATGCAGCGATTTCGCGGAGGTCAGGCTGTAAACGCAAAGTCGGCCAAATGTTTTCGTAGCTGATGGCCTTTTAGAATTCCCTCTCCCATCGACGGTGGCACGTGCTATCATCCCACGGTCCCCCGAATAATCCATTCCCTCCGCCTACGTCCTGCACCGTCTAGCGGCCTATTCGCATTTTAGCTTTTAATTAATTTTCGATTCCCTTCCCCGGCGTATTCACTTTCCCTCGATCTTCGTCGATGCTCCCGCCTCTCCTCGATGCTCGCCCGACTTCGAATTTTGCCACCGTCGCATCTTGTATTCTATGAATACCAAAGTAACCGCTCGGCTCGTGGGACGAGTTTACCGCTTCGCCAGACTTCGCCTCTCACTCCTTCGATTCCTCGATTCCTCGATGCTCGATGCTCGATGCTCGATGCTCGATGCTCGACGCTCGGATGCTAGCGCGAAACGCGTAATTTATAGTTCAATCTCCGCAACTTAACTGGTTTGATGACGAGCCGGTCGCGGACTAGCCGGTTAATTTATCGACGAATTACAAAATGACTTCGCGTTCGAGTCTCCGGTTCGTGCGCCGTAATTGATATTAATTTGCATTTTCTAATTCGATAACCATTCCGAATTAGAAGTCCCCCCCGGCGTTATCTCGGTTATTTATTATTCTATCGTGTACGCGCATGCACGATCCTACAACAAACGGCTGGATAAGTTGTACGTTAGCGTAATCGCGTTCTCTAGACGCGCCATATTTCATCATGCGCGTAGTTTTAGATCGTATCGCGGATAAGTAGGCGCCAGTCGTATAATTCATACGCTCGGCCCGCAGGAACTCCACACCGCGTCGCAGAACGGGGAGGATAATTAATTAAATTTCCACGTTTCCTATTAATTAGACCTTTTCGTTCTTCCTTCTTACGTCTCATTAAAGGAGGCGCCGCGCTACCTGGCCATTTGTTTATACGCCGAACCGGGGAAGTATTTCGGTTGCGGCACTCGCCACGGTTTTAGCAGAGGATGCTCCGAATCGGCCGGGGAGAAATGACTGTGAAATTTTGTTAGCAGTCCATTGACTTCCACGGATTCCGTTCCACTTGGAAGCTCGAAACACGAAACCCCGCGCCGAGGGAACGAAGAATCCAATAAACAGAAAACGAATTTGCTATTAGGGTCGCGTCTGATCTCGTTGTGGGCCAATGAGCCAAAAGCAACCCTTATATCAACCCCCGTTTCCGTCTCGCGCTGACGATAATAAATCGAATCATACTTCACGACGCAGCGGGTGTTTGCCGTCCCATTAGGGTTGCTTAGCCTAGCCGCCTTTCGGCAAATCGCCGCCGCGGAGCATCCGAATTTATCGCGTCCCTTCCGCCGAGAAACTTTCGCGTCCAATTTCCCTCGCAGCAGATTTAAAATCTTCACGGCGCGGTGGCGGGAAAAAAATCTGGATCGAGCCGATGCGATGCCGGATCCGTGAGCTTCGAGAGGTTCGAATCTGCTCCCGCGTAGAATTCAAGCAAACGAAGGGCTTTTCCTCGCGCCCACTCGACACCGCGTGGAAGCAGCCGGAAGACCATAATCGGAATTCCATTGTCTCGTTGCTGGATAAGGGCCTGGCTTTCACAGGGGCCGATGTATAGCCGGCAAAGGCCGTCGTTAACGGTAGCGCCAACGCCCACTCGACAATCAAGCATCCTCTCGCTGGATCCGCTCTTCTCTCTTTCCCCCCGCCGGCCTCGGTCCCTTCGCCGCGGCCTCCGGCAGCTCCGATCCTCCGCGCCGAGCCGCGGAGCGAACGGAACACGAGATACGGATCATAGATTCAATGATCGCGGGCGTGTCGTGGCCATCGTTGCGACGGTAGCCAAGCAGCATGGAATTTTACATTGTGCCCAGGCGCAATCTTCCTCGACGATCTCCGCCGGCTACCACGCCGATAGCCCACTCGACCAGTTCGTTAGCCAACGATCGCGCGTATGCATCATCGTCGGCGTCATCGTCGTCATCCTTTGCTCCGGCGCGCGTTCTTACTTGCGCATCTTTCTTAGCTCGAGGGAACCGTTTCACAGTCGGCGCACACCTCCAGAGATACCACCGATACCGCGGGGATACGTCCTCTCGCTTCTCGTCAGCCACACCTCTTTCCGGACGTTTTGCTCCGAGCGTCGGCTTTTCATCGACGAATCGCGTTCGCGCTTCTGTTTCTTCCACTCCTTTCTTTCGTCGCTGCTTTGTCCGTCGCGAGATGCACGCGAGTGTTCTTCATAGTTTTGCAATTGAAAACGACGGAGACAGATACGGGTATTCTAAATTTGCGTCGCAGAGACACGTTTAACCGATTGGAATACGCGTAAAACGAAATCCGACGTACTCTAGAAGTATTACTTAATTTGGCTGAACCGAGCATTCGTTGAACCGTTCAACGACGAGCTCCGCGTGCCGCGCGGACCATAACTCGTTCAACGCGAAATAGAACGAAACGACGTCACTTAAATGCGAGCGCACGCGAAGGGGTTAAAACGAAGGAGGAAGAATATATACGCGTGCAAACAATGTCTTCCATTGCTTTCTCTTCTCGTCGTAAACCACTGCTGCGACTTGCTCTCGCGGTAGGTGCCGCTGCTTTTAATTCCTTCGCCTTCCTTTTCTTCTTTCCACGCCTTTCTCGCGTGTTCTTCTCTTTGCCCGGTGAACCTACTCACCGGCGCGGCGCTTTCTCTTTTTGCGGTGCCGATCGCAAAGCGGGTTGCCACGATCAACTCTCCGCTGCATCCTGGAACAAACACGGGGGCAAACATGGTCGGCTTATGGAATAATTAGACCGGGAGCAACGAGATCGCTAGGCTACCTATACCTATATATATATATATATATATAAATATAGCTCGAGAGAAGGGGGGTTATAAAAGAAGCTGGCGGCATTATTTATCGCGTTATAGTTCTCCGGGACGGAGTTGAAAATACGTATCGAGTTGGGTGGATCGCGGTGCGGCCAGCGATCCTTTAGACTGGTATCTGCCATTCCTTTCTCGACTTTACGATCCAGCTTCCAACCGGGAGACACTGGCGAAGCGCAGTTTTCCAGGCTCTTCTTTTTATTGGTCGGAGCGTTGTAGGTTGGCGTGTTGGATACCATCGTTTCCAGAGGCAGCTGGGAACGAACCGCGACTTTGGTCCTCTGGATGGTCGTGTATTCCGGGGTGCACCCCTCCCCCCTCGGTCCCCATTCCTCCGTTCTGGCTTGTCCCCCGTCCTCCTCCCTCCGCCGCCCCTGTGACCCCCTCATAAGCGGATTACGCGGGTCCCGAAACGAGCCAAGCGAGGCTCGATGGCACGAGGAAGGTAGAGGAGGGTGGGTCGTAGCGGGGAACTGTTCAAAATTACGCTATCGCGACCTCGCAACGCTTACACCCCTCTGCACCACCCCCTTTTCGGTCCTCCGTTCTGCGGTACCGATGCCTTACCCTTCTCTAGTTCAACAGCCTCCACTCGTCTTCGTCCTCTTGACGCGCGTTCCGCATCTCTGCCTCCTCTCCGTCGACGCGACTGCCTTCGTGTCGCGTCGAATGCTTCGATCCCGTCCAATATATGTAATCGTTCGATTGCCGTCGCTCGCGGCTTCTACTCCTTTGCCTACGCTTCGTCTAAATCCCGTTTTCCCTTTTTCTCGTTGCAGGAATGAATCAACGCAAACAGCGCCGGGAGAGAACAACCTTCACGAGAGCTCAGCTGGACGTGCTGGAGGGACTTTTCACGAAAACGAGGTACCCGGACATCTTTATGCGAGAAGAGGTCGCCATGAAGATCAACCTGCCCGAATCGCGTGTTCAGGTAAATTGATTCTTCCCCGACAAATGTCTCGCGCGATTTGCTCGACGTATTAAACGAGAGAAGCTGCGGCTGGGAACGCGGAGAGAGTTGGCTCCGGGCTGAAAATCAATTTCGGCCAGTGGAGGAAGTAGCTTTATACGCGGCGCGGGGGTTACGGTACACAGCGAGTGACGAAAAACGAGAACGATCTCGGCGGACGACGGAGTAACGAGCAGGATAGAAAGAGGGAAGGCGAGTGCTTCGTGCTTCGGCAAGCATGGACGAGATTTAAGGTATTTACACAACGCGGTGTCGCGCCCTACGTCCCTCCGCCTTTCGCCATTGTCCCGGCCGTGGCTGTACATTGATAGATGTGCCGACGAGCTCGTTGACGCTTTTATTGCGGTGCTCGTAACATCTTTATTTCGTGGCGGGGTGTCTCCGCGTCCCAAAGTCACGATCGTGACGGGAATTTCGAGCTCGCGAATCCCCCTCGCGATCCATTCCTCTCCCCCACGGCTGGAATATAGCCACGCTCCATTAGTGGGATCGGATTTTTCCCGCTGCGAGAGGGCATCTAATTATCGAGCTTCGACCTTTGACTCCGGCGATGCCGGCGCGCGAGTAGAGACGAGCCACGGGGTACGGGTCGCGAAACTGGTTGCCGCGATACACGCGAGGTAGCGGGTACTCGCCGGTAGCACCGCCATCGCGAGATGTAGGACAAAGCGAGGAAATTCCGCCCAGCGGAGTTTCCAGGCGAAGTTAAGCCCCTGGTGAATGGAGGCGCAACTGCAAAAGGGTGTAACACACGTACTCGTCACGGGAGCACACGTGTGCGCGATGTACATTGTAGAGGCGTACCCACGTGAACGAATAATATCCAAGGGGGACGGGAGAGGTGGCGAGAAGAGGAGCGGCGAGGGGAAGGGACCAGGGGGTGGTGTGCTCGCGCGCGTGTTAAGTGTGTGTGTGTGTGTGTGCGTGGATCTAAAAGTTTCCGAGGGAGAAGGAGAGGAGAGAGAGAGAGCGCGGAGCGACACGAGGCGGAGAGGTGTGTATAGGTAGAGGAACACAGAAGCACGATGTATGGAGCACAACATATAGTTGATTTGTTCCTGGATTATAGCCCTTCGTTCTATCTCGCTCGCGAGTTTCTATACGCGCGGTTCTATACGCGCGGAGAGAACGACACAGCTGCGCGCGATGTTTGCTACGTTTGAATGCGCCAGGTCGTTCGTCCATCATTTACGATCGAGGAGCGCGCGTCAAAAACGTTATTTCCTCGGTGAAAAAGAGAAAAGCCTACCGGCTCGAGGAGAGCAGTAGCATCCGACAGGGAAAGCGATCAACTACTCTTCGCGAACAGGTTTACTTTACGAATTTATTCATATTAAATTCCACTCGACGCTAATCTCCGCTATCGTAAAAAATATCTATATCCGGATCTTGCAGCGAAACGCGTATCATAAATTAAAAATTATCGTAAACGTCATCGTCGGCTGGATGCGCGTTCATCGCTGTTCCTCTATCCGCAAACCGTTTGACGCTATCTTTTTGTCTTCTAATAGGCGAACGCGCTTTGTTCCGCGTCTCTGACGCCGCGCCGCTCCGCTCCGTCGCGCCCCACGAGATCTCCGATTAGTAGCGCAAATAAGAAGATATATTTGTCATAGAGAAACGTCAACGCAGCTGCCCGCGGCCCGTGGCCAAATGGGTTGCTTTTCCGCGCTCCATGCTAACCAGATGGCGATGCAATTTACACCTCGCCGTCGATACACAGAGTAAAACTGGCTGCGGTCTGGCCCGAGGGCTTCCGGATGCCACCACGGCCCGTTCCGTTGGTTTTTGGGGTAGCTGCGAACTCCCGGGTTGCGTGTTGTTCCTGAGGGGGGGTGTCGTTGCGCAAACATAGAACGATAATGGGCGTTTTCTCTCTCTCTCTGCCTCTCTTCTTGCTACGCGTTCGCAGACGCGCTCCTCCCTCTTCGGGATCATTTCTCTTGCGGTTGATACGCAATATCCGCGTTTCACCCGCTTCGGATCTTCGCACCCCATCTCGAAGGGACGTGTTTGCGGAGCGAGGATTCGCTCGTTGCCTTCCCGTAGATAGAGCAGCGAAAACGAAGCTGCTATCGTCGACATCTTTTCCACGCTTCGTCATCGTTTCCCCGATCTTTTTTACGCGTGGTTAATTTTAACTTTTCAACCGGGCGAGCTCCGAACGAGGTCGCAGCCCCGTCCTTCTTCCTTCGTTCTCAACTCGACCAACTAACACGGAATTCATGGCGACTGGAAAATCCCGTGTCCGCTTCAGCGATTCGCGCTCTTCGCAACAACTGTTACAATGCCGTCGATAATAACAACAATAACGGCGGGTCCCGCTTCTAAAGGCACAGGCATAGATTCATAGGATCGCACCCCTGGCCACATTGTGTACCAGGATTACAGGGGGTGCGCGAGGGGGAGTGAAAGGGGGCCTGTGCGCGCGAGCTTGCGGCCTATCGAGGGATACTTTTTGTCCTTCTTCCCCTTTCAACGCCAAGGATCTTCGCTTCTCTAAGCCCCACGAGATTTTTCCATTTTGCTTGCGTCAACGTAGCCGAATTTATGCACTCCCTACGCTGGAAGACCTTCCAGTTTGCGATCTTTAATGTTTAAAAGTCACCGAACACAAGTTTATCTCCGGTGCGATGAGAAACCGTTCATGTAGCATCGTATATTGTTAGTAATCCACTTTTTCTGTTAAATTCAATCTTCAGTTTAAAGAGAATCCCTTCTTAAGTATAATTGCTTGGGAGACTTTCCAGACCAGCTACGTACTCCGTTCGGAAGAATTTATACTTTTCTGCTGAACTCATCGATCTGTCTAATAATAGTGGACTACTCATCGATGCCTCGCATATTTCGCGACTCTAAAAGTCGTAACGTGAACTCGTTACTCGCGAGTCCTCGTCGCGTAGGGAGTACTTTAGTTGCGGCTGCATTCCTCGCGAATTACTCGACCTCCCTCGACGCGAAACGAAACAATTTTGGTTCGTATGATCGGTTTTAATTCGCGCAACCGTGTCTACGAACACCGACGCAACGAGAATCCCAAGGGATACACGGATATGCGCGTGTAGATGGAAACTTGCACGCATACGCGCACAAAAGCCCCCGAAATACTACCCCTCTTTCGGTTCGTTGTTATTGTTGCGATTTAATGAAATGTTACGGCCGTCCGCCCGCGATTACTTTCCCATTGCACCGATTAACTCCCCATTGGTACGCTTCCATCCCTCGTGACGGGACACCTTTTCTTCTCGATGATCCCCCGGGCTATGCAATGGTTTCTACGAAACCTTCCGAGATTCCCTACGGAAGACCCCGCCGCTCTTTCGCTTCGCTGCCGCGAATCGCCTAGGGATATTCGTTTGATAATTATAATCTACGCCGCCTTAATACGTCGCCAGTCTATAAACCGATACCAGTCCATAAACTTCGATCTCGTATCGAGTAGCATTAAAAATATATCAAGACGCAGCCGATGGTTGCTCGATACCTACGCGATATCCGTTTTATAGCTCGAGGGAAGTACTGATATTTATTTGATACCTGCAACAAGGTATCGACATTCTGTAGTTCCTTTTCTTCCCCATTAAATTTGATTAAACTTTCTCTTGTTGTGCACCTTTATGTATCTACTTTTTGCACCAGTTTAACGCGCAATTCCGAAAGCCCGTATGTTGGCGCTTTCGAAATAGTGTTAGACACGTTTCAATCTTTCGGTAAGATACTAAACGAGTATCGACAATTTTATAAAGTATCAAACGAGTATTAGATACCTTCGCGAAATATTAAATAGGCATCGATTCCGCGTGGTGTCGATTAGGTATCGTTTCAAGAAATATGGTACCTATTAAAAGTCGATACCGAGCACTTGAAATATCGACGCCTTTAAATTCGCTATTCCTATCGAATATTTTAGTATCGAATCGCTGGAATATCACCAATGGTATCGGTGTCGCGGTTCGATCGCTAGCCATCGCGTCTAACCGAACGTCTACTCGTTGCTTGTTGCAGGTGTGGTTCAAGAATCGTCGCGCGAAATGCAGGCAACAACTGCAACAGCAGCAACAACAGCAGCAACAGCAGCAGCAGACATCTCCCTCGAAAGGATCCCCGCGATCGAACCAAACCCAGAGCACCAGCAACGCGGGAAACAAAATGTCGACGAGCTCGTCCGCGACGCCTAGCAGGCGTTCCTCTCCCGTGTCACCGCCGCGGGGCAAAGAAGCCCCAGGTCCGAATTCTCCTCTGCTCTCGACGACGTCCACGTATCCCCGGCTTGGCGTAACGCCGACCGGCGGAAGCGGCGCGAACAGCGCCCTGACCACTCCGTCTCCGCCGTTGACCCCCGGTTCCAGCCAGCTACCGCCGTCGTCTTATCCGCCTCCCATGAACCAGATTCATCACGGCGAGTATGGTTTCACTTGGAGTTCAGCGTCGCCCGGCTCGGTGAACCCGAGCCAATGTTACGCCGGGCAGACTTACAACGCCTACCAGAATCCGTACACCAGCGGCGATTATTATCAGACCCAGATCTCGCATATGCACCACAGCCCCCAAGGAAATTATCATCATCCCCAGTATCATCACAACATGACGCTCACGTCCTCGATGTCGCACTTGACCAGCCATCATCTGAATCCGACCGGCACCAACGACATGGCCGCGTCGCCCTCCGACTCCGACGGATACATACTACCCGACCAGAAGTATCAGACCATGGTATAGCGGTCCAGCAGGTCCTCCGGGATATTCCATCGTGGTGGCCAGGAGGCTGCAGCCGCGGCGGGATCATCCGTCGCTTACAATTGGCGCCTCAACTCCGCGCCTAATTGCCCCGAGATCAACGGCAACATCGACTCCGATGACAATTGATAAACGCACCGGTGGACGCCAGTTCGAGTTCCGCTGTTTGACATTCAGGTTCGAAGGTTGAAACCATCGTTCTCGTGTGTGTGGTTCGCGCCGCGAGCTCCGAACCGTGCGAACGCGAGCTTTTCGAGAAGCTTCCCGATGGGTTTGAAACGATGGAACGCGGGAAATTGTGCAGCAGCCGTTGCATTCGCGTGGCGGCCGTTCGCGCGGAAAAACGATCACCGGGAAAGCCTCTCGTGCGGAGCGAAATAATCGACGGCAATCGGTTATTCGCTGGAAACGTCTGGAAGACCTTATCGCGTCGATTAAATACGGTCCACGTGCCGTAGGTGAAGCGTTCGCGACTTAAACTTCGATCGAATAAGCGCGAATGTCGATGAACTCCGGATGGATCAGGTTTCGCATCGTCGTTCGCGCGGTATTCACCGAAGGATTAAAATCGAGTGCAGCTTCGCGATTAACACGCGATATTCCGGGAACACGAGGTGGTAGGTAAATAATGGCGAGCGTTTAGAAGACGCGCGACAGTCGGGCGTGCCTCGGCATCATTTACTCCACGCTCCTCGTTACTCTAATCGCGATCGCTGTCAGGACGAAGCACGGAGAGGCGCGTTAAATGCGCCGTTCGATCTACGATCGTCGAAAGGCACGCGAATACGAAAAGAATTCCTAGCAAGAGAATCCTCGCTCGCTCGCTCGCAAGTGGAATATACTTTGCTCGTCGCAGTTTCGACGTACGTTCTAATATTCGCCACTTTTATCGAATCAGTCGAACAACCAACGAACATAGGTATTCATTTCTTCCTGTTCGAACGTGTGTGTGTGTGTTTTTTCTTTTTTTTTTTTTTTTAGAATTGACGCGCTAAGAGTTTCTTTTCGTATCCGCGTCTCCGGCGATGCCCGAGTAACACGTTTTACTCGACGATATTTCGATTAACGCGAACCATTTTCATTTGCAATTACTTCGCTACCTCTAAGGGATCGTACTTCTTAGCATTCGTAGGCATTTGCAAGACTGGATCGGGTAGGGAACTGTTGATCCGTTACGAAATTGCTCTGCTCGGGAGGCAAAGAGAAGAGCAACGGCGACGCGTCGCGATCTATCGTAAGACGATTATCGACACCGCTGACTTCCTGTCCTAATATCGCTTTAATTAAATCCGGAGACAATCGAGAACAACAAAACGAATGGTAATCGTGTTCGACGGGAGATCGGAGCGTCGCCGTTGATTAACGGTAACGAGTCGCGACTCGTCGGCGGAAGCGTACGGTTCCTTTCCTTTTTCATTTTTCATTCTCCGCGACGACCGGGAATACGCGCGCTCGCGTTTTATGTTCTTCGACGGTCGGCATTTTATTTTCCGCCGCGAAGAGACTCGTCGGTAACGAGTACGGAGCACGCGGCAATAGAGAAACGAAACGCACGCGTGCGTCGCTGCTCTCGAACAAAACACTCGTACATCGTTTCTTTTTTTCTTTTCTTTTTTTTTTCTGCGCGCCCGTCCGCAGAGTCCGCGAGCGATTATCGTTTGATCGCGCGCACTGGGACGTTGTTTTGCAAGTTTCTTTTGAACGCGGATCGACGAGTACTCATCACTGCCGTCATTATTCTTAGTATTATCTCGTTATGATCTTTATTAATTACGATTAAACGTTGTATTGATAATCATTCATATCAAGCACGGCCAGTAGCCGGAAGTTTGTGTAAATACGAGAACGAAGAGTGTGCGTATCGCTTATGCGTGGGAGTTTCTCGTGCAAAGAAAAACCCGAGAGAGAGAGTGTGAGAGAGAGAGAGAGAGAGAGATTGCGTGGACGCGTTATCGCTGATTCGTTCTTCAGGGCTCCTCGACTATTCTTTCGATTTAAGGGGAGGGCCAAGCTTTTTTCGCGTTACGTTCGACGCAATCCGCGGGCAAGATCAAGTAAAGGTTAAAATAAAAAAAGAAAGAGTAAAATACGGGCGTCACTTTGAGTTAGGGTGGGGGGGCAGAGAAAGAAGATACGAGAAACAGTTTCATTATCATAACGATTTCGGAGAGCAGAGAAAACGGAGCGGATGAAACGCAATGTAAAAGACGCATACTTAATCGTGAGTGTATATTTCGTGTATACAACCCTAATGTATATTATCGTGGATTTAGAGAATAAATGCAATTTAAAAAGGTAAAAAAAAAAAAGAAAATAAATATAAGATAAAGTAAAGAAGATATCAGTAACGTTAACGATAGCAGATGATAATTGTAAACCGTAATGATTATTGTGCGCACATAGACACGTAAGCTACTTTGTAATAATACGACGCAAAAAATGTACATAATTATCTAACTTGTAAGATACATGATTGTTCTATCATGTGTGAAGAAAATCTTCCTACGTCGAAATAAAACATCGCATATTATTAATAAAGTATTTGTCGATTCATTTAAACCGTCGCACGCGAAAAGGATAACGGAGGTATGTACACAGTACTCGTATAGGCGGGCTGCGGCAGCGGCGCGAAACGATTAATCCCTGGTCCGATTGTAATTAACGTAACGTTTGCGCGAAACCGGACAGCTGGAAACGGGATGGCCCCGTCTTACTTCGTTTCAACACAACCGGCGGCTTATAGATCGCGAGTCAGCCTCCTATTAATCACATTGATGTTCGCAAGTTCGCCCGGCCGCGGGCTGTAATTTTGCTAATGCACTTGAAATTAATTAACATTAAACCGGCCCCGCGTCCTATTATTCGAGCCAGCTCGTATATCGATCGCAAACCATTAAAAGCCATATTAATTACAGACTCGTGGTCACCGTAATCGCGAGCGCAATTTGCGTATACGCGTCGCATGTTCTTCGACGTGTTATCCTGTTTTCCGCGAAATTAAAAAACATTTGCCCGGCCGAATAAAGTAATCACGTTATTTGCCCGCGTGCAAAATAACGCTTCATATTTACGCTCTCCGTTTAATATTTATATCGCGGGCGCGAACTTTTAGCGATTTCCCAACATCCACGCGAGGGAATGTCGATCGAAATGTACGCGTAGCGAGTCTCAAATATCGAAGGTATCTTATTCATTTATTTGCCCGGTCGTTTGCTTATCTCACGGGTGAATCTTCATTGGTAGCGATAAACTTAAGACTCCCGATACAAAGTACGTGTATCTTATACAGTTTCACGAAAGGTAGACAAATTTTCATACCAAACTCCTGCACTTGTTACAGCGATAACAATAATAAGGATAATGGGATACCTTTTGGTATAGGATTACAGAGGAGTGAACATAGTAGCATAAGATTGCAACGACTGCTTAAAATTATTTAAGGAACGAAAGAGAGTTGAGGAATCGTAATATTTATTCGTATTAATAAAACTTCTATGCTTATATAGAAGACGTCACCTGTATTATTTTCTAAAAAGTTAACGCCTTCCAAATCGTATGTTGTATCAGTCTGTCGATAAGGAATAATTTCTTCCAGTTACTTAAGGGTGGCATTAAAAAATACGAAGCTGCGGAAAACCCTGCGATCTAGTTCGCGATATGGAACAAACATATATCAACGCGGCAGCTAATCATTTTAATTCAATTCCATTCGTTACCGTACTTCTTTCTCGAACTTAATCCTTTCGTTCGGTTGTCGCGTTACCCCTACCGGCTTCATTTATCTTAAAGTTGATCTTTCGTAGCAGGAGCCGCTGTTCGTATAGAATGGTTAATTAGTTGGCCGGTGGAAGGCCTGTCGATCGACGGCGGAGCTTTATCGTGGGGATCGTTTATTATCGTAAACGTCCGTATTCTCTTTGATACGATCGAGCAAAGTCGTGTGGATGCAGACGGGGGAGATGCACAGAGTTGCGCGACGGTCCATTAAAGGATCACAGGTGCACAAGGATGCGTATGCGTGCGGTACGGCGGCGCGTAAGAGCACGTTACGTTAGGTCGTTAATAGAGAGAAGGGAAGAGAGGAGAGGAGAGAAGGGTGACGAGAGAGAGAGAGAGAGAGAGAGAGAGAGAGAGGGAGAGCGGTGCGTACGTAAATGGCCTAAACTCGAGGGACAAAGAACCCCGAGGAACGGAAGGCAACGGGGAAGGCAGCCTGTGCCTGGCTAATTGGACAGATCGGCTACCTGTCTACCTTTTGACGGCGTAATCCGGCATCCTTTCTAACTCATCAAATTAACGGGCTATAACAAATCGGCCGGCGTACCTAAGTACTCCCCGAGTCCTTTGATGACCCTTTCGCATAATCGCGGAGCAAATCCTTCGCGACTTTCCCTTTAAAAGAGGATCCCCGACTCATAGGGAATGTACACGGCGAACGTACCTGTATATACTCGATTCAAATCCACCGTGAGTTCGTTGAGCCTCTTACGGGCGTTTGGATCGTACCACTGTGAACCTTAACCGCGAATAATGCGGCGATAAAATGCTCCCTTAATTTAGCCGATTTATCGGACTTACGCGGCAGTGATCGCGCGCGCTACACAAGAACGAAGGAGGCGAAGTCGTTCCCGCGAAGAACGGGAGGCAACGCTGCGCTTTTAAAACAGAAACGAGCGCTAATAAAGTTCGGATAAGTAAATACGCGATAGCTTTCGACCCAATCCGATACCTGTATAAAATTCGAACGCCGGCAATCAGATTACGGCTGGCGCGTAAACCGCGCGTTAAAAGATAAATTATCTACCCATTCGCGGACGCGGACGCGTTCGTTTTTCCACCTTTAATTGAGTCGTTCGATTTTCAGTGCGGAGAATGGAACGAAGGTGGGCTCGCTGCGAATAAGCAGCGGCGAGAAACATTCCAGCCGTTTCTTCGCGAACGGGTTAGCGCCGCGTCTTTTGCGGCCAGATATCCTGGCGACATTTTAGACGGGTTTGCGAGTGTCGACCGTTCACTTTCAGCGTGGCGAAGACAATGGCCTTGAACTTGGCCGAGTGCTGCGGCGAAGAGTTAAAATCGGCTTGCGTTTAGCCGGATCCCATTATAACAACTCGGAGCCGGCCGTAAGCTTCATGGCTTGGTTCCGCTCACTGTGTCACCGGGCTAAGCCCCGACTTACCTACCTATCCTTGCAAACCGCTCTCTTACCCCTTTTCCTGCAGCCTCCCTGTCTATGCCCGTTTAATACTCGCATTATGCCTTATTGCCACACCTACCGAAACTTACTCCGACATCGCGACGTTCCACCATATCCCTTTCCTTCCTTCCTTCCTTCCTTCCTTTCTTCCTTCCCACCTACCGGCCACCGCGCGTTCCGACACTTTTCTTCCTCCTTCCTGTTAACTCGAAACTCCACCGGTTGCTTGCAACTCTCGCCTTCTAGCTTCCAGCAGATTTACGCGCAACGATTATCGACCGTCGCATTGTTTTAAACCTGCAGATTTACGGCCGTCCCTTGTCGCCTTCCATCGATCCGTTTCCCGTGCTTTCAACCTCGTTGCGCTCAACCGTTTCGATCGGTGGGTCTTCTTGCGAACGATGCGCAAGGTTCGCGAATAGTCACCTGCTTCCAGACGACGAGCGACGCGGAAATTGATTCGCGATATCTTAGGAAGCTCCGCCATTTGGATCTTCTTGCAAACGATGCACCGTGCGCGGCTGAGAAGATTGCATCTGGATGCAGAGGCAAGAGGAACGCATGCTCCTGTATTTATTCGTCCACATCTATTCCTTTTGCGTTTCTCATCGCCCGAGCTAATAGTAATCATCGCCTGTGACTCGTCTTTATACGGGCGTCGGAGAGAACGAGATCGCGGCCAACTAACCCCGCATCCCGATCGCCGGCAACCGTACGGTTTCCGTTTTTGAAGACGTTCCTGAGTTATCGGTGCTCGTTTCGAGTTGACGAGCAACGCGGAAGCGGAGAAAAAGATTAACTTAATCGGACCCGTGCTTCAGGATTTCGCGCGTGGATCGAACGGGGTCACAGGTGAAAATGCGGTGGCGCGTAGCATCGGCATGTGCGCCGGTCGGCTATTAACGCGCGGAGCATTTTTCACCTGCGCTGCTGCTCTCGTCGCGCGAGTTTGACGCGCGAGTAAATCGCGCATTATGTACGGGACGCGCGTGAAAAGTTGCGCGCTAAATGTCTCTCGGCAGCTCACTCCATTTACAGCTGCCTTGCCGTATTTCAGCGGACGGTGAACAACATCCACGGCCCCCGGTGACGGCTAACCGTATAAATAATGCATCGACGAGAATCGGTTTAATAATTTCGCGCGAATTTATTCATTAATTCGAGGACTCGACGATGCGACAAATGTTCCATGGCTTCGAAATTCCCCCTTCCCCCGGACGCATTTTCCGTGGAAAACAGCGCCGATTCGCGCGGCCTTCCACGGACGAAACCGCTGGCTTTGTGCTTCTTGTTCCACCGGCCGATTACGTATTTCCATCGATGGAAAATTAATTTATGCGCGCTGAAACGGGAAGTGGGAGGATCGCCTGCACCGACGAAGAGGATAAGAGCCGGCGGATGAAATTTTCACGCAATCCCGAAGATCGCCGGGAGTCCAGAAGGGAATTTCTTCTCGATTGGCAATATTTCTAACGAGGGAAAGAAGCAGCGAGCGGGGCGAGAGGAGCAGACGGCGGAGAAGAATAGGAGCAGGAGGAGTGGACGGGAAGGAGGGGAGCGGCGGGATCAAAGAGGCCAGCTCGCGCTCTCGTAACTAGATTTCCCGTTCCCACTTTGAGGATTGCTTAATGCTCTATAAGCGGCCGTTTTAAACTCGATGAAATCGAATCAGCGACGAATCGGGATCGCGTCGCGCTGCAAATTCAATTGGAGGACTCTCCGTGCTAGTTGGTGCGCATCGCAACGTCCGCCGACTCCGCTTTCTCGCTTTGATCTTTCTCTCCGCGCGTCCTTCCAATTGAAATTCGCCTGCGTCACAGCGTAATCGATGCAGCTGCTTTTTTAATTAACGCCGTTTGCTGACGCCAGTCGTCGCGCTCTCGTCTCGTCTCGTCTCGTAGCGTGTACGGCCGACGGTCGCCGTTTCCGTTCGCATCTGTCGCGATTCGTGCGCTCGGATACCACGTTTAGACTTTCACCTCGAAGCGGCGGCCCGTTGGAAGTGCTGCAGGTCTTCCGCTACGATTCCCTCGAATGCAGCCTCCGGATTTTTGACCTCCGCCGATCGGGGTTTGACGGTCGATCGATCCCAAGGAGGAGGAAGTCGAATCGGCCGATCGCGCACAAAGTCGAGCAGGTTTTTTTCTTCTTTTTAGCGGATCTCGCGGCTGGGTCGACCCAATTACGCTCTCGCCGGCCAGGCAGAGGGATCAGAAGCTCCGGCAGGAAGTCAAGGGGCGCGAACGCATTGTTAAGCTCCCTCTGTCCAAACATTCGGCTTGCTGCCGAGTAACCAACACACCTATTTCCCCATCTCCCCGTCCCCCTTTCGCGTCGGCTCCCCGTTACTCTCGCGTTACGCCGCCGATCGTGCCACCCTCGGTCTTTCCGTAGCTCGCGCGAGAACCGTCCGCAGGTAATCCTAAAAAATGGACCGTCGGTTTCCGCCGCCACTGGGTCGAGCGCGCGCGTCCAGATTCCTTCGTACGCTCCATCCGCGCACCAGCGGATATATATTTCACGAGATCCTGCCGATCTCCTCGCGAGCGCTGCGCAACGCGAGGAAGCGAAGGCTCGTGTGCGCAATTTGCGCGAGATGAACGTCCGCCAGCGTTCCGCCGGAATGATATACGAGCTGCTAATTAATCGCGCCTCGTAAATCACGTTACCGATCACCGCCCGCTTCTCCTCGTTTAATTTGTCAACGCGACCCGTTCCTGCCTGTTCGCTCCTCTTTCCACTCGCGAGCGGAAGCTATCTCTGCCATAGAAATTACGCTCCTCTCCTCGTTCGATATTTTCGCCCAGTTTTTAGGACAGCAGAGCGGAGGAAAGCGGCGCGGGGCGGCAGGAGTATCTGGAAAAGGTACTTCACCCTCGGGCGACCAAACCTTTCCCATTTTAAAGAACTCGGGCCAGTCCTCGGCAGCGTAAAAAGGACCGTGTACTACGTATAACTTGGTCGCGCAGAGAACGCGAGAGTACAGAGAGAAGAGACGGCGAAAAAAGGAAAGAAAAGAGGGAAGGGAATGGAGGGCGGGGGCGGAGATAGAAAGAGGGAAAGAGAGAGATGGAAAAGAGGGAAAGATCAAAGATGGAGGAAGAGAGAGAAAAGAGGATGGAGGAAGACAGAAGCGAACTCCTCTCGGCAAAGGATCTTCCGTGCAGGAGAAGAGAGAGCCGGGAGAGGGTCCTATAAATAATTAGCGAGGAGTCGCTCTCCGCTCGGCGGGCGTAAGCCGCTTACAACCCCCGTTCACCCTGCTCCTCGCCGCGCGCTCTTCGTTCCCCTAGCCCCTTGCCCTCGCAGCATCTACCTTCCCTCGGTTCTTCGCCACCCGATTGCTGCCCCTCGCGACCGCCACCGCCACCCTCCTCCTCTTCCGCCGCCTCCTCCTGCTCCATCTCCTTCTGCTTCTGCTTCTGCTTCTGCTTTTGCCGCTGCTGCTACGCAAGCTAGGTACCGCGTTGCTCTCCGCAAGCGAGCAGATTCCGGGCAACATTCGTTCGCCCTTCGTGAAGGGCTGCGAGTCTCGAGACGCGGCGGAGAGGCAAAGCTCCACTCGTCTCAAAGACGAGCTGCTCCGTTAAACTAGATCCGCGAACGTATCCGTGTTTGAAATCTTCCAGCTTCGGCTGGCGGTGATGGTACGCGTATCAGGGGTTGCGTAGTAGCTTTCTCGTTTCGCTCCGATCGACTGGTTGATGGATACTAATGAGCGGCACGCGCTCCTATTGGCATCGCTTCTACGCGAATGGATGATTAGGCGCGGGGGAACCCGATTCAATTCAACCGAGTGTGCTTCGAAACGGGTTAAAGGCCGCGCGGTACTGCGCGATGCGGCTTGTTTCTTGGGAGTTTATCCGATCGCTCGGTTTCTCGTTCTACTGAACGCGATACGTCGGTGCGTAAAGCGATTCTCTCGGTGCAGCGCGAAACATGCGCAAGTTAAACGAATTTTCCGTCCCATCTTTATTGTCAATTTGCGCGTCTCCGTTTTTCCAATTCGCTAGGAATTCGCTGCCGCAGCGAACGTTTCGCGTTGGTCCGAGAGATCCTCAAACGCGCATCCAGCGACGGAAGGCAAAGCTTCCGCGTCTAAGCTTTCACGACCGATCGAGTCGGCCGTTCTTCCAAAACTTCGCCGGGAATTTCGCCTAATTACCCGAACTACCCGAGCACGATCGTGCAAAACCTTTTAGCGCGAAGTTAAAAGTCGCGGAATCCACTCTGCCGCGCAAACGAGATCACCGTCCACGGAACCCTAGCCAAATAACTCGTTCCTCGCGATCATTAGCCGACGCCGCGTATCGTTCTCCGTTCTCGTCGATCTCTGGCCAAATTTCGCAAAACGCGCGCGATTTTCCAGCCGCGTTACTCGCCGGATCGCGTCGAGAGCGCGATGATTTCCATTGAAATTTAAGCAGCCGCGCACCCCGCGGAGAGAACGGGGTGGTCGGTCGTGTGCGCGATTCGCCGTAAAGGGCGACGCGAGGGACGGGTTGGTCGGTCGGTGGTACAACGGATCGGCTTAACATCCGAGGCGCCGATGTTGACTAACTGGGCTAACAACGTCGCGGCGTTTGCCACCGGAACGTTTGCCAGTCGGCACGTGGCGAGCCTCTCCGTGGCTGCCTAGTCGATTAGCCGAGCTTACGTTTATTCCCGCCTCGTTTGTTGCTCCTTTCGGCGCTCATCGTCCCTTCTATTTGCTTTAAATTAACCTCCCCCTCGAGATCCCTGTTCTCCTTTCGCTCCGTCGCTTTCCTTCGGCCCGGCAACTTTTTTCCCGAAACCATCCACGTATCTCGCTCCCGACCGTCGTCCGAGTGCACGAATTCCGCGTGCTAACGGAGGCACCGGTCTGCGGGATGATGCGAACAGGGTCGCGACGCGTGCATACGAGAGCACGCCCTCGGCTTACGTGCATGCAGAACCTTACGCACAAAGTGAATCTCGGATTACCGGTCTCTGGGGCTCGTGGAAACCCTACACCATCGGTCGGTGGTAAAAACAGAGAACTAGCCACGTCCGGGGTGAGCAGCTAGAAATGGGATGGCGAAGCGAGAGGGAGGAAGATCGCGGGCTTGATGGAAGTCTGCCATCCGCGATTCTTGTTTCGACCGACGCGCGTCTCATCGTTGCACGCTATTAATGGGCCCGTAATAGCCTATTTGTGATCGCTAATAGCCGGAGCCCGCTGCTCTCTCTCTCTCTATATATATATATATACACCCTCCGTCTGGTCGTTTTCCCTACGCCGCGATAAACTCCCTCGGGAAATCTGCACCGCTACCCTGCAAAATGGATCGCTCCTCTTCGCTATTCGATCACCAAGCGCGATTTTTTTCTGACCCTTTGCGCCGTCCTTCCGAAGGCTTCTCTTTAACAATCGATGACGAGTGCCGGCCTAGCTTTTACGCGCTTACCGTGCCGTCTTATCGTTAGGGCCGTTCAATTAGCAGGCTGCGGATTTTTCCGCAGACTCGCGTTTGGGGTGGAAATCTATTAGGTTGCAACTGACATACGTGTGGCGTGCAAAAGTATCCGTCGTATTCGATAGCGACTAAAATCAGACGCTGTATTGCCTTAATATGCCTCAACATCAATTGTTCTCGTCAAACTAAACATCTTTCTTGTATAAACTCGCGTTTAAAGTATACAACAAATAAGAGTAGTGGCCTAATACTTTTACACGTCACTGTGTATTTGTTCCATTTTCCTAGAACGTTTACAAGGGTCTAAGAATTCCACGCGAGAAGCAGATGGAATTATTCAGTCGCTGAAAAGATAACGGAAGGTGATCCATCAAAGTGACACGGACCTAATTGATCGAACTCGTCGTTTGATTTGCGAGTAAAGTAGATTTCAGAAGCATTAGGTAGCGTCGAAGCGCGAGCCGGTTACGCTGTGCGTCATCTAGTCTCTCATTAGGCGAAACAGTAAACATTGCGTAACCGAGGCACGTTCGCGACTTTCAACGATCTTTCTTCTTGCTTCGGCAACCGTAGAGCGCGAATGTGTTCGCTCGCGAAATATATCGTTACGGTGTGCAACGAATCAAAGGTGTGCCTTTGTTGTTCAACCCTTTCACTGCTATCGGCAAAAAATCTATACGTAGCGTGCCGTTGGCATAGCGTTAGGGTCTCGAAGCACTTGGAACTCCTTGCCATTTAAAGAACGAGAAAACGTCGAAAGAAGAATGGAGATTCAACGCGAAGCAGTTCAATATTTTGACACCTTCTTTGTCCTCTTTCAGTGAAATTCGTCGCACTTAAAGGGTTAACGCGTTGACATCTACCTACGAGTATTTCTATAATATATGCAAAGCAAACGATTGCGTTGGAAGTCTGTACGAAGTTCGCGTGACAACGTGTCGTTATCAAAACCATCGAGCTATTAAGTATCGATCGAAATCTATAAAGCAAAGCGATTCGAATAGTTTGGCACATTTATACAAACTAATCAACTCCACCGTGGCGCTCGGCGTTTCAATAATACGCTATACGAGAACGAAACGAACGTATCTCGCAACCCAACGAATCCTAACTAATTCCACCCCCTAAACGCAGCAACTCGCGCGTCGCTTTGAACGTCTAGCGCAATTCCGCGCGTAGTTCGCATCCTGTGCTCCGTCGCGCGCTTAAATTCCCCGTAAACGCGTAATCAGCGATACGTAATTCCAACATTGTCCGCCCGATTTCCCCGAGGCAGTCACGTACCCGATTAAACGTCCCGTCTCACAATCAGAGGAGCGATCCGCTCGGTATGCGTGGTCGTCTGAAAAGTCGACCAACAACCGCCGTAACAGAAAGGAAGAGGAAGAAAGGCCGGACGAGAGTCAGAGTCTGGCTTTGTTCGAAGGAAATCTCTCGCGTCCGGCGGAATGCCGGATTCCACGGACAATGGAGGCAAGAGGAAGCAGAGGACGACGGAGAAGAAATGGAGGAGCAGGTAGGCGACGATGGACGACCGGTGGAATCGCGTCTATGGACCGGCACCGACAGGGCCGATCAAAAACTCGTTAGTCCCGCTTCGGCTTCGACGATAATAAATGTGGGAACGTGGATTGCTCCTTTGGAACACCCACTTCTGTCATCTTTATACGGTCCCTCTTCCTGCCTCCGGTATTACGCGATTTACCGCCTCCGCCGTGGACCGGAACAACGCCCGTTTAAAGCAGTCGAATCTTTTCTTCGCCATCGGCCACCCTCCTTTTCGCCTTCGATTCCTAGTTTTCGCTTTAAAAAAATACGAAGGCGGACCGCTGCACCTTAGAAGGAACCATCTCCTCTTTATTTTTCGCACCTTAAATCGCGCAATCGATTGCCCACCTATCTTACGTTTACTCAAATTTAACGTGCTAGCAAAATCTTTGCGTATCAGGGAATTATTCGCGTCAGTGTAAACAGAACTTCTCTAGGAAATTAAAATTATATAAGTAGTAGCCTTTATGCAAGTTTAATCGTTTGTAAACAGAAATATAGGATGGGGCTGCAAATAGGCATTAGCTTCATCCCATAAATATTACAAGGTGCATTTTATTTTCCATAATTCGCGTATCATTACACGTGAAGCGAATTCTGCAGCTTTTCGCGTGTTTAAGTTTACAGTTTAAGTCATAAATGCATAAAGATCCCCAGTCTAATAATTAGGTTAATTGAGTCGTCGAACGACTTTGGCAAGCATCTCTATTTTGTTCATTATCTCCATTAACTCTGTTAAATCGTCCTGCATCTCTGTACTTGCACTGCCGCGTACTAATTGATATAGTTCGCTGTCTCAATCTTTACGCAATCTTGTGCTCGCAAGAGAGCTAGCAAATAAACCAAATAATAATGAGCTACGAGCAGCGAGTCCTCGACATCGAACGTGGAAAACGTTCGTATTTCGACAGAGGTCGAAGCCGGTGGTGGGCCGACGACGATGACGCAGGTGACTGTCGAGAATCAATTTCTTATTGGACGATCGGTATCTCGGTTCCCGCGAGTATTACGCGGCAGAATTACGTGAATGGACCTCGAGATTGAGGCCTCCGCAGGGGCCCTACTCCAGGCCTCGCCCATTGTTTGCGACAAATCGAATCGCAAACGAACGTCGATCAACCAGTTACGCGCGCGTAACTCGACCCGGTTCGCCTCTTTACGCGACAGCTTCGCCCCGTAACGTCGATCGACGATCGTTGGCGTGGTTCGCGCGTTGACTTTATTCGAGTCACGCTGCTGAAAGATCGAACGCGAGTTTCACGGCATTTCCCGAAACACCTGCGAGACAATCCGCGTTGCTCGCGCGGAACGATTCCCGTGGGGGCGTCGAAGATGACCAGCAGAAGTGTCCCGCAGAAGAATAGCCGGCGCATCGAGCGCGGAATCCACTCGAGAACGACTCCGGGTATCCACCTGAACGTGACTTTTCTCTCGCGCTGATTCTATCTGCGCTTAGCTACGCGATCAATCACTATCAATGGCGTTCGTTGTCGCCGTAGGTAGCGGGATTTGTTCGTTCACGGGAGACGTCGCACGGGGATTCGGATGCATAATGCGCGTAATAGAGTCGGCGGTGTTCGCCGTGCAGTCGATCGAATTTACATTACCACGGATGATTCGGTGAATCGAACGGTAGTCCGACGACGAAAGCAGTACCGGCCCAGATCCACCCCGATAAAAGATCTCGCCGCGATAATCCGCGCCGGGGATTAACAGCGGAGGATCCATCCGGAGGAATCCAATTAATGTGAAAACGTTGGACGACAAGTGTCCCGCTCGGATCGATCGGATCCCCGAGTCGGCCGGGGAAAATTCGACGCGGGGTGTCTCGGATCGAAGAAAAATTGCCTAACCTCCGGCCGGGTTTGATCGCGAAGATCCAGCGATAATACCCCGTAACCCCGAGACGTGTGTGACCTCGGGAGACTCGGTCGGCGAGCCGGGTAATTCATTGACTTAGTAACTCGGTGACTTTCACCGGTGATTTACACGAAAGCTTCATAAGCGGCTTGCCTCAGTTTCAAATTCCTCTCTCTCTCTCTCTCTCTCTCTTTCTCTCTGTCGTCGTCAATGAGCTCTCTGGCGTACGCGACCGCGAGTCGAAAAGGGAGGGAAGCGGCATCGAAAGCAGCGGGACGAGAAGGATCTAGGCGGAAACCGAAAGGAGGGGAACAGATGGGCGAACAGGGAAATCGGGAAAAGACGGGAAGAGAGAAGAGAGAAGAGAGAAGGGGGGAGGGGAAAAGGTCGGAGAACGTAGCAAAGGTTATTTGCACCGAGTTGTCTTTTTTCAGTGCTTTTTGTTCGAACCGTTTGTCGAACGGCTCAGCCGGCTGATCTTCGGGATGATGAGCATGAACTACATTCTATATAAAACCCAGGAGTATTTTAAGCCTTGTTCGAATGCGCTTTCGCGGTGTGCCACGGGACGCCGAGCATCGATCGCTTAACGAGAGTCGCCCTTTACCGATTCCCCGTGTCCGAACGCTTCCACGACTGATTGTCGCGCGTCCAAATCCGCTATTATCGTTCCTTCCCCGATACGAATCCCTGCTCGCCAGCGTCGCGTCCGTTCCTCCTTTGCTCGTTCGTCTCGCGCGGCAATCGAGAGGCGATGAAAAATATTCGCCTGCAACGAGATATTCCCTCGACTTTGAATCGGTCGCAAATGGGATACCGGTCGAGGAACACCTGCGTATTTAAACGGGAACGAGAGCCGGCCGCGGGTAATCCCCGGTTGTTACCATTTGTTTCCTTCTATGACGCGTGTAATAATCTTTAAATGCCGCGTTACGCTAATTGAGATCGGCACGGCGAGTGTGCGAGATAACGAGGGCGCGGAGCGTTTGCCCGGTTCCCCGTCACGGGCGCAGGCGAGCGTTAAGTAAGCGGTGAAAATAGCAGATAAAATATTCCTTGCGTATATTACCTTGCCGGGGCAACTGCGACTGCGTTGTAGGGCCACTTTGATTTTTCGAGCGAATTCCAACCGACGCGTCCATCTCTGGCAGATCTCGAAGCCTGTGTAAGCCGAGTTAAGGCGATGGTGCGGTTTACGCGATGCTTTGGTACTTACTTGCCCCGAGCATTGTGAACGCGCGACAAGTCTTACTAAATAACGCAATTAGCTGCTTCGTATCGACGGTTAATTGAGTAAGCTCGTCGGAGCAACATCGATGCTTCTCGTGTTAATTTCGTGTAATTTATCGCGCTTCGACGGGACGTTTTTAACCACCTCGTTCGATCGCAAGATTCGCGTCGATGCACGGTAGATACGCGGAATTAGAGTAAGAAGCATCGATCTTGTTTCGATTAGCTCGAACAACTTGAGCGAACTTTAACTCGTCGGATACGATTAACCCTCGCTTGTCCCCCATTTTTGCAACCCAATTTGTTCCTCGCGTATCGACGTGCTTACTAGTATTTATCACTATCAAATGTGTAAACCCTTTGATACGCAATGAAAATACGTCTAAACGACTAATAGAAAAGTAGAGAAAAAGAAGCAACTGAGAAACCGGCATCGGGGATGCTAAAGTTGACGAAACGATGAAACGAAAAGACAAGCGATTAACTTTGCCCAACTGTTTCCTTCGAAATAGGGAAACAAATGTCCACGCTGCAGCTTGCCCTCGTTTTTCCGTGCTTTAAAAAGGACGAGAGCTAGCGACAAAGTCTTTGCCTCTTCTTTCCGTAGTTTCGGTGACTCCCGTCGAGGTACGGGAAAATTTCCGCGATTCTCCACGCGTAAGGCTTCCGTAACAGCGTCTAGTCGCGCGGCGTAGAAACCGTTTAAGCAAGACCGAACGTAGCTGCCCAGCCGGGAACGTATCTCGAAGAAGCGTGCCTCCTTTACTCCGTGACGGAACGTCGGAACGTTAATTCTCGACGAAAGGCGGACAAAAACACCGGTCGCAGGTGAGAAAAAGAAGAAAGTTTGGCGCGGTGGAAGCGCGCGCGTCACGTGGCGACGAGTCGCGCGACGAGTCAATTGGTCAATGAGGAAAATTGGCTAAGAGTTCATGAATGGGCCGGCGTGAATAAAGTGGCTGCATGTTAGTATAGGTTTATGGAAGCAAGCCGGTTTTAGCTACGCTAATAGCATAGTAATGCTGGCTGATCTTTTCGAAATCCCGTAAGAGCATTAACCGCTCGCACGTGAGCAAGTTAAATTGCTATGTTGTGGGTATACGCCCGGCTATGTAGCTATCACCTGGCTACAGGGCGTAACGAAAGGAGGATAGTATCGCAGCTAGGGATCGACGTTTCGAGAAAAAGATAACCGTGGCTGACGCGCGTTCGTCGAACGGGTTCCTTTCGCCTCTATAACAAGATTAACCGCGAACGTTTCGACGGATCGAACGACGAGCGCCGGGGCGAACAGCATCGCGGAACGCGGACCTAGCGGCGCCTCCGCGTTTCGCGGCTTCCGAGGCGATCTCGTAAAACGTGTTTCCGTTTGGCAAAAACTAGTTTCAACCGCGAATAGATCGCTCCTCGAGCTCGGATGCCTCGACCGGGCAAACAAATTCATCGCGGATCGCGACGCATTTCCCACTCGCAGGCGAATCAATCGCCACGATCGACCGATCGATCGCTACCCCCGCGATTCGCGAAGGGATGGCCGTCGCGGGGAAGAGTAGCCAGCAGCTGTGTCCGTCCATTTTCTTCGTAATCTACTCGCGCGTGTTCTTCGAATAGGTGGAAGAAGCGCAGAGAAAAGGAGGAGGCGAAATAGGGGTCGGGAGAGGAAGAGGAAGAGGAAGAGGAACTGCTAGGTGGAATATATTTTTAGAGACGGACTGTACGTAACGCGGTGGTAAGCAAGCGTTGCCATCGCGGCTGGTTATGTTGGATCGAAACGGGCATGGCGATTGGGTCCCCACTGCCTTGCTCCGCTCTCGATGCCACGTCCCAAGCCACGCCGACTTTCCACGAGCAGACGCGGTTCGGCGTTACTCACCGCTCCGTCTCGTTTCACCTTCCGCCGAGCGAAGCTCCGTTTCTCCCTCGACTACCCTTACTCCTTTCCGCCCGAGCCAGTTTCGCGCGCCTTCTCTCTCACCCTCTCTCGCAACCTTCCCTCTCTTTCCGCGCGCAAACGCGGCTCCTCTTTCGTCTCTTTCGCTCTTCACCCCGGAAGCATCCCTTCTTTCTTCATCCACCGTCGGCGCATCTTTGTCTTCGCTTCCACAACTACCCCCACCACCTCTTGCCACCCCATCCCTTCCGCGGTTGGATACCTCCCCTCGGTCCTCCCCTAGACCGGTTCACGGTCCGGTCTCCCGCGGCGAGAGCCGAGCGACCGAGCGACCGAGCGAGCGCCCCCCTCGCGCATAACCCCTCGGCCAAGAGAGCGATCCGTAACAACTAAAGTTCTCGTGAAAAGTTGAGCTGGGCTCTCCTACGCCCTCCTGCTATAATAGCCGCGCTCGCTGCTCTCTCTACCTACCGTCTATCCCTGTCCATCTGTCCCGGGTCTGTCCCACATCCCGCACACGGAACGCCAGCGGATAGAGAGCGAGAGGGAGAGAGAGAGAAAGGGAGAGAGAGACAGATCGACGGACAGAACGAGAGACAGGCCAGCGAAGAAACAGAGAGGGACCAGACAGACGGAAGGAGAGAGAGAGAGAGGGAGGGAGAGAGTGAGAGAGAGAGAAGCAGAGACGCGGCTGGATTAGGGAATAGAATAGTCATTATCGGTCTACATATCCGTGATATACTCTCTATCGGGCGTCCTCGGTAGTGCGAAACGTCGTGGCAGTAGCGGCGAGCGTGTGTGCCGTGCGACAGACCAACCACTGGATACACCTAACCTTTCTTTTCAACCCCGTTCAACGTCAACGTCAACGTCACCGTCAACCGTCAACCGTCGACCGTCACCGGCTACGGTACACCGGCATCGCTTCGCGTCCGGACGATTCCGCCGCGAGGATTACCCCTTTCCGGCACAGCGACACCCTCGTCCGAGCCGCTCTCCACCATTCCCACGGAACACCGGTGAGTACCTTGTTTACCTTTGCTCCGAGAGCAACCCCCGAGTCGCGTCCGCGATTTCGAAGCTGCCGCCGCGGTGTTACGACGCGAGTGTCGGCGCGAGGAATCGCCCGAGCGATCGTGAAAGTGCCGGGAATTCGCGTGGATAGCGTGGTTCGTTTGCCGCGTCAAGATTCGCGTTGGAATCGCAGCACGCGGCAAGCTTGAGGAGAGCTGGGCGGCACGCGCGCGGCTGAATTTTAAGGGATTCGTGTGTGAAATTGGCGCGACGCGACGCGACGCGACGCGGCAGTTGGGGAAAAAAGTTTCGCTCGGAAGGAAGCTCGTTACGGTGACCAAGAATCACCAGCGACGCGACTATCGATCGAATGTTTACTCGTTTCGTAACAGTGACTGGGCTTCCCTTTGCGAGTACATCGGAATCTCGTGATTTACGAGCCGAAGCTTGGCAGGGCTTACTTACTCGCGAAGCGAGCAACGATAATTTCCCTGCGTTGACGTTTATTCGCGTCGCAGTAATAGCGAACGGGTGCACCGTAAGTTATATCTCCTTTTTCATAACAAAGATATTCGTTAACGCGTAATGCGACGTAATCGATCCGTTTATTCGTGGATTATTCATCGCTGCTCCCCGCGCGTCGGAGCATCGCGAAGTTACGCGAAAGAACGCGCGGCGGCGAGGCGATATAAATTTTTATAGACGCCGGGTAACCCGCGAGCGATTACTCTTCGCGGTAAACGGGGAAAAAAAAAAGATGGAGTGAAAGGGGGGTTGGGGAGGGTGGGGGAGAACCCGACCAACCGAATCAACCAAATTCGGGCGCTGTGGTGCGCGAAAACCTCGAAAATGCTGGCATTTAATCGGCCAGGCGTACGCGGAGCTTTCATCCGACCAAAGAGAGAATATAAATTTGTCCGCGAACGTGCGCGCGCCCTCGATATTCGTCGCAATATTCCCAAACAGCGGGGCAACTTTTTTTTTTCACCGAACCGCAAAAAAGATCGGCGAATTACAGCGATTTGGAAATAACCGCGCGGCACCACCTTTCACCGTTTCCATTTTTGTTTCTCTCCGCAACCCGCAAACTTCGATCTCGTTCGATCGCGCTGAACTGGACGTGTATTTTCGTCGAGGGCCGGGGATCGCATTCTTGTCGCCGTGAAAAAAAGCCATTGGGGATAATCGACTGTAGTAGAGTTTCGGGAAAATCGGGATCAAAATCACGGCCATTATTTTTCACGGTATAATGCACCGTTGAAGGAGAGGAAAAAAAGCGTTTAATCCGCAGGAGAATTTCGCGCAAGCGTCGATACGAGTTTTATTAATCGCAGCGGACGTTCGGAGAGCTTTTCGTCGGGCCATTGCCGAAACTTCGTTGTCACTCCGCAGTTAAACGACCGCGCGACGCTGCCGGGAAAAATTTAATCCCCTCGTATTTCTTCCCGCATCACTGTTTCATCGAGCCACTCATAAACTGCGTTTACGCGTGAAAGTAGCTCCGCTCGGATCGCTGGAAATCATCCCGGTCACCGATTTCCATCTGAAAAAGATTAGCAACGCGATACGAAACGAATGGAAGGGAATTCGAGTATCGAGTCTCGATGGACTTGGCGTATTTTTGGAGTGCCTTTAACCCTTTAACGTACAACTTCACGAGTGTCACGAGCTCGCTTGGCACCTGTTTCCTTTTCCACTATTGCTACTAATAACTCGCACTTTTAATTTGCTACGATGACCCCTCTTACAAATTGCGGGTGTAATACGTCACGAGATTCGGTTACTTTGTCGGTCAAACGAAGAAAAATTTGAACGTTAAAGGATTAACGCGGTGATCGCCGCGTTGGTCATTCGTGGGCAAAGTTTGTTTTCTCAGAGGGGCCATTGCAGCCGCCGGTGGTCGGAGTGTTACAGTTGCTGAAAACAGGGATGGTGAATTGAATACGGGCCACTGAAAACAGTTTTCGGATGAAGAGAAATCTCCCACTAAAATTTTAGCAAACGTACGAGTGACCAAATACGCTGTTCATTTGTTTATTTATTTATCTATTGACGGGAGCAAGCCATTAGGATATTACTGTCCGCGTGTATGGTGGCTACCAAAAGTATCAGCGCACCACTGTATCTTTGCATTTAAGCACAGCTTAATCGTATTTAAATATGGTACATTTTCTACTGCTCAATAGTGCCTTACACGACTACGTTTACGGTCAATGATAAAAAATTGGTATGGTTGAATCTACCTAAGTAGAGATACGGTGACACGCGAATACCTACTTTTTGTAGCGGCTTCATATTCGTCTCCAACGTCTCAATAACAAGTATTCCAATCTGCCTACGTATAAAATGGACTCCTAGCCTGTCGAATAAACAAATAACGACGGATAACGATAATATTTTACGCAAATTAAGCGTGACTGTTTCGGGGTGGCGCGTTAAAACGCGTTGAACTGTGCTGCTGCTGCCCTCGGGGCAAAGCAAACAAGACTCGCGCGGCGGTGAACGCGTTAAGCGGCCGAAGATCGAGGGAAAACGTGGCGCGAATGGGAAGGATAGTGCGGTCGTTCGCGGACGCGATTCCACGGGAAGATTCGGCCACGAAACGTTCGACGCGAGGCAGCGTGCCGGGAGAGTTGGCCAGCAGGATTTCTACGGAAATAATCTGCTTACGGTAATCTTCTTGGCTTGCCTCCCTCCCGGTTAAGGTCCGCCTTCCACGAGGAGGACCTTCGTCTCCTCGTCGCGTGTACGCGGTGCAGCGTCCTCGACGGGAGCGGAGAACGCTCCGAATCCTAGTCGACTGCGGGTTTTCGCGCGTACCGCGGAAACCGTGTCCTTTCCTTTCGCGCGTAGCTCGAGACGAACGCGCCTCCGTCGAAATCGAACCGCACCCGTAGACATGTTCGAAAGTTGCGCTGAGATTTGTTCGGGGAAACGTTGCGAGAGAAGGATCCTCGACTGGAGAACAGGCAAGGATCCGTGAAAAGGTTCCCGAGGAGTCGAGTGGAATCGTCGAATGGGGTGGAACTCGAAAGCGCAGGAGGATCTCGAGATGGCGCGAACCTGGAAGCGATGGAGACGCATCGGCCACGCGATCGGCGGCTCGATGGAACAAAACCTCCTCGGAATTGGCTCGAAGGAATCGGCGAGATCGGTGGAATCGTCGGAGCAAAGGAGACGGAGAATGGACCAGAGGAAAAGAAGAAAGAAAGCGGAAGGAAAAAAAGAAGAGGTCTGATCCCTGTGGAGAAGAGGGTAGCGCAACCCCATTGGAATCTTTTTTCTTGCCAGCGGGAATAAAAACCAACTACCCGAGTGAGAGAAGAGCCTCGAAGATTGGTATACATGTACACGCGCACATACATATATATATATATACATGTACACGTCTAGTTCATGGCATTTCCACGGGAATTAAGTTTTACGCTCAATGAGCGCGCAACAACGGCGTCCTTCGGGCTAAATTGCATTGAATGCTACTCGGCGAAGAAACGTTTCCTCGTGACTACGCGGATGCCACCTCTTAGCGGAGGTATTCAAGTACGATGCCAGCGTGCAAGACGCTCGCGGACAGGTTTTGTTCCGCGGAAAAGACCGCCCTCGACTTTCCATCTTCTCGACGAGCCGAGAGGGATTCGTGGAAGCGTAACGCGTCCCGTCCGGTGACATCCTCGACGCTTGGCTGCTCCGACACCTCGTGACGCGATCGCGGTTCCGTTCGATGGAACCTTGGCCAAAAGCCCCGCCGAGGGGGAAGAACCGGCAGGGATTTTGCAATAACGATCGCGGGCAGAAATAATGGCTTGTTGAAATGCATATTTGGTAAAATCGGTTAATACCGTGGAAGTACTTTCTGGCTTTCGCTGGTGCTATCGGCGCGCGGTGCTCCTCCTCTTCACGCACAGACTGCACGGCGTACGGCGCGGCGTACGGAGTACGGAGTACGGTGTACGGTATACACGTCCATTGTGGACGCCCGGAGCGAGAGAGTGCTCTTCAGGAACAATGCGGTTGTGTGCAAACACTCCTGGAAACAATGCGGACGGAACTTAACTTTCCGCGGTAGCTCCGATAGAGTCGCTCCTCGTACGCGAATATAACTCCGCCGCAAATTGTGCTCGCAGACTTCGCCAACCCCGCTATATTTCTTCCTTCCATCCTACCATTTTTTCCCCCGAAATTTCCAACGATTCTTCTTAGATATTCTTCGCGAATTTTGCGAATCAGGCCACGTTTAAATTTCCATCGGTTCTCGTGGTTTCCGTTCAAATTCTTGCGTTGCTGGTAGCAATTTTGTACTGGGAATACCTTCGAGCTGAAACCTGGAAGGAGAATAGACGCAACGAGAGAAAGCCGAGCAGCGACAGCCCACTGTTAGGTGTACCAATGAATAATCCACCTTTTGCTTTAATTCAGCACTTACTTTTAACGCAATTAAATATCTCCTGTGTCTTAGATTGTTCCTGTTCTACAACGCTTTGTTGCATTTCTTGGATAAGCTACGTATGCGTGCTTGAAAGAAAATTTGATCGACAAAATTGTGGATTACGTATCGGTACGCCTAATATACTTTCCTCGCTTCCTCTCGGTTTATTCCTCGTCTTCCTCTGCAGGCTCAACACTTTGAGTAGCAAGTTTACAGCGAGACTGGGTAGTAAAACCTTACGCGTTACGATTTTATCCAAATATCTAAGCTTACACCCCTGTACATATCTCTTTCCTATTTAATCCCACCGCGATTAATGGAATCCCGCAAACGCAACGGAATGCGCTTGCGAAGGTGTGAAAGTGGAGAAATAAACGCACGTGGCCGCGACCGGTTAGAGGCATTCGCGGACGCACGATTCGACGAAGATACGCATATCGAATTCTTAATCGCGGCGGCGGAACCCTCGGAGGAGCGCGCACACGCGGTACGCAATAATGGGGATTTAACAGTCATTAGGGATAACGTGCCGGTGTATACGTCGATTGGTAACACAAAGTGTTTGCAGTAGGGCCGGACTGACGAAGGGCGAAGGTGGGGGTGGCTGGTTGCAGCGGGAGATCGATTCATCGGGGGTGGAAAAGGCAAGCTCTCGGTCTTTCTCGGACTCGCGGAGGGCCGCTTCTCTCTGCCTTTCCGCCACAGCAGGGTCGTAGACTACTCGAGTACCCTCGAGGGCCAATCGAGTGGCGACTTGGGCATTTTGTCCACACTTGGCGGCCTGTAACAAGTGCATTGTCCTGTGCGCCGAACTGCACAAAGATAAAGAGACTTCTGGCTAGCGCGGCCACACGGAGAGCTCTCTCCCTCTCCTCGTGCTTCCGATTTCGCGGCGGGCTTTTAATATCACGCCAGTGTAAATAAGTGTGGCAGCTTCGTAATAGAAGAGTTTCTCTCCCTCGTTCGGGGCTAGCCTTTGTTTCGAGAATCGCGCCAGCCCGTTCCCGATCGCTCCGCTATTCGAATCGTTTCGCTTTACAAGCGAGATCGAGCATTCGCGCGCGAGTAAATTAAATGTTGCCGCTGGTGGACTGGCGAAGAAAATCACAGGTACGGGTGAAGGGACGGAAAAGTGGTGGATAGTGGAAAAATTGAAACAGCCGAGACGATCGGCATCGGGGGACGCGTGTTTGCACGTTTCCGAGCCTCGCGTCGCGTCGCGTCGCGTCTCACCGCTTGTAACGAGTGCTTTGTGGCTAGCGTAAAGCGCAGGAGCGTACAAAGGTGGAGATTCGCGCCTGACTTACTTCACGAGGACCCTCGAAAGCAGCCGCCCTTTCTTCGCTGGCCTTCTTTTCATAGCGAGCCAAATTTTAATATACCGAGCCCCGGAAAAAGAGGCGTCACGGGGAAGCTAGGCGCTTTATGGATTCTCTTTCATTCGGCAGAAACTTCATTTCGCCAGCGAGCATCTCTCCCGGCAATCGCGAAGAACGCAATTAAACGCAAAACTGTTTCGAGTCGCGCGTTCCCAAGTTTGTCCAAACCCCTCCGCTTCTCCTCCATTCGACCGGGGTGAAAAATTTGAAGCTGTCGCGTGTTTCGTCGGCGGTGGTAGGAAAATAGTTCTCGAGCAAGAGTCGAGCGGGGGAAGGTATCGTAGACGTTGGAATGACGAACGCAGCGGGCCACGATATACCGCGAAAGCGTGGAGTGGTTTGGAAGAGGCGATGTGGGTGTTTCATCCATATTTGCGCGAAGGAACTTTCGCTCGAGTAATCGCACGAGTGGCCCGGCGTGAGCACCCTTCGCGTGGCATCGTTCCTTTCATGCGAAACTCGTGTGCCTCCGTTGCGCCGCCCATCGAAACGGGAACAATGCTTTATTAAAGCGGGTTTATCGATGCGAAATTTCATTTCGAGCAAGTGTACCATTGAAACGCGATCTATGGTGCGCCGCGAGATTGCCTTCTCCGCTGCGAATCCGTGTTCCTACGCAAAATTCACCGCCTTCCCGAACATCAGCGCGTCGCTTGTTTCACGCGTGGGTCTTACCGTAATCGCCGTTCGACGGACCAACCGGAGTCGCGCGAATCATTTGGGGAAACATTCGGTCGCCTTCTGCGCGCCGCTGTCGTCATCCGATTGTTTTTCGCGTTGCACATGTTAATTACCGGATGATTAGCTTAGGTTAATCCGAAACATATGCGCGGTGGAGCGTGGACGTTGGCGAAGGAGAACGGTTCGGCGCGACGGTGTAAAAGCGACGCAGATGCGAGACGCGCATCGAGGACGCAACGAATGGGAAGGCAAATAAACGAACAAGGTGGCGTAGGTGCAAGATCGAAAGGCGAGAGGAACGGGGCCGCGAGACACCGACGTTCTTGACTTTGTAATCGGAGAGGATAAAACGCGGCTTAAGTAGCGGCTAAACGTGAAACGGAAAGGCTACGACGCGTACCCCGAACCCGTGCAGGCTGCTCGCCCCCTTTTTCGACGCGCTCCTAGCATCTCGCTTCTCGGTTTTCGAAAGGACGCGACGCGTTTTCGGAATTAGCCTCCGCGCTGTCGTCCACGAGGTCAACGGGGGAAAAAGGAGCGGCTTCGAAAAGTGGCGGAGTCGTGTTGCATCTTCTTTGGATTATCCGTCGCAGCCAGCTGCCAACCGCGCCGCTCTTATTTCCATCTTCCGCGATCGCTTTCGATATTCGTATAAAGTGCCCGGGAACCTTCCATCATCCACCGCTTCCGCTTCGGGCGTCGTTTCACCGTTAAGGTCGATTCGTATTATCCGTTCAGACGCGGAACTGTTGCGACGCCACTCGTTTCGGACGAAAGCGTGACGTGTACTTGTACTTACCGTCAGTCATTAGTCGATCGTCGAAAGTCTGAAATGCATCGCGACGTTGTACTACCCTTGGCAAAAAGATAACGAAGCTAGGTAGTGTTTGGGGTGCGAAATGTTGCTTCACGAGTAAAAAGCATAAGGGTAAGTTACGTAAATATGATGCGGAATAAATGGGGGAAAGGAAGAGAATAAAAATGTTCGTGTACCGTCGAAAGAAAGGCAGCGAGGAAAGTAAATCCACGGTGGGATAAACGATATTCTACATTAATATCCATACCACGATATTTTGTAATATTTCTACGTCTACGCGTGATTGCTTCGATACATCGTAGCATTGATGCAACGAAATTTCCATAATACACTTCTCGAACTTGATTCTCACTTTTAGGCAAATTTCTACGAACTAACTTTTCTCCGCGTTGCCTGCGAATACTCTACTACCTTTTCCAATTACGCAGCAGCGCTTTGCACCGCGAGAACCTTAGCATTTTCACCTACTTCACATGCTCCCGTTTCACCGAGAGCTTTTCGCCAGGTACAGTTACGTAAATCAACCCTTCCGCGTCTCGAGGAGCAACGAAAAGCTACCGCCGACCTCGTGCACGCGATTCGAACGCGAATACCAAGCCGGGGACGATTGACGTCACTCATTGGGAAGAGGCAGGATAGATTAGCCCGCTGGAAGTAAGTCGGTGCGAATTTGAATTTCAGAAGCAGCGGGTAATTGCGAGGAGCGGAAGAAGTTCGCGTAGACTCGGCCGCGAGGCGGGGGGGTGGTCGTGGTGGGGGCCGAGGGGGTGGTGATGTGGCCGAACAGCCTCGGCGGTACTTCCGGCTGCAGCGGGGGCGCCGGCGCCGCCGATCTCGGGGGCCTCGCCGCCTCCACCACCTCGGCCTCCGATCTCTTCGGGCCCGCCGCGTTCGGTGCTTCCGCGGCTGGGCCCTACGGTGCCCTCAAGACCAACCCTTACGTGAGCGCGCTGGGCATGCCGCCGATCGAGGCACTTCACTCCACCATCGGCTACCCCGGGTGTACTCCCGCCGGTGAGTCATACTACTGTGAGTGCCTCTCATTTTATACTACAACACTGCCCTCTTAAGTTCAAGTGTCCCCTGTCTTGCGTTTTTCTTCTTTTTCTTCTTTTTTTCATCTTCCGAGATCGTACAGAAATGTATGCAATTCGATACGGTGCTCGCGTTTCAACCCTTTGATCGCGAAAGGTGTATACGTACGCCTCGAAGATTTCGTTACGATATTCGGGGGTTCATGTTTAACGGCAACGTAACGTTTCATTGTCTTAAACTGCGGATTAATTTATTTACGAGAACCTGCTTTGCATACGTACACCGTGTCCCCGCTTTTTATTATCGAATCATGCAAATGTCGCGACGCAGTCAAAGGGTTAAATAGAGGTAGAAACTCGTAAGTACTTTGTAGGGCTCTAACCGCATTTCGGGCGATGTTACCAATTTAAAATGTCCTACGTATCATTCGCCAAATTAAATTAGTCTCAACCGTGCATCTGTTTTATGCCAATAGCTTTTTACGTTTTAGCCGCGCGCTTAAAATACGATTGCAAGCGTTTGTTATCTACATTAAAACGTCCTATCTCGATTCCTTTGTAAAGTTCAAGCATCGCAAATCGATTGCCACGTTGGCAATGCAACGTTTCAAAAACTTAATTAACACTTGTCGCAAAACAGCTACTCAATCTTCCACCTAAAGGAAGACGAACCAAAGACATGGTGCGAAGAAACTAATCGAGCTTCAATTCTCTCGAACGTCTCGGAAATGCCAGACAGGCTACTTTAACTTACGTGGGCAGAATACGTTTCCCATTTCTGTTACCAACATTACTTTTCATTTCTCGCATTCGTCCCTGCCGAAAGAGACGACGGAATGTGTCACGCGTTGCGATGCTCTCTAATTGAAGGTAACCCGAGGAAGCAGCGAAGGGAACGGACGACGTTCACCAGGGCGCAGTTGGACGTTCTCGAGGGGCTCTTCTCGAAGACCAAATACCCGGACATATTTATGCGAGAAGAAGTGGCGATGAAGATCAACCTTCCAGAGTCGAGAGTGCAGGTATGTTGGAGAACGTCGCGCGAGAGTACGTTGGTTTCCGCGACCGACGAAACGATACAGGGGGGGTACGTTGCTCGGTGTCTGCTTACCAAGGGGTTGCAGTGTCGGCATGCAGATACGACCCGTAGACAGCATCGATTTACTGGATGCTCGTGTTTCCTGGATAGCCGGTGTTAACCGAGTTAGCAGCAGTTCGCCCTGCAAGTGCGTAGCCTCCGTGTCGTTGCAAGTGTTTCCACGTGGAAAAAAAGGATTCGAAAGGAATTCGGGGCGCGGAAAGATCTCTTTGACGGCTTCGAAGATCGGAAAGAGGAAACTTGCGTGACAGAAATGGTTGAATGGCGGAATGGCTGGCTTGCGACGCTGTCACGGACGACTTCGTGTCGTCCGAATCGACTTTCGAAGCCGACGGAGCCTGGAAACGTGTCCATGCATATTCCACCCTCATCAGCAGCGGAAAGGGCGCGTCGCATTCGCAACTGCGGCCCAACGCACCTGGTCCCTGCCCCGTAAATGAATTGAATGGGTCCAACAGGGCCCATAGTCTTGCGCACGTTCGTCGCCGACTGCAAAACCGGACCCTTCCACTCGCCGCTCGTGTTTTCTGACCCTTGCGCCACTTTTCAATCGGACGCGACCGGTCGTCGACGAGATCGAGCGTCCCGTTCGATCGTACACAGTCCGCTACCTTTAAACCATTGCGAATTTTACAATGGCTGCTTGTTTTTCTTTCGTCCCATCAATGGGAGCCAGTCGCGCTTTAAAGTTTCGCGGACGATGCTAGCTAATTGTTGCGGGGTGATTTTTATGCTTCGCTTAACGAGAAGAGGGACAAGATGTAAGGAATGATAAATAGCGATGATGTTTCGATGGAATGGGGACGTATTCGCAGTTTCAAGTCAAAGTTTTTAACTCGCAGTTGCTCGCAAAGTGTCCAGCAGCTTAAACACGCTTGAGGAATTTCATCGTCGTAGCAGTTCTTATCATTTACATTTGCTGCGCCACGTAAATGGTTTGTTTACATCTGGCGCCTCGTCTCTCGAACGAAGCTTAGTTTTTCGGACACGCATCGGTGTGTTTACTGCCAACCGTGCCACGTCTGGTCAAATGATCGGTTTTAAAATATCGAAACTAAGATTCGCTCATTGCAAATGACTATGACATAATGACCTAAGACATTCATTGCTATTTCTTTCGTCCATTTAACATTACAATAATTCCCATATTGTCCGATTAATCAGTGTCTCGTATTTTAACTTCTTTTTAACCCGAAGAAGATTTATCGAATAGATATATGTAAACTGTCAGTACGGTTATGGTTAAATCAATCAAAATTGCAATCAACCCTTAAGTTTTCGGTTTAGACAGTCATTCGCCTCTTCTAAACATTCCTGGTGTTCGTTCGCAACAGAAAACTAGTGCACCTCGTCCTAGGTAATACAGGCTCTCGAAACATAGTCTTACCGCGAAACTGAAATGATTAAAACCACCCGTAAACAATACCCTCAACGACGGGACGAGAATTCGTCGGAGTTTCGCCAAACGATTCGGCGAAAATTTGGTCCCCGTTATTCTGTTCCGTGCCGAAAGGGTTAAAGGCGACGAGTTAAGGCAAAGTTCTGGGCGATGTATAGGGCGGCGGGTAAAAAGCGAAGAATTGTCGGAGAGTAGGAAGGAATATACAAGCAGGTTCAGTGGAAGAACGCGGGTTGCTCGTGTCGTTCCCCAGAAAATCCGTAGAAACCCAAGCTCACCTCTCCGCTTCTAACATTGATCGCGCAGGGCTTCTCTAGGTTCCTCTCTCTTTCTCTCCTTCTCTCCATCTCGCCCTCTCCTCCTTGCCCTCGCATCCCTCCGCCCCCTTGCCGCCTCTTTCTCTCTCTCTCGTACCCTCTCGCCTCTTTATACTCCGTCTTCGTTCTTCCAGCGATTTCGTTCACTCGCGTCCTTCTCCAGAGGTCGTTCTCGCGTTCTGGAAATCTAGGAGGGCAAACGGCGGATCGAAGGACGAAGTCCTCGTTGGATACTCCGGCAAAAATTCACCACTCGTCGGATACCTGCCGCGAGACTCCAATTTTTCCCCTCGGATCAGTTTTATTTCAACCCTGCTTCGAACGAAGGCTTCGACTTTTAGCGAAACGTTTAGGACAACGCGTGCGTCGATGCAGCGTTTCATTCGCAATCTGTTTCAGTCTAGTTGCGTTGCTAGATTCTTCTTTTTAATGTTAACATTGCGAAAGGGTAGTTCCGGGATTTATTCGGTAATTCTTTCGTTCCCGTTCCGTCTTTCACTTAGCTTCTATGATTTCGTATTGCTTAAACGCAGGCTGCGAATGAAATGTTGCGTTAACGCAACGCTGATCATTGGTAGGTTAAACGACAGCTTGCAAACGATTACAATTTTCCCGTTGTCACCGTTGTCAGCGGTATTACTCGCGCGTTCGCTTCGTTAACGCTTGCGACGACTGTCTAGCATGATCCGTGACTTTCATCGGCGCGCGTAGATTCGCTTCGAAGTATCGCAGATCACTAACGTGCTTAAGTCGCCACATTTTCTAGCGAAGCGTTCATATTACAGCGACACGTGTTCGGCATCCAAAGAGTTTAACTTAATTTACTCAATGTAAACGGGGTAAATCATGTAATGTACGCGAGCAAAATTTTAAGCAGGTTGATCCAGCAGAAATCTCTACTATTCCATAATGGTAACGCGAAACATTTCAAAACGAGAGCAACTACGTTTGAAGCGGGACAGATACTCGACTCTGTAAAAAGCAGATACCGAATTTAGCAGAAGAAGCGGATTAATCATTCGTACGCTTAATATTTACACAGAACAGTGTCAGCAATTCCAGACAAAGAACTGCTTTATTAATAGCTTCATTAATAGCAAAAAAGTAGATCAAGCGTTGCACGTCTTTCGCGTGCAGAGACGTCGAATTTAGCTTTCAATTGAACTCCGAAACTGTAGATTGACACGGATGAACCGATACGCGAGGCGCGTAAATGTAAAAATAAAGAGCAGGCATGAATGCAGGGTCACGAAATTGTCAACAATTAATACCGGCGCGAGAGTCGTCGGAGAGTTGATCGGGAAACGTCGTTTGACGAAGAGCGCGTGCCGTATCGGAGCCGGGGCGAAAAATCGAAAGCTGGGCGAAATTATTCGATTAAGGGAAGTTTGCCGTCGCGCTGACCTGTTTGCTTCTCGTCATTTGGTTGCATCGACGACACAGCACGGACGCGAACGAGTCAGATGCGCGCAGGTTTCCGCTCGCGTTACCGAAGCCGGCTTCATTGGTAATTGATAGTTGCGTCGGTTCTGCATTCCCTTATAATTGGCTATTACGCCAGCTTTGCCAGAGCTCTGTACACCGTTCCCTGCTCGTTTCCCGTCGCATCTCTGCCGCCTCCGCGTGTTTCAACGCAAAACCGTGCATCGAAAGCTGCTTTCGATCGTCGGTGCAAAAAAAAATACTTGTCCACCCTCCGCGACTGGCTGTGCGTCATTTTTCTTTTTTTTTCATTTGTTTATTTTCCTTCGATTAATACTCTTCGATTAATAATGTTCGCGCGCGCCTCTATAATGCGTACCCGATCGACTGTTCACCGATACGGATTGGGATTTGCCGTAGGTGTGGTTCAAAAATCGCCGAGCCAAGTGCAGACAGCAACAGAAGCAGCAACAGCAACAACAGGACAAAGCGCCGAGGTCGAAGAAACCCTCGGGGAATCCGGCCAACAATCCGCCCTCTGGAAAAAGTCCTTCGATTGCCACCACGCCCACGCCTGCTGCGGCTGTGCCTGCCACAACACCCCTGTAAATATCTCTTAACCGGATACCCACTTTTCCAAACGTCGAAACTTTCCCTCGCATCGCGAAGGCATTTCACTTTGCGATAAATGGGTGCTCGGATACAAATGAGCCGGATTAATAGAGCAATCCGGCGACCATAATTGAGCGCGTCAACCAGCCCTAATCAGCCACCCCCTATTCGCTTATCTCG
Organism: Eucera pruinosa; assembly: GCA_028830335.1. NCBI lineage: Eukaryota > Metazoa > Arthropoda > Insecta > Hymenoptera > Apidae > Eucera > Eucera pruinosa. The sequence continues at coordinate 10,483,346 of JAMYCR010000008.1, read as the reverse complement.
CGTATTAGCCGATCGATCGGCCGAAACTCTCGTCAAAGGTCGTTCTTGGCAGAGCTATTATCGATGGTTTTTCGGTTGTGTGCGTAGAAGCGGTGGCACAGGTGGATCAGCTGCGAGCTCGCCGGCTCTCCTGAGGGATTCTCCTCAGTACAAGCCAGCAGGAAGCGCGACCAGTTTGCTGTTGGCTGCCAGTACAACCCCGCCAAGCGTAAGTTATCGACCAGCAGGCTGTTTCGAAAGCGAAGCTTTACCCGCAGTGGATACGAGCATCAGAGTGAACGTTCCTGCCTTTTCACAGCTAGGGGGAACAGTGTACAGCAGCGGCGGCAGTAGCAGTAGTATCTGGAGTCCAGCTGTCACGGAGAGCGGCGGTGGATTCCCCGGTGACCACCAAAGGCTAGCGTGGACAACAACCACCTCTCAGCAGCAGTGCTACCAAAATTATTCCTCTTACTACACCAACATGGATTATCTCTCCCCTGCTACGCATCAGTTGAACGTCGTGGTAAGCCTGGCTCCTTTTCGATTCTCTTTAACTATTAGTCTAAACTATTTATTCGAACTATCAACTCTTTGGGATAGTAACATTTGTGGCGTAAGTTTCATATTTACGAAACGCACCTTTAGTTTACATACGTTAATCGGAAAACTTGTAAATTGTACTTATACGAACTCATTCCATTCGCATGGATTATTGCGTTCTTATAAGAAGTAATATTCTTCCTTATGACAAGAATAACGTATCCAGTACTTCAAGCGCAAAGAGTTGCGAAGGCAAGCAAAAGTTCAAAACTGGAGCAAAGGGTAGATACAAGGTTGACGAAACACGGTAGGGAAGATCGAAACGAATGGGATTGGATTAAGAATTCTGTTTCGTATTTGTTTACGTATTTTTCACGGGTTTCCCCTTATATACAGTTTGTACTGTAGAATTGTTACAATAATAGCAGCAGAGTTACAATAAACAACAGCTTTAAAGTATAACACCGTATAAAGTGGCGTGCGAGTCGAAGACAACAGAAGATCTTGCAAAAACCAAAGTAGAATAAAGTGCATTGGTTGGCCTGAGTTACAGAAACTTAATTTATATTCTGAATTCCGCAAAAATGCGACAGAAATAGGGAAGAAATCTACCTGATCGCAGAAATGATTAACATTGTTACATCGCCGTGGAAACGAAGATTGTAATCATCTATATTACCTCATCGTCCACTTACGTATATTCATCGCTCTCGCGGTCGTTTAACCCAATAGCCTATCGATTGTTTTATCAATTGAACTTCTAACATCAATCCGATTCGCCTCGATCTACGCTACATCTTTCGCCTCTTTCAATTGCAAATTTGAAACTTGCCTCGTCGAAGCTTGCGGATAATTATCAGCGGTGGATTGTTTAAACGATGCGCAGGATGGAGGTGGAAGCGGTTTGGACAATACATGGAGCAAAACGAGGGACGAGAGCGCTTCGTCCTGGTTTTACAACAGCGCCGGATGGGGCGACCGGAAGTGAATCCCAGGGTACGCCGATCGACGGAGAATCTTCAAGGCTTCGGTACATATCATCGACAATAGCTAAGCGGACTCTGAAATTCGATGGCAGTCGTTCGTTAGGACGTTTGCGACACGCGGCGCCAAAGACAGTCCTCTTAAACTTTAGACATATCGTTGAATCGCAAACCGCCAGGCCTCGGTAATTTTTCCTGTGACTCGCGCCAGTGCCATACTCCTTCTCTTCTGTTGCGAACAATCGCGTAGACGAATCTGTAATCCGTGTGTATACTCGTTTATGGCTCGAAATCCGTGTCGTTTTAAGCCAGCTTCGTAGCATCGCGCGATTCTTGCGTTTTACTTCTCGTTAGGCTGCGGATATTTATGTGAACTCGTCTGACTGTAAAACGCAGATAAAGAAGCGGATCTTATCGCTTAAACGTCCGGCTGTTTACTTCGATACGATGCTTATACGTTCGGCAGTGTTTGAAGAATTTCTTCCGTCGAGGAAAAATCTTTTTCTAGAAGGAACATCGTATTTTTTTCCATACTTTATTTTAACCCTGCAACGATGCTTCAATCGTTTTCAACCCGATTTTGTTACCTTTTACTTCTGCAAAATATTTCCTAGCTTCGAGACGCGTATAAAGTATCAGCTTTTGCAGTGAAAGCGTTTGTAAGATATCTTTATAGCGAACAAAATTTGTTTATAAACAAAAAATACCTTTAAGGGAAACAAAAGCAGGCAATAAAATTTCAAAGATCGTTGCAGGGTTAAGCTTGCTAAATAGCATAAGTGCATCGTTGAAAATTCAAGCGTCAAACGAGATCCGTTTCACCCTCCTGTGCTTTGCTTTCGATATTTTGTATTATCTTGTATCTTCGCATTGTGTACTTCCTCCAGTTGCCAAATTTCCCTTAGCTACATAAACATCCGCAGTCTCCTTATCCTTTTACGTTGAAATGTGCAATTTGGTGATAATATTACGTTGAATTGAACTAAGGAACCCTCTCCCTTCGATGTATATGTTCGCTCGTTGTTCGCCTAGTCATCCGAGAAGCAAAGATCGACGACAATATTTTAAACGAAAGAAGAAGAAGAAGAGATCGAGTTAGAGGGGAGTGGAACGTTTTTCCCGTGGCGTTATTTCGTCTTTCCTTCCCACGTACAGTCAGTGTTACATGTGATACCGTTTGTATGTAAGAATGCCTAACGTCTGGCGAACGTCATCGCGTTTGTAAGTATGCACTTTGATGGGAGCAATCGTTCGCCAAAAAGGACTCGGACCTCTCGGTGTAGAGAACTCTCGTGTATATAATATAAATAGCCTTGCGACGTTCGGAAAGAATCAACGTAGTTAGTTGAAATTTGCAAGAGACTACAAAAGAAAGAAACCAACGCTTTCGCGGGATCACCGCGAAACATTCGCGGCGAGTTGGGAAAACGGAAACCACGTCGTTTCATATCGACGTTTATTATTAAGAAGGGGTTGGAAAAAGTTCGCTGCTGAATGTTTCGCTTTGGTCCGCGAGAGTTTTTAGGCTAGGGATCGGCAAACTATTTTTTAAAAGGCCAAATATCGAATACTTTTAGGCCCTGATATTTTACTATTCGATTTAATGCTAAACAATTGTTAGTAATATTTTGAAATGACAAGATTGAGATCGTTATGAAGATAGATACTTGCAAAATAGAGATTGTCCTCGCGAAAGATGCTTGCAAAATGAAAAACGTTTTCGTGATAGTTTGTTAAGTGTACCAGTAAGTAGTCCAGTCTTTGTGTTTAATTTAGTCATCACTTTGAACCCATCTGTCTTAAATACAGTTGCTGTTATTGCAATTGCTTAGGAAAATTTTAAGTTCAGCTATGAATTCCTGGTCGGAAGAATAATTTATCTTTTGGTGAAAGAAACTCATCGATCTGGGTATTTAAAAATAGTGGGTTACTTATTGGTCCACCTAATGTTTGCAAACGAAAACCATATCTCCCGAAATTCTTTATTCAGATTAAAGTGTAAGTATGTGTAATACTTACACTGCGGATCTTTATGCATTTGCCGAAAATTTAAATGCACAAAAAGACATAGAATGCTAGTAGTATGCAAACGTATATAAAATATCCTAGACTACGGATGCTTGTGCAAATTCAAACACTTGTAAGCATATAATTATTACAACCATTTAAATAGAAGTGCGTTTTACCCCTAAATATTCTAACGCATATTTGACTTTGGATATTTCGCATAGTTTCGCGTATTCTATGCATTCTACGTCTTTGCGTGCATTTAAATTTCGTGCAAACGCGCGAAAATTCGCAGTCTACTTGTAACATTTGTAAAGCAAAGCCAATGCGTATTTATTCCATCAGTTTACCGATACTTATACAAGTATGAATTTACACAAAGATCAGCAGTCTGGTAGTAATCGATTGCTGATAAATCGAACGGAATTCTTCTTCTTTTTGGAAAAACCCACGAGCCGTACGAAAATAAATGACGGACCGAATTCGAGCCGCGGGCTATAGTTTGCCGATCCCTGCTTTAGACCCTTCGTTACCCTCGTTAAGAATTTCTCAGCGAACATTATTATGTACGTATATGTGCGAATACCTGGCCATATACTTATGTACATAAGTTATATATATATATATATATATAATAGAAGGACACACTGATCGTCTGTGTACATATGTGCCATTTTTCCAGAACGTAATTCCAAACTATCCGTAGATCACACTTTTCATTTTAGTATCCGTTAGACGCCCAATGCGTGGCATTTTAATCGTATCCTTTGCGTTGATCGAAGAAAAACGAAGAAGAATAGAGAATGGATATTCGAAACTAGGCGCAAGAGTTTCGAATTTCTTCGATATCCCCCGCTAGACGCGAAAGTCGGTGCATACGTAAAGGTGAAACGAAGTAAACGCGAAAATATGTAAAGTGAGAGAAAAGAAAACAAAAAAAAATATTATATAGCAAACGTAGGGATGTAAGTAACGTGACTGTTTAGATTGTTATTATAAATACTACCGATAACGATACACCTACGATTACTGAGGGAGAGAACAACGACGTACGTGTCATAAGATGTATGAAATAATATATCGAATTTGAATTGTAACCATCGCGTGTTCTTCTGTTCAAACACCGAACAAAATTCCTTCGACAGTCATTATATAATATATCACCCATGTTAACCCTTTGCACTCGAGAACAATTTTAATAATATAATCTACTGGTAACTTGAATACTATTTTTTTGGCGCTTTTGAGAATTTGAAGTGTTATTCTGTGCTTCAGAAATAGGAAGGGTGGCCTTTAATTTGCTTTGCTTTCGAAGAAATAGAAATTGAATTAGTAGAAATAAATAAAAACCTTAAATCTTGAATTACGAAGAAAATTACGTATGTCGTCGTAAAGGCGCCAACGGAGTGCAAAGGGTTAATGGATTTATTTTATCGAATAATCGAGCCTCCGTTTTAATAAGAGAATTTAAGACGGGTATTTTATCGTATCGAAGGTAAATGCTAAATTTGATACAAGGAGATTATTCATTGGTACACCTAATAAATTTAATTCTAATTCATATATCATGGAAGATGGAGAGTATACAAAAAATTCGCAAAACGATTGCTCCGTTTCTTAGCTTCTGCCAGCGATCGTACAAAGTAGGAACGCAATGAATCATTTATTTCTACGACTATAGTTCACTCGTACGATATGTTACACGTGCGACGAGATCGCCCCACGTTAAATGCAAAATTCCCGTCAAATCGAGACCCAATTTTTCTTCTTTACTTCTATATTACGAAGTCCCAAAGATATTTGCCATACTTCTTAATTAATTTTCACCATCTTCCGTTGCATCCGCGTGAAACTTCCCAATACTAACGCGTGCCTGTTTACAGGATCACCGTTTTTTTTCGGCTGTCGCGCGACTCCGACTCGAGTCCGCGCTTCTCCGCGGGAACGTTCGAATTTGAAAGCTCGCGCGGTTTATCGTGGACAAGAACCCGGCGCTGGCTAGTCGATAACCAGTTTCAAGGACCAGTTCAAGGTGCCCCCTATGGCATGGAGCTGGTTCGGGGCATCGGCCGTGAACCCCTGAAGAGCAGGGGTCGCTTCGCCGCGGCGTGGGTTAGCGGCCCTCAGTATCGCGCGTCGTTTCATGGTGTTCGGATCGTTCGGCCACGGTCTCTCGTGTTGTGTGCTCGTTCGTTGGCAAACAAGGCTTCGCAATCGAGGGGAAGGAAATAGAATGACAGCGACGCGCCGGTTCTGAAACGAGGAACCGTTTTCCCGTCCAGTTTTGCACCCCCCTCCCTCCCCGAGTGTGAAATTCGAAGGGCGCGTTTCATCCGCTTGAAGGAAATCGCAAGGATGCGGCGTCTCGACGCGGCTACGCTTCTGCTCTGCCTTCGTGAGTACCTTGCAACGTACGCGTACTTACATCGAACGCGAGTCGCAGGACTCGTTTGCATTCGCCGAATCACCCCTTGTTCACGTCAATGAATCACGAAAGGAATAAGGAAGGGATGTCACCGTTAAACGTAACCGATTTCGTCGGTCGTTTCAAATCGTTCGCGTTGCCGGCTCTCCCAACGACTCCGCCGTGTTCCTTTTTCATTCTTTTCTCACCAGCCGCACGCTATAATTACGGTTAATTGGGCTTAACTGCCGCGACTCGGGAGCAAACGACCCCTTTCGACGATTTGCCTCCTTCCGCCTGCAATCTCCAGCTCGGTCGCGGAATTAATTGCGCGTCGAATCGTTTACCCGGGATCTCTCTTTGCCTCCGCGTGATCTCCTCTTATTAGCCGTCTTCAAAGCGGCTCTTCGTTTCGGAGCAACTTCCCCCTCCCCCCTTCATCCCCCGCGCGAAAGTACATAGTCGCGATTGCTTTCGTCGTCGCGAAATAAAGATACGATCGGTAAGTCAATTCCAACGTGCTACGTAATCTTGGACGACTCGCGAATCGACTCGGATCGGAGCAAATTGGCTACGGAAGTATAGAGATCGGTCATTGGCACGAGGTCGGCGGCACCGGGAAGGCGAAGCGTTATCGATGGCCCTTTAACACGGTCGGTCAATTCGCCGGGCAGCTCCGAAAAAGCGGCTCGCGGCTCCAATTTGCACTCGCTCCGGCGAATCGGCCCTGCCGATCTCTCGCGTGCACCGCCGCAACGAAATTCGGCCCCGTAACCGATGCGACGATGCGTTGCCGATAGCAATCCCCGAGATTCCCCGGCGACGGTGGTGGTGTCGGCGGTGGTGCGACGAAGACGACGACGGTGTATAGGTCGGGTGGATGCTGGCTACGGCCTCTCTCCATCGTCCATGATGCCGGCCGGTAACCCACTGCTGCCGTTTCTCTCTCCCTCTCGGAGAGGAGAACCGGTTCGATAGCCATGCACACCTAGAAAGCGAATATACGCAGACTCGGCGGAAAAGGGGGGCCATATTACGTATCCACCTACCTAATATCGACGGTAACGTCGTATACGTGCGGCTGCACGTGTAATTAGTAGCGATGGCTGCGAACAGCAATCGGCAGACCGCCCGTGTCTGGCCTTCCTCTTTGCCTAACGAAAGGAAACACCGAACGATCGCTCGCTCTCGTGTCGCCTGAGGTTGCGGTTAAGGTGGATACGCGTTCGTGTTCCGACTAACGATACTATGTTCCGACAAATAAGGTTCGCGCTTGTTGCTCTTCTCTCGTTAAACGGACGTAAATGACATAACTGAAAAGCTATTCGCACTACTAGCAGTACTGATATTCGAGCTACTATTGCTACTACTATTCGAAACCTATTCGTCCTACTATTGATACTGCTATTCGGAACCTATTCGTAACTAAGTTCCGACGAACGCTCGTCCACTGTGATCGTAGTCTAACCAGTTCGAACTGTAACTCCTTAGGCTAAGGGATTAGCGGGCGCGTGCTGGCGTAAATCGCGTTGCGACGAATGCGTTTCATCTGTTTTATCGAGGAACGACAAGCGCGTACGCGTTCGTTGGAACATAGCTCGGACGAATACGCGACCACTGTAACAGCATTATTCGAACCGATAGCCTCCTATTTGGAGCATCTTTCGTTCATCTCTGCTTCGCGTGCAATATTTAGCGACCGAATATCTTTAGCGTCGAAATAGATTGCCCTAGTACGGTTGTCTCGGGCCATCGGGAGCCTGTGTTTTAAAATAACAGATTGAAGTTTAACTTAACCCCTTAATACTAGGTTTACGGACATTACGTGCGTACGTTGACAGGTCTCCGGAAAAATACGTATACTGCACATAAATATTCGAACGTAGAAGGTTGAGGACGAATAAAATCACGTAGAATACATATTCATACCATTGTATTACGCAAAGTTAGCATAAAGTATTGAAAAGTATTATTAATGGTCTCTATAATATTAGGTATGAAATCTGAACGGCGTCAACGTGACGAGTTCCGTAAACCTAGCGTTAACACCAATTTATCCATCAAAGTTTCCAAATCTTCCGGTATACATTTCCAATTCGAGGATACCGTGTCAAATTTCCAGCAACATTAACGGCGAAGCATCGAAATAGAGGAAGCTAAGGAGAGCAGGAGACAGAGCTGAATGATTAACAACGAAACACAGTCCAAGCGAGCCCTACATTCGCGAGTCCTCGCGCTAAGGGGTTAATCGAAACGGAGTCCCATCGCGTGCTCCAAAAGCGTCTCGAATTCGTCGTTCCCTCTGTCGTCGCATCCCGGATCGATCGCCGAAAATTATTTAGCAGCAGAGCTGCTTTTTCGGAAAGCGTAAAACTGACCGCGAATAAAAACGGCGTTGCAGCGCGTTCGTAAATAACGATGGGAGACGGGCGAAGGGAGCGTTCGCTTTGGACTCGGAGCAGCTCGTAAACAGGATCGAGCGGGACTTTGATCGGTACTCGGAATCAAATGGTGGCACGGCAAGGAAAGGAGAGGCGAGGCGAGACGAGTGCGAGAAGACTGGTGGCGCATACGGCTGGTTCGTAGGTTTGCCGGTGGATGGATGGGCCGCAAGCATCCCCGCTTGGCCCCACTTTTCCTTTCTCTGCCTGTTGCCCCACCGGCCACTTGGCTATTCATCTTGGTCCGGTGCTCCTAATTACACGTCTCGGGTTACGGATGAGAACGACCGTCCCGGCGTTCGCGTTCGGAGACGTCCTGTGCCCTGAAAGGGGTACCAGCACACTCGTGCTTTTTTCCTATCTCCTCCTCTCTCGCTCCCATTCTCCTCTCTCTCTCTCTCTCTCTCTTCTTCGCCGCCCTGGGCCCCCTCTCGCGCTCTCCGTCTGCGTCTTTTTTACACTGCTTGCCACTAAAGGCCCTTTGTCCCTAGCCCGGCGTGCGCGGCTATTTTATACACCGAATGTTATTCAGCCTCGGAGTTACTCGCAACCTCTTCCCGCGTCTCTCTTTCCCTCGTGTTCGGTTTCTTTACCCACGTGCTGGCCTTCTCTTTCGCTCCGAAGCGTTTCTGAAACCGTGACGCGGCGTAGGCCACGCGAGCGACGAAGAAGGCGGCGAGGGATAGGGCGGGGGACGGCTGGCAACGGGACCGAGGTACCAAGAAAAATTGTATTAGCCCTTTGATCCCTTGGCTGGTGGAACGACTCGGAAGAGAGCGAATAAAAGCAGAGGCCGCGCGTAATGCGGCTATTTACGCATAAAGAGCGAAAACGACACGCTTTTCCCCGGGAACCGCGACACGCCGCGCCAGGACGAATCGAGGGCTTCCTCTTCGTCTTTTCGCCTCTTCGCAGGCTTCTGTTTTCGCGGTTTCGCCGCGGCAACGCGCAAAAAATGTGCACGCGATCGAAGCCGAACCTTCCGTCGACCGCAAATATCTTCGAAGCCGGCTTCGAAAAGAATCCCTCCCCGCGATGACTCGAGCCTTTGGCGAATCGCGATACTCATGCTCCGAAATTGTTCGACGAAATTTCTCCGCCCGGCGCGCCGCGTGCTTTGAACTCGCCAGCAGCTTTTACTCGCGTCTCGGAGCCGGAGATTCGCATCGCGGCGCGCGTTAATTGCGCCGATCGGTTGGGAATAACGATCGCGGCAATCGAGCGGCGGGCATCTGCTAATAAATTGGTTACTCGGTTATCTTATTTGCCGGTGGGAGGCCATTAGAACGCGAAAAGAAGGAACACGAGAAGAGTTAGATCATTCGGATAGGACTGAAGTTACACTGCGCGCGAAGGTGCAGATGGGATTGGAAAGGTTGGCTCTTTGCGGAGGAGGAATAATAATAATAATACTAACACTTAAGAGAGTAATTTAGTATACTTGAATTACAAGCCTTTGAGTTTTCGACGCTTTCGAGTTCCAAGCCACAAAATTCCCAATGTTATAAAGTATCCTTCAGCGATATTAATTTAAGTATGTTGCGTTAAAAATCGGTATACGTTTGGGAAACCAGAAACGTTTGAGCGGCTATTTGCCGACCCTCGACAGCAAAAGGTTAAGATAATCGCTGCACGAGCTTAGATTGGTAGTAATCCTGTTTATGCAATCGTGTTTGCCACGCGTAAATTAGATAAGGCTAAAATTTCAGTACCCTGAAGGCAAATATTGGATCTTGCACCAAGCGTCGGCGTTCTAAACTTCATATATTGGGATGAAAAGAAAGTTCGTAGCATTTTTCGCTAACCGATGTTAGATCAAAAAATATATTACCTCGCAAAACCCTGGTAAACCATTGCATCCCTTGAAACGACGCAAATATGTAGAGGAATAGAATCTTTATATTACCAAGTACGCAACGAAAAGTAGCGCAACGAGATGGCAAGTACGCGGTAGAATAAAATTACGCGCGGTTAGGTGTACGAATGTTTGTCGCCGCGTTTCGTTGAAAAAAACGCTACGAACTTTGCGAGACATCGGACTTCCCGAAACGCGCGCAGCCGAAACGTTTTGATTTTCCCGGAAGCATCGAACTCTGGCACGCGAGATAATTGCGACGATGCAGCTGACGAGGACGAGCAATCGTAACGAAAACAATGGGCGAAGGTTCCGTAAGCGTGCGAGGATATCGCGAGGACGACCAGATAGCGTATCGGTGGGTGATAGCGGAATATCCGGTAGCGCGTATTTCGACAGGAAATGGCTGTTCTGTCGGGCGTGTTTCTCGTGGTGCGTCTGAAAATACGTAAAACGCTTGGTCGCGGGCGAAAGCAGCGCTTGATGACCCGCGTGGAGCGCAAGAGACGCGGATAATGTATTTGGAGCAGGCGACGAGCGGCCCGATAGGCCTCTTTGAAATTCGCTCGCGCGTCGTCATTATACGCGCCTCGCCACTGAAATATGCCACGTTCCGGCCGCTCGATCGGCCCTTTCCGTTCCACGAATTCCCTTTGATTCCGTCCACGTGAATGCAGCCCTTCGCGCGCATCCCCAGCTCGCGACAGCTTCCCGATTTTTCAATTTTTTACACGAGTACCTCCTCTCCATCGCAACCCCTTTCCCCCGGCCCAGCGAGGGGGTGTTTTTTCTCTCGTTGCGAAATCCTGAATCAACCGCGCCCGTCCTCCGCATTTCCGTCCACTCGTGCTCTTCCCTTTCACCCTCTATCACTTTTCCCACTGTACTCCGAACTGTTTCTAAGCGGCCACGCAAAACCCTGTTAACAGCTCTCGCCGCGAGTCGTCTGCAAACTAGACCTCTCGCTATCCGGATATTCGACTACCTAAAATGCTAGTATCCCGATATCCAAACTTCCGATCCGAGTATACGAGGGGCTGCATGCGGATGACTCAAAAATTGAACTTCTCTTATTTGGATTCCGAGTAAATGAAAGTTTAAGTATAATACAAGGAAAAATGTGTAAATAACAGGTATCTTCGTAGCCTTTATTCTCTTTTCATAATTGCGGGGTATGCATACTTGACGCGCACGTTGAATTCTTACGCTAACCTCATTTCAGACTTAATCGTTCTAGGAAACTCGTGTATAAAATAATCTTGTAACAACGTTTCCATTTAAGCAATTTCGCGAGTCCCTGTATATAATTAAACTTTACTCTTTACCGCGTGCACTGAAACAAGAAAAAAAGATTTCTCTGGATCATTGCCAATCGTAAATATTCGATGAACATTGCGAATGAGTAAAGCTTCACTCGATATCCGGATAATAAGAGCTTTGTATTAGATGTATCGATAAGTGCTTCCCTGTTCTTTGAACAGGCGAGCGTGGCTCACTTTGAAATTATTACTCCACCCCTTCTTTGTTTATTGGAGTCAACTTGTAGCTTCAGTTGGAACATAAGCTAATAAACTGTAGCCTTAATAGTCAGTCGATATTAGTCTTAAAAATAAATCGATGTTGTAGTAGGAAAGCTGCAAACATGGGAAAGAAGCGGATTACTTATCGGTACGCCTGATATAGTTGAATATATTACCTAAAAGAAAATACTCGAGTTCGAATATCCAAACGCTTGCGGAAACGTGGTATTCGAATATCCGAATCTGTAAGTATCCGAGGATGTACTCGAATACTGGAATTTGCAATCGAAATGGGATTGGAACTCGGATACTCGAGAGACTCGGCTACTCCTAAATCCGCGCGTTGGTCTGTGCGTAGCGAACCCATTCCCCTGTGCGTTCTTCTACTTGCTCGATGGGATTCGCCGGAGGCTGGCAAGCGCGACAGCGTAAGCGCCACCCTTTATGCGTCCCGTATTCCACGGAATTCCGCTTTATTCCAACGCGTCCAATAACACGTCCGCGTAACGAACGAGAGCGCGGAGAGAGTTGCTCGGGCCGAGAGAGAGAGAGAGAGTCACGAGACGCGCGCGCAATAAGAAATTTTAAGGGAGAAGTTTATTTTAACGACCCAGCAATAAGAAATTTCAAGTGACGGGGGACGCGGTGACATCCGCGGCGGCTCTAATTCGTGGCTCGCTTTTGTGCGGGTCACCGCGAAGCGCGACAGAGTGGCGTTACTTTTTCACTGTCAAAAGGGCGTCGCTACTCTAGCTCGCCGATCCTCTCGCGCTTTGCTCCCCTTTTCTTCCTTTCCTTGCCCATCTCGCTCGCTCGCTCGCTCGCTCCTTCTGTTTTCCTTTTCTCCTTCTCCTTTACTTCCTTTTCCTTCTTTTTCTTTTTTTTCTTTTTTTTTTAAATAAGACCCCGCGCCTTGCTCGCGTCTTGTCTCGACACCCCGAGACGAAGAAAGGAGGCTCTCAGCGCGCATTCAGAATCGTGAAAAACGTCCCGAGAGTGTGAATTTCACGGTGCTCGGAAGCGTCTGGAAGGCGGCACTCCGGACACAATTTGCAGCTGCAGCTCTCGGCGGAGCGTGTATACGCGTCGTGCACGGCGCGGCGCGGCGCTCAGGACCCCGTGAAAATTTCCGCGCGCAAATCTCGCCGCGTCAGCGTGCATTTATTTTCTTTTCAGCCGGGGCCGCAACTTTTGTGCCGGCCGCGCGACTCGAGCGGCTCGCGAGCAAACGCGTGTAAATCATGTCCGCGCAGTTCGCTGGCCGCGAGTCGCGTGATGCGACAAAGTGCGCCTTCTCCGCGCGCGCTCGCGCGCGCCATGAATTATGCATCTGTATGCATTAAACGGACGTCACAAGGAGACGTCCGTTCGATACGCGAGCTGACCGCTCCGAAACCTTTGCCAAACGAGCAGCCGCCTTCGCGAGCGATAACGTTTCGCAGCGCGTGCAACGAAACGGTGAAACCTGCATTTGCACTGCAAAATGCGGGCGAAAGTCGAGATTCGCGAGTGAGATACGTCCAACGTTTTCCCCGCGCTTTCCACGGTGAAACTGATTTACGCGATCACGCTTTTCGCGCTGTCGATTCGCTTGTTGTTTTCGAGCAACCGTTTCGACGCTAGACGGTGAATGTTTATGCAAATTCGTTAGAATATTCGAGGCGAATCGAATCGTAATAAATATTCATACGTACGTGCGCATTTATAGAGAATATAAAAATGAAAGGAGACGCGCGATACATCCGATGTGTGCAATCAAAACGAAGCACCTGGTACGATATTTAAAGAGTGATATTAATCTCTGTTTTAGCGTCACTTTTTTAACGATTGCCGGTAGAAGTGTGAATTTACGTAAACATCCACGGTCTAGTAATAAGAAGACGTCGGTTCACATTTTAATCCAGTGCGATGTTTTGACACACACCTATAAACATTTTTGATATCGAAAGGGTTAATCAGTCGTCGTACTTTACGAGTCCTTCGTACGCTTAACCCATCGATCATTCGTTAATTGAATTTTAGTCTTCGCTGTATTCTACTTCATCTCCAGTCTAGTCTGTACTTTTTCGCAATCTTAAATTTGCCCTTAACGCGTAAAGATCCTTAATCCAATCGTCGCCGTTTCCGTTCCGCTTCGCTCGAACCCGTCGAACGCTGTTTTCGCGCACGAACCGAAATTCCATCGAGATGCTCGGGAATTCGAAAGCGGCGATTCAATTTTCTGGCCACTCGCTGAGAAAGGAATGCGAAATTTGGTCGCAACATTGTCGGCTAGGTCTCGTTAACGCGATCGCCCTTGCGTTCACGAGGAAAATTCCAAGATGCCGGTAAGTGGACAACTCGAGAAGTCGGCGAGGAATCTCGAAAGGCATCCGGCTAATGATTTTTCGATTTTAACGAGCCGGTCGTTAACTGGAGGGCGCGCGAGCGCTCGCCCGCCTCCTAACGAAAAGATTTCGAATGGTAACGAGGCAAGTTCCGCTCGACGAGAAGTAGTATCAGTATGAGTAGTAGTAGTAGTAGTAGAAGTTTCGTTCTTTTCTTCTGGCGACGCGACGGTTGCCGGGAGTCGCGAAGAGATCGCGCGCCGCGAATAATAATCAAACGTCGTATCGCGAGGCCGCGTTCTTCTCCGCCTCGCTCGTTCCTCCCACTGTTCCGAGCAAGAAGCGATCTCTCTTAACCGGGAGAAAATAGCTCCGGCTCGTTACTTTGAAGTTTGCCGGAAGCGGAGGGAAAGGAGCGTGTCCTTTGCCGATGCTCGGGGCTCGCGAGGTTTACGAGGCGGTCCCCGGCCGAGTTCCAGCCGACCGGGATCGTTTTGCTTCTCGGCTCTTCCGTGTGTTGCCGCTCGACACTCGCGGAAGTGCAGCGGCGCGGAGAGGAGAGGAGAGGAGAGGAGCCGAAAAATCGAGCGGCTTGTGTAAACGCCATAAAACGGCGCGAGCAGCTGCAGCCGGGCGGGCAGCAGGAGAACGGAACGCGCGCGAGTCGAACGCGAAGGAGAGAGAGACGTTTGCTTCGGGGAGGAAAGTAATCTCGAGAGTAGGTCGTAAAAGCGGTCGTGTTTACCCCTCGGCCTCGGGGAGGTTCCAGGATCACCGGCGAGAGGAAAAGAGGAAAAAGAGAAACTACGGGACCCAGCCGTGTGCATTCTTTTTTTAGGATTCGGCCGCCTGTCGCGGATAAGCCCGGCAGAGCGTCAACGTCGAGCCGCGAGCCCCAGTTTCAAAGGGAAAACGCGACTCGCCGCGTCGCGTCGCTTCTACGTTTCGTTTCTTGCCTCTGCGACTGCTCTCCGCTGTTAGCCGGGGAAATCCGCCGCGGCGCGAGCGCCGGAGAATCGTCATTAGTTACAGAGTCGCGCAGGCACGATGAAATCGGCCTCGAAATTTCGTCGAAAATTACGAGCTCGCCCGAAATGGCCTCGCTGTAAATTACGGGTTCTCCTCCTTCTCTCGGCGTTTTAAGGGTTAATCTTAGCCCACGGCCGGGATAATAACAGGATCCCGAAAGGACACGGGTGAATTTTGAAAACGGCGCGAGGATCCGGGGAAAGGAAGGCCCCTTAACCTGGCCCCGCAATTAGATAGGGTGTCCAACGCGGTCCCGAAGCCAAGACAAATAAAAGAGCAGCCGCCCCGCTGCGCTGGGATAGATTTATAGCCGCCCATTATGGATCTCGCCCATTGTAGTGGTTAACGGTTCAAATATGCGGCGATCCCAGCAACGCGAAGCTAAAGCTAATCGACTTCCGCCAACGCCTGGGGAAATCGAGAAACCGAAGGCAACGCGGAAATTCCAATCGAACCGATGCTTCTATTTTTCGTTTCATTCTGTTCGCGGCAAAGTATCCAGGAAGCGACCCTAAAAAAACAGTCGTCCACACTTTCTACTATTTCAGAATTATTGCAAAGCAATATGAATGACGCGTACGATTTTTCTCGCGAACGACAGACGAGTATATTGCTTTTTATTATTTGTTTATTCGTTTATTAATTGGACGGATGAAAGTACCCAATTTTATTCGTAATTAGATACAGGGTAAACAAAGAGACGCAACGCGCAAATAGCAATAAAAGAGAAATAACAAAGGGTAGGTATATCGTACGCAGAGACAATTCAAATAAAGTTGACCATTTTATTGGCCCTTTCGCTACGGTATCTTAAAATTGATAACTCGAAGCATAAATAAGAATCGCTTTTATTAATATAAGAATAGTATCAATATAAACGTTTGGAGGCTGTATATGATTACGTATGGTGTAGTATTGTTGCATGAATTAACAGAGAAGCAGTAATGTAGTATAGAGAAACTATACGTATGCTTTTAACAAATGCGTGTGCAATTTTTGAAGGCGTATACGTACATACGTTCTTCGTAGCGAAAGGGTTAAAATTTAAAGGCTGGTTGATGCATACACATACTATGTGGTTGCTGAAAAATTCGCTGCGAATCTTTATGCAAATTTGCACGTTTAAAACCCCCAGTCTAGAGGGAAATTACTTTCACCCCCTAAACGTGACGCGTATTTAATGTACTCTTGCACGTTACGCGGATCTTTTATTTTTTCTCGCATGGAACTCTGCCATATTTGCACAAAGAAAGCCTAGTTGTCGCGTTCCATCCTCAAAGGGTTGAACCATTAACAGTCTTCCAAAGAGATCCGCGCGTTTCGGAATCCCGTCAATTCTTCACGCGCTTCGAGCCTCTTTTATCAACCCCAATCGACAAAGTTAATCGTAGACGAAGTCCAGGCCAGGTACGCGATAAAGCCGCGTTATTTCGAGTTCGCCAACAATTATTACGACCTCGACGAGATAATTAATTACCTTTCGGAAAGCCGTTGAGCGTAAACGAGACGAGTTCGCGGGCCCATTGAACGGGCTGTGCGCCGGGCACGTGTGCGGCTCGCATTCCGTCCTCGAAAACGCGTCACAATCGATTTTCACCCCGGCACGGCACAAAGAGAATTTAATCCACACGGCCGCGCGAGCGGACGCGTGCCCGAAGTATGGCAGCGACGTTATTCAAAATCGCCGATGCTATCGGTCGATACACCAAGAATACAGTTCGCAATCGCCGGTGTACGCGTCTCGCGCCAGTTTTTCTCCCCTCTCCTTTTATTTTCCTTTTCTGCGGTGCACCGAAAAAAATATGCCCCAGCGGATGATTCCTGTTGCCGCTTTTTCCCCTTTCCCATTTTTCCCTGACCGTGCGCGCACCCTCTCCGCTTTTTGCTCGGTCCGCGGCGGTGGCGCGCAGCACCCTGCCTACAATGTGGTTCGTTTAATTTGCACCACCGACTATTTGCAGCTCGTTCCCAACGTTTGTTCGCTGCAAGTTGCGCGAAAGCGAGGTTTTTCTCGTGCACGATTCATGCACAAACGATTAAAAAATGGCCCAGACTACCGCGGCGCGTTGCGTTTCCCTTTATTTGCTGGCAACGTTACCGCGAACAAATCTCTGTTGGATCCGCGTCCAATCGACTCCGGCCTGTGAATTAACTCGCCCCGAATTTGCACCCTCGGTCAGCTTCGTCTGATTAGCAGGCGAGGCTCAACCCTTTCGCTGTCGATTGAAACGACGATGCGCTGCGATACTGAACGGTTCTAAGCAGCGTCCAGTTTAGAAATATACATGGGTAGAAAAATTCATCGATTCTGCATCTCTTCGTTGCAAATTAGGGGAGCATAGGCAATCTTAATCGCTTCGCTGCTCGTGCGCGCGACAAGATCTTGCAGAAGCGTAAATCGTTAATCCAGCGACGATACGAAGTCAACGTGATCTCTTTAGACTTTAGACTTTAGATCTTAGAACAGCGTTTGCGTGTTATTTGCCATGGAAACGCATGGAATCGATAGACTTCGTTTTCCAAGTTTTCCGCTACTTAGAATCATCTGCAATCGCAGTGTATCGCTGGTCTCAATCGACAGGGAAAGGGTTAAAGCTTATCTCTTAACCCATTTAGACTTACCATTCCATATGTGGCACGGTGCGTTTAAAAAAAATATCGAAGAAGGTTCTCGCTTAAGTTTCACGTTACCGATTTAGCTTGACGTCGAGCGTGAAGCATTATCGCACTGTACAACGAGTTCGTTGTGCTGCAATTCGTCGAAGAGCGAATATACACATCTACAATTAAATTAACGTTTCGTTGTTCTTATTTCTTCTTATATATTACTTCTATGATGTCACCGCTTTTGTAACTATTTTATCTTGCCTTAGAATAAACTCGCAAATAAAACTTGCACTAGCACAAGCTGTACTTTACGGGTGAACTAGATTAACTCGCTAAAGACCAACCTGTTTTAACGTAGCATTTTATTTGCAAATTTTATTTATCCTTTTACGCGAACGCGTTTGCGAAAAAGCATTCCGCAACCATCTCCTCCACCACGCGCGTTGCACAATTTTGCAAAGTTTGAAAAAGCTACAATTAAAACGTTGCGTTAACGAAACGTTGGCCCTTGACGAGTTAAACGTTTGCACTTGGTCGAGGAAGCATCTGATAAGGCTTCTCCGCGAACGCATTCCCATTCTTTTCAGCCTTCTAGCGCGATTGAATAGGAAGCGTGGAAAATACTCGCGTGATCCTCCGCGAGGAACACCTGTCGTGCGTACGTTTCACAAATAACATTCGAATATTATCTTTCCCCTTGGTTTCACTTCGCCCGGGCGAATCCTCCGCGCACGGATATCCGCAGCAATCGGCAAATTGTGCGGAATTGCTCCAGGGAAATGCGACTATATTAACGGTGTCGCGAATTGCGCGCAGCAAAATCGCGACAGAAAGATAAAAAAATTACATTAAACGTCGAGCCGGGAGACAGAGGCAGAGGAAGATTTTTCTGTCCGCGGAAATCAAAGGACATCGATACAATACCGTTGCCCCGTGCTAATTATCAATCAGCTTAATGAGGCCTCCGCATTCAAAGCGCTCCGCTCTTGCCAGGTTCCGTTTTAGAGCGCTCCCTCGTCGCTGTTTATCGCTCCATTGTTAACCCCCTGTAGCCCGATAATTAGTGAATTTTTAATAACGATACACTAACAGCCCCCCGACTACCGTCGAGTTCGTTCGAATAATCCGGGGTGTCGAACTGAAAGTTTCGAGATGAAATCGATACCCTCCCTTTCCTCCGTACAATTATTCCTATCGCGCCAATGTTCTCGCGGTTTGCTGTCAAAGAATTTTTTCTACCGATCGCTGAACCGCCATCGCCTACGAATAATTTATTCGTTTATCGATTTACGAGTGAAGCTATTTGGTACGCGCGAAACGCGACGAATACGAGTTTATGAACGCAAAATACAGCCGAGGAGCTTCCCGGAAAGCTTTAAAATGTTACGCATTTCTGCGCTCTGCGCTCGTCGATCTGATCAATTCATTTTTTACGTCCATTCTCGCATTACGCGTGTCGCTTCAAATTTGATTTAACTACACCTTAAAGTTGTACTTTAAAAGGAGATTGTACAACTCGTTAATAAAGAATAATAATATTTCCCCTTAATCTTAATATCCTCCTCGTCAATCTTATTCGCGTTTACTTCTTGTACCATTAACAGCTTTATCCGCAAATAAGTGAATAAATAATTGGCTAAGGAAACACGGTATAAACACTATGTATCTTTATATACTATAAACACGGTAAGAGCAATCTAATATTTAAAGTCTCGATCGACGAGAGCAGCGAAGGATGTACCAATCGAATATAAAATATTCATCGCGCTGATAACTTCGTTTGCCCCAGCAGCAGCGCGAGGCGACGGATAATTCTATCGATTCGCCTAACATTTAATCGTTCTGTTTGCGCAGTGGCACCCGTGTTTGGCCAGGACGGCGACCTTTACTTCTCGGTGAGTCCAGGCGAGCACTCGGTCGTGGAGGGATCACCGGTGCGTTTGAGATGCGAGGCTCAGCCGAGCTCGCGGGTCAAGTACTCGTGGAAAATCGACGGCCAGCCGTTGGCGCCGAGTCCGCGGAGGCACCAGGACGGCGGGGATCTACGTATCACCAGGGTGAACCGAATCCTAGACAGCGGCAACTTCGTCTGCGTCGCGACTCACGAGCAAAACGGATTTTCCATCGAGAGCTCGCCGGCCAAGATCGACATTCAATGTGAGTCTCTCTTTATTTCCCTTTTCATCCGTTCGCGATTGGATTCGCGTTTATAATGAGAAGCCTAGACGCGTCTCTCCGTTTGAGGCGGAGGAACGTTTAACGATAGTTTGGTCAAAGAGCGTAAAGACGATTCGCAATTAATCGTTGGAAGTCTCCGTTTCATCGGGGACGCGAAAGTCGCAGGTAGGGATTGAGAATTTAACAATCGACTGTTTCATTTACCGGTGCACTGCAGCTCTATGAAGCGCAGCGGCGCGGGAAATGGTCCCACCTATTTGTTTCGCACTTACGAATTTTAAAATAGAAAACAAATTTTGTGCCTCGAAGAGATACAGGTTTCTCTTTGCTACTGCGACTTAATCTGGAGACCGAAAGGAGAAAGAAATGCTACTTAATTTGGCGCAGAGCTAGAAATAAATATCGTATGCGTGAGCTACTCGATTTTTGCAAATGGGAAACCTTAAAACAAAAGGGTTATTCGACAGATGGTAATTCGTGTGAAATTAAAAACATGGTTACTGAAGCTCACAATAGTAAATTCGATCGTTTATCGATGACAAGCTCGCGCTCAAACAGAAGAACATCATTAAACGAGAATTTGAAAATAATAGGCGATTAGTTTTTATTGTGCTAACAGTTTACGAGTTGGAACTGTTTGTTCTCGGATGATAAAAAAACGCGCGACTACGCAGGCCAGATAAATCCAATCAACCTTCCGGGCAATCACAATGAGAAAAAAGTTGCTACCTATTCCATCTACGCAATATTTGTTTGCAGCTCCGCAACAAAGCGTTTGATTCGAAACTTTTCACACCTATTTCCCTCCGTTTGATCTCTGGATTAACTGCAAGCAGCTTGACGCGAAAAACCAGGGACCTATCGTTAGATTTCCTTTATTTAATTATCGACAAGAGGGAGGCGAATTCGCGATACAACTTCGAGGCTACTTTTCGCGATTCGTCGGTTAATGGAATCGCTAATCGCGATCGATGGAAGCGCGCAGGATCGCGATGCAGGCGCTCGGCGACGCGTCGGAGCGGCGCGCGATAATGGAGAACAGGTTTCTTCGCGCAAACACGGGAATTTTTTAACGAGCGCTAGCAACGCCGGCATTTAATTAATATGGCGCAGGTGGGTAGGCGGCGGTAGTGAGCGAGACCATCGAGAGATTAATCGCGTAGGTCTCGAGAGCGTCGCGCGAGGTGTGTCGCGTCCCGCGCGAGCTGCCAGCGTTTCGCGCCGCCGAAACCGACAAACCGATATAATCCCGCGTTCATGCTCGCGTTGCTTAATCGACAAAGTGAGAGCGAGACGGGGCGGGGGTCGAGGGATGCGGTGGAACTCGAACACGAACCACGGGCTATACGAAAGGACAGTCCCGGATTCCCGAGACCTGCGCCCGAGGGATTCAAAAGCGTCGCTACAACGAATTCCACCGCGCCGCGCCGCGCCGCGCCGCGCCGGCTATGTTATTCTCACGGCACTTTTTAATCGCCCTTTCTCCGCAAAAGCGCAGATCAAACGCCTGCTGTGCAGAAATTACACGAGCCAAAGCAAAGAGAGACAAGCGAAACGAACAGAGCGAAGCGCCCTAGAACAGGGGGGATTGGAAGAGGGGCGGATGGCCGAAGGGTAGGAAGAGAGGAGGAAGACGAAGAGGGAAAGAAAGGGTCGAAACGAAAGGGAAGCGCGCGGAGATAGGAATCGATTCGCGATAGCCTCGCCTGCCGAACTCGGCCTCCGCCGCCGCGTCTTTCCTTCTCCCTATCTCCTCCCGCCTCATCGTTTCCCTTCCCAATTATTCGCCAGCGCGACATTAATTAAGCGAGATAATTCGCCATCGAACGAAGCTGCCCAATATGGCGTCCGTCGATACCGATGCCGACGTTTTTAATGATTCGAAAACGTTTGGAGGGTCGACGGGCGGGGAACGGAAAATAAAAGCGGGGACTGCTTACGACGACGACGACGAAGTCGATGCCAGGAGCGTCGAGACGGAACGCGGCGCGAGTCGTCCGGGGGTGGTAAACAGGAGGGGGCGGCAGAAAAACGGAAAAAGGGGGAAGAGGAAAAACATATAATGTTACGAGCGAGCTGCGCGGCGCTGGTTCCACGTTTCCTTTTTTATTTGTACCCTGAAAACGTTCAAAATGGGTGGTTTCCGCGCGCAGGACGAGGGGGAACGAGTTAAAGCCGACGATAAAAAAAAGAAAGAAGGAAAAAATACGCGCGCGCGGCGATGACTGGGGTGGCGCGGATCGCGACGCTGCGATATTGAATGAATAATGAAGAAATTTGCAAAAAAAAAAAGGAAAAAAAAAGGAAAAAAGTACATATTATTAAATCGGGGAAACACGGACGGAGGGCGGGAGAAGAAGAGAGAAATAGTGTTGAAAACGACGACGAGGGGGTGGAAGGGTAGGGGTGAGGAAAGAGAGAAACGACGCCGGGGCGTCGTTAGCGGCCCGGCACCTCGTTATCATGTATCGTTTCGTAATTATTATTACACGCTGCTGCCAACCCGGTGAAGTGCACCGAGCACGAGTACATTTAGCGCGTGCTTAATACCCGTCGCCCGGCTCGATTCCTTTTGATAATTGCGATAAATATAATAATGATAATGACGATGGAACGTTTTCTTCGGCTCGACTCTCCACACCGTCAGGCGTTTTCCGCCTCTTCCGTCCGCGAATGAATATTTCGTCTAGGCGTCGCGTCGCGTCGCGTCTCGTCGCGTCGTCGACGTCGTCGCGTAATTTCGTCGACCAAGCCACCCCTTTCATTCCGCGGATTCGCTCAAACCTGTTCCGCTTCGAACAATTGAAGCTGGGAATTCCGAAACAGCGCGAGTCCACTTCTGGACAATATACGGGTTTGGTCACAAAAGCATCTGGCCATTTTGTAGGCTTTTGGTCATTTTTATTCAACGTTGCGTATACTAGGAACCGAGAGAGGACTTGGAAATTTCTTTACGAGATTGACGAAAGGGTTAGCTTCAATTTTATTCGCGCAAACGTCCACGGTCCGCTGAAGCAACGCAGAATTTCATCTTTAACCCTTCTTCGGACTTTCGAGTCTAATACGCGGTTCGTTTGCTTGTTTATTAACGGGGAATGGAACCCTTTGGCGTGCAAAGGAAATATCAGAAGATGGTAGGCAGTAAACTAGAGCAGCTTACTACTGTCTTTAACTTTATCGTCATCACGTTGAGAAGTGCAAACCCAACGCGTAGCAGTGTTCAATATTTGGCGTGAGAATACGATAATTTGCGAGATCTCTGCGGCTTTCGCGATTCGAAGAAGAGCTAAACAAGTATTTAAACATGTTTGCAAGAACTAAAAGGCTTACCGAAGCATCGAAGAAGAGAGGTCGGGTGGGCTCGCGTCATTTTGGAATTTGCACCTTCGATTCTCCAGCGGATCTCTCGCGATCCCAAATCGTTAATGTCGCCGAACGCTTGCTCCAGCATCTTTCATTTCGTCAATTAGACTCGGCTGAAATCAGCTCGCAAAGGACATCGATCTCTCGACTCGGAGGATCGATGCAGACGGGACGAGCTTTCGATTGAATTCGAGCGGAATGAGGAATCTGCGCGTGGAACTCGCGCGCGATTCGAGAAATTCGATTCTCACGGTGCCAGGGAAGGCGCGCGCGCGCGCGCGTCGAATACCTAATTAAACGGTATGCGATATTAATGCAAAGGTCTGGGCGATAATTACGCATCGTCTACTCGGTCGACGAACCAGCTCGCTTTACGAAGGCCAAGGCTAATCGTAAAGGAGTGGCCGCGACAGCAGTGAAAGCTTCGCAACAGCCTCGCGACGCTTTTAATGCGTCCTCGGCTAATCGTTGCTTCTCGGCTCTGCCAGCTAAAGCTCTTAAACCTGCTTCAAGTTTTTATAGCCACGCGTAAAAGTATTCGTGTCTTCGCATAATTCCCGAGCGTTTAACAATAGCCGGGTGGAAAATCCAGTTAGATCTAATAGGTGGAATCTCGCGAGCGCATTTCGGCTGTATTTTCGCGACGGGAAAACCGAGAGAGATATCGCGGAGGGATTAGACATGTTACGGCGAAATTCCCACAATTTTGGGCAATAAAGTTAGCTGCATCGTCTTGTGTGTTTCGGAAGCACGCGTTCCGGCCGAGCGCGTTTCATTTAATCCTTTAAACAGGCTTTAATGCCTGAAATCTCTCCTCTGGCTCGGCGCATACATATATAATACACATATATATATATATATATATATATATATATATATATGTATATGTATGCGTACCTGTATAAATGCTATCCCCGGTGCATTTTCATTCCATTAAATAGAACGTCCGCGCGTATTTCCGGGATTCCAGCTGTCCTGTTTTTCGGAACAACGGAAATGCGTTTTCCGCGTTGCGCGGATTTTCGCGCAAACTCGCCGCTCTCCTATTTTCGATGTACCCGGTACCGTTCGTAATTACTCGTACGACAGATATTTCATTATAAAAGATACACGAATCTTCTGTGCAATTTTTAGCGAAGATCGCATCTTATTAGAACGGATAACCCTGCTATTTTTATTTCTAACAACTGATCGCAGATTTAGGTGTCTTAACTTTAAATTATTAGGGACCTTTAAGCCTTTGAATTTTGGAAGCTTTTAAATTTCCATGCTTTTGAATTTCCAATCATACGAATTTTTAAACTTTCGAACTCTCGAGCTTCTGAATTTTTAAGACTTCATTGCCAAGCGTTTCAATTTCCAATCGTTTTAATCTCCACGCGCTTCGATTCCTAACCGTTTCAATATCCAAGCTTCCGCGCTCCATGTCATTAGATCGGTACAAACGTTAATTAACTTTTAACGTCGTTCGAATAATCACCGTTACGCGCGCATACTTAATTCAGAGCGACTTTAAGAATCCCGTTGAATTAGTGGACGCGGAAAAGACGCGCGATTTCGATCGCCGACAATAGCAACGAGCGTAATTAAATCCGCGCGGGTGGGAATTTCGAAATAATCCGGCGATATGGAAAAGCGAAGCGAAGCGAGGCAAGCAGACGCGAGCTGCAGTTTTTCCACCCTCGAAAGGTCGAGCGTCTGACGAGTGATCTCTCGAACACGCTCGGCGATGACGAGCTGGCCCGCCGTGAATATTCCGCGCGTACCTCGCCTCACCGTGAAAACCATCCCTTTCCCTCTTTTAATTTCCAACCCCTCGGCTCGCGGCCACAGACCGGGCTACGCGAGCGAAGGGACGGACGCACGGGGGGTAATAACACGCCGACGAGGATCCTTTGTCCAAATAAAAAAATAACATCTCGCTCCGCGACGAGGAAGAGCCTGCTGCGATACGCGACAATGGATAGGAAGTTGTTCAGCCTCGAGCTACGGCAACGGCAACGGCAACGGCAACGACAACCATCGGAGGGTGAGAGACGCCGCGGAGAAACAGAGAGAGAGGCGCAATCTCCTCGCGTACGTATACGCAAACACACACGCATATTATATATATAGCAGGGGCTGAATTCTCCGCGACGCGTATCCTCGACTTTACGCGCGATCCTATCTGATTTATACGCAGGCTACGTCGAATCGAGCGAGCGGTAGGTAGCGTGGCTTCCTTCGCGCCAGATAATATTAAGGATTCCCCGGAGACCGAAACGAGTTATTCTACGCGCCAGCTCGCGTCCCTGTCTTCCTTCGTTTCCCTTTCCCTTTACCTTTTCTTCGTCGGCGTTACCCTGTTTCCCTTTGCACGGCAAGTCCGCGTGGATTCGAGAAAAATATAAAGAAGATACGACGGCTGCTTTGACGCGCGCCATCTCCCCGTGGCTCGGCGCAAAGGGATCGCGCTGAAAAATAGCCCGGCTATTAATCTCCCGTCCTTTTTTTCTTCTCCCAGAGGCCGATGGTTCGCGAGATTTAACAGTTTAAGGGCCCCTCCCCTCTGCCACCCACTTCGCGGACTGAAAGTGTTAACGCGATTCCGGAGACGAGTGGATAATGGGATCGAAAAGTGGCTCCAGCCACCGTGAAAAATCCTGTCTCTCCTCCGGATTCTAATGGGGCCGACTAACGACCGCGGGAACCGCTTCGCGTTCTCGCCGCTCCTCGTTTACCTTCTTCGCGGTCTCCGCCGACAATTAGACCTCACGCATTGTGCGTCGTCGACAATAAGCCATCGTTCTCCACGGAATCTCATTTCCTCCGCTCGGTAAAACGCCACTTTTCGATGAGCTCCGCGTTCAACGAGCGCTTTTGCTCCGCTTCGACTCATCCGGTCCTCGTCCTCGTCTTCGTCCTCGTCCGCCTGGCAGTCATCGCGTTGCCTGCCGAGAACAATCGCCAGCAGTCGCTCCTTCTCCGCGCTGTCGCTACTAGAGCGGTTAATCAGTCGCTTTGAAAATCCACTCCCGTTTTCCCATGCATTCTCCCGTCCAACTCGCGTTTCACCGTCATCCTTTCCGTCAATTATCCGCTCGCGATTGCACGCTCGATCCAGGCGCGCTTCGATCCTACGGTCGTCGTCCGTTCGCTTCGGGGAACTCTCCCTCAACCCCTCGCGCGGCGGAAACCGTGCGAATAATTACAATTTTATTAGCTGCGCCAATTAATCGGCGCCCCTCGATCTTGCGGATCGGAACTAAAAATCGAGTCGAAATTTAACTCGAATCCGAGCGAAATCTCTCCGTGCTAAATCAGAGCTGCAGTTCGTGGCACGAGTGCGCCTCGTTATCGCGTGCCAAGGGGTTAATCGACTCGTTTCGCGCGCAACTATACTCCTACCCTCCTTCAATCGTTTCCCCTGTTTCGCCATTAGACGCCAGAGCTTCTTAGACGTTCGATCGATTGATAACCGCGACCAATTTATACGTTTAATCGCATCGGTAGGACGGCGAAAAAGAAGTCCGAATGAAGGATGCCGCGTATCCGCATTCCTTCTCGCATTCTGGCCTCGCGTTTGAACCCTACTAGGTCTCCGGCCGTCCGCATAATGCGAGGCCAAATGGCAATTAGGCTTCCTGCATTGTACGCCACAACAATACCCATTTTTCAGCGAGGCCGCATTGACGGGAAGAACGCGTGGCGGACCCTCCTAAATACCGCGATGAATTTACCGGTTCAGGGGAGGAGTGGCTTGATCCAGATTCTTCGTCATATTAACGACACCTGGACGATAAATCATACGCGCGAGGAACATTTAACGGCCGACCAGTTCGTATAAAAAGGGTTCCGCGAAAGAATCTTTCCCCTCGCGATGCACAACCGATTGCGAATGCGATCCGCGTTCGGCGAAACTCGCGCCTCGCGGTGCTCAACGAATCCTCGATGATCGTCTTCACTCGCCAAGGGAGAAGACTCGCCGGGCGGCGAAAACTTGGGAATTATTCAGAATCGCGGCGCACCGCGCCGGTTCGCGTTTCACGCGCTAACAACTTTGCCCCATTCGCGCGCAAATATTTGCCTCGGTCGCCTCGGTTTACAATGCTCTCGCGTAGCGTAAAAAAATGAAGAAAAATGAGATAGGAAAAGGAGGTAGAAGAGGAGGAGGAGGAGGAGGGAAACAAAGCAACGTGTCGAGGTAGGTTCGAATTATATCCCCTTTAAAGGGAGGAAATCCGCGAGATCTCGAGGCAAGGCTCCGGCATAGGGATTCTCTGGTTCTTTGGTTGTCCTTGTCCGCTGGCGCGCTCTCTCCTCTTTGCTCCGGGTTGGCGGTCGGTCGCGCGCAGGTGGAGAACTCAATTCAGGGAGGGTTTGCTTGCCGTTTCATTGTCTCGCCTCGGTGCGGGCTGCACGTCGCCGCCGTCGCCGTCGCCGTAGTCGTAGTCGTCGTCCGCGTCGCCGGCGTCGACGTCGTCGTTGGCCCGTCACCCAGAGAGAGACAGAGAAAGAAAGGGACGGAGGAAGAGTACGGAGCACGAGAGTAGTACGAGAAGCTGAAGAGGAGGTAGGGTAGCAAGCACGGGAAGCACGGCTACGAACGGGAAGGGGTAAGCTAATCGTTGAGGCTGCAGCCCGGGGCGGCTGCATTTTTTAAAAACACTACCACCGATGTACCACACCGCGTCGCCAACGCGTACCACGAGAAACTCTTTCCCTCCCTTTCTGCCTCCCTTCGTCCTTTCTATCTTTCTTTCTTTCTCTCTGCTTTTTTTCCCTTCTCTTTTTCTCCGCCACTCCTCTCCTCTCCTTTCCTCTCTTCTATGCACGCCCCGTATCTCGCCAGGCTGCCGGTGTATTGTGCCGAATGAATTGCACGAGTGTAGCGCGTGCAACGCTTCGCGCCCGTGCACGGCTCCAGGGCTACTCTCGGCTGACCCTAAAAAAAGTCTCCGGAATCAGCGTTACCTTCGCGCGTCTCGCTTTCACCGCGTTTCCCGTGTTTTCCGCGGCGCCACTCCCCTAAACGTTTTTCTCAAACTACCTTTTCAACCCCCTTCGAAGGGAAAAGAAGACTCGGTTCTTTTCGCGTGGACACGCAAGAAATAGGATCTTTTTTCCTCTGCTCGGCGACCGGAGTAACGGTTTGGAAGCGAGGCGGAAGAACCGGTTCGATCCGAGATCGAACTCGCGTGTCTAACGTTACGTTGGAAGATTTTTCTGCCGGGTGAAAAAACGCGCTACTCGAAAGAGGAGAATTTCGTTGAGCGCTGCTGCTGCTGCTGCGATTTCCCCGGCTCTGTCTCTTTCTCTCTTTCGAGCCGTTCCCGGTCGATTTGTTTCGCGCGACTTTTGTTTCGTACGGCGCAACCCCTGTCTGTCAAATTACCGTCATCGAGGCGAACAATCGGGGCCAAGTGTACACGGCAAGGCATTTTAACCGGGGAGCACCGTAATCATTCCTCGCGCCAAATGAACGCGACTAATAGCGAGCGAAGGGAAACAGAGAGAGAGAGAGAGCAAATGCGTGGTTCGTTGTGCGTGAAAATAAAAAAAAAACAAGTGCAGGTCCAAAAGAGAGAGATTGACTGGCGAGGGAGTGGATGCGATGGGGTGTCGAGGTGGCTGTTGGCGAGAAGAAAAAGGAGGCGAAGAAAGAAGAAAAGGGCGAGGAGGAAGACGAGCGAAAGAAAGGAGGGCAGATACAAAAAAAAAGAGAGAAATGAAAAAGAGAAAAAGATACGCGACGCAGAAAGGAGAGGAGCCCACCCTCGCGCGAGAATCTGGCCGATGAATACGGAAGATCCTGGCCTTTTCATTAATTACGCTCCTTACTAATTAACCTTGCGCGTTTTTCCCTAATTAGTTGTACGGCTCGGGACGAGAGAAAAGCTGGCGCACATAAGTTGCCGGAGCGCGTTTTAAGCGTCGGCTGACACGACGGGTGGCTCGCGTCGCCAATGAGAAAGAGACACCTGTTCACCCGACAAATGTACGAAAACGACGATCACGACGACGGCGACGAGGCTGACAAAATGAAACGAAGCTCGTTTCGCGAGTCGCGACGCGTTCGACGCTCGATTCCATACACCTGCGCGGGTGGCGGATGTGGATACGGAGAGTTTCGCGCTCTCAATCGCACGGAGAGAGAGAAAGAGAGAAATGGAGAATTAACGGGCGCCACTCGGGAAAACCACCTGCAAAATCGACGCGCGACCGTTTTATTTCCTTGCTCGGGGCTCCGGCGTTCAATGTAAACGGTGCGGGAACCGTCGCGAATACCACCAAACCGGATTTTCCACGGGGAAAATGGACAGTTGCGATGAAAACGGGAAAAATACCGGAGCTCCAGCGGAATTGGTTATTTCACGGGACACGGCGAATATATTTTTCATATTACGCTGACGTCGGCGAACCGCTCGCGTTCCCTCGATCCCCCGCGGCCACCGCATCCCTCGCCAAACCTGGAAACAACGTTCTCCACTCTTTCCTTTTTTTCTTTTTTCCTTTTTTCCCTTTTTCCCCTTTCCGTGTATCCACCGATTTCCGCTAAGCACCAGCCGATCCCAAAATTACGCCATTTAACGCGCATCGATCTTCGCCACCGCCGCGAACTCGTTCGGAGTTCTCGAAATCGTTTCCCCGTCGAGAGGAGCTTCGGAACACCGAGCGTTCCCGTTTCGAAGGCCATTAATTTCGCGGGGCTGCGCCGAATGCATCGATGGATGCGGCGGCTGATGGATGCATCTCGATCCTTGGGAATTACGATGCCGCGCGGTACGCACAGACTCCGGCTATCATTACGAGACGCTTCTTCTCTTTCGCTCTCTCCCTCTTTTTCTCTCGCGGCCCCGCCGCCAACGATACTCGACTGCGCGAAAGGGAGCCATCGCTCGAACGATCCATTTGCGTTCAGATCGCTTGAAAATGCAGCCGTTCCTTATCGGCTGCCGCGCGTTTAATGCGTCGCCGTCGGTGTACCGCTTTTTTTTTTTGTCGCGGAAAAACTCCTGGGGACGCGAGACCGCCAGAGAAATCGCACATCGCTGCACACCTTTCTTTTTTATTTCGTCGTTACCGCCGTCTAACTAGCGCCGCGACTTTCGATAAGTTTACAGATAGATATCGATCGTATCGGATGATTATCGGTAATTCTCTGTACCGATGTGTCGTTTGGATGTCGATAAGACAGAAGGGCAGAAGAGAGCGAGAAAACACTCCTGTTTATCTTTTATTGGACAATTAACCCTTTCCCCGCGGCAGCTTAAAGTTCGAAAGTGTTTTCGATGCACAGATGAGGATACGTTTGATTAATTTAAGAATAGCATAAGGGTGAACATTTGGATACTTGGTATTACCGATTGAATTGGTTTGTTCAATTATTTAAAGTATGTGTTTTCACAAACGTTGGCCCAGTTTTCGAGGACGTATATATACTACGTCCTTCTTTCGTATTTCGTTTAAAGATGATGCTAAAAGTCGAGTTCAACTAACTTTGAATTGTAGAATCTAACGAGGGTCCAATGATTTATGAATGGGAGCGTGTATACTTGACGCTGCATTAAAATACATTTTGCTATTACAACAGTTGCCTTCGAATTCAAGACGATATCTTTGTATTGCGAAGCAGAAGAAATAGTGCTTCGTTTGAAGTTGCTTTCCAAAGCAAGTCAAACTTTGTCCGACCGATGAACAAGATCGGAAGCAAAGTATATAAAATACGTTGTCTGCGGTATGTTCTAATTAAAAGTGCATCAATTTTAAACGATTCCGTTGCCATTAACGCGTCGCAGCCTTGCGCGGTCTCTCGTCTTCGCTTTAACGATACATCGATAATCAATAATCGCGTCTCTATCCGCAACCCGTTATCAACCTTTGCCGTGTCTTTCCCTTCGTCCCTTTCTCGTCTTATTTCCAATTTCTCCTCGGATGCGTCGTTACGGGAAAAGTCGCGCCCGAAAAGGGTCTTCCGCTCTTCGAACGGCGAGGCGCCTCGGCGTTTAATTATTTTTCCAAATTAATAGGAAGAGAAAAACTGCCGCGGCTGCCAAATGATACGAAGAAAGGGAAGAGGAATTCGCGCGAATTTACACAGGGTGTACAGCAGCGTGTAGAGTGGAAGCGCTGTGTACAACGCGGGTCTAACGCGGCGAGAGAGAGGCCGGATGTGCGAGGCATCGATCGTCGCAACGCGCACATTGTTTGGCTCAATTTCACGCGAGAAAGCGAGCGGAGCTAGCGGGCGCTCGACCCTCGAACTCGAGCACAGGCTGGGGACGGAAGTGATCTCGCCGTTTCTGATTTTCAGTCGCGACAATGGCCGCTTTTGTTCGACGATCTGGCATCGCGCTCCTGCCGGGATCCACTTCGAAAAAGGGGTGTCGAGCCGATCCGCCTCGCTTCGCATCGCCCGGCTTCGACCCAGCAACCGTAAATCATCGCAACGCGTTCCACTTTGCATCCGTTGCGAGATCCAAACGGATCATCCCTTTTCCCTCTTCTCTCGGTTTTAGAGGTTTTGCTCCGTGCAATTCCGCAAACCTGGTGCTTTTCAACAACTTGCACGCGATCGCTTCGGATTCGGATACAGTCGCTTCGGCGAGAGAAACTAGAAGCTGGCGAAGCGTTCCTCGAGGCGGAGAGCGGAGTGTACTCGCTGTTTCAAATTACGAAGGAAACGAGGAGGGTATATGTCTTGGTCGGTCCGTTTACGCCCGAACTTCTCTCCGATATTTACTCTAACTTCGTGATCGATCTCGCCCGGTTCGCAATCACGAAAACTTTCGTCCCTTTACTTTCCGCCTTCCATCGTCGTTCGTTTGCGCTCGACTCGCGGGAGCCAATCTTGCCTGCTAAATTAAAAACGCAATAATTCCCACCCCTGCCCCGCCGTCGATCTTTTTTCTATTTGCCACGGTGGCGAGGTGGAGATGCGATGTTATTTGAGCGAAGTGCAGACGCGTGAAGATCGTTGCTTGCTTGCGGGATGAACGCGAACGTCGTGAAACTGTCGTAGACAAATTTGCAAACGTTACGCGCAGAGAGAGAGAGCTAAAAGCTAGTATGCGCCTCGCAAAAAATGATATCGAATGAAATTACTATGCACGAGAGTTCGTTTGTGCGAAGAAAAATACAAGATGTATAAACGAGAATAATATACTAATAACTATGAAATTATACGATAATTAGAGGGTGATTACGATATTCCCTGTGGCAAACAAATAAGCGCTGCGTAATACTAATACATTGTGGTATTAGCGGCAGAAAAGACTTTATATTATAATTGCGATACAATTTGCAGGAAATAAATTAAACCATAATCTTGCTTTTGTAAATTAAACACTCAGTTTTGCTTCTCACTGTCGTATACAGTTTACAGTGAGAATCAAAGGTTAGCATACGCATCGTCAAAACGAAATTGTAGCGTAATTACAGTATTGATTACAGGGCAAATAAAATTGCAGTATAATTGTAGTATCAGTTACGTGAAATAGGCAAATATCGTAGAATAATAATAATACAATTATAGTACCGCTTGCGATGAATAAATTACAATACAACCACGTACATACATACATATAATATAATTTGGAGCGAACAAATTCCAATACAATTCCATTTTCGCGAAGCGTATAACTATTGACTGTCGCTTGTACATCGCAATGCTAACCCTTTGCGGACAAGTGTCGGCAAATAGCCGCCTAATCATTTTTTAGTTTTCTGGACACACGTTAATTTTTACTGCAACAAATTTAAATTAATATCGTTGATAAACGCTTCGAAGTTATAGAAATTTGGTGGCTTAGAATTTGAAAGCTTGGAGAGTTCAAAGCCAAAATAATCCCTTAAGTATTATTATTCCCCGTCCACAAAGGGCTAATGCCACGTTGCAAAACGGAGCGACGAGACTTTTTCCAGTTGCCGATGCGACGTTAAAGAAAAAGGACTATTTGGCCAAATCTAATAGGCGTGAAAACGTCGATGTCGATTTAACGCGGTCGCGTCGCGCTGATAAGTAAGCGACGAATTTAACGCGACAACGGTATGAGAGGCGGAAAAAAAGGAAAACAATTTATCTCGGTGGTCGAAAGCTGGCAGCATCCAAAGACCACAGGCGTATCTGCTCAGATAAGCGACACTATTTTCAGCAATTTTATCTGCCACCAACGCGAACTCCCATTCGGGGAAACGGAGCCGATGCGACGCACCCGTTCGAATCGATGCTCGCACCGTCTGCATTTTTCTATCATCCGCTGCTTCTCCACCCTTTTCTGTTTATCCCTTTCGATTCCCCGCGAGAGATTCTCGTTGTAATTGCAATATTCGCGCGGCTCGATTCGGCTCGGCGCGGCGCGGTGGGATTTCGTTTGAGAACAGCCGATAGCTGGTAACGCTTCTTTGACCT
This sequence comes from Eucera pruinosa, assembly GCA_028830335.1. Taxonomy (NCBI): domain Eukaryota; kingdom Metazoa; phylum Arthropoda; class Insecta; order Hymenoptera; family Apidae; genus Eucera; species Eucera pruinosa. The sequence continues at coordinate 10,449,720 of JAMYCR010000008.1, read as the reverse complement.
CTTCGGAATCGGTCAAAAGGCCGCGCAGACTGCTTGAAAAATAATATCCGCTTTTTCCCTCGCCTCTCTTTTTTCGCGCCTGTATAGGTGGTGCGAGCAACAGAGACGTTTCTATTTCGCACCGCGTGCGGCAGATCGTTACAGGGGAAACCCTTCTACATGTTTCACAGCCGTATTTTCCCTTTCTGCAAGCGAATTTTCACCGCTACCTAATTCGTTCTCCTCCCGCGTCTCAATTTCATTATTCAATTATACGTTGCGAGAAAAATGTGGAAAAAGCGAAACAACTTTGCGCTCCGCGAAGCTTCGAATAACGGAAAGGAAATGGCGCGCGCCGATGGTTTGCCAAATTATGGATCGCGAGATTATTTTAGGTGGGTCGAATTAAATATTGAAACGTGACACTAATTAATATGCTCGCTAGAAGACGTTTAATTATGCTTCGAGATAAAAGGATATATTCGGGCGTAACGTATACTCGTTTCGTTTAAGATCGTTTAGCTTTATTTGACAGTTCTGCCTTTTGCGAACGAAATCGCACAAATGCAGCTGTTTCTTTTCGCGTTTCTCAGTTGAACGGAGAAATTCTATTCTTCGTTTTCTTTCGAAAAAATGTAATTATTCTCACACGTTTTGCCTAATTATTGTTTGGTTCTTGTTCCGATGCAAGTATCGGATCTCTGTCCGAATGAGTATATTAAATTATCGCTACTACTACTCTTATAAATTCCAAAGCAAATTTAATCAATTATGCATTCGTGGTTCCATCTTTCCAGTAGCTCAAATGATTATCTTTCTGAGACTTAAAAAACGTTCTAAGAAAGGTAAACAAATTTATATCGCGACCCACGACATTACTATAATAATACATTAGGCGCACAAATTAACTCGATGCCTGTGCGTTCAAAGTCTCGAAAATTCTATCGGGTTAAAATCGTCGTTCCCCTTTGTTTCAACAAAATTTCCCTAGAAATCGCCTGCGCTAGCCAACGAATAATAGTAATTATTTTGAGCACCAAAGCTGCATCTGTTTTTCCACAAATACGCGTGTTTAATTTCGCGGAAAGGCCCCCGAATTTAATATGCCCGTACACCTACGCGACGTGCGCAAGTTGCTGGCGAAAAAATTGCCGTCTACCCAAAAAGCGACTAGGGGGTGCAGCAAAATTTGGGAAGCATCGACGCCCGTTTTAGTTCCGCTCTATCGAGGATAACGCTTTTCATGCGCGATCGCTGATCATCGACGTGGCCCAATTGGCCAGCGAAGCATCCTCCGCTCGCGTGCAGTTTGTTTTATTGATTTGCACGTGCTGAAATGTAGCGGCAACATTTGTTCGGCAAACAGAGGCAGCACTCGATGCTGCTTCACAGCCGCGTCTGAGATTCTCCCTGCGAACGCGATATCCATCCTCTGTTTGCCATGCGATTACCAATTACGCTGGAGAAATAGAGCGCGCTGCTGGCAAATAGATTTGCAATTAAAGCGGCGGGGTTGGAATAAAAGGGGCCGCCTAGATTCTGACTCGTGTTTCTTTGGTCGTCGCCGCGGCGCGCAGCTCGATAAGACGGCGGAAACTCGCGAAGCAAAGGCAACCGAAGGGAAGAGAAAAAGAGGAAGCGATCGAACGTTATTGAATTACGTAGAACGGCTGACGGTGCGGCCACGGTTTTACGCCAACGCGCCTGGCGAAACTTTCGCGAGAAGCGGAGGACTTCGTTCGTTGGCTAACTTTTTAACGATCTCCGCGACGACGCGAAGCAGAGCGGGTTCGAAGGCGAAAAGCTGGCCACAAGGCCGCGTCTTCGAAGGAGTGAACATTACTCGAAAGAATCGCGGTGTCATTGGGTAACGCTTTGAAGCGTAAGAATTTGTAGGCTTGTCTGAAAAACGTAGCAAATAAGAGCACGTGTAATTAGGATGAAGCAAGTGTCCAATTTTGTTCAAAGCAAATGCTGGATTAAATGAAAGAAATGGATTGTTGCCGCATTTTAGAGCGGATCAGAGCTGGAAAGAACGGCTCGTTCCTTTGACAGAATAATTCACGGAACCCGTTTAAAAATAGCGGACTATTGGCACGCTTAATTAAGTATCAAGTCTCGCGCGGGTTACCGAAGACAAGTTTCCCGTTTCCACCTAAATCCTTCCAACAAACCCGAACATATTAATCGTTTCTACTACTTCCTCCCTCTGCTATGCGCTCAACTCTTTTTACCTCGATTCGATTCACCTCTCTGAAGAGAACGATTTCCTTCTTATTATGGTCTTCGCATCTCGAGCCCCGATTTTCAGTTCCACCCTCGTTTGCTCGCCCCGTCGAACGTACGCTTAAAGCGCACTGTAAATCGATGAATCGAGCAACGCGTAAATCAGTCAGGCTAACGAAAGCTCCTCGAGCGAATTCTTTCTCGAACGAAGCGCGACTATGGATCTGGGCAAAAGAGTGGCAGCGTTGAAGAAGAGCGATTCCGTGCAGACGTTGGCGTAGATACGCCCCGGTGAAGTCGGAGGGAGACGCCGAGAGTGGACGTGGTAATTCGTAGGAATTTCTCGAGCGCGACTACACCGCTAATAAAGCTTAAGTATTATCCGGCTAGGTAACCCTTGACTTTCAGATGACGGCTGACATCACCCTCTTCTCGCGCAGGTTCGACGGTTCGAAAATAATTACCGTGGCGTTCCTCTCTCCTGCCTCTATCCCTGTCTCCCTGCTGAATGCTCCCCCTCGGAACCTAGCCTCGCCTCTCTCGCACGGTTTTTGTATTCCTTCTGGGGTGGTTTTGAGGATTGGCACTCGGGGCACGTTCGCAATACACTCCGTGTCCCCCTCGACGCGCCATCTCTCCCCCTGTTACCATCGTTCCACTTCTTTTCTTCTTGTCGACCTTTCGGTTCTCCTGAAATTAGATAATTCACGACCGAGGCGCTATCCTGGCGTCGACCAATGGCGTCCTCCATTTTTTTTTTCTTTTTAGAAACGGAGCACGAACCGGATCCTCGAACCGGGGTAAACGCTTTATTCCCCTCACATTTTATCTCTCTCTCTCTCTCTCTCTGTTCATCGATGTTCTTGGAATTCCGCAAACGGCGGCAGTTTTCGCGAAACAGTTGTCGGCGATTGGAGCGTGAAACGAGGAGGAAAAGTAAATTGTTAAAAAGCGGAGAGTTGCATTCGAGGTGGGATAGGAGAATTTTAGAAGGTTGGCCAGCCGGTGCGGTGCGGCGCGATGCGAATGGAGCGTCTCGTTTCAATATTTACATTTCATTTCTTCAAAGGTGCTCTGAAGCGGCGCGGACACGATTCTCACGGCGCTATCTTCGCCCGTTGCGCGCAATATCTCCGAGCAGACCATTTGTAGTGGATTCTGTTCTTCCGGAAAGCAAACGAACCGTCTGCAGCATCGTCCATTTTTATTACCGCGGTAATCCCATGCGCGTTCGTCATCGACCATCGCCGATATCCTATCTCGGACCTCCTCGCGTTCCAGCCACTCCGCTCCGAAAAACACGATTTATCTCATCCTTTTACGACGCGTCATAAAAATGCAAGAGCGTTTCGGTGTCTCGACGTTATCGCCGATGCCAAACACTCGAAGAATGCGTTCGATTGTCCGAAACGACGCCGCGCCGGTTCCATCGAAACATAAAGTATCGAAAGGTGACGTTGATGACTGGCTGAGGTGTAGCAATACTCAAACTCTTGCTTTCTTCCAATTGTTGCTAACAAACGTACTGTACGTCCACGAAAAGAAGGTAGACGAGTCTTTACATCCTCACTGTAGATATAGTCCACTGTCTTCCCTATGATCACACGCCATCTTCGTTATTAAATCTAAAATCTAGTAGAGTGTACGTAGAACGGGAATGTAAATACTTGCGTGCCTTCTCGTCGCGGACGAATAGTATTAGGTTGGTGCATATGAACACTGTCCTTTTAATCGTATACAATTGATAATCGTAATGAACCACGTTATAGAAGATGAAAGTAGCTGTAGACATGCGTGTGTTGTAATAAAATTTGAAAAAACATCAGCGTTAAACGTAGTAGCTTTATATTCAACAAGGAAACAGCTAACATCTAAAATCCTTTGTACCTTGTATCAAGAGTATGTAAACGTAGATAGCATAGAGGAAACAGGTACAGAAAAAATCATTTTCCTAGTTGCAACAAAAACATGACATCTGGGGTACAATGTACCCCGTTCAACTGTACGTAGGTTAATCGTTGCGCATAGAAGCCGCGACGGGGGTTGCCAAGGGGTTAGGCGATCGATGTATAATGTATAAACAGCTTTGAAAGTCGAAGCACGGCGAAATAATTGCGACGCGAAAAGTAACGAGGCAGAGACTCGTTCGTTAGTAAGTTCGCTCCTAAAAATCCCCGCCCGGCTCCTCCTGTGTTCCTTTCGTCCCACCCTTCTCTTTTTTCCATTAACACCGCCGCCCCTGTGTCCCGCGAATCGAATCGAATCGAATCGAGCAGGCTCGCCGACTCGGAATTATCGAGCGGGAATCGATTTCGCTCGTTAACAACGCGCTACTCGGACGTTCGCGAATTTTCGTCCGCTCAATTAAAACGATTCGCGTTGCTGAATGAATCGCGGATAATTAACATTAAACGGTTCTTTTCACGGCACGACGCGGAGCGGCGCGGCGCAGCGGTGCGAGATCTCTCGCGTTTCCATTGGTTCTCCCATTTTCGCTGCGACAATCGGCCTGCGAGGTTCATCGTTAACATTCGTAGACGAAAAGTGACGTTAAAGACCGGCTAGAGTACAACAATACCCCAGTTCTGTTTCCGTTTTAATTGTTGCTAAATGTCGGAACAAAAGGCTCTTGTATCGATCTACGTTAATCGTAACATCTATCGCGTTTAGCTTCTACGGTATGCGTATGTCCCGCGAGAAAGAGAGAGAGAGGTCAGTCGTGAGTCATACCTCGTATCGTTCAGACGTCTTGCTATTATCACAAGCGATCAAATATGATTCATACCACATGCGTATAAAATACGAGCAGGTTCAGCTGATAGCTAACCCAGGACTCTGAAATCCTGCAATCCTACATTAGCGCACGTTTAGACGTACATACGTGTGTACCTATAAGTAAGTTGTACATAAATCTGAGTCGGCTACGCCATACCGAAGTACAGATTTATTGTTTCCACTTACAGTACAAAGACTACGTATTCTTAATATCCTCCGCGTACATACCGATTCCATTGCACGCGAATCTTTCGTAACTTTCTATCTTCGCTTCTTCTCGCATTTAGTCCGAGTAGGCTGTCGCTTAGCGACCGATCACACAATAGTACTCCGATTAATAAAAAAAAAAGCTTTACCCAACGTAAAAGGAGGCATTAAGCGTCTAAAATCGTTCGTATCTCGCGTCGAGGATATGCAAATCGCGGCTAATAGAGAGGAAAATTGTACGCAAAAAATTGCTACTCAACGTTGCGGCAGAAATCTGATATCTGGGGTACACTTGCGCCCCGTTCGCTCCTATGAAGGGGTTAACCGAGCCATTTCGATAATCTTCCGTGCCGCGGAAAAATATCGTCGCTTCGACGCGCCTCTCTATAGTCCTGCTCTCCTTTTGTGCCGCTTTTCCGCGCCCGACAAAACCCTGTCCCGGCGCTCCTCTGGTCTACGCGTCGCGCGCGTTCGCAGCGCGCGACCCTCCAAAAAAATTGTTCAGCCTTTTTCAAAGGAAGTCATACGATATTCTCCGTACTCCGACGGGCACACAGGGACTCGCATTAAAATTGATTCTCTCTCTCCCTCTCTCTCTCCGGGAGCAGATCGGCCGTCCCGGGAATGGGAATACCTCTAGTCGGGATTTTTCTTCCTTTTGTTTTGGCCGGTCGACGCGGTCGATTTTTTTCGGGGCGGGCAAAAATTCCGCTCGGTCCAGAGGCAAGTAGCGGCGCGAGTTTCCCGAAACGAAGAAGAGAGCCGGCGAGGCGACCCAGAGCTGTGGCAGACGAGGGCGGATAGGTACAGTTCTGGAGAGCCATAAAACTTTATGGTGCGTTTGCATCGACCGACCCTCCCTTCCCTTTCCCTCCTTTACTACCATCCCCATGGCAACGACCGACCCCCGAACAGAGCCACCCTGCATCCCTCTCTCTTGCTCTCCCTCCCTTTCTATAATACTTCGCTATCTATCCGCCTCTCTTCTTTCCAACCGATGCGAGCCTCTCTTTCTATCTTTCTATATTTCTCTTCTCTTCCTTTTTCCGCCGATCTCTTCCCTCCTCTTCTCACCCTCGCGCTACCTTCGCTTTCTTTCTCTTTCGGATAGGCGCGCGCGAGGGTAGCAAACTACCCTCTCCTTCTATTCGTTCCCTTTCTATCCCTCGACGCGCTGCTACGACGCGTACGGCTGATTCTACACGCCGACCCCGAGCGGTAGAACGAAAAATCAGATGCTTATTCGGTTGCTAAAAATCCCTTATGATTTAGACCGCGGTATACAAATTCTCAATCCCCCCCCTGCGACCTTTTCGTGTTACTTCGTCCATGGGAAATAAGCGGAGACGGGAATCGCGAAAGGGTACGCGTCGATCGATAGGCGAGATATTTTGAGAAAATAGTTTTTGCCTGCCTCGAAGCTCCCCGTTAGACTTTTTGGTTCCTGGGAGTAGGATTTAGAGATGTTCGTGTTTAACGCGTCTTCTGAGATACGTGCAATGGAGAGGATATAAATAGGGACTATTACTTTATTAGGAAGTTTAATTGGAGCATTGGTGCATTCGTATAGTCGCACGCATAGACTATACGGATCAGGGAACGGTTCTGAGAATTATATTCCTTAGCTTCTCTTTCCATCCGTGCATTGTCACGTCTACAGTGATAGGGAATGCTTACGATACGCGATCATGGGCCTGAAGACCCAAACGTAGTCGAAGGCAATTTCGACTGTCGCAGCAATCAGTCTTAGATAGAAGCCAGGGCCTGAAAGATACACTTCCGACCTAGCGACAAATGTAGCGTGGTTATAAAGACATTAACTTTTACTCCTTTTTACAATTATCCCACATCCAATGAGCACGAACACCAGAGTTACGCAATTGAACGCTTGCAGGTTTTGAATCTCTAGAAAAAGGACTTTCAAACGATACTTAATGAAACTTGTAATCAGTTGAATTTACCAGTGCTTCCCTGTTTATATGCTGCTCACCGTAGCTTGCAGTTAAAAGTAGCTAAAAATGATAGAATCGCCTACATCGATAAACAATAAGTTACCCTACGTTTAATTCTTATCCACGTATCTCGGAAGACAACTCCCAAATCACTAGGTACTTTGTTCCCCAACTTTATCGCTAACAATAATCGTACGTTCCATTCCCTCGGCCATGTTCCTAAAATAATAACTTTGCGTAAAGATCCGCTGTCTATATTCAGTCGATATCGTAAAGCGGACGGGCGTCGTTCGGAAGAATTCTCGCCACTTCGATTACAATATATTTCACCCATTCGATTTGATTAAGTTTTTGGCCGGGTGCGGCACAATTTTCTCCCTACCTTCTCCTCCTTCCGGAGCATTTCTATTTTATGTATACGTCATCTCTTTCCCTAGCTTTTACGGTTATTATCGTTTCCCGTAGCAACGCGACGCGTCGCATCGCCAAACGATATAGCGGCAACGATCGTCCGTGGCCGTGTCCTCTCTCGTTTGCTCGGTTCCTGTATTGCTTGGCCGGATCCTCGGGATCCCCGGCTTCGTATACGGGTTCGATAACGCGTAGACAACGCGTTTCCGGGGCTTATCTGACTCGGCCAAGCCGCTACGGTGTCGGGTTTCTATGGAAAAGGAACGCCGACGCTGATACGCTTCATAAAGAAACAAGATCGAACTCGGTTACGCTCTGGCATTTGTTTATTTAGAAAGCAATCGCCTGCTACGATCTCGCAGCTCGAAAAGACGCAGCGATTCGGAGTAGCCGTAGCCATCTTTCAGACCATCGTCGATGTTCGGTGAGTTTCGCGGAATTGTGTTCGTCCCATCGATGCTGACAATTGGATAAGGAAACGATCCGGATGATTACTTGTTGAGTGGAGTCCATGGCGAGGAGTCCTGTCAGTCTTTCGCTGGAAATCGAAGAAGAAATATCTCCGCAGCTCTGTCGTTAATTTTTCTATTTGGCACGGTGGCTCGTTTTAAACTTCATTTAATATCGAAGGCTGGTAAATTGTTAGAAGATGCGCATGGATCTTTGGTGGATGATAATGCTTCACCGATTCTACGGCGCGTATACTGTTTTTACGGATCTCGTAGAACGCATGGCAAAATGCATAGTTTTTCGGGTTTTGCGCGACTGCTAATTCCGAATCGTTTAATGCTTACGACAATGCATCTCACGCCCTCAGGCGAACATCGTTTTTTGTCGGCTTTTTTGTCCGATCTCCGAGCGCTCGAACCGCGCTATCCTTTTTTGTATCTCGGTTTTTTCACCCGTGTTTCCCGAGAACATGCTTTTTTTTTATACCGCCTCTTCTCCATCCTTCTTTTCCATTCTTTTCTACGGATCACTGTTTCCATTCATAAATTCCAATGCCTTAAAGGAAATAGTCTTTAAAACTCTTCGTTTCTTCGGAGCCGCGCGTGTCTAAAGGAACGGGGATTTTTGCGAACGAAAAGTTAAAGAACCCGCGATCGAAAGCACTCTATTCGCTTTATTATTCTTCGTACGCGATCACCAGCTTTCTTCGTAGAGTAGTTCGATGATTTCATCGTAGATGATCGAGAGCGGATCGAGATCGATCTTCGAGTTTCTTCGCTTCTCTTCTTCGTAAACGAGACGACGTCGAAGAAATATTTCAACGACAGAAATATTTGAAGATAACGTTGACATTTTGTCGTAAGAACGTACAAAATTGTTATTACCAACCAATTACCGCTACCTACGCGTATGGAAGATTACGTTAACAGACAAAGGTGCATTGTCTAGGCTAACACGTGCTTGTAAATCCAAGATCCATGCGTATGGATTGGAGAAATAAACACTGCAAGCGTAACAAACGTATATAGATTTCTAAGACGTATGCATCGCTTAGTAATGAATAAAACGCATAAAGAATCGTTGAAGGAAATTATAGAAATGAGTACTTGGTATCCAGTTGCTCGCGCAAGGGTTAACGCATCGACGTATCGCGCAGTATTTCAACTTTCATTCCTACTTATTCACCATTCAAACTTTGTTTAATCTCTTGACGAGCATCGTTTCTTTTTAACTCACGAAACATACCGAATCTTGTTTCTTTGTTTCGATTCGGTTGAAGAAGAGATTAGAAAGTTTAACGTACGCTGGCACCTGGGACGGGAGAAGTGAAATTCATACGTGTGGCGCTCAACGTGTTGCCGTAAAAAATTCTCAACATTTTAGGCTGCCGCAACGTATCACGGTTACAGCTGTACATCCTGCAAACTTCCAAGCTCCGGTTTCGTAACCGATACAACGCTGCGTTCTTTCCCTGCGGTTCGCCAAAGAACCGGGCTTCCTCGCGATGCTCCGTAGTGGTCCGTAATTCGCGAACCGCAGCGGCCACCGCGAAACTTCTCAACGGAGAGTGGCAGAGTGCGGCGCGAAGTTGCGAAATGGTTGGAGAACAGCGAAGCCTCGGAGGCGTGTTAACCCTAACCGTACCGACAATTTACACGCACGTATAATTTACTCGATAAATCTTTCGTTGGGTTTTAGGCTTCGATACGCGCAAGGATAATACATTTAATTTAGACCTGCATTCTTTAATACACTTGTGCAATCTATCGCTTTGGCGACTGACTCGAACGTACCGAGGACGCGTTAGACAATACGATAAACAGAATCTAACGAAAGATCACGCAAGCACACCGACATACGGACACGCTTTGCATACGATAACGCAAGATATCGCGATTAGTATACAGATAGTGACGATCCTATATCTTTCTCAGCGAAGAAAGGTGCGAAGGATGGAAAGAAGTCTCGGGGAACTTTAACAATCCCTTTAGTACTTTAGCGAGGTTTATTCTAATAGACCGACTGACAAAGATATGTTCACACCTCTAATCACAGGGTGTGCGACTCTTGAGCACAACTTATTAATTGACGCTCGGGATTCGACGACAAAGAAACACCCGGTTGAGGGATTCTTATGAGAAAGATCACGTAAACCGAACCAAGGACTGTTTTGACTGTCTTACGTTATCCGTTTCGTTATACGCGACTTCTCATCGCATCGCATCGACAGACGTTTAATCTTAGGTCGCGACACGGTAGATACATGGTGTAACAGTACAATACAAGAATCGTCGCAAACTTAAATGAAGGAAGGATCTTAAATCAAATACTATAGAACCGGTCGATGCAAGCGACGGGTTTCAGTTAATGACACCCAAGACGCACTACAATTTCAGCGTATTTCCCATCGGACGGTAGAGCAAACGACTTAAAGCCGTCGCTCGCATCGATGCATCAGCGTCGGTAGGCCGCTTTAGATCCGTCGCTAGTCTCGCGGAGTCCATCGGGGGTTCCCCGGAACGCGTCTGCAAACGAGTATAGACCGTCGCGGCGCGGTGTCTCTGGCCGACACTTCTGTCGACGAATTAGCTCGCCCACCCTTTCATGTCTTTCCTCCTTCTGCTGGTGTCCGTGTGTGCCGACGGTTCGGCACTCTTTCTCCTCGGTCTCTCCGCGTGTTGCTCGTTTCTTTTCCCCGCGAACAGCCAGGCTAACGTCCCTCGAGCGAGAAGAACGAGGCACGCCAGGTTTCTCGACACCGCCCGTAATCCACTAATAATTCAAACGGCAGCTAGGCAGCCTAGCCCGGTTACTCTTGCCGTAACGGCGGACGGAGGCGCGGCGGCATCGTTTCTTTCGACGGAAGGCTCGCAGAGAGAACCGCGCGGTTTGTTTGCACGTCTAGGATAAACAGCGGCCTGGCGGAAAGGCGGGATCGCTCGGGGAGAGGAGCGTGACGCGGAAAACGGGACCCGGCGTATGCCGCACGCGGCCGTGTTCTCTGCTACCCTGCCGTCGCCTGCTTTTCTTCTCCCTCCTCTTTCTTCGTTTCTCTCCCGGCTGCCGTCCGTCACCCCTTTGGCGGCATTCTTTCATGTCCTTTTCGGTTTACAATGTACGTAAACGATCTCCAAGGGGAGTGCTTTGTCTTTTCGAGGGATATTAGATTTGAAACGGGACGCTTTTAGCTCCCCAGGCGATGCCCCTTTCGCGGGAATCGTTTCAATTCAACGAGGAAAATTATTTCGTTTTTATCCAACCGTCCCAGTCCCCGTCCATGGACCTTTCAGCTCCCGTGCTCCTTTTTGCCCGACTCCGTTGTTTCCTCCCCATCCCGCATCTCGTTTACGCACATCCCTGGAAAATTTTAATTCGAGTGCGCGTGTCGCGCGAGTCGCAAAACTCCAGAGCTACCGGATTTTCAACATTTTTTAGACCGCTGTATTCTCCGCGAGATGCTTCCGCGTCGGGGAAACGAAGACTAGGCGAGATGCGAGATCGAAATCGTGGAGAACACTCGACGGAGCTCTGCGAGCTGTTCCGTGAAGCTCGTCTCGAATTGCCGAAGAATAGTTCGAGAGCTGTGACATCCACTCTTTCGCGTGCTAGGCCAGGGATGGGAAAAGCATTCTTGCGGAGTTCATACGCGTTACATATTCGTGTGCAATATTTTTGCGAGGTTCTCGGCTTCGGTAGGATTGGATCGTGGATTCTCGTGCATTTGCGAAGAACTCGGAAACGTGGAAAGGCGCATAGCGCGTGCAATACGTACAAATGTATCGAATATCCAAATATAGTCTCTCGTTACGATGTTCAGTGGTTGCAATTTATCTCTATTTTGGTTTCGCTTCTTTAATCGTGGCTGCAACGATACGAATTTGCATAGAAATCCGCAAGCCGATAACGAATAGATGAAAGTTGGCCAAAAAACCGGATGCGGTAACTTTCGCCGGTGCATTTGCTTCTACTTTTCGGTAGAACATCTTACCATTTCCTATTGCCTCCAACATATTTGTGTTGCGTACGCAAGATGTTGCCAGACCTATCGGCAAAACAGCAGCAAGCGCAAGAGCTGTGAAATTGAGTACCCCATTTGGCCAAGCCAACCCGTATTACGTCAAACTTTCTCCTATTAGCATGCTCCAAGTACTTTTATAGTTATCCAAAGGAGTCGTGCCAATCCTTGGCCATCCGAAATCCATTTTCCTCCGAGAACAACGCCGGAAAACTTTGCTGCAACATGCAGGATGGCTCGATCGAGAGGCGCAACCGATCGACCGGAAGATCTTCTTCAGCGGCACGCAGCGGACAATGGCGGGGCCACTCGTGTCAATAATCCGCGATACCAACGCAAGCCATTCAACGGTGGTTGCTTCTGGAAACTTGAACTTCAATCTCTTCCTTCCTTCGTTTGCATTTTTTTCCCTCGCCAACCCTTCTTCTCTGTTTTCGCTTCTTTTATCTGTCTAAAAAAGTCTGCGCGCGACGCATTGTGCGGCGCTCTTGTTAAGGGGCTCATTTTCACCCGGAGGTAGGTTTGCCGTGCACGTTTGCAAACGGGTCCTACACAGTCCTACAGGAAACAACGGAGAGAAATTCCCTTTGAATGGCACTTTTCGTGGCTGACGTTTCACCTTGGCGCTCGAGGATCCTTCTTCTCTGCTGCCGCAAGGTAAAAAGCCCGGAGACGCGAGTGCCTCCGAGAGAATTAATGTCGCTAAATTGCCCCCGTGTAAACTCGCGACCATTCCTGAAGGGACGGCCCTTCGATGGTATTCGCGACTCTCAAATCGCCGACGAGTGTCGTCTGCCAGCATCCGAGACGTTTTCGATCCTTTTCGCCGCCCCACTTTTCTTCCTTTTGTCGCCGCTACTCGCATCGATATTGTAGAAAAACGCGCAAAAACAAACAAGGAGAATTTCGATTGAACGGGTTCTTAAGAAGGCATTTACGCGCGGCGAATCGCGCCGATTCATTCGGATCCGAGAATTATATTTTTTTATGTTGCCAGCTCGCTGGCTTTTACGCCTATATTGAAAGTTTAATAACCGGGGCTGGTTTTGAAAAGGGCCGCGCGGCGCAGCTGCCTTTTTAACCTGCTTCCAACCAACCCATTATTTCGATCGTCTATGCTCACGGCCCGGCGCAGTTCAATATCGACTCTGCCCGCGATCGTTTCGTTAATTCCTCCCTTTTTTTTCTTCTTTTTCTTTTTTTTTCCCTCGGTGCAAAGAAAAGCCACTTCCGGCGTTTGTTTCCGCGGCTGTTTTTCAACCGCCTCGGGCCTCCCTTCGTTCGACCCTCCAACTCGTAAACTATTGTTTCAGCGTCGATACGTGCGCTTTTCCAATGAAAATCGAGCCCTCGCGAAACGTTCCTTCTTCCCTCTTCAGGCGGGCTTTCCTATCAGCGTACGAAGGAAATCGGATATCGTTCTGTTTCCTCGTCTCTCTCTCTCTCTCTCTCTCTCTCTCTCTCTCTTGCAGACGTAAAAAAGTTGATGACGATTCCTGGACAGACGGTTTAAGATTCGCTGGACGAGCGTGGTATTTCTTATGCGTTACAAGATTAAAATATGAAGGTCAGGACTTGGAAAGCGCTTTTGGAAAGACAGGAGCTGTAAATTGTGGCGTTCGCGTATCGTTCCAAAACTCTCAAAGCGCTCGCCAAACCAGGCTCCAGTTTTTGAGAGATTCCTGTTTAAAGTTTCCATCCTGTTTACTATCAGGTGTGAAACGAGTACCAAAGTGATACGAAAAGCGATTTCTATGCCTTGAAGTTCGTTTGCCGATCGACACTGTAAGCTTCACATTTCAGTTTGCATTGCGCATGACACGATTATTAGATTGTATCTATTATCTATGATTCGGCGAAGCTGCGTATCCTTTCCATCGATTAATCTTAGCGCACGGAAACTTGCCATAGAAAAAACAACCATTCCCGATGTTTTTCGTCACTTTGTTACACTGATGAAGCGTTAAACGAAGCTCGTATTTGCGCGCGTTGGAAATCGCCTACGTTAGCAGGTTGTAGAGCAGGGATCGACGAGAAAAACTTTGTATCACAATTGGAAGTAATAGTGCGTTCTTCTATGGAAGCGGAGGAAAAAAAGGCACGGCTGTTGACGCGGTGCAATAGCTTTGGGCTTCGATATCGGAATGGCGCGTCTGTCGGCAAGCGATCACTTTTGTCGGTTGCTCTCTCGACTTTTCTCTCAACTTTCCTCGCCGCTTTGACGCAGCCTCTCTTTCCACGCTGGCTGCTCGCGCTTTACAAGACGGAAATCGACCGTGCAAACGGCTTTCGTCCGATTCCCGTCGAACGCTCCATTAAGGAGGAACGCGCCGTCCGGCTTTCTCTCTCGTCCTTCTAGCGAATGAAAATCAAAGCGCGAATGTCGCCTCTGATAATCGGATCGTTAATCGGCCCCGATAATCCCTGACGCGAGTCTTCTTCGCTAATTTACACGGATCAACGTCGCTCGATTTATGCACGGAAAGGGTTAAAGGGAAAGCTGCGCTGGATTAAAGGGTTAAGACTCTTCGAACGTCACGGAATGATAGGCGATTCGAAACAATTGGGGGAGCTGCAACTTTGCACGATTTTATTGCTCGAACCTGTTTCAAGCGAAAGATGGAAACGAATGATAGGTGCTTGATAGATTGACATCTGTTCGCACGCTGTTACGAAACAGGTTGAGTTTCACCCCTTGTCTTATAGTCACGAGTACAGCTCGTAGCGTGCATTGGTGTAAATCCAATAGACACGAGCATTACATTTGCATTGGGTTGTAACATAATACATAACATTATATTGGGTTATCGCATCCCATTTTTCCTAAGTGTCTTTTTAAATTCTACAACAAGGGAATCCTTCGGCTACCATAGAAATAGAAGGATTATTAATCAACCTGATATACATGCGTAGTTCGCTAAACTTATTTCTGGACTTGCAAATAAATCGTCTCAAAAAGTCTAATCAAACGGGAGGAATATATTACACGTGTATTATAACAATCCAATAATCACCTTTAGTTTCAAATCTAGTTGCAGTCTCAATTGACAATATTAAAGACGGTCCAATACAAATCGCGCGTAACGTAGCGTTACGGTAAAAAATATCCACCTGCAACGCGCGAAGCAATATCGAAACCGATAAGTCGAACGGTTAAAAGAGCTGAATGAAAGCGATACGACAACATCCGGCCGCAATACAGGCGATCCCCTAACTGTTTTGGGCAATGGCAATGTTTGCCCGCTCTGTTTCGCGTCGCGTATCGAAAAGATTATCGATTGGTGGGAGAGGAGGACGAGAGCAGCCGGGCCATTCGCAGCGATTCGGTAGCGGCGTCTGGCCACAGACTGACTGAATCTACTGTGTCCCGTCTGGGTGGTCCGTGTCGTAACGCGTACGACTCCCCCGGAAGATTACACGCATCTGTCGACGCGTTCTCGATCCGTTCCCGATCTCCCCTTCGGGAAAAACGAATGTATCGCGTTACATCCGACCGTACCAGACGGCTCGTTACCGCGCGGCAAAGCCGGCCTTTTTATCCACTCGGAACGACCGGCTGCCCACGGCTCCTTTAATTTTTACGTATTTCCATAGCCGCCTCCTGCTCGCGTTTTCCTAGAACTCGAAGCCGGTGAAGTGCGCGCTCCACTCGTTCCACGAACCCCACCAGACGCGGGAGCATCGTTCAGGTTCGTCGAAATCCACGCGAATAGTTAGCGTGAGAAAAGGGGGAGGATCGCACGGGAAAGGAAGGAAGGAAGACACCGCGTGCAGTCGGAAGAAAGGGTCGAAGATTTTCAGGGTCGACCTCCGATCGAAGGTTGTCGGAGCAAAGGTCGGCTTCTCCGCGAACGGGCTGTGGCTGCTGCACGAGTAGCCTCGTCGTCGACACGCTCGCGCTTCTTCTTCTTCTTCTTCTTCTTCGGTGTTTACACGAAAGTTAATCTCGACTGCGTGGGTTAGTGGATGCCGAAGGAGCGACGAGGAAAGCCTCGGTTACAGGAGGAGGAGGAGGGGCGCGGTTGGACGCTGCCGGCGTACACGATGATAATAATAAACGTTGCTCTCCCTTTCTCTATCATCCTCTTCCTCGCGTTTCCTCTCGCGCCTCCTCTTGCGGTCTCCGTACCCGCCGCTTTCCTTTTCTTCGTCTTTTCTTCTCTTGCTCTCACTTAGCGCGCGCGCTGCCGGCGGTGCCTTTGATCTCTCGCTTCGTTTGTGCATTTAAACACGGCTTTCCGAGTAGCGGAGAGAGCCGGGTGGAGCGGAGCTCGAGGAGGACACCGGGGGAAAACCCCGTTGAACGGAGAGAGAGGCAGAGGAACGAGTCGAGTGGCCGAGCAAAATCTCGTGGAGACCTCAGAGACGCAAAGTGAGTTTCGCGATTACAAACGAGCCCTCCTTGTGCCCCCCCCCCCTCTCTCTCTTTCGCCGTATTTTGCGTCTCCTTCCTTCGTCGCTCATCTTCTCTCGGCTTTCTCTTTCGCTTTCGCTTTTCGTTGCAGCTCGCGGTCATCCCTTCCCAATTTTTCCTTCCTTCTTCCGAGCTTTGTTACTTTTCATCGTCGCATTGTGCAGCGACGACGGCCGGCAGCCCTCGAATATCCGCCTCCTCGAGGATACCTCCTCGAGATTAATGCTCCTTAATGGACTCAATGCCGGAGAAGAGCGCGCGGGCATTTTAACGCGGCCCTTTAATCCGCCCGTGCGCCCGCAATCTCTGCGCGGCGCGGCGGTATAAAGGGTGAACGTAGCAGCCGAGCAGCCAAGGGGAAGAAACGCCGCCGTTCGAACTGTGTTTTCCTACCCGAGTTGCTTCGTTTGATTATCGTTCGTCCTAAGCTGTGCGTTGCAAGCGTCGATTCATTCTTGCCTTTTCCCGTTCGCGAGAAATAAGGCGGGGCTGCGCTCGTGCCGCGTCACGTGAAATAGCACGGCTTCGGCCGACAATCGTAGAACGAGGGAAAGAGATAGGGATACGAATTATTCTCGTCGTCTCTTACTCGCGCTTTACGATTATCGTCTTAACCCTTTGATCGCAAGAGACGTATCCCATACGCGCTCTAAACGTCTAACAACGTCTACGAAAGCCGTGTATATACGGTCGGGAGATTTTATCTAATACGATGTTGGCTTGCCAGTATAAAATAGCAATGTTCGAAGGTCCATTTTAACCCCGTGCTTTACGAATTTGTCGTGGATCGTACATCGTAGCGTTAGCTACTCGCTATTATAATACCGTGTCACACGCAAAGCATTGAAACGTTATACGGAATTTATACTCGACAGTCTTCAACCCCGTGAACTAAAGTTGCTGTTACGGTTGAAGTTAACGTCTATTACAAATGAAGTATACGTTTATTGCGTTCAGCAAGTAACGTACACCACGAGTGTTACTCGTGATTGCAAGGCGAGGGGTGAACAGCAGTGCAACGTTTTATTTTGCAGTTCGAGTTAACTCGTTCTCAGGTAACTGCTTCGCACGCTTGAACTACGTACGCGTTTTCGCGTACGCTAATGCTCTGAAGCAGCAGACATTCGAATATCTTGCCGCGGAAGAAGAGTTAAATCACGCGTTTTACGCGACGCGACAGTAGCGCGTCCATGTCTACGAGATCCCGGCGCTTCCGGGTTAGAAGCGAAGACAGGTTGAAAAAAGGCGAACGCATTAGCGGGGCGGATTAATTCGCAAAGTAATCAGCCCGGTATCGTCGCTCGGTGCACGCGAAACGCGTAGAAAAGCTGGCCTCTCGACGCGCGTCTCGGCGCTCGACTCCAGTTCGACGCGATAAAAAAAAGCTGTCGACGAGCAGGAAGGGAAAGAGAAAGAGAGACAGCGGAGGCATCGCGTCGTGGGTAAAAGTAAAAGGATTGGACAGGCTGCGCGGGACCAGTCGACTGTTAATAATGCCACCTCGGGGATGCGATGAGCGCACGCCGAGTAGTCGTCTCCATTTCACGGCTAACCAGGCATCCATGTAAAGTAAATTCCTGTTCCCGCCACTTTTTTCGGAGATCCTCCATCATCTCCGTTGCACCGAGGCGGCAGCCGTCGATCGGAAGCATCGCACGCGGTGGGAAATCAAAGGGAACGCGGCGGCAAAAATTAAGGAGTAATGACTTCTCTCCGTTTCTCGTCTTTCGATTCTCACCCCCCCCCCCCCCCCGATTCTCTTCCTCTTCCGGGGAATAATTTTCCGCAATATGAAATTCGATCGATGCCAGATGCGAGGCGACGTTACGAATATTGCGACTGCTCCGTCTCGCACTCTTGCGGAGTGGATACGACGCTCGAAGCAATTAAGCGATTGCTTTCGAAACACCAGACGCGGCTTATCGGGCGTGTTGCGTTGGCCATCGTTTCGATCCACGCCTGTTGGTTTCTTTAAAAAAAAAAGAAACATCGTCGGGGATAAGTGGATGGGGAGCGCGGGTCGGGCGTCGCAGAAGCGGAAGCGAGAAATTGCATTTTCCGGCCCGCGAGTCCGGCCAACGATCGATCGCGGACGAGAAGGGTAACCGGTTAAATTAACGAAGGGAAGCCTTATCGCGGCGACGGTCTCCGGTAAACTGTCCGTAAGTTACCCCAGATATCTGTCTCGAGTTTCCTCGCCGGTGCGCGCCGGGATCAACTCGTCTTTGCTCCCCTTCCATAACCGGTTACCTGTCCGCGGTTTCTACCTTGCAAATCCGCTCCACCTCCTCCTCCTCCTCGCCCCTCGGCTTCGCCGCTGCAAATATCCTCGCCGTAATTCCCAGGAGCGGAGACTATTTCGGAGTCGCCCCTATCATCGCCGGTGACGCGTGCGTCGCATAAATCGCGCGAAATACCTGGGCAAAAGGACGCGTTCGCGGCGGGAGAAAAGAAGCTGGCGGAATAAGGACGTGGCCGAGAATACGAAAACGAGGCGGGTTCGATTGCACGCGTCTGGCGGGGATCCCATCGACGGGCATACGACGCTGTGGAAAGCGCGATTACAGGGACCGGGGCGGAATTCCAGGACGAGGAAAGAGCAGTCGTAGGACAATGGAAGGGAAAGCAATTCTCGGTTGTGAAACGGAAGACGAAGAAGAAGAAGGCAAAGAGAGAGAGAGAGAGAGAGTGGAAGAGTTGCTCTCTGGGAATGTCAGGTCGATTCCGTGCTCGTTCCTTTTTGCTCCGATGGGATCCGTGCGACGTCGACGGCCTGCGAGCCGGAGCGTGTAACCCAGCGAGCGGAGAAGCGGCCGCTCCAAACCCATGCATTTAATCGAATCAAATAAAACATTCTGGTCGAAGCCATCTGTCCCGCTCCGCATCTCTTTCCTTCGTTCTCTCGCCGCTCCTTGTTTTTCCTTCCCCCTTTCTTCTTTTACCTCGGAGCCCGGTCTCTTTCTTTTTGCTCATTCCTGCGTTCGGTTCGTCCTGCATCCGCGACAGGACTCGTCCAGACGACGACGCGCGGTTGCCGAAGAAAAAAGAGGGAGGGGGGAGGGGGGGCAGAGAAAGAGAGCGGAGAAGAAAAGAGACTCCCTTCGCATCGACTTTCGGCGATGTCCTCTGCTGGTTTGCGCGGAACAAACGCTTCGGGGCGTCCTCTTCTTTTTTCTTAATTTACCCAGACTTTGTTGAAAGACGTCGGCAAATAACTTCGCTCGCGTTTTAAGGATTCATGAACCACGGAGAAAGAAGGAGAGAGAGAGAGAGAGAGAGAAAGAGGTGGTTGCCTTTCTCGCAGCGACGTTTTTTTTCGACCAAAGGGCGGCGGCCAGACTTAACCGATTCCCTTTGCTTTTGCTCCTTTTCTTTTTCTTCTTTCTTCTTTCTTCTTTGGCCCGGCGCTTTTTCCTCGCCACCGCAAACGACCTTGCTCTTGAAAATGGTTCTTTCTCGATCCGCGAACCGGCTGCCCGTTGGTTTTTTGCCTTCCGCCGATGTTTACCGCGCAGCTCTCGCCGCAAATCGGATACGCGGTTGCGCGCAGCAAACGCGAATTTACTTTGCGAAAGTATTTACCAATATCGAATGGAGTTCGCAGGCAGGCAGGCAGGCAGGCAGGCAGGCAGGCAGGCGGGTGGCAGGCGCTCCCGAAGGAAAGCGCAACCGCGGAAACCGCTAAATTATTCGCAAGACCTAATCGATCCGCGGGAATTTCTGTTTCAGGGATCAGCGAGGCGAGCGTGCAGCTACAGCAACCCAAGCTACTATCCGCGATCCGCGTAGGAGGAGAAGTTGAACTTCGATGTCACGTCGATGGCTCCGGAGACATGAAATACGAGTGGTTCAAGTTCGTTACATAACTTGCTGCTATTTACCCGCGCACCGTGAAATAACCCCGGGACCCGATAATTCCGGAAAAGCCGCGACTTCGACAGCGTATTACGCCCCTCTCCCTTTCCCTCTTCCTCCCCCGCGCTTCCCTCCGACTGATTTCAGCTTTCGCGTCGCGCAACTGACACCCGTCGTTTACGTAACTACCCTTGAATTATCAAGCGACATTTTCCTTTTCCCCTCCCCGCGACGTCCCGCGCTAGCTCGCGCTATTCACCTTTCCCGGAGCCAGCCCTCGCTCGCCAGCTTTCAACCCTCCTCTCGACGACGTCGCGTCGAAACCCTTCGCGTTCACCTCTATCGATGAAAAATCCATCGCGTCGCGCGTCTCGCCCAGCGGAATGCACGCGAATATCTTTAACGAACGATTCGCAGGAACCGCGAGGCTGTGACGAGGAGCGATCGGATCGAGATCAAAAAGAAGAAGCTTCACGTTCATCGAGCGGTGCCCGAGGACAGCGGGATGTACAGCTGTCTGGCGAGGAACGAGGCCGGCTCGTCCCCGAAGATGGAAAGCTACCCTCTTATCGTCTCGGGCAACGATACCGCCGCGATAAAGGTCGTTCCCAGGAACTTGATCGCCAAGCGTGGCGAGCCAGCGGTCCTCCACTGCGTGTTCGAGGATGCCGATTCCGTTCAATGGTTCTTCAAAGATATCGGGCCACTGGAAACCGACGACGAGAGGACCGTGCTGGAGAATGGCACTTTGGTGATCCGCTCCGCGGAGCACAGGGACCAGGGATTTTATTCCTGCCACGGGGATCGAGCGGACAGCACAATCAGCTACACGGTCGATCTTCAAATTGCCTGTAAGCTTCGCCTTTATTCGTAGCTCGATAGAAGCCGAAATCGCCCGGGACGAAGTCGAGTTCGAAGACATGTTTTACCGCTTCCTATCCAACATCTCGCGTATCTGTTTCTCGAGCTTCCGTTGCGTATTTTTCTCTTCGATAGTAGAACGTTAAGCACCGAAACTATTGCTTACTTTGTTCCATTTCTTCGGTAACGTCGTAGCCACTCGATTAATCTTACCCAGTAGTGGTCTCGAAGCGACTATCGCAATACCATAATTTTCTTTCGTTTAAGGGCAATGCTAGAAACGCGTACCGATAAATTACGTTTCTAATGGACTTGGCGATTCTAGCGTTCCGAAAAATGTTCGGTGGACTCGAATGAGTCCTCTGGTCTAGAGGAATATACAGATAAACAAGATAACTAATTGGGTGTCGCAGATTTAATGAATCTCTCCGCGGCGTCGTTCGAACCCCTGCTGCCGAGCCAAGTGGCCGTAGTCGGCGAGGATCAGGAGTTGCAAGTCAGCTGCTTGGAACCCTCCGGCCTGCCGCCGCCGAAAGTCTACTGGAAAGATCCCAAGGGACACATTATCAGCGACTCCGGTCCCGTGCGCGTTCAGGATAACACGCTTATCGTGGCGAAGGCTCGAATGGGCGAGGACGACGGCAATTACACTTGCGTCGCCGAGAATATGGCCGGGGAGACCGATATATCCGCCCAAGTGCTCATTTCCAGTAAGTCGCAGCGCTCTTGTTTAACGCGTTCGATACGATCGGCGACTATACCGCCGCAATCGAACGGCTAGCAAGATAAATGCGATACTCGTACAATCGCATTGCATGCTAGCGGATGCGAGCAACTCCGGTTTGCCGCGGTGGTCCGACAACCGAGTCCATACAAAATTCGCGCGCCATTCACCGCTCGCCGTCTACCTTTTCAGCGCCGCCGACGTTGACGAGTTCGCCGGGGAACCTGAGCGTGATGGAGGGAGACTACGTCTCGCTGACGTGCTCTTATTCCGGGATGGAGCCGCCGGTGACCCACGTTCGTTGGCTGAAAGACGGAGAGCCTCTGAAAGAGAGCGGCGGGCCGATGCGACATCGGGTAACCGATCACCACGGCAACGTGACCCTGCACTTGAAGAGCGCCGACCTGTCCGACAAAGGCAACTACACGTGCGAGATATTGACGAAAGGTTTCCCGTCGATATTTTCGGAGCGTGCCAGCCTCACCGTCGAGGAGAAGCTCAAGTTCTCCCCGCAACCGGTGGACAAGCGGCTGGAGCTCGGCTCCACGGCCAAAGTGCCCTGCAAGTCTCAGGGTGCCGCTAATCCGATGGTGAAGTGGACGAAGGAAGGGGCAGGCGAGGAATTCCCGAAGCACGTGCAAGATATCAATGGCACTCTCCACTTCAATGGCGTTCTCGAGGAAGACAAGGGTCGCTACACGTGTATAGCCAGCAACTGGCAGGGATCGATCAACCACACGATCAGCATCGACGTAGTCAGTAAGTGCGACCTCTCCTGCCAAGTCTCCCATCTATCCGCGCGTTCACGCGGCCCCGCTGTTCGTCGCACCCCTGCCGTCGTCGTTTCTTACAGTCGCGCCAAAGTTCACCATTCAACCTCAAAATCCGACGGAGGCGATCGAGGGATACCCGGTGATGTTGCACTGCGCGGCCGAGGGCGACCCAAAGCCGACCATCCAGTGGGACAGGGACTCCCGAATGAACAATTTGAATAACTCGCGCTTCGAGGTGCTCGGGAACGGAAGCTTGTACATAAAGGAAGTGTACCTGATCGACGAGGGGAAGTACGGATGCACGGCCGGAAACAGCGGAGGCTTGAAGAGGGAGGAAGTTCAGTTGAACGTGAAAGGTAAGCTTTTTTTTCTTCGTGGCGCAGCTGTTTAAGAGGATCTTCGAAGGGATGTTAAAACTTTACGGTCTGTTGGCAGCTGGCGACATGTACAGATTCGACATGGATCTAGACGCGGGGGATGATAGATCGATGATGACGAAGACGGTCACGATCACTCTGAGCGCGGCCGCGGCGTATATGGTTTTGGTGGTGGGTCTGATGCTTTACTGTCGTTACAGACGTCGTCGTAGGAAGCAGCAGTATCTTCAAGAACAAGCAGAAGGTATCTATCTCCTACGATCGCTGCACGAAAGCGTGTCAGAGGCCGTTGTAAGCAGGGATTGAAAAGGTTCCAAAAATACCTGTTAGTAGCTGTTACGTAAAGGTTTCCACTGAAACAGCTACGGAACGACGTTGCAACTGTTCAGAATGGAAAAAGGTTCCGATCGATATCGCGTCTGAAACTAAACGCTGAAACCGAATCGATGTATTTGTCTTACAGAACCGTGATCGGAATCGATATCGATCGGAACCTTTATGCATTCGTAAGAGTTACAACTATGGGCTGTTCTTCGTCTTTTACCAATCACAATTGCGCACCGATACCGACCTATCTTAATTTAACGCGTAACGATAAAATTCCATATTCTAATATCGCGGTCGTCAACGTTCTATCAAATTTCATGTTCTTTGCATCCAGGCCCTCTCTAAGACTCAGTCTTCTTCTCAAAGAGGAAGCACACCGAATTCTGTACAGCCAGAATTACGGCCTCGCTAGAATTATTAGATACGTTACCTGCTCCTGCTCAGCAGTAGCTTACGTATCTTAATATTCTCCTGTACGCGTTAATCTTTCATTTTGTTAAACCGTGTATCGCTGTATCGTACTGATACGTATTTTATCATTACACCAAATGGGTTACCGGTTAATTGTAAACAAAACAAAACAAAAATAAATAATATCGCGTCGGTTGTTCGTAGCTGTTTCGAGAACCGGAACCAATATCGTAACAGTTTTCAATCCCTGGTCGCGAGCGCTCGCAAATAATCCGCTTTCCCTCGCGCAGAGAAACTGGAGAACGGCGAGGTGCAGGAGGAGCAGACCGAGCTGAAAGAGACCGGCAACAGCAAGATGAACTCGACCAGCAAGAAGAAGGAGAATCGCGATTCCCACAATAAGAGCGACGGCGCGGACACCGCCCAGAGTCAGAGCAGCAACCAGTCGAAAAAGTCCAAGTCTAATTACGACAAGATCGCCGTGTCTCGGAGCAACTTGAAAGACTTGAAGCCCCTCGGTCGCGGCGAGTTCGGAGAGATCTACGCCACCAAATACCAAGTGGACGGCGACAAGGAATCTGTCGTAATGGTGAAGAGCCTGACCACCACGAAGGACGAGATCGCTCTGCAAGAATTCAAGCGTCACCTGGATCTTCTGCACAAGCTGAGCCACGAGAACGTAGCCAAGTTAATTGGCCTGTGCCGCGAGGAGGAGCCGGACTACATGATCCTCGAGTACACCGATTGGGGAGACTTGAAGCAGTTCTTGATCGCCTCGCGAAAGGACAACAACTCCAGTCCCACGCACGAAACGAAAGCACCGCGGGCACCGCAGCTCTCGGTGGCTCAAATTCTCGCCCTGTCCAATCAGGCGGCGAAAGGGTTGAAGCATCTGGCGGACAATCGGCTGGTTCACAAGGACATCGCCGCCCGGAACTGTTTGATCGCGAGCAATCTGACGATCAAGATCTCGCTGCCGTGCATGACCAAAGAGCCGTACCAGCAGGAGTACACGAAATACCGAAACCAAGTGATCCCGTTGAGATGGTTGCCGTACGAAGCGGTCTACGAGGACGAGTACTCGAGCAAGAGCGACGTTTACTCGTTCTCTTGCCTCGTATGGGAGATGTTCCATCAGGGCGAGTTGCCGTTCAACAAAATGAACGACGAGACGGTGTTGATCGCGTTGAAAGGTCAAACTCTCGCGTGGAAGCCGCACAAAGCCGCGCCGCCAACTTTGCAGTTGCTTCAAGCTTACTGCTGGGACAATGACCCGCGGGAGAGACCGACCTTCGACGAGGTCGTCTCGAAAATAGGTGAAATTGTCGCAGACAGTTGTCTCTAGATTGATCGACAACCGCCACGAGGCTCTAAATCGGAGATACCGCAACTGGGGTAATGATCGTGCGAGAGTTTAACGTTGCCGTTCGGCGCGTCGTCCGATGATATAGCTTTCGGATTTGCGAAGCTGCTCTTAGGATTGAAAGCTTCGCTAGGTCTCCCGATGATTACGCGCGTTACGGTATTCTGTCGCGTCCATTAGGTCGGTAAGGATATAATTTATTTCTAACAGAAGGATCCGCTCCAGTGACTGCTCGCGTCGGATTAAGGAAGGACACGCGCTGTCTATCGGAAATCTTTACTTACGCATCCAAATTTCGAGTATTCAAAGAAATACACGGGGGCAAGTTTTAATCACTTTAACGATAGGGACTCATTCGTTAATTAAAATTCGACAGCTCGCCGAAAAGCCAATAAAATATACCTGAACCGAAAATTCGATTTCGCGAAAGTCTAGCTACTCGTTTCAAGATATACAAAATTTATCGATATAGCTAGACTGCGATTGCTTATGCACATTCGTGTGCGTTTAAGTAGAACCAAAAGAGTGGATTTTAAATAGAGATTTGTTTCTCTTCCTTTGAACGTTGAAATTTGTACCTTTACTTTAAACATTTTGCGTAGCTTTATGTATTCGAATATTTGCGTAACTACGTAGAATTCGTTCCTTTTTGCAAATTTAAATTTGCTATGAATGTATAAAGATCCACAGTCTAGCTACGCTATGCATTTATTACGTCCTATAATTTACTTATTCTAACTGAACGTAATCTTCCGCAGGGTTGCCATAGAAACGAATTTAATCATTCGCGTGACTTCATCCCTCTCTCGTGCACTTAACTCAACAGTCTTTCGATCGTTTTATCGCATGAATTTGTATTCGGTCTAGCGTACGAATTAATTCGATACCTTATCGTAAAATTCTAATCAATCTAATTTCCATTTCGACAAAAAAGTTCATCGTTATCGCTTAATAAAATCTTCAACGCTTGAAACGTAAGATCGGCGAATTAAATAGTACACATCTAATAGATGCAATTCTATTCTCGTAATCGATGATGCTAGTTTCACGAAACGTCCGCTAGTTCTCGCCTTTCTCTTCGTTTGTAGTTCGATGCTTCACGAACCTTTACACCGCACTTATCGTTCCAAAGGATACGTAAATGTTCGAAGTTTAGGATGCGTACGTAGATTTTGACGACCGACTGCGCGCTCTCCGGTACACGCTACAATATTATACGACTAACGCTATATTTAGTATTCAGTATCAGTGTAACGATAGATATATCGATCACCGCACATCGAATATTCGTAAGATACGCTACGCCGCCGTTATACGGCGGGGAAATCGCAAGCTACAATGTGAATGCATCGTTAAGAAAGTATCACGACCATATCAACGTTGAACCAACGACGATTTTTATATCCCGCCTAATTCACGTCTACGCGTTGTATTCCGTTAAGGTCTAAGGCTTAAGGATTATTTATAGCGTAACACTTGCGTCTCTGACACGTACATATATAAATATTATATAGAAATATAATATATATGTGCACGGGCGCAACGCGAATCGCGGCGATTCAACGTCGCGTTCGCCGTCTATCGACTCGAGTTTCAAAAATTCGTTCGCAGCCCCGGGGCGATTCGAATCGCGCGAATCGTTTTGCGCGCGTGCAAAAGATTGAAAATGGAAGAGAGAAAGGAAAGAAAAGGCAGGAAGGATTTACTCGATATCGGCTCGAAGTGGATAAAGCAAACGGCCTTGTACATACCGTGAGTATAAGCGTAAGTTCGTTCGTTAAGTACACGCGCGAGATTCAGGCTTTCGTTTCTTCATCGATTCGCACTTCCCAGGGGATCGCAACCCTACTTCGTTTCCCATTCTTTCTCCTTTGTTTGCAAGGCAAATAGGGGTGCGCGGGATCTCGGTTGGAACGAGGATTCTTCTCGGGATCGGGATGGGAACCTGAAAATTATTATTATTATTAGTTCGTCGTCGATAAACTAAATCGAATCCTTAACACCAGGTGAGCCACCCAAGACTTGTAGTTGAAATATTATCGAAGCTGTTAGTTGCGTCGGAAAAGGCTTCAGACAAAACTTGAATGGCTTCGAAGAAGTTGTACGATTTTATTGGTATTTTTATAAGTGCTCTCTTAGAAAAAGTACGAGGATCAAATTTGCTTTTTCTAACCCCTTGCATTACAATAACGAGTCACACTCGTCCTATGAATTACGGGGTAGATTTGACAAGAATATATACCGCTGACGGGAAAGTTTCATTTGAACGATAATTTAAGCTTTGCGTTACAATATCGAGGGTTACTAACTAAAACGTGCCCGCAATATTCGAATAATTTGTGCGTAACATAATAAGAAAGCGGTGATTAGTTGACATGCTAGCATACGTAAGTAATAAAATAATCGTAGAACAAGGGGTTAAATGGAGTCTCGCGTTTCTTGTTACATCAATCGATTTGGCTCGCCATTTTCTATAAACAAGTGTTAACCTGTTTACGTTTGTTTATGCTTTGGAGATATTTCAATTGAAATATATTAGCGGAAATATTGATAATCGATACGACCAATTGCAACCATGTATCTTTTTAATTATTTAACGCGGTATTTTTCGTTTGGATCCTGGATACTTTCGGGATCTCGCACACCTCTGAAGACAAGCTACTTGCGCTTGATCCTGCGACGATAAAATTCCGTGCGTCGACCCCCAATTTTGCGTTCGTGGAAGAGTAGATTAAGAATCTGTCGCATCGGATGTCCGGCCTTCTTCGACGATTCACCTGAAAGATGATCTTCGAGGCTGGATCGTCCGTCCGTATCACGAAATTCACGTACAACGAAGCCACTCCCTTTCGTTCGGTTTTCTTTCGTTTCGCACGCGAAAGGGTACCATTTCACTTCCGTTTCTTCGATTTCTGTTGCGAGTTCGAGGAGCGAAGCACTCGAAGGGTACAAAGAACCACGAACCGCGGACAAGTTTTTAGCCATACGGAATAATATTTGTACCTGAGAGCCAGACTAACCCGAGTCCTTTTTTTGCCCTTTCTTATTCTTTTCCTTGGGTTATTTTTTTTACCCAAACTTGCCTTTAGTTTCGGAAGGAATTTGGTAACTTTTCTGAAGGACACAAAGGAATTGCGATTGATAGTATTTACGTTAAAACATCTCCTTCGCAAAACTGTAAAATGCTTCTAAAGGAAGCAGGATAGGATAGAATCGAATAAAGTCGCGGAGGCCGTTGCAGGGTTAATTTTATCGGAGCTACAAAGATTTGCTTACTTATGACGATGTGGATGAGCTACTTCGAATACAATGTTTACCTTCTTGAGTAAATTTAATTTTTGTTTCTGCTCCGTTGTAAGTTACAATACAGAACTTGGGTCAGTCTGGCTCTGAGATACGGACACTAGGTGTACGCAAAAGTTTTAATCTTGACTCAACGACTTCGTCGTTTACAAATCGATTCAATTAATTCGCGAACGAATCGAAAAACCCGACAGAAACCAGGATAGAAACCGATGCAAATTGAAGAAGAATACTTGGAAGATTAATTTGTAATACCGGTTAAACGCAAAAGTATCTGGCCGCATTGCTAAATTGAAAAGTACTATATTCGCTTGTTATTCGTTCTACTTATGTTACACTCGTTTAAAAGTAATGTTTCACGAATTTATAAAATATGATATTTAATAACAGAGTTCGAATTATTTCTTTCTTGGTCGACGCGCGATTTTATAAACTCGCTGCTAAACGTCCAACGCGGCCGAATACTTTTGCAACGAGCTTTATTTACATTCTACGTATAGATGATGAAATAAAAGAAAAAAAGAGGGATTGAAAGTTTTGCGTACGCTTTACAGATGGATGACAGGTGACAGTTGCAGTTCAGCAAGAATATTCGATACGATCGTGTTAGGTATATTCCGCTACTACGATGACTATCATAGCTCACGCAACAAATCACACACGTATATACACGTACAGAGCTGCGAGCGTTGGAACGTCGAAGAAGTTAAGAGAAGTCGAGAAAATTCTCTCCCTTCGATTAGCGAAATAGCAAATTGCTCGGTTGTTTGATTCGCCGGCTGAAACGCGGCTGAAAAAGATTGATGATCAGTATTCAAAAGTATTCCTCAGCTCTGCACACGTATACGCATATAAAATATATAATGTATCATATACGCATCTAGATGTACCGAGACACTAAGGTAAACACTGCCAACGAGTAATCTCTGTAACGTTAAAGGTTCTCATAATCATAGCGAATACGACCATTCCCCGATTTAAACGCATCCTCGTCGCATCGAAGGTTTCGCAGCGGAATGTTAACTTTCCGCTCGATCCAACGCAAATCACCGTTTTGCAGCGCTGCAGCAGACGTCGCCGTCGATCGTTTACGATTCGAAATTAATCAACACGGATCCTCTGCGTCTCCGGTGATCATCTTTGGTACAATAAATTAGTCGAATCTTGTTCGTTCGAGTTTCGATCGGATTGCTTTCCCTTAACGCAACGATCTCTTTCGTTTCAACAGTTTCCACCCTTTGCAATTCGTTAATTTGCATAGCTATCGAGACACGCAGCGGCGTAAATTAGAGGAATAGTTAAGGTTGTCTTTTCGAAATATCCGCGTAACGCGTTGAATTCTCACGAGAGTCGAAAAAAGTGTGATTGTTATGGCGTATTATTTAAAAAAAGGTTTCCAGTTGAAAGGATTAACGCAGAGGGACGTGGATTATCCGTACTAATGGGGGAAACGATTATCCTGTTCGGATACGTGATCCGAAAGAAGCAAATCTCGATCGACAACGGCAAGGTTTGCGAGCGCGCTTGCAAAGGTCCTGCCTGAATTTTCAAATGCTTCCTACATGTTCGCAATATATGCCAAGAAATATTCTTGTAATATAGAGTACGTTAGGAACAGACCTTGCAGCAAGAATGGCTGGCAGTTCGTAATCGTTGCAAGACCAATTTAATCGAATTCTCACGAATCTAACTGTGCTCATATCATTCGCTGATGGAATTATCCGGAGTCGCGATCGTCTCTCGTCGATTCGTGGAAATAACATCGTCGCCGTCGAGGGAACTTTCTCGTCGACGGTTTCTCGATTCCGAAGAATTTTTCGCGACCACTTCACGCGATGTCGCGGAAAGACGAGAGGCTGACTGATGCCGACGCGGAACAAACGCTGCGCCAGTGATTTTTAACGAAGCGACCTATTAACGTCTAATGTCTAGTCATACACGGTGGGAAAAAAATTGTAAGCGAACGCAAGATCCATTTTTTAAAAAAAAAAGAAAAACGACGTTTTCATATCCCTAGGCGTTTTGTAATCCATTTCTTTTTTACAGTATTTTGTAAATATTTGTACTTTTTTATCTACATCGTACTTATGAATCTTTGAAATAGTATGTGCTACGATTAAATAAAGGTGGACAAAAATGGAACCGTTGTGCTATTTCTTTATTCAACGAATCCCTTCTCCGTCTTCCCACTTGCTGCGCGCCACAAATTGTATTTCATTCGCAAACATTCGTAGAATTATTTTATTCTATTTTATTCCGCTCGCAAAAGTTCGTTGATTTTATTAGATTTTATTTGTTTACATTACTTATTTGTTTACATTACTTATTTGTGTGCTTTAATCTTCGTCCAAGTTGATTCTTCTTAAAGCAATCCTCTTCCAGATATGTACACTTGCTATAGCGGAGTTTTTATCGTCGAAAACGGTGGTGGAAATTTTCTTGTCAAACGCTGCTCGGAACTCTCGTGGTTTCCCTTTTTTAATGGCTTCCAGATGTCCTCGCCGCGTGAAATTGTTTATCTTTGCAAGTCACACGAGCTGTGCGAGCCTTCAGCTGGCGACGTATGTACATACGTCTAATTCACTCCTCATCGCTATAATAACGCTGACGTGACGCCAAATTGCCTCCGCGTAATTGCCGGAGACGTTTACAGTTTCTTCGCTGCTCGCTGAATTTCTTGACTTTTAATTGAACGCAAATATATTTTCAATAATATTTCGCTAACATTTCTCTTGCTTCTCTTGCTGTCTTTGAATTAAAAGTTACGTCAATTAATAAATAAAATTGACGTATGGCGAAGAATCCATCTTCTTGAAATCTTTTGACATCCATTTATAATTGGTTAACACGACTTCGCAGCACTTTTAGCGTATCAATCGTTTCAGTTCCTTTCTCGTTGAGCTTCGCAAGAAATCTCGTATTAATCCTCGCCTTGCAATGAGCAAATTATTTTTATACATTACTATAATATTATTCTTTATTAACCAACTTTAAAAACACCTTTTAAAGTACAGTTTCAATGTGTAATTGGATAAAATTTGATACGATATACGTATATCGAATGGACATACAAATTAACCCGCAACACCCAAACATTCCGAGTTTAAAGTTCGGTACGAAAAATTCTTTTCACGCAGTGTTTACATCGAAGATCAGATGTTGGGTCAAAATAACCCAGCCATCGCCGTTCGCCGCGCGAAGCTTGACGCGTTGTTTTCTTAAAAACATCCTCGAACATTTTTCGAGGCCGATGACGGTCGAAAAAAACATCAACACGTGGAAAACGTTGCCGCGAGCGAACGACGCACGCTTGGCTCTTGAAATTGAATTTGTTTACAGATGAGACTGTGAACTACACGTTTCGTCGCAACGTTGCCGAGTTGATGGAGGCAAATCATCGCACGAATTTTCTTCAAGAGAGCGGTAAGGGTGATTCGAGGTGGAATGGTGGTGAGGAGGTTGATAGAAGAGACGCCGCTGTATTACCTAATCAAATTTATTTTTACTTAATATTTCGTGGTACAGTCTATGTCTATTACGATATATAAAATAACGTAGTCGTCGAATGTAAATGGGTGAAACGAAAGAACGTTCGTAACGCCGACTGAACAAGCGCCCGGAAAAGAAAAAAAAAATCGAGTCAGAGGCAGTCGTACTGTGATTATTAAATACTTTTTATGTATATTTATATTTATATATTTATATATATATTTCGTATATGTATAGGAAATCAACGTGTATACGAAGAGAAAACCGATAAACGCAGTTTGACGCGAAGAGTATGTTTAGTAATATTTATATATTTATATATAAAGTCTAATGAATTACTTAATCCGTTACTTAGTACTTAATTCATTAATATAGTAGCAGCCTCACTCTCTAAATAGTACTAAATATAATAATGGTATAATGCGGTACGTATCGTTAATATAGATTATTAACATTATAAATAATCATCGTCAGAATCGTATAATAAACAATAGTACAATGTGTTTTTGTGGTTTTAGTATTTTTTTTTTTTTTTCTTTAAATGTTATCATATAGTAATAATCACAATAGCGTATTCTGAAAAATAGATCAGGGTCCCGTGGGCAGAGAGCGGAGTACATGCATTATCTTATTACCAAATTCCATCCTAACTTCTCCTTTTCCTTTTTCATTCTTCTTTCGCTTCCTTTCAAACTTCCTTCCTTTTCCCTCCCCGTTCGCTATCGATGCGCAAATAGTATACAAGCGCCGCGAACCCCGCGTGTGCAACTCCATTGATCGATCATACAAACAACGATCCAGCCGCGAGCGTCGCCCAATCCTCTCGAACTCGGTCGCGATAAGTGGTAGCGTATCATCAGCGTCGTTATGTAATAGTAATCAACAATGCGGATCGCGGCTTTTCGCGATAAATTTCCTCGTCACCGTAGCTCGTTCGGCTAACAAAAAGTTGCTCGCTTCGCGACGTAAGCTCTCAACGCGATTGTCATTCTCTTTGTGTCGCTAGGCGAAAAAAATCTCAACCCCGTTTCTTCGCTTCGAGGCGCTAGATCCATTCCGGAGTTGCAAACTCTGTCACAGGGTCCACGGCCAAAGATCGATCGATCCGCGACACGGGGAAGATTCCTTGGATCTTCGCAGAGGCTGATTCATCAATTGCGATCAGAAAAAAAAGGCCGCTCGCATATAATCGCTATTCAGCGCGCACGCTTCATCCGATTCCTACCTCGCTTTAATTCCCCGTCCACGCCGCTTTTTTCTCTCTCTCTCTCTCTATCGAATTCGTTTCCTCTCTCTCTCTCTCTCGCTTCTTCCTTTCTTATTCTCGCCCTTTAAATCGCGTCTCTGCCGCTCTGCCTAGGGAACCCACTATAACAGGGCACTATGAACAGCAGTCTGCTGGCTAAGTGACTTTCCGAATCTACAATCGCTCCTCTTCATTTTCTCCCCCTTACTCGCGCCACCCTCTCACTCTCTCATTCTCTCCCTCTCTCACGCTTGCGATATTTTCTTCCCTTTCTAATCGCACTCCCGCTCTCTCGCGTCTCTTCTCCGCGATCTTTCTCGCTCCGACTCGCCTTCGCTTCCCACTTTATTCTTTCTTATTTGCGCCACCGTCTTCGAATCCAACCCCCTTAATAGTCGCCAGACTCGACGCCCGGCGCTTTCTTTTTCATCCGCCCACGGACGCGTTAGCGTTCCCCTTTTCTCCTTAATAGCGAACTATGTCAGGCATAACAGGCGCAATACGGTAATGGAAACACGAACGGGAACCCCTTTTTCCTTCTTTTCTTAATAGAGGCGAAAGCGAGCCCGAACGGTCTCTAACGTTAACCATCCCCCACCTTCTCGGAATCCACAAAAGCACTCGTTGCCAGCATGCTTCTCCTATGTCAGCATTCACACTACGTGTCAGCCGATAGTAAATCACTACTGTACCTTTTTTCGCATTATGATATTTTTTACTTTACTTTTTTTAATTATTTTTGTTTATTTTTTTCTTTTTTCTGTTTATTCTTCGTTTAATATTAGACGTGCCGTGTCTCTACCGTCAGCCTACTGCGAAAAAGACTACTTATCGCTCTTCCTTCTTCTTCTTCTTCTCTCATCTTTCTCTTCTATTACTCTCTCGAGATCTCTCTCTCTCTATTTCGTTCCTTCCGCAATCTCACCCTCGTATTCTATCTTTCTCTCTCTCTCTCTCTCTCTCTCTCTCTCTTTCTTTTGTTTCATTCTCTCGATCAGACACGCGCGCTCTATTCTTTCTCTCTCTCTCTTGCTCTCACAAAGTTCAACTATTAATCATCGCTACTTCACCGCGTTACATCATCTGCTGCGTTTATAAAGAGTATTATATAATATCATTCTCGTGTCAGTATAATTATCGGCAATAATGTACCTTCAGTGGTAATGCAATATCGTTTATTATTAGTATCATTAATATTATTATTTAATTATTATTCACTCCCACCGGTACTATATTCTTTTAAAATCGGCTCGACCGGCCCCGCGAGCGGCGCGCAATACGTATTGAGAAATCCGTCGCGGGAAGTCGCGTGAACAAATGCAATTTCTCGCGCCATCCAAACATTTGGTTGCGCCCAAAAAATTTTCTTATTCCTCTCTCTCTCTCTTTCTCCCTTCTCTTATTACTCTCTCATTCTCTCCTCTATCATTCGTTCGACACACGCTCGCGTACATTCCCATTCATTTTTCTCCCTCTCCTCTTTAGTCTCGAATGGTGTTCTCACTAATAAATTACGGCGAGTCGCACGATCGCGCGCGATAATTAAGTCAAAGGCCCCCCACCCCCCAAATCTTTCCTCTTGCCCGCCGAAATCGCGTGACTTTGCGCACGCGATGGCTTTTTTCTTTTTACTCGTGATCCAGAAGATTCTCGCGTTCTCAGAGGTCGCGGCTCGTAGCCCGTTTTCCTTTTTTTCTCTTTTCTTTTTTCTTCTTTGGGTGATTAAAAAATCGGGAAGTAGAGGTCGCGTAGACGAGGAGGTGCAAAGGATGCGAGAGAACGACTGGGAAATTATGCCGCTGATTATTCCGTTGTAATTGACAGTGGATGCAATCCGCTGCCTCGAGAACGCGAGATAGATCCCGAGACGATTAAGCTGCGTTCACGTCGAACGAGTTTTGGCCCAACGATGGATTTAATCAACTTCGTGTTGATTTGACGCAACGTCGATCAAGTTGAAACAATTTATAATTATCGGAGTGCGGATTCGTATGCGTTTATGGGGAATTTAAGTTTGCAAACGAAAAGCGAAATACCGAGAGTGTTATACAAACGTAAAATACAAGTTACGATATTTAGAGGGTGAAATTGATCTTTGTTAAAGAGCTATTTGGTTAACTGCGCTGGTAAAAGTACGAATATGCATACAAATTCGCAGTCTACTAATCGTTCGACTAGAAATAGTCTACTAGTCCATTTTCCGCTGAACGATCTGATCGTTTCGATTAAAATAGACCGCATAAACATTGAGAGATCAGTTGACAAGCAACTTGCAAACTCTGAAGATCTCAAAATTAAATTGGGCGCTGAGAAAATTGGATAAATTTCAGTCATACTGAATAACAATATGTCCGACGATCGAGCTGCTATGTAAATTATTGTTTCGTTGAATACTTTGGTCGATGAACCAGAGGTCGTTTAGCGTAAACGCAGCTTTGGCAGAGAAATTATGAGCGCAGTTGATCAGTCGAAACGCAGAGAGGAAGCTTCGTGGCGGATTAGGGCAGAGCTATTACGGTTCAACGATTTTATACAGACACCCCGAAGAATCGCTGCGACGCGCAAAGGACTCGACTGATCTTCCTGCGTTCTTCTTAGGGCAACAACAATTCGCGCGCCAGAGTCAAGCGTTTTAGGCTTCACGTAGACGAGCGACTTTTCGCTGCGCGATTGTACGTTATTCGATTCGAACAAGTCGAGCAGCTCGAAGGAAATCAAGTAGCTAAAAAATCGAGTAGCTCGAAAGAAATCCGAGTCACGAAAAGAGAAACGCTATTAGTATTTACAATTAAAATATTCGTCAAATTATGAACAATTTTGTGGACTGCAATTAACACGTTGTCTGCCACGTTAAAGTAAAATGAATATGGTTGATTAAACAACGTTGAGTAACGCGGATAGCAAGAAAATATTATGAGATGGAAAGTACACTATTCGATAGTTGACCATTTTTATCAAAACATAATATTTCATTAGGTGCACCAACAGGTGATCTAATTTTCCTTCAAACAGAATTTAAGAAAAGAAGCGAGTCACTCGTTGGTGCATCTAATTATATAAATGAAGTATTATGGTGTGTACCCTATCGAAGCATGTTAAAACTTGCGTTGCGGACACCGTGTTAAACGTATCCAAAATAGAGCAGCAACTTGGACGTAGGAAATTCTACACGACAGTACGTTCCACTCAAAATTGAATCACTCGAGACGCTCGATCTTTATCTCTTTAAATTGCCCTCTTGTCTTCTTTCGAGCTACTATATTCTTCCACGTCTATCTCGCTGTTTTCAATTGGAAAGGCAAAGGAAAACACACGATCGCGCGTGGAAAAGTCCCTCGTCCTCGTCAGGTTTTTCGCGTTGGTGCATTTTTAATAGAAAAAACCGCGCCACATCCGGCTAAATAGAAACTCGATTCGCTCGCGTTCATCCGAAAATCTCTCTTTCACCCAACTTTCTCTCCCCCTCTTGCTTCCGACGAATCGCACGATCTCGCGAATATTTGTTTGAAAGGGGTCGAAAAGGCCGCGCACGCTAGCCCCCGAAAATGTCCGCGCGCCCCACCCACACCCCTGGCCGAATTTCTCTATCAGTTACAGTAAAAAATAGCGTAAACGGCACTGTATTAGGAAGAAGCAAAATACGTGTTACGTTCTCGTTACTTTATCGTTGATAAATACTATAGTGTTCATCTTGTTCGCCCTTTAAAAATCCTCTGGTTATCGCGATCGCGTTTATTACTTTAGTTAACAGTAGGTATGATTATTACTTGGTAGTTATCGGTAATTATTAATTAGCGTTATATGCGGTAATTAGTGCTCGCCCGTGTACCATGTACGCGCAAACGAGAGCCCGTTTCGTCGTTTTTTTTTTTTTTTTTAAAGGGCGGGGGGTACTCGGGTTTGGATCTATGTCGTCCGGGCTCTCATTTCTTTTTCCACCCTTTCGCGCCTTCTTCTCGCATTCACGCTTCCTTTCTTTCTCAGAAGAAAAAAACAACAACAACAAGAGGAAACAGAAGAAGAGAAAAGAAACGAAGGATTCATTCGTCTACGTGTATATGTTTTTTCCTACGCGTGTTTTCGTGTGTACGCGTGTTTTCGTGTGTATGCGTGTGTGTGTGTATGTGTATATATATATATGCAAACTATGTATACAATGTGTGTGCGTGTAACGTGTTTCGTTCTCTCTGCTTTTTTCGGGTCGCACACTCTTTTACTCGCGCACACTTTTTCTCCACCCTTTCTCGCCCTTTCATCCTTCTCACTAACTCTCTAACGGTGTGTCTCTCGGTCGCACTCTTTTGTTTCTCACTTAATTACAAAGCACGAGAAGGACCAACGGCCGCTTCGCGACTGCTCCGTTCGATCGATCTCCTCGCAGTGCCAACAAATTTCCTTCGACGTTCGGTCGGCGCTCTTGGGGAGATTTACTCGGCGACGAAAAGTCACCGATGACAACACGCGCGCACATTAGTAAACATTCACGCGAGGTGAAATCGATCGGGAAAGGACCTCGCGAAGCGGTCGAGCAACCTTCTCCGAACGGCTCAACGCTAGTAGTTAAATTTTATAACGTTAGGTACTAATGTGTTTTTCACTTTTTTTTTTTTATTCTTTCGCCT
This sequence comes from Eucera pruinosa, assembly GCA_028830335.1. Classification (NCBI taxonomy): domain Eukaryota; kingdom Metazoa; phylum Arthropoda; class Insecta; order Hymenoptera; family Apidae; genus Eucera; species Eucera pruinosa. The sequence continues at coordinate 10,411,940 of JAMYCR010000008.1, read as the reverse complement.
CCCTTAAACTCTCCCAATCCTCCCTTTCTTTCTTTACTCTCGCTTCCGAGTTCGCTTACAATTCGTACAACTTCGCCTATCATTGTAAAACTATGACGTCTAAAATGTTCGAATTAACGCTAGATCCTTTGATATAATAATCAGATCGGATAAATTAATAGTCGTTTAATAACCGTGTATGTATCCAACTAGGCTAGACTTCGACGGAAAAATATATTTATAAAAAGTTATAATATTAATATACGTTTCAAGCGTTCTATATATATATTTTTTATTTATATTTATATTTATTTATATTTATATTTATATTTATATATATACCGTTCGCTAATCCTCTACTTACGTCTAAGCTTTCATCGTCAAAACTCTTGCCCCATACATGCTGCGATCATCTAACCGGAGCGCTTCCCCCTCCAACGAGAAGGCCCCGTATCTCTACCTAATTTTACTCTTTTTTTTTCCCCTTTATTCCTCAATTTATAATCGTAATAATAACTGGCTAAACTTCTTTTTTTTCCACGCTCAAGCACACGCGCATTCTCTCGTCCTCTCCCTCTCCCTTCCTCTTCTTCCTTTCTCCTTTCCTTTCTTCCCACCCTTTTTATCTCTTTCTTTCTTCCTTTCTCCCAATGTACAGATTAAAAAAGAAAAATGCTCGAGCTTGTAAGCGATTGAAATGAAATAATGCATGAAATCATCGCGTCTCGGCAACGCAAATTTTCCCCATAATTCTCGCCGTCCTTTACCGCCTCTCCCTTCTTTTTCCCCGATTTCCGAACGGAGAGAACGTCAATGATTAACATTCGCCGAAAAGAATATTCGTCCACGCAACAAACGACTTCGATCACCGATCAATCTTATTCTCCTTTTGTTTCTTTCACTTTTTTTGTGTTTCTTTGTTTTGTATCTTGGATGGAATCCGTTCCTTATTGGCTTAAACAACGCGAACGCGCGAGCTCTCTTGTGAACACGTTTAACCACACGAATCTTCGTCAACGTTTTCTCTCCCTTTTTTTGTCCCTTTAACTCTTACTAGAAGTATCAACGTTCGATTAATAATATCGTTAAAGATTAATACAATTCCCCTTTCTCCCGCTCTCGCCCTCTCCCCTCAGCCCTTCCTCTCCTCCCACTTTTATCGTTTCAACGCGCCGCTAATCTCGATATCCTCGTCTCGAATCGAAAAATATCACTGAACGCGCAACGATCGCCGCGCTTTCTCCTCTCGCAGCCTTTCATGCATTACTTGATTCCAACGTCGCGCGCAATTCTATCCTCTCGCCCCTTTCTTTACCCACAATCGCAATGTCGGTGCGGGCACCGGTTGCCGGATCGTTGTTTCCACAAATTGCGACATCGATGCATCGTTCGCACCCCAAGTTGCAATTCTGGCGCATCGTCGATTCCCCAAGTTGCAATTCTGGCGCATCGTCGATTCCCCAAGTTGCAACTTCGGTGCATCGCGGATTCCCCAAATTGCAATTTCGTTGCATCGTTAATTTCCCAAACCGAAACTTCGGCGCATCGTCGATTCCCCAAGTTGCAACTCTGGTGCATTGTGGATTCTCCGAATCGCAATTTTAGCGTATCGTGGATTCCCCAAATCGCAACTTAGACGTATCGACAATTCCCCAAAATTGCAACGTTACTATATCGACGATTCCCCAAATCGAAACTTCGGTGCATCGTCGATTCCCCAGATTGCAACTTTGGTGCATTGTGGATTCTCCGAATCGCAATTTTAGCGTATCGTGGACTCCCCAAATCGCAACTTAGACGTATCGACAATTCCCCAAAGTTGCAACTTCGATGCATCGACGATTCCCCAAATCGCAACTTTGGCGCATCGTCGATCCCCAAAATTGCAATTCCGGTGCATCGTTAATTTCCCAAATTGCAACCTGAGTGCATCGTCGATTCCACGAACAGCAACTTCGATGCATCGACGATTGACCAAATCGCAACTTCGGCGCATCGTCGATCCCCGAATCACGATTTCGATGCGGGCACCGATTGCTAGATCATCGATTCCCCGAATCGCAATTTCGGTGCGGGCCACCGGACTGCTCCATCGCATCGACGCGATCACTCTGAAATCCCTCGACGCCTCCTCTCGCCTCTCTTTTCGCCGACCGCGCGGAGAACGCGCGAGCTATTCGAAACTCGGGGGACGCGCGAATTGCGAACGTGTGCGATCGACGCGTTAAAACGACGCGTGGCGCCAATCGGAGTTTTTCGCAGTCTCGTGACGAACGAGGCCAACGGAAGAAGTAATCGTTGCAACCGGAGTAACGAGTAATCGTAAGTAAAAAAAAAAAGTGGAACGCGGCGCGTGGAAATACGAGGCGAAAGAAGGGCATCGAACCGACTGCGGATTTTTATGCAAATTCGCGGCACTCGCGAGCACAATTGAAAGAAACGTAAAACGCGGGGGGACTCGCTGCTGTTCGCTCATCTAAACACTATATTAACGCGCACCATTTGCTTCGGCTATCTTTATATTCCCGGGAATATCGCGAATATACTCCCTTTTCGATAAATGCATCTAAATCCGCAGCGCAGCGAACGGAGAAAAGAATAAAGAAGCCTCTGCGCGTTGGTTCGCGAGGCGGTTCGCGCGTTGGTTCGCGAGGCGGTTCGCGCGTTGCCTTCAAACGTGAACTGCGTAGGTGTGTATGTTGGATTTTGTGCGAGGGTCCAGCAATCCCTAACGATGCTTCGTTTCTTAATTTTTTTCTTTTTTTTTTTCTTTTGTGCGCCTCTAACGTTCAATCGTTCGCATCGCGGCAATGACCAACGGTGCCTAGTGTACAAGTATGTAATATCTTTGGTATCGTGCCTGAGTCTTCCATTCGCGAGAAAAGATCACTAGGGGATATTTATTTACTTTATTCTGTCATCTTCTTCGTCTTCTCCTTCTTCTTATTCTTCTTTTAGTAGAACCTTAACCGGATAAAACGCGAACACGTCTAGCGTCGTATCAAACTTAGAAAACGTCCGTCCCTCTCCGAGCCAAGTGAAAAAACACAAGCCGTTAAAAATACGCTACCTACACCGGAGGTACAATTAGATATTTTGCAACGACGAGAAGTGTCGGGTCGATTATACATGGCAGCTTCAAAACGCGCGGATAATCCGCGCCTTGCGTCTAAAACGCGTTCTATGTATGTATACGTGTAGTACACGTTTGTACGTGTCGTGTATTCGTGTAAATCGAGTCCCCTTTCTTCTTGTCAACCTGTCGTTTCGCGCGCAGGACGCTCAAACGTCCCGCGTCGCGTCTTCTTTTCGCGCTTCAGCGGCGCTCTTTTCGCCAAGCGTTCGCGAATTTTCACGCGGCTGTTGGATCGCGCGGGATCGATAGTCTCTTGCCAGGAACGCGGACCAACCGCAGGCCTTCGCGGCGAATTTTCACAAGAAAAGTCGCGGGACGCTCGCGTCAGCCGCGTGCGAAACGAGACCAACTTATCGTGTAAGAATCGCGATGAAAATTTGTACTGTCGACAAAGGAATCTTGTCTATTCGTCGATGCCGATCTAATGGTACTCTAATAACGATAAACGGATGAAGGGTGGCTCGCCCGATCGGGGATTCTTTTTCAGTCTTACAATCTTTAGGGGATGCGCGAGCGTGTGTGTGTGTGTGTGTGTGTTTGCGTGTGTGTCGGGCGAGCCTTCGTTTCTCAATCGAAAAAGATCACTCGGGGCTAAAAGCCGACGCGTGGATCGGCAGTAAGGAAACGCCGTAACGAACGTGCAACTCTTCTATTCTCTCTCTTTCTCTGTTCTGTCCTGGCTGTGTGTAATTTCGGTGTAATCGTGTGCGTGTCGAACAAGAGCGAAAAATTGAAAAGAACAAAAAAAAAAAAGAAAAAATGGAAATGCGGCGCGACACCCTCGCTCGATTGTTCACAGAATTTCCTGACACTTCTTCTTGTCTCTCTCGATTAGACCGCGGAAGACGAAGCTACTCGGCGAACGGACACGCGGGAAAAGAATACGAGAAGGATGCGGAACCTTGAGAGGGAACGAAAAAGATAGGGAAGAAAATGACGCAACAACGACCGTGGAAACGTCGGTTCGCGGCACAACTTCGTTTCTGCGCGCTATCGACGCAATTAATTTGGCAACTCTCCACGGAAAAAGATGGCAGGCTTTAGGAAAGCGCAGCGATGAATTCTTGTGAACAAAGGATCGCCGAGTTGGTCGCCGCCAAGGTCCACCCGTGTGTCTCTGTCTCTTCCGAAACTCGTCGAGGAGAGCGTCTCTTCCTCTCCTCGACGCTTTCTCTCTCATTCACGCATTCTCTCTCTTTCTCTCTCTCTCTCTCTCTCTCTCTACCTTTCTCTCAAACGCCTAGAAAACACCTCGTCATATAGTATATATCACATACGCGTTACTTCTAAACACACTGAAATAAGAAGCACTTTAAGATAGATGTCTACGTGTACCATCGGGCCCAGATTCTTAGATGGACTGATTCTCGTTTCTCCCTTTTCCCAATCTGCCGCTCATAGAACTCTTAAACTTCGTCGTATATCGTTATTTGTTTCTTCTCTTTTTTTTTCTTTGTATATATGTGTATTATTTACATACAAGTCCTATGCCTCCCTCGTTCTTTCTCCCCTCGCTAGCTCTCCCTCACCCTCTCTCTCTCTCTCTCCCTTTTTTGTCTCTCTCCTCTCTTTAGACACCTCCCACACGCACTCTTTTTTTTCTCTCTCTCTCTCTCTCTCTCTCTCTTTTTCTCTTTCCGTTTTACGTATATGTGCAGGTGGTAAAACGCGCGTTTCCGAAATGTACGACAAAATTAGGAATCGGCCGTGGGAAAACTCTCGACGGTAACACCGTTTTCGTCGAACTACCCGACAGCTAAAGAGAGTCCGCTGATTAACCAACCCATCGCGAAAGCGACGTCGCGTCGTGGCGATCTCCGCGATTTTACGGGGCAACGCGCGCGCGCGCGTGTGTGTGTGTTTATGGCACGATGCCGTGATTCCGGGCTTCGATCGTATTCTCTTCCCTTCCCAATTTCGTTTCGTTTCCTTTACTCCCTGTCCAATCCATCGAATGCCAACCCTGCGACGAGGGAGACACGAGAAAACAACGCCGCCGCGATTCGTCGCGCGGGCGAATCTCTAGATTTCGTGGCGCGCGCGCGCGCGAGCGCGGTAGTATTACGCGTACAATAATGGCACTGTCAATCACTCGCGTTTAAATATTACAACATTAGAAAAATCGCAAGTCGAGTCCGACGATAGTCTCTTTTAATTGACTTCACGAGAAGAAACCTTTGCCGTAATACTCCGCGCGGTTTCCGAGGGGACCGATCGATAGAATCGCGGAGATCGCGACGTTAACGCTGCGAAACCCATTCGACGACGCACCATCTCGCCGATCCAGCCCGATTACTGTTACCTCTATCCATGCGTTCCAGGATACGTCCTCCTCTCCGTAAATGAACGAGCCGCGTCTCGGAGAAGAGATCCTGAGACCCTGTGTCTCGGTAAGACTGGATCGACGCGCGTGTCGGCGATTCCGACGGTGTTGAAAGGCAACCGAGGATCAAGTGAAACTGCAAGGAACGCGCAACGAAAAGAAACGAAAACAGGGAAAGTCAGCGCGCATAGGTGGAGACAGGGCGGCTGTGGATTTACTTTTTTTCTTGTTGCCGTGGAACTCTCTCTCTCTCTCTCTCTCTCTCTGGTCCACGCTATTATACAGAATCGGAACGCGCAGTGGGACTGTAGAACGGAGTCCCGGCTGCTGGCGTCGCGTAACAAGAAGCAGAGTACGACGGCGGCGGTGAGGAGGCCGACGCCGACGACGACGACGACTATGACCGATAGATGAAGCTGCAGGGCGGCGTCGGCGGTGGCGGCGAGCCACCGCTCATGGCGATCGGTACGAGGGTCGGCGATGGTGACGAGGAGGGAGGAGACGGGGAACTGGACGATACGCTCGATGGCGGCGAGGGTGATTCTAGTGCCCTCGGGCCCGCGAGCTCGCGATTCGACTGTCCCCCGGACGTCACAGCGCGACTACTCCTGGCCGCTGTGGTCGCGTTGTGCCGATTGCGCGCTGGCCGTCCTAGGCTCCGGTGACGGCCACCTCCCTCCTCGCTCGTTTCTCAGAGATAAACCTTCTTCACGCTGCGGGTGGTCGCGAACCCGTCGTTGCGCCGATACGCGTCGCCCTGGTGAGACCGGAGCGTCCCAAAGTTGTCCCTGGGGCCGCGGTACCCGTACCCGTCCGGGAACTGAAACAGCGTTTCCGTGGGGGTCGGCGGGGGCTTCCGCATCGTCCCTTTCGGCGAGTGCAGCTTCGGTGGCTGCGGGACGAGCACGGGCTCCGCGTATGTCACTTCCTCTTGGGGTAGCAGCTTCGGCTCCGGTGCTAGCCTACTGCAACACATCCAACAGAAGCGCGCGTAATCAACGGTTCCGTAGCACCTGCGCTGCGTTCATGCTGCAGCTTGCCAACGGTTAACGATCCTTCATGCCAACGCGAAATGCTCGGAGCGGTAGCGAATTTTTCGCGGAGCATCGTCTTCCCTCGGATATAGCAATTCTTGAGCGTGCTTTCTCGCGATTCGATAGGGTGGACGGGTGGTGCAAAGCGTAGGACGATACTCGTCCTGTTACTACTGTCTTACGGAGCTGCAACTTACGTGTTCACGTTTTGGCGCTGCTCGAAGTATTCGTACTCCGTGTCCGGATACGGCAGGTTGTCGTCTTCGTCTTTCCTGCACTTCCTGCCGCACAGGTAGCCCGCCACGAAGCCGACCAACAGAGCCGCCAACGCGCCAGCCACCACGGCCATCACCAGAGTCTCCACGGAATATTGCGGCGGCGGAGAATCCGCTGCCGACACTTCAGGACCTACGTCAATTCGCCGCGTTTCATACACGCTCCCGTCTTCTCGTCTTCGCCGATAGCCTTGCGCCTCTTTCGCGCGGCGACTCGCGAATCGCGGTGCACGCATGGCAAACGTTAAAAAAGGAAAGCTGAAGCATTTACACCGATTCAATAGTCGAGTTCATTTCGCTGGCATCGCATATACATAACTTTGTACGTGTAAAAGGGAAATGCCTGTTTACCGAATAAATAAAAGTGTAAAAATCGGCGAGCGAAATAGCGAAAGTAATAACAGGCCGACTACGAAACCCGAGCTACGACTGTTCATTTCTACTTTCATCGTAATCCCTTCGCCACGGATGAATCATCCGCGCGATTCGTTAAAAGTAGATCGAGGATCTACTTCGATACCTGTTCGCTTTCGATGAAACGCAGGTGAAAGCAAATCTCTACGCCTTTCGCTACTACAACGCGATGCGCGTCGATTGAAAAGCAGATGAAAACAATCTCTTCTACCCCTTTCACCGCTACACCGTTACAATAGTACACGCAAATTCGCTTTGATATAAGATCGGAACGAATGAAACGCGAATGGCTATCGGCGAATTGCCGCGCGAAAGAGGTTTTATCGCGTTCGTTAAGCCGCTCCTACCTGAGCTGTCCTGCTCCTCGTCCTGCATGATATTGATAATCTCGCCGCCTTGACCTTCCTTGTTGGGGATCATCGAGTCCTGGGGGAATTTGTTCTGGTTGGCGGAGATAGCGCCGACGCTGCCGGCGTCCTTGTTCAGGCTTTTGCTCGGCGGGCAAGAAGTGTGCAGACCGGTTGCGACGCTCTGCAGGAATCTGCTGGCGTCCGTGGACGCTGGGCCCACCAGGGCTCTGCATTTGCCCTCCACCTTGTCCCAGGCGCAATAAGGATCCTGCAGGGCCACGCACTCGCCGCACGACAAGATCCTATCGCTGTAGCAACGGTGCAGCCTGAGGGCTTGAACCTGGCTGTCGGCGATCACGACCAGCCTGCCGTCCTCGAGGCCGTCCCCGGCTTGCGAGGCTCTCACCACTTTAATGCCTCGCACGGGCACCGTAGACGGGAACGCTTGGATCTCCTCGATCACCACCGGGCTCACCTTCAGGTGAGTGTCCGCCGACTCCGCGTTCACCGCCTTGATCACCTTCCCGTTGTCCGTGCCGATGAACAGCACGTCGTACGTCTTGCCGCCGGGAGTCTTCACCTGGGGATCCACCGCGATCTGCGTGAATCTGTAACTGAATCGGAAGGAAATCCTTTACTTCTGAACCTTGGCCGGCCATCGACGAGGCTTCAATTTGGTATACTACGATACGCGGTAATCGGCAATTTTAATCGCCTATTCGTTTACTAATTGGACGGGTAAAAGTATTCAATTTCGTACACAATTGAGAGACGCGAGCGGTAAAAACGAGCAGAGGAAATTTACGAAAACACAATAGGAGCAATTAATTCGTAAAAATAGAACAGAGTTGTTCGAACAAATGAATACCAGCACTTCGTATAGAACAACGCAATGGTAATACCACTTCCGAATTGTTCGTGCATTTACATGAATCGCGTTGAGCCGGGAAATTTGCGAATCAAAGGAGCGCGGATCTGATTAGCTGGCCAGATTTGGCCCGCTATCTCCGACGTAATTACAAAGACACGTCACGCGCATTTGCATCATTGGCTGAAACATCGCGATGCGAAAAAGAGAAGAAACCACGTGGAGGAACACAAGTATACATTCCTCTTGCTTCTTTATTGTTGCGCTTGCAAACTTACCAGCTCCCTATGATACTTTATTTATCTACTTAATTGTTTACCGGGTTTACGTCAACCCTCTAATGTGCAACGGTAAGGAGAAACCAAAACGAAAGATACTTAATTTGTAATTAAATACTATTAACCACGCGACACGTATCCGCGTAAAGGTGTAACGAGGTCCAATTTACGTGAACGTATCAACGCGCGAACGATCTTCGACTTACTGGAAGCTGGTGCGAATGACGATGGGCTGGCCGAAGAAGCTCGGCACCAGCTCGTCCATGAGCGAGTGCGTGTGGATGAAGTTGAGGGTGAGATCGGGCAAAGATCGGGAATCGTTCACGCACTGTCCGGGCCTCGGATCGGGGACCTTGGTGCTCTGCACCGGCAACCAGTTCGAGTTGATGGCACTTTGCTCCTTGAAGTTGCCCTTGAACGTGTCCGTGATGTCCTGCAAGGAGAACGCGCACACGGCCGAGCCGCTGATGCTGTTCACCGGCGTGGTGAACGTGCCGTATATCAGCTGCGCCGACTTATTCCCGTACTGACCCGATATCAGTTCCGTCGTTGATTCTGCAAATAACGCTCCCGATAATTTCCACTGTCCCCGGTTCGGGGCCGCTCTCGAACCCGCGGACATTTACGAGCCTGCCAGTGCGGCAAATTTATCTCTCGGCCGAGCGAGTACCGCAGCCGCGCGCCGTTTAAAATCAATGACGCTGCGGTTGATCTGCCGATCGGAAGAATTCCCGGCCAAGTCGCACCCGGCGAGGGACGCTCGTTCGAGAATAAAACGGGCGGACATTGATCGCGGCGTTAGGCGAGGAGCCGCACTGGCTGCGAATTTAAACGCGCGATTCCGTCGAGGCAACGCGTTGCACGCGGCAGTGACTTGGATCTAATTCACAGAATTGCGATAAGATGCCCCGGCTCTCTTAACGCTAGGTTTAAGAACCGCGGCGATTTGACGGGGCTTCAAATACTTCGCTTAAAGTTGCAGAAACGATAAATAGTAGTTCTCAGCACGTTACGTTGACGTTGATCGATGCAATGGTACGAATACGTATAACACCACGTTACTCTATCTCCTTCCCGATTTTATAATTTTATTATCTCGGGGAACTCTTCCCAAATTGTCCTATCAACGTCCGTGAATCTAGCGTTAAAGTCGCTCAGCTTCTGCGCACCTCGGAGTGTCATCTTTCGCTTCATCTGTAGATACTTTCTTGACACACCCGTGTATACTTCTAATTATGCTTGCTAAAATACAGTGATCGGAATCTGCACCACCGCTAATACGTTCTTATCCGCTTTAGGTTTCCTACCTGACTCATCGCGCGACTTTAAGAACGATTTACATTTATAATCAGAATGCTTGTTGCCACTTTCCTCCGTGCTGCGTTATTTATGTACGCTAATGGAGCTGCCAGTTTAAATAGATAAATAAACCACGCGTGCGAGATGGAGTTTTTCGAATGCAGCGACATGAAGCGACGAGTAGCGCGAAATAATGTAGAGTGCCATACATTAATTTGTTTCCTTTCGACAGGACTCAACTCGAAACAGAGGTACTGTTTCGTCTGTTTCAAACCCTCTTATGTTTTACCGTTTCGCATTAATTAATTCTGTATTCCCTTTGTACCAATCTCATCGAGCACGGTAAATCAAATTGAAGTAAACAAAATTGAATTAAATCGAGTGCAAATTAAACCAAAATTAAATACCGTTAAATTGCCCGAATCGGTTATTTAAAAACGCAAATAAGTACCCGCGATACGGTGCAGTATTTTTACCCCGATTGAATCGCTTAAATTCGAATCGCTTTAAATAACTCGCAGGGAGTTTATCCCTATCTATACTCGTAAATTATTCGCCCTGCCGCGTTATCTAATTTTGCCGTCCTATTTAATATCACTCTTACGATATTGCAATCTCTTATCGCAAACCGTTATGCCGAGCATCATTTTATCCCCGCAAGATAGCCGTATAAATGGTACGAGTTGCTGAGCGTTGTTGCCTCGGCGAAATCGCGCCGGAAGAAGGCCGTACTTACGTATCTCATTGAAGTAGAAAGGAAAGTCTCCGGTGACGGAGCAATTAAGACGGGACTTTAGGAACGAGGTCCACCTATTGCGGTATCGATGCGGACCACCTCGATCGTATTTACAGACTCTCGCCACGCGAGAATAGACGGTCTGCAAATGAAAGGAGAGAAAACGGGCGTGAAACGATTGCTGCGTTTTCCTTGTCCCGTGATCGCGCCGCCCGATAAAATCGCGTGTCGGACCTCGCGATTTCCTCCGCGAGCCGATATTAAACTCCTCTGTATGGGTTGCGTACACTCGATGCACCCTCCTGTCGGTACCGCTAAATTACACGCGAGAGAAACTCCCCTGCTATCTTTGCCGATAAATTCGAGTCGCGCCGGAGGACGTGCCTCGCGGTCGCAAATTTTTCGCGTAATTCGAAAAAAAAAAAAAAGAAAAATCCCTCCCGAACCTAGTCTAGCAATAGTAGGAGTGATTGCGGGAAAAAAATTCCCGCTGATTGCGTAGCTCGTCTCTATAGAAAATTTTATCTCGAAAGAGAGAAAGAGACAGAGAGAGAGAGAGAGAGACACGAAGCATGTAGAGCTTTGGAAACTAGATGGTCGCACGCGAAATCGATGCAGCGATTAGGGTAGGATGTCCCAATTCATGCTTTGCTTTAAAGCTTATCGCTTTAAGCACCTTCGTTTAATTATTTCAGAAACTATGTAAGATAACAATCGTTCCAGATTGGAGCGTAACACATTATTAGTTAACGTCTCTTCTATTTACCAAGATTTCTTTATATCGAGTACGATGCATTAACTGCTGCAGCGTAATTGAAAATATACAACAAAGTCCGATATCCCTATTACACCATCGCTTGAAATGATTTTCACGTATATCAGCGCGTTAGTTTGTACGGCAGAAGCTAAATAGTAAACGCATCGCCTTTACTACACTATACAAATCTTTATACTTTCTACTTACGGTAAATCAATCGCGTTTTTATGCTGAAACGATACGTTCACCCCTAATATTCATCTTTAAATATTAAATATATATAAAAACGTATATGCAATGCCCATGTTGCGTTGTTGCGTAAAAATCAAGTCCTAATACGGTATCGTAATTTATTCTTCGTACGTTCGTTCGCTATTAAATGAACGAATGAAAACGATAGGTACAGGGGCAGTGACAGTGGTTGGTAAATTTACCCTAGATACGGGCTAGCCGCCACTTACCTTGCCGCAATTGATATATTCCACGGCGGTCTCCCGGAAGAAGAAGTACACGAAGTCTCCCTGGGCCATGGAGCTGACAAAGTTCGGCGCTGTAATTAGAATACGCATGCATTACAACCCGGTGTCGTCCGCGATTATGCGAGGCCGCCCCGTAAACGGCGGTCGTAAAGTTCCCTTATAAATAAGCGAACGTGATAACTGGCCGGGTTGGCACAATGGACGAGCAGCAATAAAACGCGCAGATAACGCTCGCCCCCCGTTCCCGCCGACCAAAGATGCCACTCGTCCGTTCCAGAGCGGAGGAAGCTAAGCCAGGTTGCGGCTTCACGGGATTGGAAATATCGCTCGGGGATGAAAAGAGAGGCTCGATCGAAAGGGGGATAATCCGGCGTTGTTTTAGAGCGGCATCGATTCCTCGTTAAAAAATCATTACCCTCTCTTCGCGGAATCGCTAGGCGGATCTCCGACGGGCCAGATTTTAAGCGACGCTGCTCCGGTGCCGGGGAACGGCGGGTCATAAAAATCAATTTTACTTTGCAAAGTGGAGCTCGTGACATCTTGCAGGCCACGAAGCGACGCGACGCGACGCGACGCGGCAATAAGCCGACCACGAATACGTAAGAACCGCTTTATTTTTGCCGGTTATTCGAACAGCGTCGCGACGCTTCTAGCACGCTCTCAATTTTTCTCTCTCTCCTCTTCTACTTTTACAGCTTCTTCTTCTTCTTCTTCTTCTTCTTCTTTTTACTCTTCTACGTCGTCACGTGCTGTTTCTCTCCGGCGTTGGTCGCGTCCGTTGGCGCACACAAGCCCCCGATAAAGTGGGAAAACTTTATCGATTTATTAACTTGACAGGGTTTTCATAAGCTTCTTAGGATTCATAAAGTAATATTAATCTCGCACGCCACGTAGGTATATCCTACCCGACCATGCCGCGCTCCGGCCCATAAATTTCGTGTCGTTTTCTCCCGGCTTTCTTTCTCTCTCCGGTTTCCTCCATTCCGCAGCTTCTACACCCTTTTGCCGATCCATCTACCCAGCCACCTCGTCGGCCAGCTGTCTTTCTTTCTCGCTGCATTTAACCGCGCCGCCATCGAGACGAAGTGCCGGAGAACGATTGGGGAACACGAGCAGCAAAAGGAAACTGGAGACCTTAGCTTCGGTCTCTCCTCCTTTTGCTTCCACTTCTTCTTCTTCTTCTTCTTCTTCTTCTGCTTCTCGTTTCAACGCGCTTTGCGATTACTCTTTCGTTCGTTCGTTTACTTATTCACGGGCTCAAGACGCGTAGTATACAATAATACTTTGGTTTTTTTTATCTGTTCGGTAATTTTGCCGAAGCCTAAAAGCATCGAGAAATGGAAGCTCTGAGAACTCGAAGCATTGAGGATTGTAGGATTTGAGAATCCTAAGCTATGAGAATTCTAAGTTATGAGAATCCTAAGCTATGAGAATTCTAAGCTTTGAGAATTTAAAGCATTGGGAATGCGAACGTTTGGATGATGCGACCTGTGACAAAAATGCAGGTGCGATGCGATTTCTATCTTCCGTGATCCCTGATTCGGTAAAGTTAACGAATCAGTGGAAAAACCGTACTATCGTCTAAACAACCATATCGTAGTAGTGGCAATTTGATAAGCAAACGAAGCATAAATTACGTAGCCACGTAAACTTTTAGTAGCCTTCTTCCGAAGCTAAATTTAAATTTGAGCAACACCTACTCGTATCTCTGATACAATTGAACTTTAATTGAACTTACAAATGAAATATTAATCATAAAGAGCTGAGGCTTCCATCAGAAGAACAATCCGCGTGTTTAGAAAAATTCTCGGCGCCAACGGGAGCCGATTGCACGTTCGTTCGATGCAAATCGGCGACGAATGGCACTCGAAAAGCGCGACGAAATCGTTCGACGATCGTTCAACGGCAAGTACATAGTAACGAGGTTGCAATTATCGCGAGGGGAAAAATGAAAATTGCCAGCCGCAGCTGCCCGCTCCCAGCCACCTTTTTCCACCTAAACTTTTCGGTTTTCCGTCGATTCGGTTTCGCAACGAGTGACGGAAATTTCGAACGAACAAGCGCCGGAGAAACCGAGAGAGGGTTCAGTTGAAAAAGGTGCGCGGAGAGAAGCAAGGGGTGGAGGGAAGCGAGAGAGAGAGAGAATTGAATTTTGAACGAACCGAGGGAAAATCAATATTATCCAACGGCCGGAGAAACTTGATTAGCGTTCGTACACCGTTCAATTAAAATACTCTAGCGGACGAGCGAAGCCGTGGAACAAGGTGACGCATCTACAGTTCACCCTTCCTTCAACGCCGCTTCTCGAGATCAACGCTGATTTCTTTTAGGGATGTTCGACTCTTGCACGGAACATCGATTCTTCGATCGATTCTAAATGAAAACTAACATCCGGTAAAATTTAACGACGTCAACGATAAAACACTGACACGTTCTGGTAGACATCAAACAGGTATCGACACTGTTAACTATTTGCAGTCGGAGTAAGGAATATTCCCGGCAAAGCATTTCCACCATTACTGTCGCAAGTAGGGGTGATATTGGTTTTTATAAGGATACGATAATCCATGTAACTGGAATGAATTCGTTCAATAATTTACTGTACTTAACTTTCGATATACAAGCGAAGATACGTTTGATAAATGCGATACGTGCGCGAAAAATATTACGATCGCGAAGAGTTAAGTAGGTATCGATGCCTTTTGATACTGCAGCTGTCCGATAGCGTAGATGCACCGGGAAATGAACGCCCAGCAATGAATGAACGTTAAATACAAAAACGAAATGTATCAGTGTTCGCAGGCCGCCTTAGAATCGATTCAAGAGTACCAAAAATTCCTTTAACACTAGGTTTACCGACATTACGCGCATACGTTGGCAGGAAAAATACGTCTACTGCATATATGTAAATATTCGAGCATAGAAAGCGTGAGGATGAAGAGAATCACGTGGAATACATATTCATACCATTGTATTACGTAAAGTTAACAGAAGGTACTGAAAAATACTATTTATGGTCTCTATAATTGTAGGTATGAAATCTGAACGGCGTCAACGTAACGAGTTCCGAAAACCTAGCGTCAAAAGAGTCGACTCCGCGTGAAATCGAGTCAGACACGAGCATCCCTAATTCCTTCCTTCCGAACTTCCTCGAGGTATCGAACGACGCACGGATCTCGTAAAAAAGGTGCGCTTTTCGGGTCTCCGGCGACGCCGGACGTCATCCCTCGGTATCCGAACTATAATTCTTTGCCGGCTGGCTGGTGTGACCGTGCGAAATAAAAATTCGACCTTTCGGCAAATTCGCTTGGGAACCGTAACTCTGCTTCCCCTTCGTTTTCCCTCGGCAAACACGCCGCGCCGGGGATATATTCGGGTCGGCGAGAGCGCGTGGGCGCGGAGCGAAACTGCGAGCTGCGAGCAGGCAGGCAGCAGTTCGACGAGGCAATTTACGAGAATCGTCCGATAAAGCAGTTAATAATAACAGTGGGCACGCTGGGAAAAGAGCTCGGGGGAGAGTCGTTGAACCGGCGGACAGGGCCGGTCTTTTATCCGGATTAAAATTTCCCATCGACGATGCCGTGAGACGTATTTCGTCGGCGGAGCCAGCGGAGAGACACGGCCGCTGCTTTGTCATTATACAGATACGAGTATGCAACGGCCGCGGAGTAATCTCGCCGCTGCTCGCCAAGCATGGAGCCTGCGAAATCCACGTATACGTACAGTTAATCTCGGAATTACACCGTTGTGGATTAAAGCCGGCGCGCGCTGCTCCGCGGCTCGCAGCTCGTCGCCCCGCGGAGAGGCTGATCGCGACGTTTCTCGGTAATTTCTCGCCCCCGCGACTCGAGGCCAGACTTTTCAAAGTCGCCACACGCCGCCGACGCCTACGATGCTCCCTAACTTCCCCTGTAAATACCCAATCGAATTGCGTCTTCGACATTTGCCGCCCGGGGGCCGCGAGCAATATTCCACGGCACTTCGATGCACGCGGCTTACCCGTACCCTCGCTTCTACCATTGCCTCGCGATACGCATCGTTTGCATAAATATCGCGTAACCGTTCTCCGAAGCTGCTGAATTCCCTCCGGATGGCCCCTTCTTGGATTAACCGCGAGTGGACCGCGGAAAGAATGCTACGGTACAGGGTTTCTCAACTTCTCTCAGGCGAGTTTTGCAAATTTGTCCGCGTATAGAGGAAAATTAATTTCACGAGGTGGAGAAGATATTTTTGTTAGAGGTAGTCCTCCTTCGATTTCGCGATATCCAAAAGAATTTGACGTTGGCGCTGTCGCAAATGATGCGAACATTTCGAGTGACCTAGAGTTTATATACTTTGCGGTTGGGAAAACTGCGACCCCAAGAAAATACTTTGCAACCCTTAGAAAATACTTTGCGACCCTCGTAAAATAGTACGCGTCCCCCGGTAAACAGTTTGCAACAGCTGAAGAAGATTTGTCGACCCCGGAAAATAATTCGCGATCCCAGAAAACGCTACGCAACCCCTAAAGACTATGTCGCGACCCAGGGTAAATAATTCGCGATCGCCAGAAGATACTTTATACCCGTAGAGAATATTTCGCACCGCCGGAAAATAATTCGCGACCGCTGGAAAATAATTGGCGAGCCATAGAGAACGATTCGCGACTTGCAGAAAATATTTTGCGACCCCGTTGCGAATAGGAAACGGGTTGGCAACCACCAGTGGCATGGACGTTTAACGCCGGCATTCCGGTTATTGGATTCGGCGTTCTATTCCGTTTAAGCAACTACTTTCTTCCAGAATCTCTCCCCCATTGCAGATAATTGTTTGCGTCCGCGGAGAACGCAAAGTTTTTCCATCGCTACCCTCGAGAATCGTTTAGTATACCGAGCGATAAATTCTTCGCCGCGCCCCTGCCCCACCGACCTGTTTCCAACGTCGAAAACGCTCCAGCTGTGTTTACCCTCTCTGGGTATCCGTCGAACCCGCGCTTCCCATATTTGAATTTTTAATCGCGCGTTAATGTCCACGCTTCTGCCAACGATTCATCATTCTAGCCCCTCCGCCTATAGCTCTCTCGCCTGCCTATATATCGCAACGCGGTCTATGGGACACCCTTTTAATTTCTCAAACCATTCGCCGGTGAGGCGAGATCGATTAAGGTTACTTTCACTTCGCCCCCGAGTTTACAACTACGACTCACCTGATCTACTTTTTCTATTTCGAGGCCATACGCTTCCTGTTTACGCGGATACAAGATTGTAAACGAACGAATGGCAATCGTATTAGCCGATCGAACGCGTAACGAGTTCACGGCAATGGGGATTTTAAGAAAGCTTTTTTTTCTTTAACCATTTCCCGTACAGCGACGTCTCCGAAACTTTACCATTTCTTTGATAATCGGCTAATGTTGCACAAGAATTGATACTAAACCCATGAAAATTGGCATACTCTTAGCTATTACGTGTATGGAATGTTAAGCAGACATAACTAGTGTTCGTTTAAATGCTTTGAACCTACCAATTCTCAATGCTTTGACTTCCCATCCGGAGCTTGGAATTCCTAATGATTTGAATTTGCAAAGCTTTGAATTCCCAAAGCTTAGAATACCTAAAGTTTAGAATTCCCAAAGCTTAGAATACCCAAATCTTAGAATTCCTAAAGCTTAGAATTCCCAAAGCTTAGAATACCCAAAGCTTAGAATACCCAAATTTTAGAATTCCTAAAGCTTAGAATTCCCAAAGTTTAGAATACCTAAAGCTTAGAATTCTCAAAGCATAGAATACCCAAATCTTAGAATACCTAAAGCTTAGAATTCCCAAAGCTTAGAATACCCAAATCTTAGAATTCCTAAAGCTTAGAATTCCCAAAGCGTAGAATACCCAAAGCTTAGAATACCTAAAGTTTAGAATTCCCAAAGCTTAGAATACTCAAATCTTACAATACCTAAAGCTTAGAATTCCTAAAGCTTAGAATACCCAAATCTTAGAATTCCTAAATCTTAGAATTCCTAAAGCTTAGAATACCCAAATCTTAGAATACCCAAAACCTAGAATTCCTAAAGCTTAGAATTCCCAATGCTTTAAATTTCCAAAGTTTACAATGCCGGAACCATTGAATTTCCATCCCCCGTGCAGCTCTGAAACGTGTTCGCAAAATTGCCAAATCGGTTACACCTCCGTATGCAAATACAAGTGTACAAAGCTGAGCTTACGGAGGTTTAACGTGCAAACGAAGAGAATATGGAAGATTACACACCGTTAAGACTTTTGGAGTCGTACTGCTCTGTCTGGAGGGGCTCCCTGTAGATGATCGGGTCCATTCCAGCGAAATCGGCCACTGTGCCCGTGTAAAGCTCCCCGTCTACGTAAACGAAGGTGCTATTGTGCCGTGGATCGTACGGGCACATCGCCTGTCCCCCTTTCTCCTTTAGAAACGTATAATTGCCAGCGTGCACCACGTAGTCCCGACACATCGGCTTGAATGCGTTCGTCGCGCACACCAAAAGCGTATTCGTGTCCATCTTAACCAGGATGCGAATATAGTTCTGACAGTTCTCCTCGGGCGTGCCTTTCACTAGGCACATCTTCACGTCACTGTCGGTCGAATACCAAGTCAACCTCTGCTGCTCGGTCAAATCAGTCAGGCTCAGATTGTGTACGAGATTTCTGAAACACGACCAACACCTTTTTGTTAGGATATACGCGTATACATATGTGTGTTTATTTTTCAGTTTTTTCGGCATTGGAAAAGGAGGTTAGTTTCACGAAAGAATTCTCACTCGTTCGTTCGCTCGTACACTCGATCCATTAACCCTTTGCGGACGGGACAATATAATATTAATCTAATTTTCGTCGAATTATTAACCTTTTGAGAAAGGGATTTAATAAATTCTTGTCTAATTATTAACAGCAGCGTCTTTGAATAATGTTAAGTTAAACTTGCTGCTTTAAAAATTGATATTATGTCCAAGAAACCGAAAACTTTAGCGTCTATTTGCGACACTCGTCCGCAAAGGGTTAAACCTTCTATCATCTTATATTTTATCTATAACATTGCTCTATATCGTTAACTCTCATATTTAACGCTAGGTTTACGGAACTCGTCACGTTGACGACGTTCAGATTTCATACCTACAATTATAGAGACGATAAATATTATTTTTCAGTACTTTATGTTAACTTTAATTAATACGACGGTATGAATACGTATTCTACGTGATTGTCTTCATCCTCAACCTTCCACGTTCGAATATTTACATGCAGTATACGTATTTTTCCGGAAGCCTGTCAAATTATCCACGTAACGTCCGTAAACCTAGTGTTAATATACCTATTTATTTTATACCACTATTAACCCTTTCGCTACCATGGACCTATGTAAACGCCTTCTAGAATTAGTCTGACATTTGTTAAAGGTACACAGTATAATTGCTAGTATTATTCGTACATCGACATTAAGGTGCAAGTAGTCGTACAGAGTATCGAAACATTTGTACCTATATTAAGAAATGCTACTCGTATCTACGTTTTTAGTTTCCGGTTCCAAGGTAATGGTAGCGAAAGGGTTGACGCATCTACTATATCTGTTGTATTCAATCAATAGTTCTTTCTTTAACGTATTTTTGAAGTGCTGGCAATACCCTGGAAAGAGTCTCTTCGACCGATCGATAGATTTATGATGTTTGGGAAAACCCAAACTAATTGTCAAGTGGGCCTGCGAGCCACTTTTATGGGAGAGCGAAGCCTGGAGACCGATGTCTGGAAGAGCGGAAAAAGGGGCAGTCGCTTCCCTGCCACGACTCGGCACAGTCAGCGTTCACTTTGGATTTGAAATAAAATAAAGAGTTTTTTCTTTTTGTGATTACCGTTTGCACAACTTTGTCGTTGTTTACTTTTTCTGTATTCCGTTCCCTATCAAGAGAACAATATCTCTAGCTTTAGATAGATCCTTACAAACCTATATACCTATTTAATTATACAACTTTTAATACCCCTACCGTACCTATCTCTAAATATCACCTTATAACAGCAAGTTTCCGTTGCAATATTGACGTTGGAAATGTGGAACACCTAAAATATCGTTTACATAGGTACTCCATATTTTTTCGACGTACCATATCTTCGCTAAAATATTCAACTATTTAACCAGCCTTTCAGAAATATTTGCACACCGTAAAAAAAAGAAAGAAACAAAAGCATAACGTCTCTTTTTCGATGATCGATACTCTTCGAGAGTAATTTGCAAACACGAATGGGGATAACAGGCGCGAAATTTATACGGTGATTCGCGGAACGGCGAACGGTGAACGCATTCGGAGAATTTTGCTCGTTCGTTGCTCGTTTGCGTTACAATTAGACCGAGGATGCTTGCGTGTATTTATATTTTTTACAAGTGGGATTCGTATTTGCGCGGAGTTACCGTTTGGACCGTGGATTTTATGGAAATTATCATTTTTTGCGGATATAATTGGAGGAACGGAATCTAAATAGACACTCGTTTCGCCATCTAAAAATTATAACGAGTATCTTATTTTTAATACTTCGCGTGTTGTTTTGTTTTTGTTTTTATATATATATATATATGCGTTACGCGTATCCTGTAGCTTTCTGCGTATTTCAATTTCCTACGAGCGCATAGAAATCCGTAGTCTATTCATATCTTATGCAATTTTATATCTTTACAAGTATTGGATCGCAACGTACATACGTTCGTCCCGTTTGAATCAGTTTTTTCCCTAACAAGTTTCGGAGAAACGTACAAAAGCGAAACGCTGCAGCTAGCGGAGAAATGGAAGAAAATCTCGCGCGTCAAAATGGACCGAATATAATTAGCTAAAATTGTTTCTAAATTTACGAATAAACGACTTTACGAGCACTTAGAGAAAAAAAAATGGATTACAATAATCCGATGCAATGAAACAGAGGGTAGTGGAAACGAAAAGAAAACCGGTTTGCGAATATTATAAACTAGCATCCCAGCAAGAGGAGCTCTCAATTTTTTTCAAGCGTCCGCAGAGGGATTTAATAAAGAAAAATTGCAGCCATGGAGGGGTAAAATAGTTTTCTCGTCGCCGTTAAAAATGCATCTCGAGTTGCACTCCCGTTCGCTATTATATAACTATTATCCCGCGGATCTTTATGCATTTATGGAGAATTTAAATGCGCAAAATGATGCAGAATTCATGTAATATGCAAAAGCATACGAGATAACCGAGGCGAAGTGCATCCTGTAATATCCGCGAAGCAAAACCAATCCGTATTTAGATTCCGCGTAATTACGTTGTCCGCAGCTACCGAAATATAAAGTAGACCAAGACGTATAACTAACCCAATTAATGAAACAATTAACAGGCTACTGGGTTAAGTTCCACAAGAGAGGGACCACGTGATAAGAATGCATTACTTACTTTGCTTTTGTATTACTTACTACTTACTTTGAACTCCGTTTGTTTATTTTTTATTTACCTTTGCCAGTTCAATTCTAGCTTCTTTCAAAGCGAAGCTATTGGAATATGGGGTTAATTTAAATTAGAACTCGATATATATTTCCTTGATTTATGATTTTATTTTCGCAATGAGGAAGGACGTCTTAACGTTACAAGCATCGAACTAAAAGTGAGGGCTTTTCCAAAGCACATAGAAAATTTGGCGCCCACTCCAGAAAGAAAACCAACGGCCTGGGTCTGCAATATGTTTGTCACACGGGCCCTTTAGACACTTATACGGCCAGAGGCCCATGACTCTGGTAACAGAGTTAAGGCTTTCCTTTATTATAGACCCAGTGTCTCTCAACACAAGATTTATTTTTGCTTTTAATTAAAATGATAATCCAACAGAAGCAAATTAGAGACAACTTTACCCCTTCCCAATATCCATAATACTTTAAAGATCCATATATAAAAGATCCATAATACTTTAATCTCGCAAGAGTCATAAAATCGCGTTAGAATTATCGCTATATTATACCGTTGAATAAGTTTTGCCGTGCAAAGAGTTAAACTACTCGTTTCCTAAGGCAATGTAACAAATATAACCTGAACTTTTATTTCGATCCGATTCGTCTAGGTTTCCTGTACATTCGCGCAAAGATCCTCGATTTAATAGCTGGAAACAGCGATGGGACAAATTAAGAGACACGCTTATGAATGCCAGTTAATATCGATTTTCCCGAATAACCCGATAAAATAATTTGTAATTGCTATTGGTAAAATATATTTGACGTCGCCTCATAAAGTCGCGATCGACTACAATTACGTATTATTCACGGAGATATCGATAAGACAAAGGAAAGTGTAATTCTTTAACTAATTTCAGTAGTCAGAAATAATTTCAGTACAAATAATAAGCGCGATAGAAATGATATACGCGACGGTGAAAGATAAAAGATAGATTACCACTGCCTTACATCTTTGCGTATTCGGGTCTTCGCAATTATATTTAAATAGGTATTAAACATAATACTCGCGATACGTATCGATACTATAAGTTACTTGTTTCAATGCTCCTGAAAATCGTTCGCAAACTAATTGCACGTAAGATTGATACGCGAATATCGATTCCAAGCAACGGTATCAAACATGTCTCATTCCCGTCGCTGGCCGTAAATAAAATTTCTAATTTTCTAAAGAGAAACGGAGAATTGGAAGGTTGCGGATTTGGACTAGCTGTGCGTCGTTTCGTCGCGCGATCGTTCGAATCGCTGAATCTTCCCAAGCGTATCCTTTTTTCCCTAGACTTTCGCCAGCTATTTCGCGCGGTCGATTCTACAGAGCTTTTTTTTCTATCGGGAGTACTGCTCCCGATCTCGCATTAATCACACCGCCGCGCCACCGAGAGAACCTTTCGCGTCCTTTTACTTTGTCTGCTTATCGCGCGCGCGGATCCTGCTCTCGGTTGGCCGGGAAAATCCAGTCATTCCCAACGATTCCCCAACGCGTCGAATCGACGGCAAAAAAAAAAGAAAAAAAAAAAGAAAAACGTCGATCGACGGAGACCCGGCCACGGGAACCGCCGAGGATTCGAGCACCATTCTCCGATCCGTTTATTACAAACGGCCCGAGATTTATGGCGCGCTGTCGCGAGATTAATATTTCCAGAGGATTCGAGCCGCGAATTTTCATCGCCGCCTCGCGCGACAGCTCGACTTTGCGCGCGATTTAACCTTCCGGCGAACAATCGTTCGCATTTTGCTTGGATTGAAACAATCGCGACCGAGTCACCGCGAAGCGAACGAAGGAAACGCGAACTACTCGTTGCAGACGAATTTAAAGGTATTTTTGTTACTCTTTTGTACGCTTCTTTTCCCCTTTCTCACCATTACTATCTCTCGTACCTCATTGCAACAATTTCCTTGCAATTTTCCAATGGATTATCCCGTATAAATTTGGAAACATTGCAAAGACCACGAAAATACACCACGATGTTAAAACGAAAGATCCCATATACGTGCACGTGATTCGCGAAACAAAAAATCTAGAAACGCGTCGACTCGCTGGAAATTGCTCAGCACCGAAAGGGTGAACGCGGAAAGAAGCCTTGGTCGATGCGCGCCGCGCTTTAATTACGGATTACGTCCGCGTGGATTCCCCCGGCAGAGGAAGTTTTTCAAAGATCCGCCACGTCGTCGGCAGGAAGTCGCGCGCTAGCCGGTTGCTTCGCTTCGGATTCGAATAAAGCGTACAAAGAAGTTTCTAAATAAAGTTCGACGATCTCATTAACACAGGGGAAGATCAGCTTTCCGCGACCGTTCTCGGAATTCATCGTGAGAAAGGAGCCGAAGGTAGGGGGAGAGGGCGGAAAGGGGAAAATCCGTAGAAAGGAGATCTCTACGGGAAAATAGTCCGTACACGTAGAGATGGAGAGGGCCCGGGCGGCGATCGCGGCGGGCCCTCCAACAGCTAGCAAAGAAGAAGAAGAAGCAGAAGAAGAAGCGGTCCTTTAATTAAAGCACTCGCTCCAAATGAATCCTCTATTTACCTTCCGCCGACCAGAAGATAGTTCGCGTCTCGGAGCACCAGCCGAAAGTAGTCTGTGTGCGTCTCGTTCCCCGTAAACCTGAACACATCCTCCGCACCTGGAAAAGAAAAGCAGAGATACGCCGGTTGGTTTTTCTTCCATCGTTTCAAAGAACGGGGACGTATCTTATTCGTCTAATTAGCGACGACCTGGCAGCCCTTAGGCGTCGTTCCTTTTGCGGCGATCATCGCGACCATCGCGGAACGGCAAACGCAGCCGCCGACCACTGAAAATATAGCCGTTCGCGTACGGAAATCTAGCATCTAGCCTAACGCTGCGCGGCGTCTGTTGCGTTTCCTATTAACGTCTCCTGCAATCCCAACCGAATGGCACCGCAAACGTTTCGCGCCCCACTGGACGGCATAAATCGTCCTCGAGTCGTTCGCCGTTACTCCTCGTCTCGCCAACCCTCCACCATCCCGGCGGAGTTGGCTTAATAAGCGTAATAAGTTCCTTTTGACCGCGGCTCCGAAGAACAAAGCGCTGATCGATCATTAACGGATCTCTGGCCAGAGGACGATCAGCCATTTTTTCACCCGCCAGGAAGCTACTTCATTATCCGCTAATTACCTATCTATTAGTTTCAACGGTCCTTCCCCCCTGCCCCGTTGTGGCACCCTGCTCTATCCGCCCGTTCCGCGATCGATCGCGGCTCTTCCGCCAGTCAGCCGACTCCTCTGCCGCGCGCGATCCTCGCCGGAAAACGATGGCAGCTCGTGTTCCACCGGACGAGAATTTCTCGGAAATTTCCGCCCCGAAATTCGCGAGCCTCGTTATCGCGTATCGTCGGAGGTCTTAATCACCGAGGCGCGCTCCGCTCCCGGCTCTCCTCCTCGCTCTCGAATGCAACGATTAACCCTTTTCTTGGTCGTGGCTCTGCCGGAGAGGTTTGCGCACCGGCGAGCAGCACACGGCGAAGCAACACCACGGCGACGTCGTCGAATTGCGAAATCACCCGTGGAATCCCGCGGAGCATCGAAACGTCGCCCGTCCGAAGCGAATTCTAATCGCTCCCACCCGCACCGGTTGCATAATTATCGGGGTGTTTCCGCGTTTCGACGTCAGTCAATGTCGCTCTGACCGGTCCTTCCTATCCGATGGATGCAATTTAGGTCGGAGATAAGCACGCAATAGCATCGATGGGTAACAATGAACGGATGCCACGGTGAAGAGAGGGGGGCGATTACGGGGATGGGAGAGACCGCGCCCTCCGCGCCTAGCCCATTCAGCCCCGTTCGTCTTTGGAAGACGTTCGGTAAAGTAATTAACGTAATTCCGATCAACTTCCAAAGCGAGAGAGGAGTCTGCCTGCCCGAGCTCCCTATTCACAGTCGCTTCCGCACTTTTCACGGTTCTACTCAAATATCTGTTTCAAGTGGAAGAACGGGAGACGGTCGTTCGAGGATTCTCGCGGCTTCTTCTTCCTTCTTCCATCGACTACCCTTTCAACCGGATATCTTCCGACAGTTTCAAAGCTTATTTTTATTTATTCCCTCTTCCAAAGACTTTCAGCTATCTCGCGTTCGCTCGCGCAGACGGGAGACTTACTTTTTTTACGTATGATCGCGGGATTATTCGTGCACGAGACGGAGACGTGTTATTCGGGTGCCGAGTATCTCCGAGTGACCGATTTTATATACTATGCAGTGGATGGCAAAAGTTTCTGGATAGATTGCAGCTTTATTTCGATTTAAATTGTACATTAGCGTGCAATAAATTATACATTAGCGTGCAATAAATTGTACACATTCTTGGGAACAATTTCGTAGGACGATATTTTGTAAGGTATAACATGTTCGCGGGGCATAACAGTCAGCTCGTAAGATTCGAGACTATCAAATAAAAATGACGTATAATACTTCAGCGTTTCGCGTTCGACGCGACGTTGAAACGAATAGTCATCGAGAAATTTGTACGGAACGTGATTAATTATCTTCTCTCGACTATACTCTTACTTCGCACGCAACAGCTCAATGCGTAGCACGTTTTTCCCTCACCTTTCGAAACGAAAGCAACGAGGACGGATGATTAGATCGCGCGACAAAAAGTCAGCTGCCCGCGCGGAGAGCTCGAAAAATGAGACGAATGACGGATGGAAATTGGCGCGGCGATTATATCTACGGTCCCCGGAGGTAGGCAACGTCTGAAGTGCAATTAACGCGGTCCTCCGACACCAGTCAATATCGATGATTCGAGGCTCGTGTCTCGCGTATGCAATTTGGGTCGCTGATAGCCGCGGAATACCGGCGAATGGGAACGGGCCATTATCGGAGGATCATACGTCTTGCACTGGAAACGAATTAACGTCACGTTGGCCCGCGTTACATTCGTCCTCGTCCGACGGGAAAGCCCGGGAGAATCGACGCGGGATGGAGCAGAACAGAGAGGGGCGACAGAGGGAAAGGGGTGGGACACGGTTTTTAGATAGGAAATCGGAACGAAATCGCCCCGGGATACAGCGGAATATAGCTGGTTGCTCGCTTATTAAACGTTTTCCGCGTGCAAACGTTACAACGATATTTACGGCATCTGCTCCTGACTGCTTTTCACCGTGGTCGAACGCGTTCCACGGTCAAATCGATAATTATACCGGGCCACAGATGCCCGCTTGCTCTTTCCAATCGCCGCGTTTTTCGGTAAACTAAGCTACCGCTAGACGTAGATGAAATTATTCGCGTTTAGGGCATCGGAAGAGGAAAGCTTGGGCAATTATTCGCCGACACGGTAACGCGAAAGGTTGGGAATTGAAATTTTCTACGCATCTCGAGCATTCTAGTATCAATCTCTAATGAGATGTTCAGATAGTCGCGAAAGTATACGTGCACCTAAAGCATCTAAAATAGCATCAAGTGCACCGATGAGTAATCCAATTCTTTTGTTTAATTCGGCACTTCTTTCTAACACAATTAGATACTTACTTGCTTTCAAATATACCCGCTGTTATTTGTTACATTTTTTTATGTGCAAGCTATAAATTCTTTCTTCGGAGAGAAAGTTTATTCCCCTGCTAAAATAAATTCAGTAGCCTATTTAAAGAAAGTGGATTACTTATTTGTGCACCTGATAGAAGAGCTCCGCGATCATTTCAAGAGTACGAATATACTTGCTAATCAAATCTTGCAGGTTTAATTGTTTTGAAGGATTATATTAAATAACTGACTCGTGTGGAATAAAGTGGGTAAATAATTATAGTTAATACGGTGGAAGAAGTGTCGGTGATGTTCACAAGACGGGCGCACAGTTAGACCAGCCTACAAAACGTGGCGAGAGTTTGTACATTCATATTTGTGGTTTTCGCAGGCATCCTCAAACCCTAATTAGTCGACGTTCCATGGTCAAGCTCTAAAAGAACTCGCTTCTACCAATATTTTAAGATGTGCAGTTTTCTACGCACTACAACAAAATGTTCGACTACAACAAATTGTATTATAACACGCGAAGGTTATTATTATAACTAGACTGCGGATCTATATGCAGATTCAACTTTTTATCAGCGAAAATAAAGAAGGGTAATTTAATTACAAATTGGTTTTGCCCTTTAAATGTTACAGAGCGCACGTCATATGCATTTAAGCATTCAACGAATGCATAAACATTCGCGGACTAATTATAGTTGTATTTATTCTTTGCGAGACCTTCTGAAATATCCGCGACGTTCTACAATTTCATTACAATAAATCGGATAATATTAAGCTAATCTTGTTCACGCGATCAATGATCTCCCTTTTATAAACCGTCTTCCAAATATCTTCCTCACTTGCAATTTTATATTTCATTCTACTTTATTCCATACAACAGTAATCCTAACGTTTAATCGTACACTATATTAACTACTGTATATTGTACGGCTTATACATTGGGCAGTTACTAAGTAAATGTTACGAATCTATCGCGTCACTTTTATTCTTCGAAAATACATCCCGAAGCATACGAACGTTTGAATCTAGACTTTCGCGGCCGTGTCTATGCGCGTACGTACAATCTGCGCGGCTCTGTACTCGGCGAACTCCGTTAGAAATCGATTCGCAATACTTCCCGTCGATTAGTTGACAATTAGTATTAGCGTATTAGCAGGAACGCCCAGTGACCTATTACTTTGCGACGAAAATGGCAGGGGGTTGGAGCGAGCGGCCGATGCGCGCAGTGCAATTAATGCTAGAAATTGAAGTGGCGAAATGAAAGTGGACAGGAAGAGGCGTGCGCGCGGCGGGCCGCAAAACGCGCTTAACCGCTTTGTGCCCCGCTTAGGTACTCGCCAATGCCAAAAGGTGGGCGCGTTAAAAAGAGCAATTACTATTTCGCGGGTTGCGGAATCGCGGCTCTGTTTGCCGGAGCTGCGCGGCGTTTCACCGGGGAACGCAACGCGAAAGCCGATATCGCGTCTCCCGGCTTGCGTTTTTTATCGGTTTTCACGGATGTCGGGCGAAAACTTCGCGTTCACCGCAATCGACTAGCGACTAGCCGTCGCTAACTAAACGCGAGACCACAACGGAGATCAATGTTTATAAAATCCGAACCGCAAGTCCTATACGGATAAAAGCGCGTGCATCTTACAGCTGGAAGTCGCCCCTTTATTTTGAGCCGCGATTCATCAAAATCGAACGTCTAGAAATCGATATCTAACAAGAATTGTGACATGCGGACACACGCATGGGATAACCAGGTCCCTCGTAATGGTCCGCGCTCGACAGTATATAAGAAAAACATTTCTTATTATCATCAACGAAGTTTAGGTAGGGTGGACTATCCATTCGTATGTAGAGCCATTAGGGGACTATCTGAGGTCCTTACCATTTAAGCGTCTTATACGTACAATTCTGTCTTTATTCGTCAATCGTTAACCCCTTGGCTTACGAATTTTTCAACGATTATCCATTGAAACGTTGACTATTTGTTACTGTAACACTATATCGAATGCAAAACACTAAAGTATTATACGTAATTGTTGCCTAGTAATCCTCAAGTTCACAATCTTACAAATTGAAATAAAAGCAATTAAAATTTATTACAAAATGCAGCATGTTTTCATTGTACGTGGTCCATAGGCTAAACCACGAGTGTAGCTCGTTGTTATAAGCCAAAGGGTTAATATTGATATTCGATCTATGTCATCAGTTGGGCGGTTGCTTTTGTTCGGTGTCTCGTGTCGTTGGGCAGAGTGTAGTTTCAAGCGGAATAAGACAACTCCTCTTTTAAAACTATGGGAATTGTACCTATCTAATCGAATGATCAACTCTCCAAAATTCAAATCTATAATAATGTGCACGTATACTGGTGGACAAACGTGTAAGACGTTTTAAAAGTTTCTCAGATGAGGGCTTAATTTTATATTCGTATTAAAGAGCGTCACGTGTGAAGTAAAACTATTCGTTGTTAACCAATGCCTTTATAAATTAAGCAAATGTTACTATTGGAAATATAGGTGGTGGAATTTTATAAAATAGAAAAATTCAGATACTTTTGATTCTAAACTTTGTCTTTATTTTAAACACGTGGAAGGGCACGTCTTTACAGCACGAAAGAAACTGTTGGAATGACGAGAGGTCAGTGAGTCAGTGAAGAAGGATTCGTCACGTACCCATAGACCATATCGGTCCCAAACTTCGTCTAAACAATTAAAGACGGGACACAGCTGCACCCTCTTCAGCTGTGTCTCGTAAAGAAACGCAACACGCGCAGAGATGGTTTTTGTAAATGAAAAACTTTCTCTTCTTGAAATAGAAAAACCAACAGTTACAACAAATATCGACCCACATCTATTTAATCTACTTAAAGGAAATCGGCATGTGAAAAATAAATAAAGAAGAAGAAAAGTCTTGGTTGAAACAATCGCATTGCAAGAATGACCAATTACACGCTTACGTTAATAGCCAAAAGGGCCAGCTTAACTTTTGATGTATTAGTACGTCGTCAGCGGTAATTAACTAATTTGATTTTAACGCACCAGTACGTTGCCGGCGGAAATGGACCGATACCAATTTGACGCATCGATAGCTCATCGATTGCGAATAGGTTAAAAACGCTGCTATCATATTCTAGTCTATATTCTATATCCTATAGTCTATATTCTAGTCTGACCTAGCAACGTCACGTGTGCCACTAAAGTAAAGGATGTTTCTATACGAGAATTGATAGTCTATTCATCTATTCTATGCTTCGTGGATGCGACAACTCGGCTCCGGAAACAACTACCAGAAACAACCTGACAGCGCGGACGATAGAGTTCTCGCACTTGGAATAACTTCGCTTACGATCGCACGTTACTAATATCAGATCACTCTAGCTGGAATTTAGTTGAATTTAGATGACTGAAGGGAATCTTCGAGTTTTCGCGATGGTCGCGGCGCGAGATTGCAATCGACCGGCTAATTTTGGCAAGCGATAGCCGGAGCGAATCCGGAGCCGATGGGAGTTGCAAGCTGCCCCGTTTAATTTCAAAGCCAATCAGCAAAAGAGACCCCGTTTTCCCCTCCCTCCTTTGGCCCGTTCTACTCTGCGCGCTGTTCGACGATATCTTTTCGCGAATTCACGCAATTTGCCAATAATGCCACTTCTGATCAGAAAGCAGCTTCGTTTCGTTATCTAATCTAGAAACACGCGAACATTTTCTTTTGACGGACCTTTGCATGCCCTTCTTTTTCTTCTTAAACTTAATCCTCTCTTCTACGAAACTTAGCAGCTCACTTAGGCGAGACAACGTTAAATTTGTCGACATGGGCGCAGAAAAATCGAAAAAAACTCGGGTGTTTATTCGTCGATGCGCGTCCGCAAAAGGGTTAATCACCTTATCGATCAAGAAACCGTAGCACCTAAACGATCTCCGAATCTGTAAACATTTACCCCATTCCACGATTAAATATCCCTTATAGGAGCGGTGCGAAGTCGACTCTCGGAATCCGAGAAAGAACACCGGGCCAATATTTCACGCTATCCGAAGCGAACGCGCCGGCTAGATTGGCGCCCGGGTCGAACGAAGAAAGTGCAATTGTTCGCAGACCGATAAAAAATTGACCGGAGTGAATTTATCTGGTCCAGCAGGGGGTTGGAGGCGAGACCACAAATCACGTATATAAGTTGGCCCTGGGTCGGCGAGCCGTGAAAGGCCGGCCCCCGCGCGTATTCGGAAATATTGAGCGCGTCCAAAGTTACGGCTCACGGCTCGGCCGTCAAACTTCGTCGATCGAAGTTTGCGGGATCGTTGTTCGCCGCCCCTTCCGTTCGGCTAGACCGCCCTGCAGCGGGGCCCGCGAGGAAGGGAATCGGAGGAATACGGAGCGCAAGATGCGAGGTGCACACGGCCGAGACTCTCGGGGCGGTGAATTCTCGGGCGGATCGTTGCAACGCGGAACGTTGGCCCGCGATTAACACGGAAAGATGGAACACAGACGGGGAATAGCAATTAAATGCACGAGCCTGGGGCCGAGCTGGCACGTCGATCATTTTGCTACCTCTTAGCGGATCCTTCAGCCGGCAATTCCTTACTCCAACGAGTCTGCTCGTTCAACAAACGACCCGCAATAATCCTGCTTTGATGTATATTAGTTCCCTGCCGCCCGTTTCTCACGCCTTTAAACACGGCTCTCCTTCTTTTCTCGTTAGTCAAATGCTTTCCCAATGGCCATCGATCTTTCATAATTATGCCTCGTCCGGTTACCGGGACAAGGATGCTGAAAACGCGAAGAATTCGGATCGTAAGTGGACTCGTAGCAGTGGCTATAGAAATTGAAACGCATTAGATATATCGGTGTTTCTTATTTAAATCGCGCGAGCAACAATCGTCTTTGCTGTTGGTGATGGAAGATTTAATTTGCCATCGAATCGAGAAACAGTTCCAAGCGCTGGAGTACACCTTCGTTATCTAAATTTACGAGGAACTTATGATTTTTACGAAGGGGTGCAATTGTGGAGCCTGTCGTGACCTTTTAGTTTGAAACCCAAATTTGTTTCACCAATTTATATCGACTTTAATTGGTGCAATGATATTAACGCGTACCCTAATTTACCCCCTCCCCCGTTACGCTTCTAAGTTCGAATATGTATACCCTCCTATTGTGGAACAATTAATTATAGTGTACCTACTGTTTCGAAAATCTATCAAACTATACGATCTATGCTCGTAAACCTAGCGTTAAACCTCTACTCGATCCGCGTTGCATCTACCACCTTAACCCACATCGTGTCGCAAACTTCCTGGTGCCACTTTCACGCGAATCCTTGTCAACTTCCCCCCCCCCCCCCCCCCCCCAAAAGGAATAAAACAACAAAGAGAGAAAAAAAAGTGAGCGTGGCTGGCACGCGAACACGTCGGATCGGAGCCGCGCTCCGTGAAAGTATTTTCCTAGGCGGGAGGGCGAACGTATCCGGATGCCATTTACAAGGAAGCGGAGGGCGTAACAGCGGCCGGAAGATAAGAAGAACGCGCGGTGAATTAATAAAGAGAGGAGAGAGAGAGAGAGAGAGAGAGATGAGGAGAGGAGAGGGCAAACGTTATCTCGGAATCCGATCGTCTGCGGAGCAAAAGGCAGAAGGCAGAATGTAAGTGGAGAGAAGGGTGAGCAAGCGGGATTGGGCATCGAGCGTTTCTCTCGCGGCGTTCTCCAAGTGGATTATCTCCGGTGGTGGTTGGCCACACGAGTGGACCCACGCAAGGAAGGCGAAGCGAGAAGAGGAGAGGAGAGGGCCCGGTTTACACAGCGAGGGTTAAGGAAAACGGGCGAGGGACCAGAGAGTGGCGTTACGTCGAGCGAAAGTCATTAAAGTTTCGCACGTGCCAGGGTGACGCCACTGCCACCAACGACCCTAGGCCATTATTTTTTAACGGCCCCCCTACAGCTACCTCTCGCTCTTCCGGCTACGTTTCCACATACGCGCGCGCACACGCGACCGCACTCAAGCAGAGTCACGACGGTCTTCGACCCGCGGTTAAACCATGACTAATGAACGAGCCTATCAACCAACCGGGGTCTTTCCCGCTGCTTTTATTGCGTCGGGGGAAAAAAACCGTGCACGCGAAAAGAAAAAGAACGATTCGACTAGCGGTTTTGGGGCCGTAACACCTGGGCGAGACCGCTTCAATTATCCCTAGCGCGTCGCGGACTAAGACCAGGAGCGATGGCTTTGCCGCCGGGAAATTGTCCGCTTCGACGAGCTCTCGCGTTCGTCTTGATGGATCCTCCTCGATTCGGACCGTTAAGAGGGCTTTCTTTCGCTTCCGCGATGCGCGCGGAAGTCAGCGTTTCTGGTCCACTCTAATGGACGACAAAGGGACCCTTCCCAGAGAGACAGTTTCGCAGGGGACACCGTAAAGAATTTTATTCCGCTGTTAACAGGTTCCATTTGGCCACGGTTTCGCCGCCATGTTTCAGCGATCATTAGACCGCTCGTATTGTTACGCGCGTTTCGCGGGGATTTGTGGGCGCGCAGAATGCGCGGCATGCGCGAAAGTACGCCGCGTGTCTTGAATATAGAGCACTATATAATATTTAAGGGGCAAACCGATGCGTATTTGGATTCGTATCGAATCGCGTTCTTATGGGATAAGAATTCGGCGTGAAAATACACGGGAGGAGAGAGAGCGGGAGAAAATGAAATGGTTGGCAAAATGGAGCATGCAATTCTACGACTTTTGCACGTGCTCCTGTTTTATTGACGGCGGTAAAAATATTTTGTATACGCCACTGATACGTATCGGAAATAATCGAAGACGGGAAAACGTTTATACCGAAAAGCGAGATGAAAGGACGCGTGCAAGAATCGCGCTGTCAACCCACTCAGTTTTATTTGACTTTTTCCTATAGCGATCGCTAAGTTGCGCGCGCGTTGAAATTTGGAAGCGCGAACAATGCTCACGGTAAGCAGAGACGATATATTCGAAAGCTTGCGATATTTAGGGGATGAACTGTGGATTTATGTTCCAGTCTTTCGTTCGCAGTTCCACTCGAATATCTTAAAACCCTACGGAATACTTGTCTTTAATGTAATTGAATTCGGCGCTGGTTATAAATATCGAATACGCGTACAGTTTAATAAAATTATTCATAAAATCGCAAATGAGTTTTCTTCCCGCGCTTCGGTGACCTAATTGTTTCCAGATTTGGAACGTAATTACTAGACTGCGGATATTTATGCATTTATGGAAAATTCAGCCGCACGGTACAAAAAAAAAAAAAAAGAAAAATACGGCAACCACGTATCAGGCAAAATTGTACAAAATATCCAAAGAAAAGCTCGCGCGGTATTATATTTGCGGGGTGAAATTAATTTCAATTTAGGGTTCATTTCGCTGGCGCTGGTTTTAAAATTACGGATTTACATAGAAACTCTATTCTAATAATACCTAGTAATGTTCCGACATTTTTAAGTGGCCGTATATATATATATAAAAGTATGAACTCGCATAAAGATCGGCAATCTAGTAACAGCCAGCAGTATTCCACCACTTTTCAGTGGAAATACACCCATGTTTACACCTACGCCTAACTCTAACTCTTGCTCAATTCATTTTACCTTATATTATGTAATTGTTTTAGTTATTGTATTACATGCAATCTCACGCGTGTATTCTGGGTAAACATCCCACGTTCTGTCAGTGTCCCTGTAATCGTCACTTGAATTCGTCTATTTAATAGCGAACGAAAGTCGACGATTGTTACGATTGTTACGAAGGATCATTTCCATTTAACGACAGTACGAAGGACACTGGACCTTGTTATATATTTTCATCGAATTAGTACGCGATACATCGTATTAAACGTAGAAAAGAATCTTCGGCAAATAAAAGAGATGTTCGCGAACGTTGCGCTCCAAAGCGTTTCCGATTCGTACATCAAGTAGCTACTGAAATAATTCAATAAAGTTGCTTAAAGCGACGGTAATTGGAACGTCTACCTTGAACGGTGTACCTTGAACGATAGCCCGCAAGTAAAACAAATAAATAACTATTTGTTAGCAAAAATACGAACTTGCTCGTAGCTCCGCAGGCTCTTTTAATTCTCCATCGACGCGAGTCGCCGAAGTGGAAAGAACCAGATTAACAAAGACGCATGGACCATCTCCGGGCGGAAAGTAGACTTACTTTATTATCCGCGTTCGCGCTCGCGACACCGTCTCTCGTAATTTAACTTTTAATTAAATTAGCCGCGGTTGGTCTTCCGCGTGCACGCGTTTCCGCGTGGATCTGAATATTCTTTGAGGCCAAAGCCGAGAGAGGCGACGACGGGGGAGGAGATTTCTGAAAAATTACCCTACCGTGGAACGGTCAGTGTTCCGGAGCAGTCATGCGAGCGTCCCTTGGAGGCACGGCGCGCGCCCAGCTGGCTGCACTTCAATTTCGCTCGGACAACACGTGTTTCCTCGGCTAAGGCACGCCTATGAGAGAAACGCCCGGAGGGTGTGCACGCCGCGCCGAAGGAAACGGAAACGCCGGCAAGACAGGCCCCGTGGTCAAAGAAAGAAGAAGCCAGCCGAGGAAGATTCAAATCCGACGCGCCGCACACCGATTAGCTCTCCTATTTACCTTTTATTTGCCCCCTTTGCACCCTGGTTTACATCGCTAACGAGGAACACAGTCGAGGCTCGTCTCGTTTGCCAATCCACCGGACCTCGCAACCCTTTTATCGAAACCTTGGCCTTTAAAACCCTTTTCGATATCGCGGTTGCTTCTCCCATTCGTATTACCTTTCCCAACTCGCGCGCCCGCCGTCTTACGCGAACGTTTTTCTAAGCCGACGCCGTTTATCTTGTTCGATTTATTCAACGCGGGAGAAGGAAAACCTTTGCGCCGGTCGCGACTAAGAAATTGGCGCGGAGGGTCTCCATCAACGAGGGAGGGAGGGGCGTAAGAATAAACGTTGAAAGAGGAAACGAGCGTAGTAATTGGAAATTACTCGGCCGAAGATCGAGCGAAGAGAGGAGCCGTCTTAAAATGAAACGCGTTTTACGCGCTACCAGAGTTACTTCTTATATTATTCCTTCATTGATGGCATCTGCTCGCTCGCGAGCGAGCGAGCGGAACACGGAAGAGGATACTCGCGCGGGCGCGTTAATAAAAGCGACGGGGCACTTGGGAGGAGGCCGGTAACTCGATTTCGGGGACGATCGTCGAAAATTGAAGCGGACGCGGTAAAGTTTTTATGCGGAATGACGGAGGTCGGAAGAAATGTGGAGGCTGGCGACGCGCGCTACTCGCCAGGGACTACCCCTAAAAACGTAGCGTACCGTAAAATGGCGGAACTTCGGCTCACGGGGTTGACCCTGGCATTTATCGCGTCGCTGCACATTTTAGGGACGTATGCTCTAGCCGACTCGTCCGACCAGGGAGAAATACGCCGCCAACGAAACGAGATCGCTCGATTCATTCGTGCTGGCTGCAGCACAGACCCGTCGTCATCCTACGGGACTTCGCGTCACGAGGTATGAAATACCGACGTCTGAACGGATACAAATTTTTCGAACAACATCTTCCCTTTTATTACCTGTCAAGCATTCTTGCAAACGCTTCTCAAGTATTTTAATACGCAACGTGTAAAAGCAAACGCAAAGGGTATAGATTTTTGCGCGCGCGCAAGAGGTAAAAGTGAAAATGGGTATCGCGTTACGATAGACAAATGCAGTGGATGATAACAGAGTTGACCATTAATCGACTAAACTCTTATTCGAATAGGTATTAGAATAAAAGTTTAACGAAATGAATATTCATTCGAATAGTCTGCAAATAAATGATTCGAGTAAAGTAAAATCATTCGACAATGGTAACCAATATTTCGTCGAATAAAATCTTATTATTCATATATAAATCTGGGTTATTTATTCGCTGTTTGTTATTTACTATTCGAAATAAAATTTGCCCAACTCTGGATAATGCGCTTATCTTGTACCTCGCCTGTAATACGATTGTACGTCATACGATTGTACATCTTTCTAGCTACGTTACATTTATGTATCCAACCAGAGTGGGTAATTCCCGTTTAAACTGAATAAGTCGAATAAATTTACCAAACACGATAACCTTCATTTAATTCCTCCTGCTCGTACGTCGATCGTAGCTCGGATCGTTAGCAACTCGTTCGATGTATCTGCATTGTCGCCTCGGTAATGGGTTTCGATCGCGAACGCGATATTCTTCAGACTCTCTACCGCCACCGAAAGATGCCGGATTCTTTTTTACTCGGAGCGACTTTGCAAGGGGAAAAAGCTTCTTCGCGATTCGTTGGGAATTGAAAGGTATCGTTAAGTACGAGGAGATGCTTCCCTTTCGAAATATTTCGACGATCCTCGAAGGGATCGAACGCGCTTCGCGAGACTCTAGGAACGCGATGCTCTGCGAAACCAGGTCAACTCTCAATAGTCCCCCTCGAAGAAGCGAGAGTACAAGGAGCACGCTGATTCTAACGTAGTGACTGGCTGGAAACGCGTCTCAGACGCGCAGTGGCGAGCTTATAAATAGAGGCAATTGTTGCGCAAAGTTTAATTCATTGTTCTGGACGCTACGATACGGTTGCACTGTTACTCGTTTACGTTTGCAAACAGAAAGTAACAAACGGGAATGTAATCTATAATGGACGCGTTGCGGGTCTTTATGCAAATTTCTGATTTTTACTGCCGCGAACACGGAGCACCGAGGTCAAAATAGAAATTAATTCCGCCGTCTAAATATTGTAACTAGACCGCGCCGATCTTTATGCAAATTCATACGTGTCCCTGTGAATGCAAATAAAGAAATTGAACGCAAATACACCTCCGAAATATTATAAGACGCGCTTTGCTTCGAATATTTTTTAGATACGTACACGTTTGTACGTCCCGTGCGCAGTGCGCGTTTCAGCTTTGCACGATTGCATAAAACAATGCGTTACAATTACTTGTATGATGACCGATGACCGAGTATCTTTCGCGTGCTTGGTATATTTCGCGCGTTTGAATTTCCCATAAATGCATAAATATCGCCAATTTAGTAACGATGTAATCCATACAATACGTAAAGGTAAACGTTTGTCGATTCGCGTTAACCGAACAAACGAACAAATAATTTCGCGACTCACATCCGCACCGTCCCAAGTTCGCCGAGTTCGACGAAACGAATCCTCGGATAAATTCGACCGGTCAGCCATCGAATCCACGGGAGAAGTAAATATCTCTATCCGCGAGATCGGAGGGAAAAAATATGAAGCGCAACGGAGGAACGCTAACGAGAAGAAGCGAAGCGGGCGAAACAAAAGATGGCCGGCTGCATCCAGATGTTGTTGGCGCGAGCGAAACATCGTTAGCCGACCCCGTTTGCTGATCATCCGTAAAGTTACGTTCTTAACAAACAACTCCCCCCCCCTCGATAGGAGGATCAAGGCATGGAATTTCTAATAGAAACTAAAAGGATCGAACTCGAAAATGAGGAGGAAAGTTGTGCAAGTTGCCAGAAAACCGGCGATCTTCAATTAGCGGGGGCAAGAAAAGCGAAATAAAGGAGGGTTGGATATCGGAGAAAAGCGGGGGCGAGTTTCTTCTTAGAGCGGCGCGGAAACTCGAGTCGACCCAGTTACTCGGATATATCCGGTGCTTCGCTGGCGCGAAAGCAAGAGGCGTCCTTATCTAGGCGATAAGTGAAGGATGAGCGCGGAATCCGTGTCTCGGGTTGACGCAGCGGAAGCGCGCGAGAGAACGTAGACCAGGCCGGTCCCCGTATCGCCTGCTCCGAATCAGGTCGGAGCCTGAATCGCGCCTTTGCCTCGCCTCGACTCGACTCGCCTCGCTTCGCTTCGTACGGGTTACCTAAGTAGATTCCTCGTGTCGATACGCTCGCGTTACATCGCATCGCACTCTATTCGCTTCGTTTCTCCGGAGGTGGAACCCGGTTAACCCATTCCCAGCGACACCGATCGCAGCCAGACTCCAGGAGAGGATGACACCGCGAGACGATCGTAGGCTTTAACCTGTTAGCTGCGGAATGTTTCAGTCGAAATCTTCTTCGCGCGCAGAAATAAATATTAATACTGTAGGAAGATAATGGCCAAAGGATGCGGATGGGCGCGTAGGATTCGGAGATGATCGTGGGTTTTACACAAGCCAGATCTACACAGTCTCTAAATAAAAGAATTATATCTATTTAACGCTATTCGTCCGGTTTTCAGCTGTCCTGCTTCTATCTTACATCTGTCTTACCACTAACTTATTTTTCGCGTATCCGGCTTTTTAAAGCGTCCTTCGCAAGGCGGACGTACTTCCTCTCCACCAATCAGTGGATTTTTTTAACCCGCCTATGGCCTCGAACTATGGTGGGGCACCCTCCCCTAGGAGCCGTTCCCCCGTAATTTTCCGTAGGTGCTAGGATCTATGAGGTGGCCAAAATTTCCTTCCTTAAATCGCTAAGGATTCGACCCCCTTATAAACCTGGTCACCGTTCCGGTCGGCTGTTATAAACCCCCGTAATGTTTATCTCCCTTTCCTGATTTTAGCCTACAATACAAAAGAATTCGTATTATTCAGCGAGATTTCAATTGCTACGGATGTAAATATAATGTAATCTGTTTTCGATACGAATATAAATGTTGAATAATTTCAGAGGTTGCTTCGAAAAAAACGAATATTTATTATTGTAATGCAAAATAACGAAAACAGTATATAAGGTTTCGGTTGTGAGCGACGCTGTCAACTCAGCAACCGTTCACGCTTAGTGCTCGTACAGAACTGACCAAAAAAAACGTGGCTCGGTATACATTGTGCCGAGGGAAAGTTTTCCGATGTACCCTTCTGTGGGAAAAATCCAGCTAGTACGCAGGTAAACGTCGCCAGCTAACTCCAAAACGGCTGAGACTACGCGACTACGCCCTGACCTAGCCCAAGTGGCGCAGAAACAAGAAAAAACATGAAGAAGCAAAACGTTGAACATTGTATCAAAATATAACGTAACGATTTATGCAAAAATCCGACAATAAAGATGCTTTGGAAAAGAAGGAATTTCTGAGAAAGTAAAATGCTACGTGGAAAACGTTGGTAATCCATAAGAGGAGTTAACTGATCATCCTCAGTTAACAGGTTAACGCCATTGGCTAAAAGTACAGGATAAGCCGTGCCCGATGATCATGCTCGTCAAGTGAGTATTTATAGGGAACATCGTAAATTTCCAATGGAAATTCCGAACGCGTAAAACAGCATAGGTTTCGAATGGTTACTTTGAGAATTGTATTTAACTCTACCATAAAAATTACGAAGGTTAACCCCTGCAAAATGCTATGACATTTAAATGAATGCGTGTACGTGTATTTAAGTATCGAATGGTTACTTTGAGAATTGTATTTAACCCGACCATCAAAGTTGCGAAGGTCGATCCCTTGTAATGTCACTTAACGTAAAGAAACGTGTGTTTGTTGACGTTTATCTATTAGGTTGCCCCAAAAGTTCCTATCGTTTTCTTAATGAATATTAAACGCAGAAACTTTGATGCACCGTGCAGCTTATTAAGGAGTGCGAAATCGTTGTGCTTTCACCTTCCTCTATCTTTAACAATATCCACGCTGCCGCTTTTTTGCAGCCTCGCAGCACCGTTTTGCCTAGCAAAGCCGAAAACGCGAAGAGAAACTTCTCGGACAACCTAATAATAATCAGCGTGTTAACGTCAACCCGTGTGCGGCGCTGACACACGCGTGCCAGTGCCGTCGTGCCCTCGGCCTTTGACCTGTTCTCCAAGGATCGGGGGTTACCGATGGAGCAGATCTGTGTCTGCCATCGGGCGAAGAACGGTATTGGTCGATAGATAGGAGAGCGACGAATTCTAAGAGTCGCAGATTTTATGATGTTGCGTTGCATTGCGGTGCTGCATGACGAATGCACAGCGATAAGGATGTCTTCTAAGAATCTGGCCACGTAGTGGGGAAGGTGATTTCACCTTCTGGCAAGAGGACCGTGATTGACCCCACGGCACTTACCCCAGAATCGTGATAAAAAGAACACGCCCTGTCAAAATCGCTAACAAGCGTATCACTGTATCATTCCATTTTCCTTTTCTTTCGCGTTACATCGACGCCAGTCACATGTACGTCACCCGGGTATTAATTCCTGATTCCCAAGCATTAAGTCTTCACCGAAAAAACAATTGGTCCACCGTTTCGGAAGGCGAATAAATAGAATGCGTTTATTTAGAAGCACGCGTTCGTTAAATTCGCCTGTGCAACCGTGAACGCTTCAATTGTCTGCGCCCGCACAAGAACGGGTTGTTTCGCGAGTTCTTGCAGCGAGACAGCGGGAAGTTGGAATAATCTAAAGCTCGTTGGTCGGAAGGATTGGCGGGGAAACGGTGCTGAGAGGGAGAGAAGCGAGTTGGCCAGCACAGAGGAGGGTAAATTAACGGGTAAGTTTTCTGGCATTTTAGCGAGGCGCTGGCAGAGGAGCTGGAAGCTTGACCGCGACTCGCAATAATTGGTGGGCCGCAGCCGTGAATCGTTCGCGAAACTGCATCGCGGCGCGCAGCGTGCGGGCAAACGCAAATGCAGGATTAATCATTCAAGCCGGAATGGTGGCGCGGTCACGAGAGCTCAGCCCCGATGGTTAATTACCAGCGAACGCGCGCGCGGATCGAAGCGTTCAACGTTCGCCGCCGAATCTCGTTTCGCGTCTTCCATCCTCATCCTCGATTTCTCTCTCTCTCTCATCGTTCTAGCGCGTCGCGTTGCCACGCGCGATCTTTCAGCGTCCCTCTGTTCTTCCCTCTGTCCCTAATTTGCCCGTTTCAATTTGCTTATCCGGCCACGAAAAAATCGGTCCAACGGTTCCTTTAATTAACGGACGACCGATTTGCACGAGGAACATCAAAAACGCATTAACATCTCCCGGCTACCCTGACATTATTAATTTCGTATCGCGGCGAGCTAAATATAGGCCTCCGGCAGTCAAGAATGAATCTAAACATCGTTACAGGCCAACAAGTTAATTCGCCAGATGAGCAGCCTAATTATTTACGAGCAGGGCGAAGAAAACCGCGGAACGGTGGAAATTATCGCGAGCGCGTTCGTTCGCCTACCTCTGATGCATGCTGACCATACATTTCTCGCGGTATAAAATTCGAGGCCGACGATTATTACGCAACTGTGTTTGCGCCGGATTCGTTTGCCACGGGAGATGGCCAAAAATATATGAAAATTAATGCATCGAATGCACTCGTACGAATTCATCGATCCGCGCGTTAGAGAACGGCAATACGGACTTAGTTTACCCGTTAACCCAATGAGAACGAGCGCTATTTAACGCGGCATTTCGCGTGCAATTTTTTTTCAACCAATTCGCATCGCTGAACTTTAATTTGGACGTTTCAAATACGGAAAGACATGCGAGGAATTTGTGTGACATTTTTCTCGTCGCTATTTCTCCCTTTGTTTATGTTGCACAATTTTATAAAATTTGGAACAACGCGAATGAAATGTTGCGTTAACGCAGCACCGATCCCCAATGGATTAATCTAAACATTTACATACGCGGGGATATTTTATCGTTAATAAAATCGTGTTCTTTTTTTTCCCCTGAAAACCCATGCTAGTTTATACGGTCATTTTAATTGCGCCGATCGATTGATTCCCGATGCGAGTAAACATTGAAAATCTGTCGATTCCTTTTCTTCGTCGGTAAACATGTTCAAACGCGGATTAATCAACACTCTGTCCGCCTACAATTAACCAACGTACGTATACCAAACGATAAATACCCGGAGACAAATAAGTTAATCGAAGTCGGGAGAAATGGGTACCCGGAAGCATTTATCAAAAAATCGAGACGAGGGCTGAAAATTCGGGGTTATCCCTAACAATTGCGGACGTACGATTATCTTATTGCTATGGAAACTTCATCCCTCGATGAGTCTGTGGAGAATTTTCCCAGCCGCGTAACCGCGTGCGGGTGTGTGCGCGTTGCGAGCGATCACGCGGCGCAATAACAAAACGCGAGAGTGGTCCGAGCGCGTCCTTAATTTCATCCGTGCTCCCGAAAAAAAAAAAAAAAAAAGGAAAAAATAGGGGGAAAAAAGAGGTAAAAAACACGTCAATTTTTTTCGGGTCGAGCGGCTTTATTTCAATTTTCTCGGCCGTTATCGGGGGGCGTCGCGTAGCACGGTGAAAACGGGAAACGAGCACGTTCCGCGTTTTCGCTGCTCGCTACCGCAGCGGTTCTGCCTCCGTTCCGAGCAACGATAATGAATTTATGGCGACCGCACAGAACGTTCCGGTTGTTATCGAACTTTACTAAAATACCCGTTACGCGACTCGATGTTAGCGGCTGCGGAAAAAGGATGGGGGAGGGGGGTGCCTCGCAAAAAGAGCAGGGAAAACAGCCGCGTATTTTCAACGTCGCCAACCGAACCCCTTTCGGTTATCAGTTGCCGCGTTAAAAGCACCCATATACAGTACTGCCTTGGATATTGGCCGGAGTCTTGCCTTGGATATTGGCCGGTCCCCACCACTTCTTGGAACTGCCTTCGGAACTGTCCCGGTGTCAAGTACAGTGCAGAGATGACTTGTTGGCGAGGCAAACCGATTGGCTGTCGCATATTAGCGACACCTTCGGTCACACGTATTATAGTCATTCGCTGAATCGGTCACGACTACAAGTCTACTGCGTGACAAAGAACGCGAAACAAAATACGTGGAGGTAGAGTGAGATAGGACGACTTGGAACCACAACTGAATCACATTGGTGTAAACCTAATTTTTTTTTCTCGCGAGGATGTGGGGAAATGTTCAAGAAGATACCTGGCAGGGTTCGCTCTCGCGAATC
The DNA here is from genome assembly GCA_028830335.1 of Eucera pruinosa. Lineage (NCBI taxonomy): Eukaryota > Metazoa > Arthropoda > Insecta > Hymenoptera > Apidae > Eucera > Eucera pruinosa. The sequence goes on along the minus strand of JAMYCR010000008.1, from coordinate 10,368,264 downwards.
CTTAGCGAATATGAAGGACCTACTACTATGCATGTAGCATCCAAGAATCCGGAAGAAAGATTTTCTACTGGCTAATGGGCGGAGAGAGCGACTAGATCCCCTTGCCCCTGTGCCGTTCAGCTTGTAGGACGCTCGCCAACAAGTCATCTCTGCACTGTACATATGTTTTTACACCTACGGTGAAACGTCGATGAGTCCTGCTGTGTACCTGTATCTTACTCGCTCTCTATGAACAAGAAGACACTCAGGATTTCCTGAAACATCAACCTCCCTTCAACTTTCGCCAGATTCGGTCCCGAACCTCGGCCAATATCCAAGGCAACACGCCTTTCCTCTAGGACGCTCAACAGTCCGCCACAAGCTACCCGTTTACAATAGAAACGATTAAACCTTTCGCGCGCGTCCAACGCAATAAAATCAGCTTCGTCGCAATTGTACCACGATTCGCGGGACACCGTACTGGTCGCGAAGTAAACTGGTCGTATATTCTTACGGCGGTTAACGTAACCGGCGACAATAATAAATTTATGGAAACGGCGGAGGAATTTCGGTCGTTATCGTCGAACTATATCGACGAAACGCTAGGCGAAGTGGCGCGATTCCAGAGGTCAAACGCGTGGACCAGCCGATAAACCCGGCGATCGCCCGGGCAATCCAGCTAACTTTTATCGGAGAAATTTTCCGCGTAAACACAGCGAAAGCGGAAGCGGAAACGGAAACGGGGGCCAGACTCGGGGTCGACAGGTGGTAGCGACTCCTGGACCCTCGTCCGAGCGAAACGACGGCGACGGCGACGGCTACGGGTCGCGCACCGTGCTAGCGGTTATTTATGGAAGTGGCCGTATCGTCGGCGTGCGCTACGTTAATGAAACTAATTACGCGCGATGCAACGCGATGTAACCGGCTCTTACGTGCAAGCTGTAGCCGGTGCGCGAAATCACGATCGCCCCGGCGAAATTAATTGGATTACCGGTGGCCCCGGTGTTTGCCAGTCTTAATGCTGACAGACGTGCTCGGCGCGATCTAATAAATCAATCGCCGCCGGCCACTCTATAAATTTATCCTACGATACGTTATCGCTTCTGATTACGATCGGTCCACTGCTTCCGAACACCGACCAACCCCTCGAACACCCCTTGCAACGGGATTGCTCGACCATTTCCACCCGATCGAAAGATCGCCTTCCACTATCCGTGTCCAACAGCTTCTCTATTATTTATTTATTTATTTATTTATGAACGGACGGAAGCCATTTATAGGGGGTGTGTATTGACTAAAACAGGCCATCTAATGTTTCCTGTTGCGAACTCCGGTAGAAAGGTAAAAGTTTAGACAGACGGATCTTGGAATAAAAATGCCACTCAAAGGGAATTTGTTCTCTAGTGTAGCAATTTAACACTGGCTGCGGTGGATGTTAATAAAGGAATACGACGAAGCTGTGAAAATATTGAATTATATCTATGTTCTTCTTTCGATTAAATGGCAAAAAATTTCAGGTGTTTTACTAGGTTAGTAGCACTTTTTTTGATGACCGAAATTGGTTGGCGAAAGAAGCCAGTAACGGCGTTAGGCGTCAATTTGTTGCGCTGATACCAATGAAAGGATTAAATTGCGTACGAAACGTTTACGAACGCGAGTAAAGGAAACAATTGAGTGGCCTACTTTAAACTATCCCATAAATTCGTGCAGAATTATACAGCGAAAAGGTGTAGCTAAAGTGGCGCGGCAAAAGAACTTGGAAATTAAATCGAACTTAAGAAAATCCTTTTTGCCGAGTTTCAACCCCCCTATTCTTAACATCGGGGCGACTATTAGACCGAAACGTGATTCGCAGTTTAAGTTCGGTTTCTTTTGCTCGATAGCGTAAAGAAGTTGTGAAAAAAAAAAATTGAAAATACTTTAGCAAATGAGATGCACGCCTCGGAATTCCTTCGGATTTTTTGCAAGCGCAAGAAGCAATCTTCAGCACCGATTCGTTATCGCAGTTCCCAAGGATTCTAGGCTTCTTCTCGGCCAAGCTTCGTTTAATTTATCCGGCTTTGTTTTCTTAACTGCGCGAGGCACAGGGAAGTAGTAACTTCATAGCGCAAAAGGGTTAAATTAAAAGTAGAACTGTAATCGGCTGTTCTACGCGTCGACTCGATCTCGTTTAGCGCTTCCGTGCAATCGTAATTAAAAGGCGACATTAGACGGGCAAGTTTGCACTCGCAAAGGGGTGCGACGGTTGGGCGCGGAGAAAAATCCTTGGAAATTCTTAGAAACTCGGGTGGAAGGGAGCGGACTATTGTCCCGCGACGATGGCCACTATTTTTCCCGCCATTCTTCTCGAAGCTATGGCTTCCTCCTCTATGGAAGGACGCCGCAGCATCCGGATCTTGCGCTATTTATGGATCACTTTGTTTCCGAGCGAGGAGAGAGCCGCGCCTCGTAGCGGTTACACGAGCTCTCGCGTGGGAGCTTTAGAAAATTGAGCAAACAACCGGCGCGGCGGAAGAAGGGCCCTCGTCGAAGACGATCCATCAAGCGTTAATCGACGAAACGCGGGGCGACTCGAATTTTCGAATTCCCGCGCGAGCGTGTAAACTTCGCTTCTCGGTAACGAGCAAGGGGACGGGTCTCCGTCGGCGTATCGATCGTCATCCGTCATTCAATGCCGCGTCTTTTCGAGGCCAGTCGCTTTAATTAATCAAGAAACCGGAGTTCTCTCTCTCTCTCTCTTTCTCAGGTCGAGGCAACGTTGCCCCTCGCAAAAAGTCCATTAACCTCCGCGCATATTAATCCTCTATCTCTTTAAATATTTCCTCTACCGGTGCCTTCCTCTCGCCATCCAGTCTCTTCTCGGAACTTGGAGGATCTATTTGCGGCGGTCAACTCGGAATTTCATTTATTTATTAACGGCTAATAAATTATCCTTTGCCAACAATTGCGATACGGGACGGGTAAGAAGTTAAAGAAATATAATCTGTAAATACATATACAGATATAACGAATTCGAATTGATAGGCTACATTAGAATAGACGTGGAATAGACTCGTTAAATGCGGTTAGCGTACCATCAAAGAAATCGATTTCACGGCACGAAGCGCTCGCAGATGACCGTAATCCATTGATACGAGTACTCTCGCCTAGCGAGGTACGATAAGAATTAACGTAGAACAGATTTCCCGTCCCAAGGCGCCTATGCGGTACGGAATTTAAAAACGATGGAACGCGTACACGCGATCGTCTCGTTGCACCGCCGCCAAGGATGCGCGAAACGCATTGTCCCGCGGATTGCGTATCCCGTCACGAATTTGCCGCGTTACACGAAACATTTGGAGCATTGCGGGTACGGAGAGCGACGGAGCACGTCTACGAATGAATATGCACCGCGACTCGTGTGTCAGGCGTTCGCCCATCCGTCTGCGAGCACGCCTCGGCTTTCCTCTCCGGCGCGCAACCTCGATCCGCAAAGGATGTTTGCTCGGTGCGCCCATTGTCTCGTCGCGTTCGGCTCGTACGAGCCGGAGGAGCTTCATAGGAAGTTTGTTTGCGTCCGTGCTCTATCCGGAAGAGAGCGTCTCCTACGGCCGTTCCGGATGACCGTCTTTTTTTCCACCAAAAACGACCTCCTCGGCCTCCGGTGCTCGGTCTCCGCGTTAGCCGCGAGTATTTGCCGGCCCCCTCGACCAAACCCCAACCCTACAAGCTTCCCTTTTACTACCACCGACGCGGCGCTCGTCGTTCTTCCCGAAAAAGAATTCCAAATGAAGGGACGCCTTTCTCCCCGGCAAGCAGCCAATTCCCAAGACTATCGGCCGACACGGAATACAAGATGCGGCCCCGCAATCTTGCAAATTTCCATGCACAACGGAATATATTGCGCAATATTTTTCCAGCCGTATTAAATTCCACGATAAGTCTGGGACCGCCGGTGATTTCCTCGCCGGTATGGAGGAAAATCGAGGCTAGGCGAAGCGGAAACCTTGCATCCGGAGCATCGAGGCGAGGCGAGGCGAGGCAACCGAACGAAGGCAAACGGTATCGAAGGAAGGTGTCACCGGTACGATTGCGTGCGTGTTCGACAGGAAGCATACCTAATCATTTGCTGGCAATTGTTCGCATCAACAAGTGGCAGCCAGAGGGAGAGGGGCGGGGCCAGGAGGGAAGCGATACCCGTGGCTCTCACAAAGGGACCCGTTGCCGATACTTTGACGACGCGACGCGACGGACGAACGCACGCACGCAACCGCGATGACGGCTGTCACGACAGCCTCGTTGCTTGCTTGGCCACCGTTTTGTCCGACACTCGGCTCCGATCGATGCATCGCGACTAACACCTCACTCGGAAATTTGTTTAAGGTTCGTTTACACCAGGAGAGCGAAACGCGTGACCCGTGGGTCGCGCGTGACCCGAAAGACTCTGGAATGCGGCCCTCGGCTCGAAACCAGAAGCTCGTTTCACTAAAACGATACGATGAAGTTTGAAACGATATGAGATAAGTTTTTAAAAGATTGCAAGTGTAGTATTGCAAAGTGTACCGTTCCGTTCGCTAACATTCTTAGGAAGATCGATTTTTACCCGAGGTTCGAGGTTCGCAGAATCCTCGAAATTGTATTTGGTGGCCCGGGTTCAGATATGAATTTAATCCGACCGATTTATACCGACGAGCTAGAAAGGAATGAAGCAGTGTACCGCTAACGAGTGTCTCGCCTGTGGCTGGTTGGCAAATCGTTGTCAACGAATCGTTACTGATTCGTAGACTAGGTTTGTTCGAGTATCACTGGCAGTACATCGAGAGTGTACCGTTTGTTTTACCTCTGGCTTCCTTTAATTAGCAATAGATAGGTTCTATTTCTTCCGGACAACGCCATAACTCGTCTTGTGCTCGGAATATCGGGACGAATAGATTTGCAATAACGCCTACGCGAGGACTCGAGTCGTTGCACGTTTCCGCGCCACTTCGCGATACCCGTGTGTTTTGCAAGCACAAACTACCAGGAAGGGCAGCAGCATCGCCGATTTCGAATTGATCCGATTTCGGACGGAGGAGGAGAGTCATTTGGAAGAGTGGTCGGATGGAAATATTTGGGTCATCCGTGTCTACCAAATCGCAAGCAATATCGAATGGCTCGTATCTCGAGCGCGTACGTTAATGGGTTGGCAAACTCTGCCCGCGTAATTGATCGGACACTCGATAATCGTTACATCTTCCCGTGGCAAAGTTATGTCGTTGATCGAACATCGATTGTCCTCGTTTCCGCGTTTCAGTTCCGTCCACTTTTAGGGAGGGGCGGCAGAGCTGCAACCAGTTTCCGCGCCCGGAGTCGATCAGAGGATTTTCGCGATACGCCGAAGGCGAAACACGGGGCAAGCGACCCTGCCACGCCACGCCACGCCACGCCGTGCCATCCCGTGGCGTTCCGTTTAATTGCCTTCGCCCACTCGCGAGTTCTCACAGAGCACCGGCCCAATTTTCGCCCTGGCAATCTTAACATCGAGATTAAACGGAATAGGACACGGCCGCGCGGCCTCGATCGGCACATCTGCTCCGCGCCAACGACGCCAGTCGATATTCTCATCCGGTCGAGCCGGAATCCTGTCAGCCGTCTTGCTCCAACACCCTTCCGTCGCGACATTTTATCGGAAATCGCGCGTACACCCGGAATCAGCCGAGTTGCCGAGTTCGCGCTCGTGTCTTCCACCTACACGCGACGACACCTCCTCGATCGTGTTCTCTTCGCGTTCTACGACCACCCGTCGCGCACCGCTCGATCCGCTGCTCGCGGCAGTTTTTACGACGGAATTAATATCGTAAAGCGCGGTGCGAAGCCCGGGCTTCGATCGATCCCTCGGCGCAACGATCCTGCGGGCTCCGCGGGGATAATACGGATTTAAAGACGGCTCCCGCGCGTCGATGACACAGTGATCGATTAAAAAATACAAGCGATAGAGGAGGCGCGGTTGACGGATGAACGCGGGGAATCTCGATAAACGCGATTGTCGCGAGGAATCGCGCCGCTGCAGAGCTTGCGAGGATTTTATCGAGTACACCTCGGCGAAACGGATATTTGCCTTCGCCTAGGAAAATACCACCGGCGCGATATCCGCTCGCCCCTGTTTCCCCTATTCTCTTCCGTGTTTTAAATCGCGACCGGGGCGCGTAAGATTCCCCTTTTGGCTTACGCGGATATTAAATAACCGGGGAACGCGAGCAAATATTTGACGAAACGACAAAAATCTCCGCCAGCTAGTTAACCCAACTATTTATTCGCCCACCCCGCCAATCGGAACACGCTACCACCTACGCTTCGCAGGGGCTGCCTAAAATTTCCGACCGATCTTTAACTTCCTTTCGAATGATACTATAAGAGCGTACGTCGACGTGGTTTTTCCCAATGAGATACTTTAGCGAGTGGCCTGTGAATCTTTGCGCATTTACGGAAAATACGAATACACGGTAAAATGTACGGGATACACTCTACCGTACGAAGAAAATATATTTTGTATCACTTGGAAAGTGAAATCAATCCGTATTTACGTTTCACTAATTTGCACAAAGATTCGCAGCTTATTCCTCGTATTATCGTTGCCTGCTATAAACTGTTTTCGCTATTGCTGTCGCGATCTCTTGAACGATTTCCGTATCTGCTTATCTACGATTGTATCGCAAAAGAGTCGTATCCAATTAAACGACGAAGCTACAAACCTCGGGTCTAAGATTCTACAGCTTCACGAGGGTTTTGTAAGGCTTTTCAATTAGAACGTAATATTCGTAGCGCGACTGCATCAAAAGCCCACTTCTATCTTTTCTCTACATTATTTATCCGACTAACGCGCGACTCGTCGCGACGACGCGTCCAACTCTGCTCGCCGTTTTCTTTCGTTGCCGCATAAATCTGCGCGGCGGCAAGTTTCCTTCGCTGACCGAGATTTCCCCCAGTCAACCGGCGAAAGGAGACACCGATATACCTCGAATTCGTTTCCCTGCCATTCCTCTCGACCCGACCTTCCAACTCCGCCGCCACGCGACCAAGAGCAAACATTCCGAGAGGGAAGTTGTTCGGAATCTGTTCGCCGATCGTTCCCTATGCCTTCCGCTGAATTTTTCCGCACTTAACGAGCACGGGAAACTCGACCAAGAGAAAGCGAAACGTTGCAACCCTGCCGCAGTTACGAGTTTTGCACTGGAGCAACGCAACAGTAGCTCAACTATTTTCTCTGCAACGCGTGTTACGTTTGCCAGGAAGTAATCCACTGTTTTTCTTTTTGTTTTTTAAATAAACGTAGTCCAAATTTGAAGGATACTATTCCAGATATAAAAATGATTAACGCGTTGACTGTCATACGCATCGTATGCGATGCGTGACAGTAATTTATCGCTGTCTACTGTTCTGTAACTGCGATGAATTACGATAAATTGTTTTTTATAACAAGTGAAAAGCAAGGCATTTGATTGTCCCGCTGAACGAACAAATTGCGGCTACGCGAAGTGTCCGGACAGTGAACGCGTTTGGAGACTATATTTTATCGAATTATCAGGCGTACATTTTAGTAGGAATTTTGAAGACGGCTAAACGCTTTATCGCGTTAAAATTAGACGCTACATTTAACAGAAGAAGCGGATTATTCACTGGTACACCTAAAGCACCTATACTTTTTTCTCCCATTACGTACCGTATACCAAAGGGGTTTTCCACGAAACGAACAAACAAGATAAAACAGAGGTGGAAAAAGCTCGACGAAACAAGCCAGGTAGCTAAAGAAAAATGAGTAACTCGAATCAAATCGAACGGTTCGAAGAGAATCGAACGACTCGAGAACGTTGTGAAAACCGATGGATGAGCTTACGCGCGTCTTCTCGCGCAATTAGCGTACATTAAGACTCGCGTTTGCCGTTGTTTTCTCGTACCGTGCCAAATTAGTATAATCGCGAAAAGCGAAGCGTTTAGTTGTCCCTGGCCATCGCAAGCAGAATTTCAGCGGACAAAGAATCGAACAAACTCGAAACGAATCAACGATTCGCAGCTGTGCATCCGGCGCGTGGAAAGCTAACTGGCGAGCTATGCGGGCAGCACTCTGTCGTTGGTAACGATTACGCGTTTCCACGTTCCTAAGCTGCGGAGAGGCACGGCGAAACGGCAGGCCGTTGGAGCTGCTCTCGTTGGCGCAGCCGACAGCGAACGCGACCGCAGCGGAATTTAGGAGCGTGACGCGTGTCCCGCTTGAAAATTAATCGACGCTCGCGATTCCGCGAAATGAATTTCAACTCGTTACCGGGGGCAAGTTACGCGTAAACCGGGAAGCCCGCGGAATAATTCGATTAAGTCGTCGCCGCGCTACTTTATCCACTTTAACTCGCCGCGGAAAACACGCTGTTCCCGTGAATAATTCTTCGCGCCGCGGGACGCTTTCCCTTAGCACCGGATTATTTGCATCCCTGGCATCTCGCGTCTGCCGCTTTAAATCGCGCGACAAACTTGCACCGATCTTAATTAACCCTCGAGCGGCCGCGCGCTCTGCCTTTCGTTCGCAGCGTGTCTCCGCTCTCCACCCCCAACGACTTCGAAACGCCAGATGCCATTGTGGCCGGAGCATCTTGAGACGCGTCGGGGCGGAAGCTTGCAGGCAAATGTTTCCAAACTCGCGGCAGATTTTCCTCTTTCGGTGCGCGTATAATTTGTTCCTCCGCCCTCGGATATCTTCCGTAACCCTTCGTTTATCTCTCGCCTCCTCTCTATGTTTATTCGTTATTTCGATGCACGCCCCGTTATACTCTGCTCTTTGTACGCCGCGTAAACCGATTATACGCGTCGCGCGAAATAGTCACGCTTCATTCTCTCCTCTCCGCAGCTACGCTTCGGGACCGGAACGATAAATTCTCGGATAAATCCTGAAATTATCGCGCCCGTTTCCCCGATAGCGCGATCAGCTGCAGTTAAACGATCGCGAAATTCAGATACACGCCTATCCGAGGCACGTGACACGCGTCCAGATTACGCTTTAACTTTTCAGCGCTCTTATTTTCGCGGCGCCGCCGCCAGTTTTCCCGGGGCATTCGGTGAGAATTTTAGCGAGGACATTCGCGAGTCTGAACTGCACTCCCGTGGTATTAATTCGCCAATCATAATTAAACTGGCGGATTTTTACGCGTTTACGTGAAATTTAGCGCTAGATTTACGGACAGTGAGTGTATAACTTGACAGGCTTCCGGAAAAATGAATATCCTGTATCCAAATACTCGAAATTAAAGGGTCGATAGACGAAAGAGTAAATTAGGATACGTATTCGTATCGTTACATGGATTAACCCTTTACACTTCAAAAGTTTTTTAATAATATCACGTAACAGCAACTCAATTAATTCACAGGATGCTTTTCTTAACTCTTGCGAGGACTAAACGTGTTACACATATCGAAGCGAAGACATTTGCTACGACACTGAAGGACTGAAAATCGAATTGACAAAAACAGAATTGCAGAAACTTAAACCTTAAAGCTTTTCGTCTCCATGGTGGCACCAATGCAGTGCAAAGGGTTAACCCTTTGCGGACGAGTGTCTGCAAATAATCGCCACTTTCCTGGTTTTTGTGGACGCACGTTTACTGTTAAAGCCGAAAGTTTAAATTAATATCGTTGATAAACGCATCAAAGTTTTGGGAATTTGTTCACCTGGAATTCGTAAGCTTAGAAATTCAAAGTCAAAATACTCTTTTAAGTTTTATTATTCGTCGTCCGCAAAGGGTTAAAGTCAGTACGAATTGTAGAAAGATAATATTTGTGTGCCCCGTAACTTCAATCACGAATACCGAATCGATCCGACGCATTTCCAAAGAGAAAAAGCTAAAAGAGTGACCACGCGACAGCGTTTGCAAGCGCTCGACGTTTGGTTTCGCGCGACGCGGATGAAACGCGCTCTGGCAGCTCGACGTGGCGCGTCTCGGCGCGCACGTGTTGCGCCTGGTGGGTGTGTCGGGTAAACCGCGGAAAAGCGTCATTGTCTCGGAGTAATCGGCCGAGGAAAGAGACACGCGAATTTCCGTGGAATTGAATGCGGTGGCGGCGCGTGTGATTGCAGACTCTTGCCGAGGGAGATGATTCTTCCTCCCGTGGCTCGCAGCGGAGCGTTCACGGTGGCGGCGAAAAACGCGAAATAATTGCGGGCCGCCTCTCGAGATTGCTTCCGTCACGGTATCGAACGTAGTTATTGGTTTTTCCTTAAGTAAACTCCGGTGGCAGGCCGGGCGGAGTTTGCCGCACGGGTTCGCGCGTCCCGCAACGTTTCCCTTAATCAGAAACTCGTTGCTGCAGCAGCGGCAGCGGCAGCAACAGCAGCAGCCATCGCGGAGAGATTCGATGGACCGGGACACGGGACACGGGGCGAGAGCAATTTTGCCTCGAAAATTTATTCCGAGTCTCAATATTTGCGAGAGGGCGGCGCAAAAACTTGCGAGATAAATACGCGATACGAAACACAGAGGCAGAGCTGTTTGCTCGCGTCGGGGTAGAGACTAAAGAGCTTGCGATATTGCCGCGCCATTCGTTCGCTTTCTGGGACAGCGCTAAATAACGTTTTCTTTCGCCTGGGAAAGAAGCAGTAATCGTACGTTCGCGTTTACCCCGGGATCCTTGATTTCCTTAAGCGCTAAAGAATGAGAAGAAAGTTGGAAACGAGAAGGGAATTTAGTTGGCAACTAATTACCGGGGCTCGCGTCGCCGCGGCCCTGCAATTACGCCGGTTAATGGGCGAACCGGGGCAACGCGAACGCTACGCGATTAATCGTATCGAAATATTCCTGCGCCGCAGCGACCAACAGTTCGTTCGCTCTATTGTCGCGCAAACCATCCGGAGACTTCATTGTCCGGGTGCGATCGAACGCAAAGTTCGGCAAAAAGTGGACACGACGTGACGCGACGCGACGCGACGCACGGTTCACCCGAAACTTGTCCGATCCGCAAACTCTCCGCGCGATTTCCACCCGACGCGACGTCGTTAACCCTTTCAACGTTTAGTCCGTACGTCGATGCAAGAAACTAGATTTCGCTTCGCCGAACGAAACTCAAGCGCGCGGGTGTTATGTAAAAAAGGGGGCGGACGAAGAAACCATTTACAGTTTCCAGTTTCCAATTACCGGCAGCTCGAAGGGGGAGAACATTGGCAACTTTGATGCCGCTGCGTTTCAGAGAGACGTTTCGTGGACGTTTTGCCATTCACCGAAACTAAAGGAACACGGCGCCGTTTGTTGCGGGGAAAGCGCGGAGGAGAGAGAATTCGAGTAGGTGCAATAGATATTATTGTCTAAACTAGGATGGTGGTTTATGCGTTCTTTGGTTTAACCCACGAAAAGTCGACTGAAAATGGGACAAGTCTGTATCGAATGACTTTTGACACATGATTGTGTAGACCCGTAGGCTTAATTATATGGTCGCGTAGCGAGTGTTAGAGGGTGAGAGCCTGCCATAGCAACAATAAAGCCCAAGGAATCAGTACTTGTTAATTTTTCAGCTGGTCAGCACGTGAATCCAAGATTTGGGATAGTTGTAATTTCGTTATTTTCGCATGTGATTTCAAAGTCGAGGCGATGCTTGGTTTTTATTGCTGGCTGCCGAGTTCCGGGTAAGTAACGGGAAAGACGAAATGACCGTTGACGGGGAAGTGGGAAATTCTAAGGGGTAACATATCCCTCAGCTCTCTCCATCGGGACTCTTCCCCACCATTCGAAAATAGAAAATATAAAATGGTACGCCGGTCAACGGAAGATCTGTCTGCGTCTATCGCTCGTCGAAAGAATAAAGTAACGTTAAACGAATTGAATTGTATCTTCCTCGCCTCCCCGAGTTTCGGTCTACAATTGAAATTTTATTCTACGCGGGTTGCGCTTAGCTTTTCAATACAGGATGTCGTTTAACATTGCTCGTAATAGCGCGACTCTAACAATCTGGGTTAAAGCTCGGCGTTGACTGGGCAAGGGTTAACCCATTTGCATCGCAACTCCAAACGCTCACCCAATTCCATAAATTTAGAGACGCACACCTAACTGTTGAATCATACTGTGTCGCGTATCAACGCATAATTTTACATTCAGCTCCAATTTGAATTTACATTAGAAATGCCGATCTATCGGTGACGAATGACAAGGCGCTCTCAAATTGTTTCCCATTCGACGATAAATAAATTGACGACAAGCGAGAATGGTCACAGATGGATGCAAGTGGGTTAACGTCTATCTATCTATCTCTATCTCACGAGGAGTACCCGTTTAAAGAAGCTACGAAGCATTTCGAATATCCGAGAAATAAAAATCCTCGTTCTATTTCCACCGCTATTTAAAGCCCATTTGTGTTACGTAAAACTGTCAGTCTTCTTCCAGGTTCGGCTAATTTCACCGCGCGGCGAAAGGGTTAAACGAAGAAGCAAATGGACTTCCGAACTCCGGACAACTCTATATCTTCTTCTCCAACACGGTTTCTCGGCTGTTTCTCTTTCGCGATATCCAGCGAGTCGGAGGAAGGCGCGCAAGCTGCCTTTTGCCGTGTAAAATTTTCACGCGAGTCAAAGACGGTGGCGGGAAGGAAAGGAACGGACGGGGCCGATTACCAGGGCGGTGGATCGAGTTTTTCCAGGCGACGCGATCGAATCGAAGCGAGAGCCGTGGCGCACTCGTGCGGAATGAACTCGCCGCATCCGGCCCCCGCGCTCATCCACAGACCGGTATCGTTTCTTCGCCGGTGACGGTGATTGATGAGCCCGAGGTTCGCCTGGCTGCGAGCGCAGCAAAAATAAAGCCTTCGATCGCATCCGCCTCGATTATCCCCGGCGACAATTTGACGTGTCGCGAGAAAAACTTGGCCGCCGATAATTGAGGAGCCGCCGCCCCTAGCTGACACCAGGGACCGATCGTTGTTGGGATTTACAACGGAATCGCTCGTCGACGCCACGACAAATCAAACCCATACCCGCCGTCTCTGTCGGCAAAATCCACCCGCGTTTCCTTCGCCCATCCACCGATATCCCAGCGTGCTTCGAGTTAATGAGCTAAGGGCGAGGCGTCGCGCCGCTCCGCGCCGGTGAACCGACGCGCTGCCGATAGCGAAATAATAAATATCCTCTACTTTTTCCCTCGCCCTTCGATTTTCAATACGCTCCGAGCCCTTCCGGTGCTCCAATCTTCCCTCGGCTTCTTTTATCCGTGGCAAGATGCGCGGAGATATCGAGAAACGCGAGCAGGAATAAAATTCAGATTATCGCGCGATGTAGAACGTATTTTATTTAACTCTCTTAGCTGATCGCTGGTATAATATTGCTAGTGTAATCGGTGCAGTGGCAACCAGTTCGCGAGCTGCTGATGTTCTTTGCTCGACTGATGTATGGTTGCTTTTGTGAAACGATATCGGACGAATTTTTAAGGGAAGTTGGACATTGATATCTTCCGTTGAACCATTAAATATCTTAGGGTTCGAATAAACGAAATTATACCGCGTTCGAAAGAAAAACTGCTAGCCTAATATAAATCCCCCAGCTTTCATCTTATCGCACTAACTACGCGACGAATTATGCAATCGCAACTCGTGATGCAGATCTCTAAGTCTAAGCTCCCCTTTCCCAAACAATTCCTTGAATGCCTTCACCCCGTTTAAAATACATCCGAGCTAAGAATCGTAGCTTAACCCCTTGTCCTACGATTATTTTATTACCCACGCTAGATTAGATCACGTAACGCGCAAACAATTCGAATACTATACACAATGTTTACTTAATAACCGAAAACTTTATAACGCGACGGCAAAATTAGAGTTCGAATCAAGTTTCATCCCCAATGCAATTCATTTTTAACGAACGCGTATTACAATTCGTAGCACGGGTGCAACTATTTCTCGTAGCCAAAGACAAATAGTTAGAACTCGTTTTAAGTTAGAACGCGTTAACGAGAAGAATTGCAGGCTCGATACCTTAGCGCATAGCTGTGCATTATTTCCACTCGAGATAGTTTTCCACGGCGCACGTATCGCGGCGCTATTCCCAGCCAAAACGTACAGCCAACCGATTCCTTATTATCGAGACGGGGCAAAAGTTGGGGCTAGCATTTGTTTGTCGCTACGAGGCGTGGCGAGGCGACGCGTCTGGGAAAGAGAAAATCCCGCAGAGATTCCGGCGTTGCGGATTGCCTTTGCGGAGGCAGCGACCGGGAACAAAGTACTACTAAGTCCAGGTTGGAAACGAATTTCGTGGATTTCGAGGCGGCCGAGTTTTCATTTATTCCCACCGCGTGCTCCGTATTCCGATGCAATTTCGAGAGTGCGGCGCCGCGGCCGCTCGTGTTCCCGCCAGGGAACCGACCCCTGCCGCGCCTCGCCTCGTCTCGTCGTTAATTTCCAAGACGATGCACGAGCGCGATCCACTTCGGGACACTGTGTATGCACTTGTGCGGATTCGAGGCCACTTGGTTGCGGAGCGCGAGCCAAGAATGTATTCCGCTCGCAGCGGCGTCAGCTCGGCCGCGTGTACACGCGCACGGTTGCAGCGCAACAAAGCGGCCGGGGTGCGCGTGCACGTGAGTCGTCGCTCGATAAGGCTTATCAACTCCTTAATTTGCCCTCCCTCTCGTGCATTAGCGTGCGCCGAGCGTGCATTAGCCCGCATTACTGTTTGACGCGATCGATGATGTTGGCAAGCCTATCGTCGCCGCCAAATGCGGCCCGAGCCGCACGCCACTCGCTTCCAACCGCGAACTGCAGCCGCTCTCTCCTTCTTCCTTCCAATTCCACAATACCTATCTACGTATGCACGTACACACGCTGTGCCTTCTTGTCGCGGGCGCAGTATACGTGGCACACGTAACTTCTCTCTTTGAATCGCGCACGTGCGACTTTTCGCTGTCTCGCGCATTGCGGTGCAACCGTTTTCGTCTCTCCCTCTCTCTCTCTCTCTCTTTCTCGCCAATGACGCGCTGGGATAATGAAGGAGCAATTGGCGAACTAATTTTCTCGCGCGGTACGCTTTGGAACGCTGTTTCCTATTGCGAAGCGTGTAATTGACTGGTCCCCGCGAACCGAAGCAAGGTCTTCGTTTCTCCGGCTCGGCTCACTCTGTGTACGTCGCGCTGTTATCGCGAAGCGAGTCGTTGACCTACTGCGTGGTTTCTTGCTAACGGTTTACGCTGCTCCCCATCGATGGTCTCTCGCGATCACGTGGAAACGACACGAAACTCTCTGCTCGAACGGAAGCAGAGGTTAAAGACCCGCGCAATACGCGCCGGAAATAAACGTCGCTTTGGAAACCGTTCGCCTCCATTTCCATATGTCGCTTTTGTAGAGTGACTCGTCGGTGCAATATCCTAACGAACTCGTTTTTTGTTTTCGTTCGCTCTTTCTCGATACGCGATCTTGCATCAACCGTATGAATGATCGTCTTTTGTATGCAAATCGTATTATTAACGCTTCACGTACGCGAAACCTATTAACCCTTTCGCTAAAGGCACCAATTCAAGGTGTTTCGGATGCAAGAATTAGAGTAGCGTTTATTAATTTAGAAACAGTATGCGTGCAAATATTTAGATATTTGATATTGTTAATTGAAGTTTATTATACAACGATGGAAATAGAAATGCTGTTGGGATTAAAGAAAAGGTGTTGGCATATTTTAGCAAATGACTTTTAATGACTTTTAATGACTTCGCGACGTCTTTCGTAGCGAAAGGGTTAGTAGCCACTTCGAGCCTAGTAACAGAGGCGTTTCAATCGTAAATCTTGTAAAGTAAATACTAAAATAATCTTATCATTATCCTCCCATTTGTACTCCTAGTAATAATTTAACACGATATCCTCTTAATGTAAAGTAAGAATTGTTTCACGTTCTTATTTAACAGGCGTAGAAGAACGCGCAAACTGAAACGACGAGCAAAGTCAGCCCGGTTTGCAAGTGAAATCTGCACTGGAATTTGTTCGTGCATAACGCGTTAACACGGTTAGCGTTACCGAGAAATCTAAGATTAAATTAACCCCTAACTCCTACACTTATTATGTCTTACGCAACCGTTATTAGCTGTTTACGATACCGCTGACGTTTATCGCGCGTTATCGCCGACGCGAAATCGACGAATAAAGAATGAAAATCAATTGTTCTCGCTTCGCCTATCAACAACGAAGAGTCCCAAGTTCGATTTCGCTAATCGGACGTTATTATTCCGCTGCAATTGAAAAGTATCCAAGAGTGACAAGCTCGTTAATCACGCAGCGAGGAAAATGGAGATGAATAAAGTACCCGTTAACGGTCTCGCGGCCCGACAACAGAGCGTAGTTAACGGTTCGAAAAAGTCGGCCATCGGGGCTTATCGCGCAGCACAACGCCGGCCTTTCAGAATATTTTCTTTCGCAGCATCGACGAATCGCAACCCCCTCGCGACCGACGCGCTCGAGATCGTATCGCGAGCTGCTTCTCGTCGCTGTTCCGAGATAAAGCTGTCGACGATTAATTTACACGCAGCGTTGCAAGACACGATCGAGGGCAACGATAATCGCGAGACGATGCGTCACGAAACGAAGGGAGCGTGGAGCAGCGTGCAATTAGCCACTCGAACGACGTTACAACGCTGCTCCGCTCCACGTTACTTTATTTTGCAGAAAGCTACGAGGGCGAAGATTTACGGCTGTTATTCGACGGGTGGGTGGCTAGCGCGCGAGAGCATTTTTGTTTCGCGCAAGGGAAGGCTAAAAGGCTAGGAGAGTGGCGCGGATTAATTGGGCAGGTAACGCGGGATGACGCGTCGTGGTCCGATTCATAAAGCGACGCCAAGTGCGCCGGATCCCGGAACGATAAATTAACGACAAGAATTATTATTGCCCGGAATAGCACGCGGCGTATTCGCGCGATCGAGAGTTTGTAAACCGTCGCATAATTTACTAACGGCGTTAAATTAACCGGGATGGACGATGACCGGCTGGGGACCGATAAAAACCAGCCGAAGGCCCTTCTACAAAAACGGCCGGGTTTCAACAAATTGCTACTCGTTTTGATCGGCTGCTGCTGCGCGGCCCTCTGTCAGGGATCGAGCTGCGCTCAAAATGGACCGATTAATTAAAAACTAGTAGCCGCGCCGCACTCTACTCCGTTCCGTTTCGTTAAACCATCCACCTCTGCGTTTTCGCGGCCGCGAATTTAATAAATAAGCATGATTCAAACGCACGGTGATGTAATTACTCGGAAACACCTGGCGATCCCCTATTTCATCCTCTCCATCCAAAAGTTTCATTTATCTTATAGATGGTTCGCTCTTTTAGAGTAAGCGTGTGCTACAAAATATTCGGCATTCCACGCGGTTCTTCGCTTTTTAACTCGTTGCCTTACGAAACCTAGCCACACGTGTTTCGTGAGTTGTGACGGAGATTCGACAACAATGGATACGACGAATTGAGGATGAAATTGAACTCGAACTCTAACAGCAGCTTTATCTTTTAAAGCTGCAAGTTGTTAAATAGAACTCGTGTATAATGTTTAAGTGATTCGTATGCGATCGTATCAATAGGGAAATGTCTTGCAAATTTAACTGGGTAAAAGCATTCTGACGTTTGTTTCTACTTATTTCCGCATTGCGTTGCTTAAAAGTGCAATGCGGCGGTTCTTCGTACATTCAACGATTACAATTTTCATCGCAGTAGTTTCTCGCGAATTTAACGAGGAATTGATTGTCCTATTTATATCCTCGTCGCTGCACGCGGATAATAGAACGATCGTACGGGCAAGGGGTTAAGCGCAGCTAGAATATTCTAACTAGTAGCGTATCGCCTTCCCAGTCATCTTAAAACCATAACATATTCATTCTTCCCCTTAGACAATCACGTAACTTCACCAACGCGTCTTCCGCTAGCCTTAATCGAACAAAATGAATTTTACATCCGACTCGTCTATCTATTCATTCACTCCTCTTCTCGCATAATTAACTTCACCAACACATTTCAAAGCAGAAGGTCCATAAGATATTCAACAATCGCGCCGTGTCGCGCGTTAATAAAAGAATATGGATTCGGACGATTCCCAGTTCGACGAAACGCTTGCATTACGAAGCGAGCCGCTGCGCGTATTATCGAGAGCTCCGAGGAAGGGTTAAACACGCGCGTTTCAGCCGCGACCGTCGGTCGTTTTCCCCCTTTCCGTGCTTTCTCAGCCCCCTTGTTAACGAACAGCAGAAGAAGAGCCGAATTTATAAGCCGTCGGTGAAGTTCGTGCGAGAGAAATACGCGTCGGGGAGCTGCTATCCTCCTGGGCCACGAACCGAGCCCAATTAGACCGTCTATGGATGTCAATGGTGCGTGTCCCAGAGCGGTGAGGAGCTCTCATTCCACAGCGCCATTATGCAATTTGCGTTCCCAGCCTATCTGTGACGTTACACGATGCGCCCAACTAACAATCTCCCGCTCAAATTCGCCGACGACTCCCAGGAATTTCCCTCCAAAAAATACCGTAACTGCGCGAACCTTTGCAAGAACTCGAAGACGACGAACACGTAATCCTTTCGTTGCTAGAAATAACTACAGTGGTCGTAGTTAGAAATGTGATGGAGCATAAGAGTAGCCAGATTGATGTTTCAGTGTATTTCGCTTGGATTGCAAGAGCTTCAACTCTGTTACATCGTCCGGATCGATTATTTCCACGCGAAGAACAACATACCACTCGGTATGGTATAAATACAAGTATTATTAACCCTTTCGCTACGATGGGCGTATATATACACTCTTAAGGAGTGCACAAGTACTTATTAAGTGTAAGCATACTGCTTCTGTATAGCGTTCTATTATTTCTGCATTCATTCGTACAATAATCGATGATACGAAGCGTCTGATTTTCGTACTAGCAAAAATTATTTCTCATCTATGCTTTTAATTTTCGCTTCCGCGAAGCCTTGGCGAAAGGGTTAATGTTAACAATCAAGGTACCGTTCTCGATTTCCTTAGCTCTGTTTCTACTTTTAGACGAAGCACTCAACTCTTAGCTTCTTACGACTAATCGTTGTATTAATTTATGGGTATACCGAAGGGTTTTTTGATTCGAGCACAATAACAACCCTATTCCCACAGTGCACGCTGTAATCTTGAATTAATACTGATGTTATCTAATGCATTGCCTATGCCTGATCATCAACAAAAACTCCTACTACTGATAAATGACACGCGTATAATCCTGAGTAAAGTACTGTAGCTCGACAGTGTGTAACAAAATAAATAAATAGACAAAATTCCCACACGTTTCGTTCAAAGTTCCATCCCGCTTAAGCCCGCTAATTCTCAACAGCAGCGTATCCACGATTTTGATCACGAACGCAAAGTAGTTAGGAGATCTATGCTTTGCGAAACAGTAGCCGCGTTGCATTGTTAGCAGCCGCGACGCGTAAACTTAACACGCGCGCGCAGCCCGCAAGCGAGAGGGTTGAGGATTTGCCACGCGCGGATATCGCGAGGACCGGAGAAGAACGAGAGCGCACACGCATCCTGTGACAAGCGGGGAGAACGGATATAGCGGAAGGACGCGGCTGGTGTACGTAAGTGGATGCGTATTCTCGATGGGCGCGGATGGGGAACAATTAGACGGTCCACGGATGTCAATGGGGTGGTACACAATGGCGAGACGTGGCGCGCGACCTTTGCTCTCGAGCTCATTGTCGTATCTATTACCGGAAGCGGTGTATTCTCTTTGGCCGCGACGCGACGCAACGGGAGCCGAGGCAGCGGAGACCCGCAGCGACGAGGTAAATCCTGGATCCGCGCGGCGCAGACCGCGTTGCAGACGCGTTAAATCAACGCTGCCAGCCGCTAGCGGGGCCACAGCTCGCGACCGTTCTCTATCTGGCTTCGCGAGGCCGTTTCCGCCGACATATATCTTCCGGTGAAAACGCGCCGCGTCGCCCTAAACCCTCCTCTTCATCCTCCTCATCCCTTCTATACTCGGCTGGCGAATCGCGTTTCCAGCCGCCGCTTGCACGCGCAAATAATCGCGTTCCTCTCGATGTTTGATTCGCCGCAGCTGTTTGCACGGCTTTGCCCGTTTTCGCGGCATCGTTTAAGGATCGCGGCGACGATATCTCGCGGACCGTCCCTTTTCCTTCTACCCCGATACCGTTTGCCGCGAGCAAATCTCCGCCTTCTTGTCGCGGCTTCCCCCCCTCTCTCTCTTTCTTTCTTGAGGATTTTTCTAGAAAGGATCGATCCCCCCATGGCGCGGCGCGGCGCGGCGCGGAAATCGTTTGAGAAAAATTAAGAAGTGGAAAGAGGGAAGGCGAACGTGGCTCGGTCGTCCGCGGAGAACGGCGCTCGCTCGATTGCATCTGCATAGGGAGGTAGTTTATCCCGTGTTTCCTGGAAGGAAAGCAGACGGAGCCGCGGTGAATAGCGAATTTCTTCGCCGAGAATATATCGGCCGGGGCGGGCGTACGCGCCGGCTATTTGCATTTTATTCCGCCCGTCTACGAGACCGGCTCTTATTAAATTAAGCTCGAATTACAGGCAATTTTTTTCCCACGGAATTATATCTGCCGGCCTGGGGAACGTAACGATAATCGAGGCGGTTCTGTCGCGCAGCTTTTAAAACCGTCGACCATCTAATGGTACGGCTCAAGCTCGCGCAACCAGAGATCGACGTCTACGTTTCGACGCGCTTCTACTACACGGTTTAACGCGGTCAGCAACCGTGCATGAATTTCTACTCTTCCCGTCCCAGGTGCTAGCGTGTAAAATTTTAATAGAACACGTAGAAAATTTCCTTCACGGCCCGGTAATCGTACCGCTCGATTATATCGTACGATTTACGTATACGTTTAACTCGTGACCACTTACTTATCCGCATTTGCAACCGCGGAGAAAAATTGTCGCGGTAGCTATTCGTATCCCTAATGCGGATAAATTCAAATCGAATCGAAGCAAAATCACTTTTCATCGAGTAATAAGTTTTGTATATTGTACAAAATTTAGTGAGTAGCGAGAAAAATTAAGGTACTCGAACAAGAAAGCTGATTGTTGTACGGTACAGATTTTACGGAACGCTGATGCGATGCGAACGAGGAGACGACAGGTCTGCGCCGTTCAGGTATGATTCTACTGAGGCTAAGCAGCCTGCAATATACCACGCGTCCTCCACTGCTTTCTATTTCTAGCCGAATCTTGTCCAAAGCGATCGAAGCTCATCTTCGTAGGCAAAACAAATTAACGTATGTCGCGCTGCATTATTTATTAGCTATTCGGCGTTTTAAATCGCTTGAATCGAATAACTCCGTGCCGTTTACGTTAATGAACGTGTGCCGTTGCGTGAAGCGCGTGGCAAACAGCATAGAATGCGTGGATAACTGAACGTAACCGGTCCGATACTGCGCTGCTACGTTAGGTTCCGCGCTCGCAGGGCGTTCGGTCGATCTTTCCGAAAGGAGAAGCTTTATACGACCGTTTTACGTTATCAGTCGCCAGTGAAACGATCGTAAAACATAACGAAATACGAGGCATAAAAGAAATCCGAGTATCGGCCGGGTCACTACTTCCGATCCCGCGATACTTATCCCCAATCCTTTAGCCTCGCTTCTCAACCTCCGCTTTTCAGCCCTCGCGATGCTATATTTTTCACCGTAAAATTCCTTTCCTTCCCGCTGCTAGCTACTTTGTCCCCGGCGGAAGGAATTCTACGCGGGGACTTTCCTTCGCCGAGTGTAGCGCCAGCTGCGTAAACCGATCGCGAGATCCTGATTCTCCGTGATTTTTCCCCACGGAAATAAGAAAAAAAAAAAGAAAAAGGAAAATTCTCTGCTCCGGGAAAATGCGGAGCTGCTTCCGCCGCCTCAAGTATGCAGGTTCGTGTCGTTGGGCCGCGCGAGAGGGAAAATATTCTCGGCACCGCGTGCCACGGATACGTAACAAGTGCCATCCAGCGAAATTTTAACGTCCACGCTTGCCGCGTTTCGATTTGCCCAGGCGAAACGATATCCGCATCGACGTAAAGACTCTCGCGGACCGACGTTCGCAGCGGCAGCGAATTTCAACAGAATTGGGGCAACGGAGGCGTACACGGATTGATATCGGGACGAAGAGAATGCCGCGAAACATTCGTCGACCTCTGCAGGCAAACACACGTTTGTTTACATTGCACGGGCAAACTCTTGCGAGCTCGATTCTTTAGGCTGTCGAAAAACTCGCAGCTATTGCGAGATACTAACAACGCGATAGCTTATAGATTGACCTGCTGTATTAATTCTATAACGATACGTTTCTTTCGACCAATTGTCTCCAATATATTTGATATACGGTTATACTTTATATTCTTTACTTATTATATATATATATATATATAGTTACTATTTTATTTATTTAATTACTGTATTCCTCACTTATGTACTTATCCCTTATACGAGTAACTGTATTAACTCTGCATTTGATAGTTTCCACCACAGTTGATTCACTTTGGCGACTGAAAATCTCCTCTCAAGCGCGTTGGTTCAATAAGCTAAGCACCTTAATGAATAACCACTGTACAAATATTTCGTTCGCGTCAAGACAGCATCTACTAGAAACTATCTATCGTGAATATTCCGGAAGTAGTTTAAATACGAATAATATTAAACTGGGTTCCGCATTTACAAACGCGTTGCTGTGCACTTTTACGCGTTCTGGATATATCGAAAGACATCTGTCTGCTAGCAAAGTATTGCCAATAGCAACCTCTGCTCGCAATTCTAGACTCCCTATAACAGCAGCGAAAGAGTTAAACCGCGTACTCTAGCCAACAATCGTTCAATTCCATCGAATGTAGCCAGATTCGGTGCAGCGTGTGGAACAACACCGCGTTGCTCTTCCACTTACGCGAGTCTCCTCTCTCTCTCTCTCTCTCTTGTGATAGAAGCTACGCAACGAGAGCAACACGCGTGATTTCCGTTTCATTCAGGCGCGATGTATAGACGGAGAAGGTGCAATCAGGCAAACGGAGCTCGGTGAATAGAGGCCGAGCGACGAAGAGGAGCGCCACTACATCGGTCGGTCGTCGTCGCTAAGCAAAGATATCGCGTGACCTTCGTTCAGCTCTTCTGCGTTCTTGCTCTCGCCTGTGACGAATAGGCGAGTGGATGCAGGGAACGACGATGCTCTCCGCGCGGTTGCTGAATTTCAATTTGTTGAAATTCGAGGCGCCCCCCTGCCCTGCCCGACCCCTATACGGTGGAACGGTGTACGCGATGGGAAATCCTGATCGTGGCGCAATTAGTGGGCTCGGTAACTGATCCTGGCAGCGATTCCTGACAAGCCGTGCACGGGATTCGCAACGGGAAACCGACTCCGCCTGGAATCGATTCGGCGATGGCTCGGGTGTCTCGACGCGAGGCGAGGCGAGGCGTCGTCCCACGATTCATTAAAAAGGGCGATGAATTTTCCAGCGGGAACACTTTGACGCGTGCAGGATAATTGTGTTTCGACCTGCAGGCGCACGGCTCGCGATGCCCGGGATCCTTTGCAAGCAACGAGGAAACGCCGCCTGTCGCTCGCTGTAGCTTGTAGCTTGTAGCTGTAGCTGTCGCGTCGCGGCTCGCAATTAATTTCTCCGGTTGCAAAAGGACTCTTTGGCCTGGTCGCGATCTGTGAAACGCGACGCCGCCGTTTTCCGCCCTCGACTCCCCCTTTTTTTTTCTCCTACCTACCGTCAACTCTTCGCGCGCGTATTTACCGCCTCGTAAAACTTGCAAGGAAGGGAATAGAAAACTCGCGAGCGAGCGTCTCCCTTCGCCGCTCAGTTCGCTCGAGCGATCGTGCCGGGGCATTGTTGAAACGTCACCGCTACGCGCGATTCCGCAAGATAAAGCGAGAATTTCCGCGCGATCGGCGCGCCGGTGGTTGCGAGCCGGTAAACAATTCGCGGAGAGGCGAAACGGTCTCGCGGCGATAGAGTTATAAATTGCCACGGAGCTGAAGAAGCTATAGGTACGCGCGGGCGATCGATAGAAGCGACGAGCGCGTTTTATGAAACTTCAAAGTTTTATAGAAAATACGTGCAGACTCGCGAGCTGACGTACGTAATGTAACTTCTTCGCGAAAGAATGACTCGCCGGGCGTATTACCCGGAACCGGGCGAGAGATTTTTACGCTCTCTTTGGAGGATCCTGAAAAAGCTCTCCGGGAAGCCGCGCTGGTTAGAAAGTTTCTTCCGCTTGGGAAACTTTCCAATCGGCCGACAGACGCGCCGCGGCTGCTTCTGCTGCTGCCTTCCGAAGCTTTCCGAGATCCGGCAAGGAACGGAGAACGGCGAGATTTTAGGTGTCCAAACCGCGGATCCGACGATGCCTGCGGCGACCGACTCAACCCCAAAGACTATGGCCACGGTTACAGGGGATGCCGTGATCGTGCGCGTTAAAAGTAGCCATCGGTAAGAAATACGTGCCGATGAAACTAAGACACGTCTACCAGGAGGTGGACGCGTTAAGATCTGACCATGTACCTGGACATCCATGTGATTTACACGGGTGTTTAGCTATTGGAATAGATCTTAACACTAGGTTTACGGACGTTGACACGCTTCCGGAAAAATACGTATACTGCGTATACATATTCGAACGTAAAAGCGTGAGGATAAAGAGAAGCACGTAGAATACATATTCATACCATTGTATTACGTAAAGTTAACATAAAGTACTGAAAAATACTATGTATGGTCTGTATAATTTTGGGTATGAAATCTGAACGGCGTCAACGTGATGCGTTCCGTATATCTAGTATCAATATATCCAACTTCTAGTACGCGTACCTTAGATACGATGAAAACAGTGTTGGGAAAAAGATTGCACCTACTTGCCACAGCCTGAGTACAGCCAGGTGTACCCAAGTTCTACCAGTAATTGCTCGACTGCGGATCTTTACGCGTCTATCAGGGAATTTCGATACGCGTACAGGTATACAATCCGCGCGACGCGATGTAGAGAAAGGTATGAAGCATTCAAATCCAAGAATTTGCCTGTTTCCATTGGAATCGACGAAGACCGAAGGAAAGTAGGGAACGCACCGTAACAAATGTTCCTCCAGCACGAACAATGTTAAACAAGCGTAATCACGCCGTTACAACGAAACTCGAACTACGTTGCTTCGGTGTAGAACGCGAAATGTTTCTATAAGTCAGCGTATATTGGAAACGATTTGCAACGCGCGGCAACAAGAGGCGACAAAATGTTGCCGGATGTTGCCTCGGCGTAGAAGCAGCTCGAGTTCGGCGCGAAAGAGACGAACGCGTCCGAAGTTGCGGAATGGTGGAGGGTTGGTCGGAAAAATTGATATTCCGTCGAGGCGGTACACGTCTACGCACGAATCCGCTTTTCATCTCGCGCGCCACGGAAAACGCACCCTTCGCGTGCGCCACGGCTCCGACCCTCGTTACGCGACTCTCCCTTGTGTCCCTTCCCGCGATCTACCCTCGTTCCCAGCCATCCCTGTGCTTCGACTCGACTCGTACACGCTCTTCAACGCTCGCGACTCCCGATTGCCGTGTTTCGCGATTCGCAATTTACTCGAGTTCCCAGCAAAATGAGAGCCACGCGGCACGTACCTCGCACCCCGCTTTCACCCCGTGTCGCTCTCGTCGCGGAGTTCAGCGTGCGAGAGTAATAATCGAAGCTCGGACGACGCTCTCCCGGAGGGCGGAGCTCCGATTTCTGCTTGCCAAGCAGCCAGATGAAATTTAAGGGTGACTTCTCGTCGGACTTGGAAATAATCTCGCGTTCGAGGAATCAAACGATTCGCGTTCGAGGAATTTCAAATAAAAGCGAAAGCATTCGTAAAGGTTTACCTAGCGTCAGTCTTGCAAATCATTTTGCATCTTTCGCCTGAGCTCCGCAGTGACCCAAATGTCTCGCATGGACGAAGAGCATTCGAACCATTTAAGGGTTAATCGATTGTTAACTCGTTCGAATGAAGCAGCTAATTGCGCCAAATATCGACTATCCATCGCTCACGGTATCAATTTGCGCGTTTCGCCGTAGCGCTCGATCTGCCAGCATTGATTTTGCTAATTTTCCCGCACGCTACGCGATTCCCGTTCCCGATCGCGTTACGAGACACGAGGCCGCGAACGATCCTCGCCGATAAAACCACCCGAACGAGTGGCAACAGCGTGAAACGACGCGCGATAAACAGAGCGGTGGAGCATCTTTACGGAGCGTGATTCGTGTTGTTGCGGAGTCGTAAAGCATAGAGAAAGGAAAGGGGTGACTGCACCGCGGAGCAGCAGCAGCAGCAGCCGTCTTCGCGAGATTCGTCGAAAGTGCTTAACGACCGACGGCATTTCCGACCGTTAACTTCTGCTAAAATGACGCAGCTTTCATGCCGTTTATGCCGCTCTCGACGCGTGCTTTGTCCTCTAATTTAGAAGTTGCCGTTCGCGCGAGTTAGGCCGCACTCGCGACCCTTCGCCTTTTTCGCGTCGTCCGCGTCGCGATCGCGACGTCCCCGTTAAATAGTCTCCCTCCTCCGACGTCAACGGATAAAGAAAAAAAGCCCCCCGTCGCTCGATATTTAAGCGGGCAAAAGAAAAAAAGACAATTGGCGGGCAATCGCGCGGAGAACGCGGCCCGCTTTTATTCCGGATTCCCGATGAGGATAACGATCGCGGAAGTCGCGTCAGCCGTGAATCCAGAATCCTGTCGGGAAGCGAGGGCGGAGCTGGGGGGTGAAACGAGGGAAGGGAACAGGAAAAAGATAATCAGCCGCATAAAAATGCATCGAACGAACGCGTAAGTGGCCCGATGCTGAATACTTAAGCGCGACCGATGGTTGCGGAGGGTGGCGAGCTGGCGGAGAGACGGCGAGCACCGAGCGGCCCGTAATTTACGGCCAAGTTCGCCGTTATAAGGAGAACGAGCGTGAAAGAAGAAGAAAAAAAAAAGGACGGGATCGATCCTCGTAAATCGTGGCAGCAACGTCAGTAACACGTGTTACAGCCTCGCGGTATAACGCCCGCCGATTATGTAACCCTCGCTCTAACCGCAGAACACCGCGCAACGGATCTCCGATCGACCATGCTCTTCTGCAAACTTCTGCCTCTCCCTTTGCTGAAATTCATCGCGAGACCTCGACGCAAGCCAACGTACGATTGCACGAAACGTACACCGCATTATCTCCACGATCGATCGATTTCGCGGGATACGATTGTCGGACTTTTATACGAATTTATAATCTGCTAGCTGCGGAATTTTTTAGGCAGAATCTTTCTTGTACGCGGAGATAATAATTATAGGAGAGGAATTAATATTGCGCGGGGAATGACGAGTTACGCTCGTGATTCAAATTATGATTCAACCACGATAAAAATACTCCGAACGTTTTGATAAAGTTTCATTCTAATTCTAGTTAGAACGTCGACTTGTACGATTGAAGACTATCGAATAATAATGACGTAGACTATTTTAGTGTTTTGCATTCGACACAAACGATTCAGTGAATAGCCTTCGAGAAATTTGTACGGCAAGGGATTAACTGCAGCGAATGTAAATGTAAAGTAACGTGCTTCTGAAACGAATATAAAGATGCTTTAGAACGTAAGGAAATTTTGGGAAAGCGAATTCCCGTGTTCAAAACATTGGGAATACGTAAGACGAGTTAACTCGTCATCCCCGGGTAACAGGTTCAGGAAACTCTTTTTCAGACTTTCAGGCGAGAATCGAAACCCTCCCTAATCTTGCCGCTGGTTGTTCGATTAAAATTTGACGCAGCTTGTTTCGCGTTCCATTGTGAACGTTCTTTGTGCAAAAGATTATTAAATTGTTAAACCCGGTGCACCTAGTTTATCATTTAATAACGTTGCTTAATTATTGTTTGATAATACGGTACGTCAACCGTACACCATTCTGCTTCTAAGCCCGAATGAACGTTCAGTTGAGCCAACTTAAACAGTATTCTTAGTATCGTTTGCAGTTCCAGCGTTAATAATCGCCGATATTATAATCTCCCTCGTCTTTAGTGAATTATTACGCGCGTATTTGAGCACCCATCGAAAGAAAGTTGGCCACGGAAATCCTTGACCCATCGACGCGGCCGCCCTAAATCCACGGCGGCAACGCTGGTCATCGAGTCGCGTGCAAAATGCGTGTGGCACGCAAGAAGAAGCGGTAAGTAACGTAATTAAGTAAACTGGCAGCGTTGTTGGATGGTAGCTGGCGAAGCAAGTTCGATCGGGTGCGAGGTGGATCGGGCTGCTCCAGTTTGTCGCATAAAATTTTCAGGCGACCACAATGACACGGAGGCACACGGTACGTTGCGTTGTTAGGGCTCTCCGCGCTTAAAGATTAATCGTGCGCTTAACGAACCACGTAACGCAACATGGCCGACCGCAGCAAGTCTGCCGGTAATTGTCGCAAACTCCTGGCTACATTGTTGCTCGAAATAACTTGGAGGCGGAACTACGAATACGGAGTTTGCCGACCGGAGTGAATAGAGAGCACGGGCCAACGGTTCCGAATTCAACCGGAGGAGGAAAGGTGGAAAAGCGATGCGAAACACCGGGCGAATCGTTGATAGCTCATTTTTCTCGGGTCACCGGGCTCGCTTCGCTTCCGCCGGGCGAATTTCGAATCGAAAACAAGCCAGCAGCAGCGGCGACCACTCCGCGGCGTCGCGGCGCCTTTTTTCCCCTGCCAAAAAATGTTCCTCCACGGGAGGATGGCTGTGGGTCCGAGGCACGTGTTGCAAGGTCGATTACTCGGTGTACCACGAGTCTGGCTCACGAGCCGGCATTTGTCATCGGCTTCCACCGGTCTACCCCCTGACCCTCGGCAAACGGGGGGAGGAGAAGAACGAACAAACGAATGGACGAGCAGGGACAAAAAGGTCCGACCGTTGGAGCCGGGGATCGCTATAGCCGTTGCGCATGCACCGTCGAAATTCGGCCCTGGCGTACATCCACTTCCGCTGCGACAGCTTAGCCAGAAGAAGATAGCCGAAGACGGAGAGGAAATCCAAGATTCGAGAGGAGGAGAGGAGGGAAAAGAGAGAGAGAGAGAAAGAGGAAGGGGCGGGAGAAAAGCGGGCTAACAAAAGATAAATGAAGAGCGACGGAGAGGAGGACGGTTCGGAGCAGACACTAAATAATCTAGATAACGGAAGGACGATCCTAAATTCCTGCAGATTTGTACAGGCGTACCGACTGATTAGATTGGCTGGAAGATTGCAGCAAAGCCCGAGGGGAGGTATAGGATGGAAGGAAGGAAAGAAGGAACAGTCTCTGGTGAATTTTCGGTTTCTCCTTCGTTCGGCGGGCTTTGCCTGGTGCGCGGCTCACACGGACGACGTTTTGATTAGCCTCCACAGCCTGGGTACTTGGCATCGATCGGCACTGTGTACTTGGCAAGAGTCCTAGAAAGCGGGGCTGCGACAGGTGAACCGAGTCTGCCGCATCCCCCGATACCTACCCAACCTTTTCCCTATTTTTTTTTCTCCCCCTTTTTGCATCCTCTATCTCCCGCAGACTTACACCGAGATGTGAAACGCCGCTATTGTACCTTCGGCGAAATGCTTAAATTTAACGTTCCTTCCAGAATCCTATAACGTTCCGAATTGCTTCGCGTTGAACGCGGGACGACTTCTACAAGCCTTACAATCGGAACGTTGATTCACGTCGATACCGCACGCGACTCGATTAACTCGTTAAACTCGAAACTTCCAAAAACTGGTCCACTTCGGCGACTGAGGATCGCCACTCGAGCGCAAGGGGTTAATATTCTTATTAAGGGTTGCCAGGCATCTCTTTCTTAGCTGGCGATTCATTAAAGTCTGTCTCGTAACTTCGTACTTTCGTCCCTTCACGTAATAGTTATTCTTCTTTACTTTTTACAACGTATACCAGGATTAACCCTTTCAGTTATAGCGATTTAGTCCGAGAAGGACTCGAGGATGTGTCGTTAAAACAGAGGGGATATTTAGGTGGCCTGCGTCAGCTTGGACACATCCCGTGCAGAAAATGTCACGATAACGCAAACAGATATTTTCCGTGCCGTCTCTTTACATTATTCATCGCTCTATTCCACCGCGAAAGGGTTAAGTCCCTGCTCCTTTCCAGCTTCGCCACAATTGCGAGCTTTCGTCTTTCTGGGAAAAAAGACCCGGCATTCGAGCTCCGTCTCGATCGAAATCAATCTTTTAAACGAATGCCCGGCAGAGGCAGAGGCAGAGGCAGAGGCAGAGGCAGAGGCAGAGACAGAAGCAGAGGGGATGCATTATGAATCGAATGGGGCTCGGTGGACGCGGAGAAACCGGCGCGGCGCCCCGCGAATCCAGCGAATTCTCAAAGTAGGACGGCACGGTAGACCGCGAAAATATTTCGAGCTCTCTGCGCCGGCCGCCGCGATAAATATTCGACGTGGATGAATCATCCATGGAATGATCGAGGCGAACGGGGGCGGCGTTATCGAAATTGAGAGTCGACGAGAGAGAAAGAGAGAGAGAGAGGTTTCGTTCGTTTCTTTCATCGGCGAGACACAACGCGAACCGAGTTATTACTCTGGGAGTAGATGAAAAAGTACGAGAGCCGGCCATAAGGAGGGTTGTACAATTGCGGACGTACCGCGAACGCAATCTCCCCGGTGGCCGACTTTCGAACGCCGCCAACGTTTCCGCTCCCCTGACAGCCACGAGAACGCAATTAAATATGATTTATAACTTATAATGGCGCGCCGTGAATTCGCTAATACCTCGGCTAATAAATCACGCCGCGGGAAAGCATCGCCGCGAACCTTGCGCGAACTGCGTTTGTCGCATCCCCGACATCGATCGTGCGCGTTCGCGTCGCATTCGCTTCCGGCGATCCTTCGCAATTTCTCTTCGCGTTTCGTTGCTTCCCAATTCGGTATCCCACCTATGCGAAGGTGTAACTCGCGATCCAAGGTGTGGAGCTGTAGAGAGGGGATAGGATAGGAAAAAGGAAGGGTGTTGCGTTTCGTCCTGGGTCTGCTAGTGGACTCATCAGTGCGGCTACCTAGCAGGCCCTGCCTGAGACGTTGGGATATTGGAAGGAAGGTTAAAGGCGGTATATATATGGACGAGGTAGTTGGAGCGAGTGCTTTCGAGAAAGTCCTGTTTCGTATGTCCCTCTAGTGGTAGATGCAAGAGAGCCGCCACAAAGGTAACTCTTCTTCAACCCCCGAAATTAGCAAAGAGGGAATTGCAAAACTCGCGCAATTTTATATTAACGTAAACGTAGCTAATCGCAATAGGGTAATGGAAGCTATCCTAGCATCGTTTATAGCTCCGTGGCCGACTTCGCCGTAGTTGAAGAACGTAACAATTTATCCTTTCTTTCATCCCCCTGCGAATCACGAACTTGATAGAGCGCGAAGAATTACGAATCATTACGATAAGAAGGTTACGAATTCGCCGGCAATCGCAGCGTGCGCCGAATACGTCACTACGTATTCCTATTTCCGTTCCAAAATGATATGCGTGACTACAGGTCGCTCTTGGAGAACGAAGGCTTACTTCGAGTTGCGTTCTCCGCACGTATACAAATTTCACCGTGCACGCGTGTTTCGCGTTCGCGTGCACCATGCACGCAGAGAAACACACACACGCGCGCGCGACAAGGGTAGCAGCGCATGCGTAGGGGATGGTTACTGCGCATTTGGTATAGAAAACAGACACACACACACACACACACACGCATACGAATACGGACAAGCGCTCGGCTATTCTTCGTGCTCGTTTGTCGAAATCGATACGCGCGGGCTGCATATATCGAGCGCGGTACTGATTGCGGCAACGTGTAAAATCGAGCGCTGCTTCCAACGGGGAATGGACTACGCAGTTTCAGCCACTTGGATAACTCTCTAAATATTGGTGTTCGCGTAACGATCGGTTACAACGAAAATCCTCCGATTCCAAGGGGACCTCGCTGTAACGTTCCGCGCTCGCCGCTCTTTCCTCTCTCTCTCTCTGTAATCTCTCGGAGCATTCAAGTTCAGGAGAGTACGGGGCTAGCGCCGCACACGTACAGAGGCGCACGGCACACAGGAGCATGTGACGGATTACGATATCGACGTTCGGTTGATCGTTTCCCTTCGCAACGTTCGAGGTGGCCGGCGTTATCGAAGCGGACGACACGGGGACGTCGCGAACGCACCAGGGAGCTTATAAAAGCGATTTAAATAAGTTATACGAGCCGGCGCGCAGTTTCACTCGGTCAATTTTCCGGGCGAAGCGAGGCGAGCGCGAGCGCCGCTGTGGAAACAAAGGGGGAAACGCAAAGGGAAGTTTTGCGTCGAGTGCAGAAGCGTGTTTTACCTTCGAAATCGGATTTCAGAGCGACGCAGCAGCGCGTTCGGTGTTCCACGCGATGGCGAAAAATTTTCGCCCTGCCTCCGATTTCGCTTGCCTCAAACGAGCAACGTTTGTACCGTCGCGAGACGGATGCTCCGCGATCGTCTTGCAGATGCGCAACGATTATTATCCTATTTAATGGGGAGAACATATTTGTTCCGATAATTGGAACGAATCGAACGATCAATTTCGCGCTACTAAGCTTCGTCTATTCGTATGCGAATCAAGAAAATGAACACGCCGTTTAAATATTTATGCGCCCCGTATCTGGTTAACCATAAATAACCGGTGTTATCGACTAAACAGGCAAACCTATACATCGTACGAAAGTTCTACGTATAGCGAGCAACAAAATTATTCAGACGGATAAAAAGGGAACAGAGGTGTCAAATATAAAAATAGCAGGGAAATCTTCGACATTATTTTATTGGAGAATGTACGTAGTAATTAACGAAGCAGCTCTAAACTGATCGCGACGCGAAATAAAATAGCATTGAAGGTCCCGCTACTATTTTCCCTATTTGTCGCACCTCTGTATTATATTCTGCCGGGGCCGCGACGTACATGGCTCCCTGAAAAATGATTTGCCGGCAATAATCGCCTGCAATTGCACCGTGTCTCTGTTTTATTCTCCGATAGATTTTCGGCTGGTCTTGGAGCCGTGACGCGACGCGAAAGCGACGCCACTCGAATCGAACGAATTTATCTTTTAACGCGGACGAGGACGAGGACGAGGACGAGGACGAGGATGGAAACGCGAAGCCGAGTGTTTAATAGGCAGCGTATTTTTTTTCTCCTCGATACTATTAATTAAAAGTTTTCACGGGAGAACCTGGTCGGCTCGCGCTCCGGCAAATGCAATCAAAGGTAACGAAACACCCCGGATGTCTCGTGCCTCGTTAAGCAATTTTTTTCACTGCTTTTAATGATCCGCTTTCGCCGACAAAAGAGACAACCTTTCCGTCCCTTGCGCTTCGACCTTCGCGCGCCCTTCTTTCCCACGTTTTCGACGTTCCTGCTTCCGATGGTTTCGCGTGCTTCGCAGTCCGCCCCCTAAAATTAACCTCCGCACGGAGGATTTTCGAGGGCGAATCCGATGCAGAGACAGGAACCGTTGTTTGCGAGACGTACTTAGACAGCGCTGAGCTTACCCGAGGAGTAAGCTAAAAAGCGACTACTTATTCGCGACTGGCCTCTGCGAGGGCGGATTTAATCAAGCGGAGGATTCTAGTGGTGAAAAACTATCTGTAGGCGCGCAGTCATCGGGTCCTCTGTCAGTTTGTCTGGCATCGTGGCGCGGTGTCGCGTAACCGCGTCACGGGCCGATATCTTTTTCTAAAGATTTACTACCAGAGGAAAACCCATACACACTCCCCGCTTTGAAACCGCTTGAGGCCCGAGGACCCGGCGAGCAAAACAGTTCGACTTTGCGCTTGAAACGGAAAGCACCAAATAAAGGTTCATTTATTTAATCCTGACCGTTCTTAAAAACCCTGTCCCTACATATCTATTGGCGAATCGCGGCTGGCGAATATCGGACAAATTTAGACGCGTTTCTTTAGTTTCGGCGGCAAACATCCAAATCGCAACGGTACATACGTTAATAACGTTGACGAGCAACGCAACCAAAGTTGGTAATAAATATGCGTGTATTGTATATATATATTAGTATTAGAAAAAGAAGGAGGAGCAGAATCTACGTGTGACAATATATGCGAACGTTTATGTGAAAATCTTTCCGTCTCGTTATTTCCTACGCGTTTCCTTAATTTCGACGACAAAGATGCGAACGTCGACCGCGTTTCTTTGATCAGAGCGAGGGAAATGGAAAGCTGCGCGAAGATTCGCGATTTATCAGCCAAATGCAGCTGGCGAATATTGGACGACGCACACAGCTATGCGCTATTCGATTCGTGCGAATTAACACGCGTTTCTTTAGCACCGAATACCGCAACTACTTTCCTTTCGAATCGTTGCCATTCCGTTTTGTCGAAGAAAACGCTCGCAGGTTGCAAAGTTGCGGTCTTCGAGTTCTGGTTAATTCGAAACCTCGAGGCTTCCTTCTATCACGGGGTCCCTTAATCCGCACCCGAGCCTCGAGGATCTTTTCAACGACCTCGCGAATCCTCTCCACTTCTAGCCATTTTTGCTAAACGTTTACCGCGTTCAACTCGCGGCAAACTCGATACACCGGTGTGCTTTGCCAGCGAGGAAATCGTGCAAAACGAAACTCTGCGCTGTCCTGCTGCGAAACTTTTCCTCGGATAAAAGAGTAACGAGTTGGCTAAAAAATTAAACGCGGCAAAGGGGGGAGGGGAGGGTAATTCGATCGCGTTCGCCAACTCCTCCAGAGTCGGACGAAACGAAACGAAACGAAACGTTACGCTACGGAGTTTCCACAACGAATTCTCGTTCTCGCTATCGTTGCCCGCGTCACGAAACACCTTCAACCGTCGTCGCTTGAAGTAGATAAAAGTTGCAACGAGAAGAGAGAAGACGAGCGTCGTTTCGGAGCTGAGGGGGTGGATGGAAGAATCGCGGCCCTTGAAGCAACGAGGAAAAAGAGAGGAAGGGAGAAAAGTCATGCGCGAACGATCGTGTGCCGCTGGGGAGTTTCTTTGGAGAAGGCCGGCTCGTAAAGCATCGTTCCGGTTACGACTTGGCGTGGCTCGCTCGCTGAAAGCCATTTAGATAATAAAATGCAGTTGCACGGTGATAAGACACGGGTCGTTTGTTTACGCGCTCGTTCGCGGACCCTCCGCGAGACACCCACGCTACGTCGTTCGGCATTGGTCGGCACACTTTTATTCGCAGGCGACCGCGACGGCCAGGCCTGTTTACAACGCCACGGAATCCTTAAATCGGGTTCACGTATCCATACCGGCGATCTCGACACCGTGCACGCGACCACCGCTCCCGCAGGGAAACCCTTTCAATTTCTTTCGACCGTCGTCGTCGTCGTGTTTGCTTGCCATTCGCCCACAGCCGCGCTATGGCCAATTTCACGCAATCCTCGTGTAATGCGCTCGCCGCCCCTATCTGATACAGCTTACGTGCAATCACCGTTTCTAACTGTATCGGCCGCGCTCTGATTTCATACAAAACGCTACCGGTTCCTTTCGACGCGACGGAAAAATTGTACCGCTGCTAATGTTCAAAGTACCGGGCGAGTACCGCGATCAATTTCACGCGATCCTCGCCCCTATCCGATACAACCCGCGTGCACCCTCCGTTTAGCATCGCTCTGATTTCGCACGAAACGCGACAGAGTTCCCTTGGACGCGATACAAATTGTTGGATGACCAACACGACCACTCACACTGTAAACACCATAGACGCATCCTAAACCAAATTCATCCGACAAAC
This sequence comes from Eucera pruinosa, assembly GCA_028830335.1. NCBI lineage: Eukaryota > Metazoa > Arthropoda > Insecta > Hymenoptera > Apidae > Eucera > Eucera pruinosa. The sequence goes on along the minus strand of JAMYCR010000008.1, from coordinate 10,332,615 downwards.
ACCCTAATCGCAGTTCCTAGTCATCCTGTACTCCGTACCTTTCCTTAGTCACCCTCTCCCTTGACCGCTGTCCTTACCATTACTCATCCTTCAAAACACAACATAAAAGCTCGGAAATACTTCCGAACGCACAGAATTGAGTATTCACTGCCAGAGTGCAGACCATAGTTGCACGAATAAAAAAACCTTTAAGAGTTTCTCTAAAAACGGTGTTGTCAATTCCCTTCGCTCGGAATCCAACACAATTTGGTGTCAGAAGTGGGATCCTTCGACGGCTTTCAACTCAGCTGCTTTCGGACAATCGCTGATTGTCTCACTGAAGAAAGGCGCCAATTTTAATTGGTCACATCGAAGGAAGAAAGAAGAAACTCATCCTGAAGCTCATCCACAACTGGTTGCATCTACTGGATCAACGTGTGTCCAGCACCATTGGAGGTTGCAGTTTTTCTTCGGGAATCCAACAAAATATTGTAGCTCTGCTAATGTTCAAAGTATCGGGCGATTGCTAGGGTTAGTTTCGCGCTATTCTCGCGTAATACATTCATCTCTATTTGATCGAGGTTCCACCCCCGTTTACGAGCAACGGCAATGCTCTGATTTCATACGAAACGCAGTAATTAAACTGTTTGTATCTTTACAGGTGTGATTGAAAACGAGACTACAACAGGGATTTCTTTCGCTCCCCAAATGTAACGATGCGCGGTTTATTATATTTCTGCGTACTACGTGCCTTGTGCAATTTTACGCAAATCGAAGTGCATCGAGATGCACAGCCTAGAGATAATACGCTTGCGAGCAAATTAATTCCGCGAAGAGTTGTCTATCTTTCTTATCGTGAAATTGAACGTACGAATCCCTTCGAGTTCGAAGCTTTAAAGTAAAAGGTTGAAAGGAAGATACGTGTGACTTTTTACGAGATGCATTGTATCGTTCCGCTTCGAAATTCGTTGCGCTATTCTATTTTCGTACCCTTACTTATCATTAGCGTGCACTCGATAAGTAATAGAGATTAATGGAAACCGCATCGCTGATTAAACGAGTCAGTTTAAAATTGAGCCGCTTTGAACTTGATAAATACACTCAACCCCTTTTGTAACATAATTTCGATTCGTCGTAGAACAAATTAGCTAAATCAACGAACGGTTGAGCGCAATAATTCATAAACGATCCAACGGTAAATTCCTGCCGATTTTTCAAGCCTCTTTAACCCCTTGCCGAACACCGGACCATCCCAGCGATAAATTTACACACGACAATCCAAATGCAACAAAAAAACCCCTGCATTTACCGTCAAGCTTAATTTCACCGCGCAGCGTTGCTTCATTATACGAGATCGAAGATTATTAAATGCGAATTAATTACGGTATTACGGGTGTTTTGCATTTCACACGGTGTTAACGCGTCGAATAGCCGATGCAACTCTATTTGTGCTCGGCAAAAAAAGATCGCGCGACAAGGGTTTAATACGCTCTGCGAGCGTGCCGATTACCCCCGAATCCCGCGGGCGTATACGAATGCGGCGTAGAAAAGGAGAGGGATCGATGGTAATTCCGTCGCATCGAATATCGAGCGACTCTTATCAGCGTGGCCACGGTTCATAGAGCAACGAAAGCGTGGCGGTTCTAAAATATGCGCGCCAATCAATTAGTCGCTCTAATTCCCAACCCTCCCGGCTTCGCTCGACTTTTCCGGAGTTGCATTGTGCGCCCATTTGCAGTCTCTACAGGCGATGCTTCCGCTAGTCGAAAGCGCAACCCGATCAAATTCACTTTCCGCCGCGTATCGCGATCAAGAGCAACGCGCGAGCCCGCAGCTGGCTGGTTCACGTGCGCCCCTATTTATCAACCACCGCCGCGATCAGGGCAAAACCTTCCGTCAAGAAGTGCCCGTTTACAGAACTTCTCGTTTCCAGCGGTTTCTCTATTCCTTCCACTGGCGTTGTGGTGGGGAACGAGTTCCGAGAATCGGGCGAAACGTCACGTCAAAAGTAAGTTGCTCTGAATCACCGACCGGTTTTCGTCTCGAAATCTCCGTAAGGATTTTCGCAATAGCACGAAAGGCTCTTGGTTTCCCCCACCGTACTTCCAAGCTTCGACGGATGACGTAAACCTCACCGGTACCAAAATATTTAGCGACCAAGTCCGCGTTTCATCGCTGGACTGCGGATCCTTTAACTTGTAAATACATACGTGCGAAACCCAAAACCTTAAAATTCCAAAGCTTCGTAATTTAAAGCTGGCAAATTCCAACCCTCAAGAATTAAAAGCTACCTAAACTTCGATCATTAATGATTCAATGTGTCCGAATTCCTAATCTTGAAAATGAAAAACCTTGCAAATCCTGTAACTCTAAGATTCCAAAGTTTAACGATTTGAAGCTCACACATAACGAACCTTAAAAATTCAAAGCTTCTAAATTTCAACCTCTGAAAGTTCAATATAAAAGTACAATAAAAACCATTCCTCTCATTAGTACGTTAACTTTCCCTGTGATAGTAGGACAGTCTTTGTTCTCGCTCTTTTAATAGACACACATTCCTTTATACGTTTACATAAAAGAATGATAAAGATTGCTTTATTTTGTTACGTTCACTGCACTTAAAGAGTTCAATGTTACATTTGTTTCGTGTATAACATTTTAGGGTTTCGTTGGTGTTTTAGACAAACGAGCTTACAGTGGCGAGGATTGGATAGGTGTGACAGTAATCGGATCGTTTAGCCTAGTTCTCGCGGCATTGATCCCTTACCTAAGCCGTCCGCGAGAGAATCGCTCCGATTCGAAGATCGAAAGGGGGCGGAATAAAAGAGAAACACAGGGGGCAGATCAAAATGCAATTAAATCGGTGGCGCAGGATGTTCGCGAACGAGGTGGAATCGAGTAGACTGGCACAGGTAATCCCTAACTGGTCGTAGTTCTTTGGCCCCGCGAGAAATCCACCCTGCTACCTCAGTATTTCTCAACCCTTTTTTTCAGTCGCCATCCCCGTTTTATTGGTGTACCAGGTGGATTTTTATCGGTGTACAGGTGCACCGATGAACAGTACACTTCTTTTTGTTTGTTCAGCGTTTGTCTCGATCAAGGTTGGCAACTTGGTCGATGCTGAATATAATTGCCAGGGTTTATTGTATTCTTGGGACAACTTATAGATCCCTATACGAAAGCCCATTCTTCTGCGTGAAACAGATTCGTCAATCCATCTAAAAATAGTGGGTTAATTATTGGGACACCTAACGTATAATAGTAATTAATAGACTGCGGATTTTCAATGCACGTGGTATCGACGAGGTAAAGAGTGGGACATTGAAATCAGATGTCTAGAAGCAGAGGAATTAATTTCTTAAGGTACTTTCTGAGTAATCTACCATGACGCGATATATTTGTTTATAACAAACGAACTGCAAAGGTCAATTGCAAAAGGAGATAAGATAATATTCTTGGGTCTTTCCCCTTTAATTTGAGTCAAGGTTGATCAAATTTGGACTTCCAGAAGCCGAGATCTAAACATTTTGACGCGCAGATATGCGGAAATGCGACGACCGGGTCTCTCATAATGGTCCGTCATTTTTCGAATCCGATCGAGAATGGAATCTTGCCGCGTCACACGAATTTCTTTACATCGAAAGAGACAGTGAACCTGCGTCAAACTAAACGAATGCTAGAAATCTACTACAGTTAAAAATAATACTCGCGACACCTCGGAAAACATTTCGCAACTATTCAGAAGTCGTTTCGCGACACCCTTTGAACGCTACACTTAGCATCAACTACCCCTTTTTCCCCTAAAACATCCACCAAAGCGTCTCGCTGTTATTTTCGCAACTTTTCCCATAATCCTTTCTCCTTTTGCCAGCGTTTGTTGTACCCATCCATCGCGCGACAACGTTTCTAAGCTGCCTTCTTCGACTTTGACGCGTCCACGGTGCGTTCGTTCTCGCGTGTTGGGACTCGAGAGAAACGAGCCGCAATTTCGGAACAATTCGAGCGCGGTTTCACGTGCAACGATGGAACACGCTTTCACGGTTTACACTGTGGCGCGCGTTGCGCTCACGATCCCGCTTCGTCCATTTGTGAAGCGAGGGAAAGGCCTGAGAAACGCCGGACATTAGCCTAATCAGTTTCGCAATAACGATAACGAGAGCTGTCCATTAAGCAGCCCCTATTCCCTGGCCAGCAGTCAGCTGAAAGCTGCGTCTCGTTTTTCCAGCGCGCCCGTCGGAGAACTAATTCTTCGCGGAGTAATATCCAACGCTCGCTCGCGTCTTACGAGCCCGTTTTTACGTTCGTGATGTATGTTCGCCCGGGACTCGAGGACGGCTAATTTCCTCCGCGCTGCTCGCAGCTCGCAAGCTCGAACACGGTGATTCGGTTAAATTCTTTCCTCCTCCCTTCGCCAGCACGACAAACAATTAGGATGTCGAGGAACAGAGGCTCTCTCCGGGATTCCCGGCGGAGCGAGACCGATCGAGGCAGAGAAAAGCGAGCGCGGTCGCCGGTGTTCGACAGGTAATCGATCCGAAATTACGGAAAACCGAGCGGCAAAGCCGGCTGGAATCCGGCTGCAATCTCTCCGCGCTTTCGTTTTATTGCTTCGGCTCCTTTTTGTCGCTCGGACAACTCCCACATCGAGAGAGAAAAAGAGAGAGAGAGATAGAGAGCAGCGAGGAACCGCTTCCGATTTATTCGCGAATGAATTTCTAGGAAACCGGCCACGGCACACCCAACGCGATTAATCCCACTTGGACAATTTATGCCCTTCCGCGACCCGCAATCCCCTATTCCACGTTATCTTCTTGCTCGCGATCAACGCACGGCCCTGTTTTCCCCGCAACGCGCGCTCCAACATCCCCTCGCCTGCCGATTCGCACCGCCCTCCCTTACACAATTCTGCCCCCAAAATATTATCCACTTCGATATACGTGAATAGAGGAACACGCGAGCTTTCCCAGGGAAAACGATTAACGGCCGATTAACCGATCGCACTTATCCGCGCTCGAGTCGCCGCCAAACGACACGTCGCCGATAAATCGCCGTTAATTCGTTGCATCGCGTACACGCGAGCATCGCCGACAGCAGCCACCCAATTCGCTTCGGTGCAAACAACGCTGACCGTTGTTCGCCTCTGTTCCCTCGCTCCGTTCCATCGGGGCTATTTTAGTCGGAGATCGACGAACCGACGTTCCAGCTGGCCGAAGACACGCGTTAACCGGCCGACCAGACTGACCGACGATTAACCTCGCCTTGACGGTTTAACGCGTGCGTTATGTTTATTTCGTCGCAACCGCGCCGATCCTCGTTTCGCCCGATAATTATTCCCGCCTACACGATCGCGCCCCATTCGCCGCCTATTTACAGCTCGGTTCATTAGCTCTGTTTGTCGGAAATTCGGGATCACCGAGTCGCACGCGTGCAACCGCGCCGCTGCTCGGCTGGCTGCTATCCCGTTTCACAAACGCCGGGCGGAATTGGTTATTTCGACCGACGCCGGACGGGACAGCCGAGAGAGGAACACGGAATCCATCGGCGCGGAGGGAAAACAGAGAGACGGGCGCGAGTCGACGATGATCGAAAGTGCAACGCCGCGATAATAATTACAAGGTAATGGAACCGTGCGAACCGAACTCTCCGGATACGCTTTTAGCTTCCGCGTCGCGTCCCTGCTTTTCACCCGCGCCATTAATTAGTGTAGCCGGGCAAATACGCACAGCCGGAAACGTATTCGATCGGTGGAAAAAATGGAGGGGGGAAAAAACAGCCGCGAGGGATAGGGTAAATGACCACCCGCGTACCGTCACGGTTCCCTATAACTGCCACTTGAATTCGTTTTATTTAACGGCAAAGTAACGTACAAAGGATCGTAGGTGAAAAACGTTTCGTACCAAATTTGGACTTCGGTTTACGTAGCAACGCAGAGCACCGCAATCAAACGGTTAATAAACGTTGCAACTTATTAAAAGGTACAAAGGTATTCCGATCTTAAGACGCTCCCCGATTTTTCTAGAATTTTCTGACTCCATTTTCTACCGAGAAAGTTTTGCCGAGACGAGCTAAGCGCGTGGAAAAACAACCGATGGGATACTCGTAAATATGGCGTGCACTGAGTTTTGCGAAAAAGCCCCGAATTAATTTGTATTTGTTAATCGTACCGTTTTAAAGCTAGGCGGCAGTTTTCAGCTTTCATCCGTCGACGTGGGGAACAAAAACTACTAAATTACGCAAACGAGAAATTGGATAATCTGGGGAAGGGTTAGCGGAATATTCGCAACCGAATTTAATCGCGATCGATTCATTGTTGGCAAACAAAGAAGATCGCTTTGTTTAGCGTATCGCGTGCAAAAGCGCGGACGGGGGAGGACGCGACGCGGCGCGGAGGCATTGTTGTACATCGGAGAGGTATTATTTTTGTAACGCTTGTATATTGTAAAGTACCTGCAAATCGATACGAGCTGAAAAACTTTCCCTTGAATTCGCGCGCATCCAATATTTATCTGTCATCGGTGCGCGGCCGTATATGCATAGGAAAAAAAGCGCGATTATTCGGCTGTACAATAGATATTTTTGCGCGGCGCGTGTATATTTTTCCGCGTACCCTCGTTTACACGCCGCTGCCCGCGCATCATCGACCGATCCGGAATACGATTGTACGCTTTTTTTTGCGTTTCGAATTTCTCCGCGCTGGAAAACTTGATCTGGCTGGGCGATAGCCGTGAACCGAGGCGAGGGAGAAACCGCTGCGCCGAGCGAAATATCGGGCGCGAGAAATCACCGCGACCGGGGGATACGAGACGACGGTACACAGTGGAAACGATGCGTCGTGGAATTATGTTTGCCGGCGGACAAACTGGATTACCTACCCCGTTTGCTTCGCCGCCGCCGCGATTCGTCTTCGGCGAGCCAGCGCGGCGTCGCGCGTCGCGTCGGGTATGAAACGCAATTTTTCGAGAGCCGGAAGTCGCTCTGCAACTGGTTCCAAAGCGAGACTCGCCCCCGACGAGTTGGCCGCGAATTCCGCGTGACGTTTCGCGAATTGTTTCCGCCCGGAACTTGGGATTACGAAGCACTCGAATTGTTTGCGCGGCCGATTTTTCTCCGCGGAGATCGGAAACGGCTAGCATCCGCCTGCGATTTCTCAGCAGACTTTCCATCGAACAGGATAGACGCGCCGCGTACTGACGCTTTAAGGTTCGCGCGTAACTCTGTTTAACTATTTTAGAACGTCGTTAACGTAAAGATCGTTCTCCGGTTTCGAGCATAATATTTTGTTCTCCGGTTTCGAGCATAATATTTTGTTCAACCGCTCCTTTATTTATGAACATTTATTTTTATATGTTCAATATGATAAATTCGTTACTACGTCGTTGAAAATATAAAACAAAGTCCAATGTCACATGCTTTTTTATATAAACTGCCCCCTTATTATAGATAGACAGATATTAACTACTTTCCCAAGGGACTACAAGTGGATTCCGTTTCCATACATATTCACATTTTTGACCGCTTACTAGTACTGATAGCGACTTAATCTACCCTATCGCTATCGCTCTATTAGCCCCGATTATATATTATCCGGTATTTGCCTCAACCCACTAGTAACCGAAGCTGAAGAAAGGGGCGATTCCCGGCTACTCTACCCTAAGAGGGACAAGAAAAGGAATCGTGTTGAAGGGTTAAGGTGCGAGGAGTCGATTCGACGATCGCGAAACACTTTGATCCAATCGGGGTAAGATCCATGAGCGACACGCAAAGGTGTCGCGAAAGGGAAACGCCGTGGCCGCAATCGGCAAATTGGATTGGAGAGAATTACCACGGCCTAGAAGACGACTGGGGCCGCTTTGCGCATCCGAAGATTACGGCCCTCCTTCGGGATCGTTTCGCGACGAAACGTCTCTCGCAACGAGCACCGCGTAAAACTCCGTCGGACGGGTAATTCACCAGCGACGTCTTTCATCGTTAAGGATTCCTTCGTCTAAGAAATATTCCCATCAAAGAGCATTATCGTAGACTTGGACGTGTTCAGGGGAACAAGATTTCCTCCCATTTAGCGTTCGATCTCCTCGCCGATCGTCCCGATGCGATGGTACGTCATTCGGGATTGAAGAAGAAGAAGAGACCGAGGAGGAGAATAATGTCGACCCAATTCGTAAATTGGATCCGTAGGTCACGCCAGACCTTCGATCGTTCCCCGTTAGACACTGACGGAACGCAGACCCTCGGGCTGGTTATCGGTAATACGCTGGGAAATCAGGCCACGTGCTTGTACGAACTTGTTAAACCGTGTCTTTGAGTACTTAATCCGTGCCCCGACGGGCGCACGGTGTCGCCAAACAGCCTGTACACCGCAAACTCCTTCGATTAACGATTCCCGGAGTTTCCGCGACACACGGCCACCAGGCATTTACACAAAGCTGAACCTTTCTAACAGCTTCGCTTACCTGCCCCGTTCCGGCGCGCTTCGAGAGAAAGGATGCGCTCGCAAAATGCCCAAGTTGTCGCGATTAAACACGCGTTACGGACTCGGTAAAACCTTTGCGTCGATGCAGGTGGCGGGGATACGATCTAACCAAACTATTGCTGTACCATCGCCACTCGAAGCTTTGCTAGTTTTGTAGTTGCCGTAGAAGCGCTCCGCTTCTGCTCAAAGTTTCCGGCTATCTTAACCCTTTGGCTTACGAGTTTTTCGGAGATTATTCGGTGCAACGTAAGCGAGTTTCTAGTTTATAATACCGTGTCGATACGCACGAAATGAATGGATTAAAGTCGCAACAATATTGTAAGAAGCACTTGAACGTACGTGTCTTCCCTTTTCCGACGCGTGCGTTTGTTTATTTCTCGCAGCCAAATGTGTTTCTGTTACGCCGTTTTGCATTACGCATTACGTTAATAAGAGTCTCTATTAGTCGTGAAATTTAGTAAATTAATAATGAAACACACGAAAGCGTATAGAGTCAGCTGCATAAAAAAAAGCAGTTCCCGAAGGGTTGAAGTGCGTCGACCTTTGATCATTCGATATTTATAAGATGCAATATAAACGTATCGCGATACGAACTTATTGGATGACCTAATATTTACCCCCAAGACAAACGTTGCACGAAACTTACGCGCTATAAACGATCCACCTTTAGCTCTCCACCGCGAATGCATTAACCCTTTTGCAGTCCGAGTTACTCCCGCCATTTGGTTCCAACTCAGAACTTCTAACTACTCCGCAATCATTCGGCTATTTTCCTACGGCATAGCGCAAATAATTCGCCTCTAATCTAACGCATCGTATTAGTTCAACCTAGAATTGGCCCGCGACAAAACGCACCTGCGAATCGGACGCGCAACGTCGATGCATTATTGCAAAAGGTTAATCCACCTTCGACCCTTGCCTGAACCCTCTCTAGCGAAAGGGTTAAACGTCGAAGCCCGGGACGCAGAGAGCCGAGATAAGTCGGCGCCCCGAGGAAGAGACAAAACTGACCTTTCGGGGATGCAATCGCGTAAAGATTTTCAGCGTTGAGAAAAAGATGGCTGGCACATTCTGGCTGGTTTGGGAATCACGTAAACCTTAGGGTCGGTTGCGAGTGGCGTGCCGGCAGCAGGCAGCAGGCAGCCGGCAGAAGGAAGGAAGGAAGGAAGGCTCGGACCGAGGGGTGGCGAAAAGGGGTGCCGATCAATAACACGCCGCGTCGCGGCGCTACTGTCGCTGCTCCGATTACTCCTATAGTTACACGTATCTCTGTACGCGCACGTACGAATACGTGGCTCGCCTTCGAGACTTCCGCTCCAAGGAGCAGCAGCCAACCCAAAGCTATCTTCTTCTCTTTTTTTTTCTCGTGCACGGGAAAAGCGGCCGCGTAAAGTCGACGCCGCGCCTTTGAGCGCGCCAGCTGAAATACAGGGAAACGCAAATGAATTTATTAATGGTTCCCGGCGCGGCGTGTATCCGGCGCACCGCTCCTCCGAGACCACTTTGATGTTCCACGGGCAAAGACACCGGGGTGAAACGCGGCCGTTTCTCGCGGTGACTCGAAAATTCTGCGGCTCGTCGCGACTCGCGGAATGACGGTGGAACTTCACGCGACCGACTCTCTCGATGCCGCGCCGCGAGATACGGGTTAGGGCAATGTTTCGCGGTAATTTCTCGAACGAGATAAGAGCGGTAGAGGGTCGGAAATATCCGACGGCCAGCTTGTCGGCTTCGGGCGAGCGAAAAAACCGAAAATGCACGCGGGTTCTCCCGGTAGGAAGTAATATTACTCGGCCCGCAACCGGGGAGAAACGTTTCGACGGTGGAAAAATTCGGAATTGAATCCGGGCTCGTTTGTTGGCCCGAGTCACCGTCCATCGATTATTTGCCGGAAAATAATGTCCGGCTTCCTCTGGCCGTCGGACAAAAGTCGAATTATTCTCCGACAACGGGTAACTCGGTTACACTGCTTTCGGTATCGGCCACCGAGAGTCATTAAAAAATTTCGCCGAGCAACGGAGCACGATGCTTGGTTTGTTCGGGGATGGAAAACGAGTGCCACACGCGCGGGCACTTCAAATTCGCGAAGAACGAATAATGGTGCAGCTTGGCTCGTATTTGTGGGTGAGAGGCGAAACGATGTAAGTCACACGCTTTGAAACGGTTGCAGTTTACGCGTTAATCGAGCTCTAGAACACGTAGAGGTACGTTTAACCCTTTAGGGGTTTATTAAAACGATGCGATGCGATTGAAAGCGGTTCTACGTAGCATAAAATGTAAAAAAGGGAAACGCAAATTCTACGCGTTTTCATCGGATTGGATTGAGTAGGAGGTTCGTTCGCGTTTCATTAAGGTAACGTCCTAGTATTATTAGACCACGGATGTTCTTGCATTTATGGGATGTTTAGATATGGTAAGGAATGCGGAATGCGCGTAATACACGCTTCGATTTCCCATAAATGGGAGAACAGTCGTAGTACAGCAATAAACTTGACACCATTTTAATGAAATGCTAAGGAATTTATCACTCGGATACATATTATGTCAACCGTACCTATATAAATCTACCCGTATAGATCTAGTAGATCGTTAAACTTCTAGCAAAAATACGTATCTCTCTCTCTCTCTCTCTCTGTACCTACATATTTATAGTCAGTCATTTCCATTTACTTGTATCTACCATTCAAACCCTGTTCCCTGTATTCTAAAAGAGAACTTTATCTCGTTAATAAATTACTATTGCTATCTACGCGCTTCGCGAACAAAGCTGCACGCGGATAAATTGCTAGCGCTCAAAAAAAAGAATCAAAAAAAAGAATCAAAAAAAAAAAAACGAATGCAACGCCCCTTGAACTAAAATTCTCCCTCGAACCGAGAGGCAAAACGTGCCGACAACGATCGCTTTCAATGTCAATCGTCTCACGTTCGCGCGTTCGCCTGAATGGTGCTCGCAATCGATTAATTTGAAAGGTACACCACTCGCGATTCGATTGTCGCGGAAAGGTTTGCGGTAGGCGGGCACGAGGAACGCGCGAGGAAAGGAAAAGTTCGGCTTGCAATTCCGCGTGGCTAAGCGTCGCAATTGTTACGAACCATTTGACGCTGCCGGACGCGGCGCGGAGCAACAAATTCCGGGGAAATTATTTCGATCCGAAAGGGGGAAACGTTTCTGTGGCGTGTAATAAATCGCGCCGCGTGCTCTCGCAAATACGATTAATTATTCGTACGTGTTAATTTCCGCGCGACAGTCCACGCTTCTAATGGAACGCGCGGCGCGGCGAACTCCGCTTCCGAAGTCCCAAAACGCGTCCTGGTTCGATTCTCTTGGCGTAATCGAAGAGTCCGCGTCAAAAAAGGCGACCGTTGTCGAAACGAGCAATCGTGGTCGCAAGATACGCGCCTCGTAATTCAATCGAACGTAATTAGTTCTGCCGTGTAATTGATTCCGTGATGCAATTGCGAGCGGTATAAACGGCAGCGGTGTAACGCGATGAACGTTTAGTAGTCAGAGGAATGGAAATTCATCCGAGAAAAATTCAACATCTTGGAAGCGTTCTCTTGCTCTCCCCGGAGAAGACAAAAAGAGACGAGAATTGTTGTTGTTACGAGCGCTTCAGCTGCAACGACTACGAGTCTTTTTGCGTTGTCCGGTTTTTTGTTGCTTGGCAACACAAACCTTTAACCGGTTTGAAAAGCAATGAGAAGTTGCGATCGTATAATCTTCCTTGTTTTCTTAGTTGAAAACAATAGAAACAGGCGCTTGACGTTTCATCTGTTTTCAATCGGATGATGCGAACACTTTATTACTACAAGGCAAAGATCGACAACCCTTTCACGAAGAAAGATATCCCGAATAACTGAATTTATGACCAGACTAAGGAGTTTGATGCATTTATGGGAAATTTAGAGTTGCAGAAAAAATACACGATGCGCGTAATACGTAGAATTATACGAAGTATCTAAAATAAGGTGCGTGTTACAATTAGACTGCGGATTTTTATGCACTTAGGGGAAATTTAAACTTGCAGGAAGATGCGCAATGCACTTAGGGCGTAAAATTATACGGAACATCTAAAATAAGGTGTACATTCGCATATACATATATACATTAACATATAATAGAATCACATCTTTCTAAACTGATTTAAGGAGATGGAACTTAAGCAAAGATAACTTTCACCTACTAATTATTACATTACGCACTTTACTTTGGATATTTTCTACAATTTTACCTACTTTTTTATCGACTACAATTCGATTCTTCGAGGTGAAAATACTCCTCCCGTGTTTAGCTGATTTCCTATTCGTTCGGAGCTACCTAATGTCCCTTGTTAAACCGTAAACCACTTTCGTAACCAGCAACGCAAACACGCGTCCCGAAATTGCCTCTCGAAAAAACACGAAGCCAAGGCCAAAACTCGAGACCATCCCGAAAAAATTCCAACACGCGCGCACTGTCGCCTTATATTATTCTCGAATGACCTCCGAATCGCCCTCGAAGCCACGCGCAAAGTTTACGCGCCGCGTTTTTCTTCGCGTTGGCGAAAAAAGGCAATCCACGCGGAGCAACGCGCGAGCATAACGAATCAACCGATATGAAATATTCAAGCTTTAACTCATCTTCCCCGCGTCATCGACTTTTTCCACCCCCTCGAATAATACACGGTGCACGATTCGCATGCACGAAATAATAAACGTGCCCGACTAATTAAATATTAATCCCCGGTAATGTTTTTCAACGCGTTATTCGGCGTTTATATCGCGGACGTTAGCATTCGACACGCTATTATTTTACATCGCGTCGCTCCCGCATAAACGTCTCCCTCTCTCTCTCTGTTTCGGTGCACGGCGAAATCCATTCGACGGTTCGTTTCGAAGTTGGAGGAACGTAGTAAGTACGTGACGTGGGTTTTCGCGAGGCGACCAGGCAAAGGGCACGGAAAGGGAGGATCGATGGGCTTGCACGGAATATCTTTCCTCGGGAGATTGTTGTCGGCGGACGTTAAGTAAGAGCGCACGGAAAGCGGTTTTCGTAGCTCGAGTTACAAATACCGAGGCGCGACGGCGGTGGACGAGGGGGTTAGGCAGCATGGCAGGACGTTCTAAATCGTTACAAACCGTTTACAAGAAGGAGGGAGGGGGGGGGGGTTATACTATCCCGTGTAACGACAGCGGGGTAAATGGTCGGCAGAAACGAACTGGCAGCGACTAGGAAGCGTGCAAATGAATATACATCGCTTTCGTGACGCGCAACGTCCTCGCGTCCCGTCGTAATATAAATTTCGACGCGCGCGGACACGGCGAGAAGCGTCCGCCATTATTTCACTTTGTCCGCGGCCGAAACGCGCGGCCTAGCCGTTCCCCTGCTCTCTTATTAAGAGTTAATTAAAATACGAGCCACGAGCCGCGAGCCGTTAACGCCGCACCGATAAAAATCTCTGCTCTTGCTCGTGTAGCTCGCGCTCTGGCTCGCGTGTAATTCTCTTCTCCGGGGGCAGAGCTAGAAATGTAGGAGTTTAGGAAAGGGGGAATACGCGTACTCGCCCCTTCTATCGGCAATCGTACGTTATAACGGCTAAGAGGATTAACTCGGTCCGCATTGAGATATCGCCGGAGCGGAGGGAGCATTCCACGTTCTTCCGCGTTTCCAACTTAATCGGAAGGACGTCGAAACGAGCAAGGGTGCAGCAGACACCGCCGACGCGACTTTCGTTGTTCGAAAAGTCCCCCGGCACATTCCTGGTATTCGAAAAAATTCCCCCGCAACGAGATTGCGTGCCGGGGATTCTTCCAGATTCCCGGCATCGAACGTCAGATACGCCGCCGAGCCCTATAACCCAGCCAGATGCATTCTAATTTTCACCAATGCGATACACGTGTCCCGCTTTCGCCTTCGCCTTCCCGCGTCTCGCATACTATCACCCGAAGAACGTCAATTATCCCGGCAAGTATTTCAATTTTTCCCCACACGGGATTGATTCCTTTCGACGGGAACTCGAGAAACTTCCACGCACACTTCGCACCGCGGAACGATTCGAATCGCAATGGAACCTCGATCGTTGCCACGAAAATCTCGTTCGATGGATTTTCGAAAAGATTAAAGGTCGTAGCTTATGCAAGGCTAGAATTACGGGGTTTGGATGATTAAACGTGGAGCTATTGCGAAGCTCTCGTAAGCGATGTAGGAAATATTCGCTGGGTCCGATAATAGGGACCACTCAAAGTTTCTTTAGAAACGCATACCAAAGATTAATGTTAGTTTGAGATAATATCGTAACTAGATAGTGGATTTTTGTGCGAAAAGGCGCGGAATGCAAGTAATATTGAAAAATACTCAAGGCTTCCAAGATATCAAGGAAATTGTAATATTAGTTACTGAAACAATCCTCTATTTAACTTCGAGTTCTTCAATTTTATTTGCGCAAACATCTGCAGTCCAATCGGAATAGCGTTGCTTGCTTCCATCCTTTCGTTTTAATTTTTTAACAGCGTCAACTTGAAAAGTCAATGCAGAATAGGAAGAATAAAGCGCGATCCTTTTTACATTTGTTCGAAGAAAACCTTTAGTGTCCGGCAATAAGAGAACCCTCTCTGCGACGTTGAATTTATTTTCGAACGAAGTCGGATGAAATCCGGACACCGCGAGAAAGTCGTTAGATGGGCGACGGCGACTGCAACGAAGGTCTCACAGTGGCGCGTCGATGTTTATCCGATCGTCATTCTTATTGCGCGTATTATGCATTCCGCTCGCACCGGGTAAGTCTCTTTGAGAAGCGTAGTGGAAATTGGAGAAATCTCGAGGCGGCGCGCGGGCCGAGCAACGGCAAGTTTGCCAGTTCGATGGAAAACTTGGGAATCGACGTGCAACGCGGCACAAGCCCGGAAAGCCCGGCCACCGGTATCGAGCAAACTTCTTCCCTCAGAATTTTCAAAACCCCCGCGCGCGTCGCCCCAGGGATCGCGTAAATTTTCCAACTTCGCGCCGAGAATCGAATATAACCGAATAACCCGGTCACGGCGTTTGATCTCGAGAAATTCCAAGATAATTCCCCGGGCGATGCCCACCTGGCCCCTCTCTTTCTCTTCTATCTCCGCCAATCTCCAACAGACTCCATACATATATTCCATCCTTTTTCTTCCCCTTTCCTCGCCAATCCTGTACAGCCATTCCTATGAAAATCCTCATCGCCGGATTCCACCCTCCCTCCACTATTCTCGTCTTTTAACAATACTCCTGCGCGCCGTCCTTATTATTTTTATATCAGAATTACTCTTCTCGCCGGGGCGGAGAGCGATCGAAGGAATCCGTCAGGATCGGGAGCGTGGGTCCTCGGGAGATATATATTCGAGATTCGATAGCTACTTTTCATTCCGGCGGGGTGTGATGCATTGTCCCGCGCTTTCATAAGAATTCTCGATGCCGGCGTATTTGTATGCCGCAATCACGCGTTTGCCCGCCGGCACGGCCACGTTCCACGGTATATTTCATTTAAACAAAGCGCCACCGATAAATAAAGAATATCGCCGGGCTCGTAAGAGCCAACCATCTGCCTTGCGCAATTTATGGATTCGCAGATAGGGTTGTCCGAAGCTCCGTAAATTTCCACGGAGCCGGCAGGTAGGAAGCCGCACGGAAACGCAAGCGAATAAGCTGCACCGCCAGGACCGCGCGCGTTTGATCTCCGGAAATTCGAAGATAATTCCGAGCAATGGCGAGCACAGCCGTATTGCGGAGCATCTCCAGGGAGCCACACGTTTCCTTCGAGACTCGCGTCGGAATTTTTCGCTCGCGAACCCCCCCGCGATGACCGAGAAGACTCTTTCTCCACGATTTTTATCGCTGCTTTCCAGTCCTCCCCGCTGCAGATCTCCCACCCGCGATATCCCTTGTTCTCGAATCCGTTCGAGGAAACTCCCATCTCGTGGAATCTGTATCCCTTGCCGCTCCCGCAGTCGAAGATTAAACATTCTTAAGGCGAAAGGAGTCGGGATTGGGGCCTCGAGTACTACGGCTGGATGATCCGATGAAAAGGTGGCTCCGATTTAACCCCGGAACGTTTTAGGGCGGGTTAAGAAGCATTCGCGGGAGGATTCTGCTCTTCAATTCTTTTCGTAGAGCAACTTCCGATCCGAGTTTAATTCGGAAAGTTAAGCTAGGACGCGTATAGTTGCTTCACTCTCGGTTCGCTGATGGGTGGATTAAATGTTGGTCCATTATTTAGACTACACACGCGTTCGCGTTACGTGTAGCGCTTCAAAATCAGATCGATGCTTAGATGAGAGGGAGGGAAACTCGTTTGAATCTAAACCAATAGGGTTGATACGTTTCTTTAACGATCAAGAGTAGGTGTACCTTGTCTAACGAGGCTAAGCGTAGCGATAAAACGATGCGGTTAAATAAAAGGGTTGGAATTGCGAAGAAAGTACGTGTAAATAAGTTATTAATATTCGATACGCGCAGATAAAATATTGATACGATCGCGTTGAAAGCAAAGCGGGATTCAATTATGAACAACCTGTGAGTGGTTTGGCCTAATTCTACTTAACGATTTCACCAAATGGATTAAATATCGCGTTCCTTTTCCTTAAATTAGTCATCTTGAAGTTCAATGGAACGCATTCTTGACCAACCTTAACTCTTCTAATACTTTGAACGTCTTGGTGTTAATATTCGTTGCCCGTCTTTTCTCCGTCGCGACGAAGCTATGGGTAGCTTCCCTTTAAAGGGAAAGGTGTAGCCCAATCACCTATACTTGTTCTAGAACGGGGAAACCCGATCCTCGGGTTTCTCGATTCTTCGTCGAAAGTAGAGCTCTCGAGTATCCGCTCGGCTTCTTTTCAGATTCATTAAAGAATTTCAAAGCTTTGAGTGCGCGACCGTATAACTGAAACGCTCTCCATTGAAAAGACTCGTTACAATAATGATCATAATTAGTAAAAAAACACACAGAGAGAAAGAGAGAGAGGGAGATCGGTCTGTTTGTTAACGAAATTTATTCGCCGAGTCGACCCGATGCATTTCTCTCTCTCTCTCTCTCTCTCTCTTTTGCTTCGCTTTCATCCCCTTTTGCGCGGCGTTTCGCGGCTCTCCATCGATCGAATTATTTATCGTCCACTGTATATGGGTAACGAGACGCTTCTGGTTTATGGATCCCATCGAACCGAGACGCGTAACGCTTGCCGGAGGAAACTTCGCGAGGTCTAAGAAGGGTCCCTTTGAGCCGTTCAAACGTGGGTCCTCTCCCGAGCAAGATTGCCACTGAATAACGCAGAAAGGAACCGGGGGAGCGATGTACTAAACGGAAATATCTAAATACGAGGCGAGTTTCAATGGAACGCGGAGGGCCGAGGTCGGAGAACAGAGAGGGCCCGGGATCACCGGCGTATATTCTGGAATAAATCCGAAACGCCAGGGTCCGCAACCAATTACGGGAAACCGAAGCGAGAAGAGACGGCAAAACGGATTGAATCGCGTTTCACCGTGAGAGCATCGCGTTTGTCAACGTTTGGCAACGTACCAGCTAGCACGAACATCTTCGTTACCGTCAGCTCGTCCTTGCTCGTCGCATTTTTTACGATAATTGGCCAAGCTCCGCCAAGGGCAAGACCGATGCTTGCCAATAAAGAAATTTATATTTTTCCCTCTCGCCGCCTCGGGGAATTGAAAGAGACTCGAATTTCTCGCGGGGATCGCGACATTTGTCATCCCCGTGCGCGAGACGCGATCAACGGACTCCTGTTCACTCGCAAATAGGAGGCACACGGTGTCGATTATTATCGGGTTAATCGTCTGCGGGGCGCGGGCACTTCTTACGAGTATCCAGACCACGGGAATGACTCTTCCGATGGCCGGTAACGCGGCTACCGATTAACCATTTAAATTTATACGATAAATATTCAATTCGCGATGCTACCGTGCATTTGCATGCGCGGGGATAGACCGGCGAGAAAATCTTTGTCGATATGAACTTGGAAAAGATGTAACTTGTTAAACCTTTCTTCGGATTGAAGGCACCCCAAGGAGAATAGTTTAATAGGAGTTAATTGTAATTATTTGGAAACGTATACAATTGTACATTGTTTCACGACAATTTTAGATATCGCAAAGCACTCGTTATCTTGGTGGATTATGGAAATAATTTCTAATGAAGTCGAAAAGAAATACATACTATTAATCCCTTCTCTGAATTGTGGGAAACATAACGGATCTGAACAGATCTGATTTGAAGAGTGCAAAGCACCTAGCTTGCACTGATTAACTTGGTGGATTATGGAAAACAATTCCTAGTAAAATCGAAAAGACAAACGCAATATTAACCCTACCTTTAGATTACGTTGGTCACAGAGGTCCAATTTAAGTTTGAACCGAGTACACTTTAATCGGAGTTAATTATTTGCAAACTTACGCAACTCCGCGTTATTCGTATCAAAGTTTCCAATATCGTGGAGCAACTAGCTTACGCTTACAAAATTGGCGTTGGGATTGAAAAGTAACGGCAAAGAAGCGCGTAAAAATTTGAGCAACGCGAGACTGGAGGAAGAGAAGAAAGAAAAAAAAGGGGGTGGAATAAAGGAAAAGATTCGCACAAAGGGTTTGCATTGTGACGGGATTAATTAAACGGCGTAAGGTTGCAGGTGGAAATGCGCGTTATTTCGAAGGAAGAGGATCCGTCACGGTGATTGATCGAGAAACGTAATTGCGTGGCGGTGCAACGGGAATTCCGCGTACAATGATTATATGCAAGCAAGTGAAGAGAAGCGGGCATTATTGCTTTATCTTTCGGATCGATTGTCCGAACGCTTTTAATTATTAAATCGGCTAACGAGCTGGTCGAATTAATTAACGATCCCCGGCCTAGCTAATTGATACACGAGCAGCAGTTTTTCTTTGGGCTTCTTCGCGCGAGAATTCAAGGCCCAATGGAAGCTGCATGCAAACGTCGCCGATTGTATCTTGAAAATCGCCATACGCCATTGTATTGTAATAATTCCCATTATAATATTCCCGCTTGTCCCGCGGATAAATGGAATGAAATGAATAAAATTGGATCGAATTAATTCCAGCCGAGCACTGAAAAGGTTAACACCAGAATTATCAAAGTACTTTGAAAACGATTCGTTACGTAATTTCACGGAAAAATTGCACAAATTCGCGTCAAAGAGAATGAAAACAAAGATTTGCTACGTCGCATTACACGTTTCTTTAGCGTTTCATCCCATTAATTTTGTCGGTACAATTTAAGTAGCTGCAGTCAGTCACAAAAGTCAACGTGCACGTATTCGCATATTTTAACACATATTCTGAACGAATAAAAGCGATGCGATAATTTATAAAATAGAAAATTGTAAAAGAAGTAAATTAAATGCACGAATAAAAATGCTTCCAAATGTGTAGGTGTTATTTTATTTAGGCTAAACAAATTATGGAACGTCGTTACTAATGTAGTAAAAGATATAACAAATCGTGCATTTGTTTGTAAACAAACAGAAGAAATATGACCACTTTTTAACAATGTACCTAGCTTTAATTAACAAGCAAATTGGTACTCGTCAATTTAACCAAATTCCTGTACTTTTAAACACTCGATACTCAGAAACGTATGTAAACTTTTACGACCGACTGCACATTTCTCCAGATTTTTATCCCTTTAATTTCGTCCGCACAAACAACTACCCGCGTCTGAATTGTCGGTATTTCTACAGTTAACCCTTTGCGCACCGCAATTTCCCCATCTTTTTCTTTCTTTCAACGGACTGAGATCTCGAATGCAAAGAGGTTAATGGTATACTAATCCACGGTAACCGTATGCTAATGCAATAATTACAAAATAAAACAGCCCCAAAGAAAAAGTGGATTTACGAGCATGTAAGTTGCAAGTTGCTCGGCGTTGCAGGGGATTAAACGAAAGATTCTTCTTTGAAAATGTTTCGCCGTAAACCGGAGACCACCGGAAAGGTTGCCAATGCCATTAAGCTCGTTGCACGATTCCTCGGTTATCAACGTTACTTTGTCCCTTTGTCTTTAATGCGCTCCCCCTCCCACCTTTTCATTCCTTCTTCGTTCGCCCTCATGAATATAAAATATGTAAAAAGCAATCTTGCAGCATATTTGCGAGCCGATACGCGCGCATAAAGCCGGGCGAGATCTAGGCGGTCGCGTGTTACCAACGATTTACTATCCGCTATTATTAATCCATCGCGGGGTAATTTCATTCTCGCGAGGCTTCCTCCGCGCTGAAATATTTCCTCCTCTTTGCCCCCCCCCCCCTGCGGCCCTTTGCTGTCGCTCGTATTTTTCGCCCGTAAATTCGCGAACAAATTCGCGGCCAGTGTCGCGTTTAAAGGGGGGAACGTCGGCGTATCAAGTTAATCCGGCAAGACAAAGGCCGAGCACGACTCCGAAAGCTAGCGCAGCACCCGTTGCGCGCGATGCATTCAAATAAATGAGTAATGCCTTTTACAGTTTGCACAGAAGTGCTCCGGCTGCGCGCGGGCTTTTGTTGCAAGTGTCAGGCTGAAGAGAAAATCCACCCAGTCCACCCGGTGGAAAGGATTTCAAATACACCGAGACATCAGCGGGACATCAACCACCGCCGCCGTTGCTTGCCAATTAATTAGAGCACCCAAATGTCACCTGCGAAGCCTTTTTTTTTTAACAATTTCTTTTGGCTCGGGACTCTAACGCTAACGTTTTTTCACATTGGACGACTAGGAAGTCGCCCGGCCATAAATATAGATGTTTCAAAGGTATTTTATTCTGTACTCGTTGTATTGTTGCATTGCATTGGTGTAGGGTTAACCCTTTCAGGCATAGTGGAACGAAAAGTATCCTAGCTTTCATTGCAGCTAAAAATTTGATGGCAACTTGAAACACAGCCATTTGTTTACGAACAAACGACGAAATATACTTTGTTTTTTATTGAAAATTGTATGTCCCAAAGAGTTAAAGAACTGGACAATAGTTTAGCTACAATTACACGGCGGATCTTTACACAAATTTAATGGAAAATGTATTTAAGTAGAGATTATTTCATCCTTAAGTATTGTAACTCACGAGTTTTACCCTTGAAGTATTATAACCTCTCGATTTCACCCTTTAAAGATTAAAAGCCCCGAGTTTCACCCCTTAAGTAGTGTAACCCCTGGGTTTAATCCCTTAAATATTAGAAGCCCCAAGTTTTACCCCTTAAACATCAGAAGCCCCGAGTTGCACCCTTTGAATATTATAACCCTTGAGTTTTACCCCTTCAATATTATTTACCCTTCTGTGTTTCATCCCTTGAAGATTAGACGCCCCGAGTTTTACCCCTTAAGTATAATAACCGCTGAGTTTAACCCCTTTAAGTATTATAATCCATGAGTTGTATCCCTTAAATATCATAACCGACGAGTTTAACCACTTTAAGTATTACAATCCTTGAGTTTCACTCCTTAAATATTAGAAGCTCCGAATTTCACCCTTTGAATATTAGAAGCCCTGCGATTCATCCGTTGAAGATTGGAAGCCTCAAGTTTCGCCCCTTAAATATCGTAACCGCTGAGTTCAACCCCTTTAAGTATTACAATCCGTGAGTTGTATCCCTGAAATATCGTAACCGATGAATTTAACCCGATTTAAGTATTATAATCCTAGAATTTTACCCCTTAGTTATTTAGAGTTTCAGCACTTAAATACTCTAGAAGCCCTGAACTTTACCCCTTAAATATTTAAACCCTCGATGTTTTAATTAATTAAATATTTAAACCCTCGGGTTTCACCCTTGAAATGTTGTAGAGAGTTAGCCCTTTTGCTAGCAAACGTGACATTTACTCTAATTAAAAATACGGCCAAGTATATAGCTTGCACCCTTCTAGGATTACGATAGTTGCGCGTTCGCAGTCGCTGAAATCTCCCGTCACGGTTGATTTTCCCAAAGAAATTTCTTTCTACTTCCTCCTCCTCCTCAAGTTCTCTCTCCCCCCCCCCTTGTTTTCTCTCATTTGCTTCCCTTTCCCTTTGTTTGCTCTTTCGCGTGGTGCACTTTAGCTTCGCAGTTAATTAAAGAAGAGTTGGCCATTTTACCGTGCGCAGCATTGCCACTCGTTTTATTAAATCCTTCGCGTTTAACTGGTCTTTGCTTTACCCCGGCCTACGCCGGATTTCCTTTCCTCCAATCTAAACCCCAAAATATTAGCTTACCGAGTAACTTTCTAATAAATTATTAACAGACACAGACGCTGCTCCTCGAATATTAAAAGACCGTCGCGAAAGATATTCCTGTTACTTTATTAAATGTCTACTTGGAAAATTTCTCTTAGAAGTTGAGAGCGCAAATTTATTACCAATAGTAATTTTCCTTTGAAAAGCGCGAATTAATCTTTAACGCTCGATACATTTTACGAATGCGTATACCGGCAACTCGGGGCAATATTAGAATCAATATCGAATCAATACAGCATTAAAATAAACACGGAAAAGTAATAAACTGTATTTATTGAAAACATAGATTTCATCATCGCAATTTAAAATATAATTCCACCGCAAAAAAAAACCTATAAGTGAACGCTTTGCAATTGCGCAAAGCTTTGATAATGTAACCGAACGCGTTTTAATTACACAAAGCTGTCCCGGGAAAGTGGCCGCCGAGTTAAACCGCCGTTTATCTAAATTTCTAAAGAACGCGCAGCAGAACATGGTACGAATTTGGCGAATTTGAATTTTTTCCGAGTCTTTCCGCGGACAGAAGGTTCGCGGCAAGCTAATAGGACGTAGCCCGGAAGAATTTCACGCTAATGCGGGGGAGTAAAAAAAAAAAGAGAAAAAAAAGAAAATAGAGCCGGAGGAGAAAGAGGAAGAAGCTCTCAAAGAGAATCCCTTAGTCTGGTAACAGGTCGTATGTACGGTTTTCAATTTCCCTTCTCGCTACTGTCGGTGCTTTTCTTTTCATCCACTCGGAATCCTTTTTTGCCTGCTTGCTACTTGCCAACGATGCCGCGACTTCTCTCTCGAATTACATTGTAAGTCCGGAGACCTTGGAAAATCGTGTCGGAGGAAATCGGGCTGTGTCAAGAGAAATCCCACCCTCCTTTCGACCGCTATTTCCTTTTTCATCCCCCACCCCATATTCTCGCTTCTTCTCTCGCCTCTCTCTCTTGATTCCGCGAAGTGGAGTGTCGAGTAACTGTTACCCGATGTCTAGTCCACAGCCAAGGAAACCTTTCCACCAGCCAAACGATCCTCCCCCCCTTCTTTACCGAGAGCAAAATGATTCTCGCTCGCCGGAATTGCTCGATACAACGCGCAGAAAGCAGAAAGGAAGCTTCGCTTTTTTGCCTCGATTTCAATGCCTCGATCGAATATTCCAGCGGATTGCGATGTAACCTCTGCTCAACCCTTTATTCTACGCGTCTATTCCGCAGACGTGGTAGGGGTAAGTTGGTCGAAACGGGGAAGTCTGAGAAAAACGAGGAACGCGATGTCGCGGTTAGACTGCGGATCTTCACGCGTTTACGACGAAGTTCAATTTGTAAAATAGAACAGAGATCGCGTATGATATTATAGAGAAATACATATATATGAAAAATGTTTTAAGTAAAATTGTAATATTTGGAGCGGGGTTTTCCGATCTTTTTGGGGTAGCGACACTCTTTGAAGCTACTAAGCTTTGCAGCTCACGATAATTATTAAAAAGAAACTATGCGCTCGATATAACAGCTATGTAATATTAGCGGAGGTAACGTTGCGAGGATAGTACCGATGATTGGATTGCGGATTTTTATGTACTTATAGGAAATTTAAACGTACAAAGATGCACAAAATGCGCGCAACGTTCAAACGCATCAAATGTATTCGAACTGAAGCACACGTTATCGTATTCGGAGAATGAAACAGCTTTCTAATTACGTTCCATTTCTTTATTCTTAAGAATAAAAATACGAATTTGCGTAACTATCCGCAGTCTTGTAATCGTTATGCTTCTCGTTCCCTTGAACTTTGATAGTCCTTCATTGAAAATTGACGCGTAACCTGTTTCTGGCGTTTCCTGTCGCGAAGAAATACTATCGGCGTCTTGAAGCAGCTACGATTCTGTACGATTTAAATCGCAGGTATTTACATCGACACGAATTTAACACTTCTTCGTGTTCATTGATTAAAATCTGTCGCAGCGAAATGGTTAATATCCAATCCGCCATAATTCGTCGATTTAATCCTTGAAAAATAGCTACTTTCGCGTTCCCAGTTTAGTTGCGTCTCGCAGTGTATACGAAGAGAATTCGTTAGGGAAAGACTGCTTCGTATAATAAGCTATCAATTTATTAAATGCTTCGTTTTCACCGTACCAAATTGTCTCTGGTTTTCCGCTCTTATCCGCCGCGTTTCTAGGCAACGTTAAAAACTTACAATACCTTGCTATCCGTCGCCCCATGTTCTTCGCGCTTTTTTGCGCCCATTAGAGGAGGGGAAAAAAAAAGAAGGAAAGCGTTGCCGGCGGAGAAATGGAAGTACTTTGGAAACAGTGGGTGGCGTTGCCGATAATTTGCAACGCCGTTACCCGAATACAGGCGCATTTGTTAAGGGAGGGTGGGTTGGGTTGAGTTGGGAGTGCAGGTGCAAGTGGAAAGATTAAACTCGTTGGGAGTCGGAGGATCACGTGCCGAGCATAGGTAGGGCAGGAAGGTAGTAGCTTGAAACTCAATTTAACAAACGCCCGGCGACGTTTCCGAGACAGTAACGCCGTTTCCGGCAACCACTCTCTCTCTTTCTCTTCTACGTGGAACTTGGCCCTGTTCGCGCGGCCCGCGAGATTGGAAAAACTTTCCTTCCCAAAAGGCAAATTACGAGGCGCGAGGGGGATATGCAATAAGGTGAAGAAGAACGTAAGGGAAGATCGCGAAACCGTCTGTGCGCGGGCAAGGTAGGAGAAGACGCGTCGCGATCGTGGAAAGAAATTCGCGAGAAAGCAGCTGCCGTAACTGAAATTATTCCAAATCCTATCGAGAGCCCCGGCCTCGCGGAGGTGGTCGCTTTTGCAATGAAGAGCCGAAGAAAAGAGGGAAAATTCCACGGCCTAGGAGGAACGATCCCCGAACGAGAGCAGGATTCCGGTTGCGCGAACATGAAGACGCTATTGAAAAGGAGAAGGTAGGTTTCACGAGCAGCTCTTTGAAATAAAGAA
This sequence comes from Eucera pruinosa, assembly GCA_028830335.1. NCBI lineage: Eukaryota > Metazoa > Arthropoda > Insecta > Hymenoptera > Apidae > Eucera > Eucera pruinosa. The sequence goes on along the minus strand of JAMYCR010000008.1, from coordinate 10,307,010 downwards.
AATGTTTCTCGTCGGACGTCGGAGAAGCCAGCTTTCAAGGGAACCGCGCCAGACTCCCCCGGGCTCCCTTTTTACGGGACAAAATTATCTTTACGAAAACGAGGCTACCATCCCGCCTCTTTTCTAATATCTCCGCTTGTTCCTGCTTCGCTGTCCCGTCGAACCGGGGCTTCCCACGGCGCAGATTTCTCCGTCGCGATAATTAACATACGTTCAGGGCGGGCCGAAGCTTTTTTGCAGCGGAACTTTAGTCGTTGAGGTGTGGTATAGAAATAGTGGCGAGTACGCAGAGCGCAACGCTACTGAAACACCTATTCCGAGTTGTCATCGCAGCGATTTGCTTAGAACAGAGTTTTATCCTTCTTTGCTATGGCAATTCGAGGGCTTGGAAATTCGGATGCTTGAAAAGTTGGGGATTTAAAAATCCAAATGCTTGGATATTCAGAGCGTTGAAACTCGAAAGCTTAAAATTCTCAGGCTTGGAAAGGGGTGAGCTTCGAATTTGAAAGCTGAGATGTTTGAAACCTTAGATATTTGATGACTTGGAATTTGAAAAGCTTAGAATTTCAAACGCTTGGGAACTTAAATACTTGGAAATACAAGGGTTTGGAATTCGAAAGCTTATAAATTTACTGGCTTCAAATTCTAAAGCTTGGAACTCTATTAGCACAGAAACCAAAAGTTTAGAAATTTGAGGGGTTAAAATGTAAAAGCTTAGAAAATCCTAAAAAAAAATCCACCTTCTCCATCTAAGTAAACTCGCGAAGAAGCTAATAGCTCTAGGTAGGACTTCATCTGTGGCGTGTAGCTCCAAAACTACGCGCGCATCGAAAGGGTTAAATCCGGTATCTGGTTGGGACGAGATGCTGAGCAGATCGATGAAATCGTTGAAAGCGTAACGAGCGGTGCGCGTCGTCCACTCGACGAACTATCGCGGGTAGAAATTTACAACGAGCACCGTTAAATTAGTACGAGATTCGATTATCGCGATACGCGCCGGCAAAGGCCCTACATCAATATTTATTTACTTGAACGCGAGCGAGCGCGTTTCCCGATCTGGCGAGCCGCGATCGCGCCCAACTCCGACACCGCCTCCACGCCAGATAAATAATCGATCATATACAAATCATCCTCTGCCCCAGGAAAATCCCCGATTATCGACATTACCGAGTCGACACTCGAATTTAACGGCTCGTTATTTACAACTGGATTATCGTAATACTGCTATCGTTTTCAGCGAAACGAGAGCGGGGAAAAAAAACGGGAATACGAACGGCGTCGGTCCCCATGGCTTCCAATAATTTCGTAATCGTATACATTACAGAGTTAATTTAACAACGATCACCGTTGACTGGTTCCAGTCGTCCATTCCGATAATCCCGATGTTTGCGCATCGAAACTGCAACTGAATTCCAACTTAAAATCCTGTTTTCTTTACCTTTGTTTCCGCTCGAGATCCTGCACCCCGCTCTCGACGAGATTTCGCTTGATTATGCGGCGCAAAACGATACCCTCGCCAGTCGAAATCAGCAAATCCGAACGAATTCGAGGCTCAAATTGCATTTTCCTTAACGTCGCTACCAATGGACGGCCTGGTGTTTGCTCTCGTTGTGATTTCGGTTGATTATTCGATGCACAACGATGTCGCCGTGAGTGGAAATCAACAAACGCCATTAAATCCAAACCACGAATTGCGTTTTCTTCAATCTTGCTTCCACTTATCATTCCAATGATTATTCCTCCGGTGGATTAAGATCGCTCACTTATCAACACAATGTGTAATTATCATTTGATAATTCACATCACAGTATGCACTTTTTAACACTTCGCGGACATTTTTGCACACGATTCCCGCCATAAAATGGCGTTCCGCGGGTTCGCAGTTATTACTCGAATTCCGAACTTCGTATGCTACTCGATTTGTAAGAATTTCGAGACTACTGTATGAAATTCATTTACACGGGGTAAATACGATCAACTGCGGCGAAAGAAACGGGATAATTTGCATTGTCCTTTAATAGTTAATGAACGTACGAACATTTTACGACCCGGCTGGCGTAACAACGACGCGACACACGAATATTTCTCTGATTACGCGACGATCGCTCTTTCTCAGATTTAATCTTGTTACCCTGCCTTTTCCCCGATCTATTATATTCCTCTTTATCGAGTAGCAACGGTATTGCGCGCACTTTACTCGCGAATTTCGATACAATTAAATCCGTAATCGCGTTCCGAACACGCCGTAAGTGCGTACAGAACGAAACTGGGAACAAGACACTTGGAAGGAGTGGGGCGCGGCGGTTACAAGGTTGCCAACATCGACACCATTGTAAACAAACATAGGTCGCGCGTATTGTGTGTATCATAGATTGAAACGTTTCGACCAGCGAAAGAGAATGAGAAACAAGGAAATAATTCAGCTACGCATTCCACTTGTCCCTGCGCTGGACTCGAGTGGCTTTCTTCTTTCGAGTTTTCAATAGTGCTTGTCGGTATCGAGTAAACAATAGCAAACACCACAGCTGCGCCGAGAATTGAACGTTGCCGTTTCGGTGCTGTGTCGCAAACCTGTACGTGTGAAAGTATCGAAGTCAACGTCGATGACGGTTTAATGTGTTTTCGTTGGTCTGATGAACGGGCGACGACCTTTGGGAAAGAAGCATCTGTACGGTGAGACTTGCCTCGCAATAAGCGATACATTTAATTTTAACTTTAGCTGTAACTTTTAGACCGTAAACGGTTCTTAATTCACCTGGTATTCTAAACGAAGATCACATTGACTCCACGAGTATTGTAGTTAGTAGAAGTCTTTGGTAAATTCTAGAGAAATTCTGCTGGCTCCTTCGAACATTCTAAATTAACCCTTTGCACTCGAAACTTATTTAAAATCTGACTTAAATCTTGTCTTTGTCATGAATTAATTTGTCTTCAAACTCGAGGGATCCGCTATGGAGGCAATGAAAATAGTTCTCACTTCATAATACAAGGACAAAAACAAATTGTAACAACTTCGCTTATTCTTTTAACAAATTTCAAAGTAAATCTGTCCAGGAAAGTTTTGTTTACCTAACTGTAAAAGGAAAAACTTGCTTTTCACTCGATGTAGCTTCGAGTGCAAATGGTTAAGGATAAAGAGGAAAAATCGAGGAACAGTTTATCTCATTACATTTTAACCCTTATTACTTTTTAACTCGTACGACGTGAAAAACAAGAGGTGTATGGCTTGAGATAAGTATGGTTTTAGATAAAAACGTAGGGGTCGATCTAATCTCGGTTCACAGGGTAAGGGTTAATTTTAATTTCATTGTCGAGATAAAACCCTAAGTATACGATACGGTACGAGATTTAACTCGAATATTAAAGGGACTCTTACAAAAGAATGTATAATAACTGCTTCATCAATTTCTTTCCTCTTCGCTTATCGCAACTCATCGCGATGCTCATTCGTTAATCGCGAACGTCTTTTTAACAGACGTTCATACGCCTTTCCCCTTTTTCCTTTTAACCTAATAAGAACGAGAAAAACATCCAAACGACCGTCGAAAAAACGCTCGCGTGGCTCTAAGCTGAGAGAAATGGAAGGGTGAAAGAAACGCGACGCGAAACGATGTCGTTGCGACTGAAAATCGGCGAACGCGGTTCGATACAAATTGCAGAACGGGCCGAGGCGTTCCCTCGGCCATCCCCATTTGCTTAATTCGAAGAAAAGGTTTCTCTGGCGCGAGTAAGAGGGAACCGGCAGCAGCCGCGGATATTTGCAGCGAGGCAAAAGGGAGGCCAAAAACGAAGTAGAAGAATTGCCGGTGAAAAGCTTTGCATTAGCGGGCAGAGAAAAAGCGGTTTTCTGCCGGCCGCTATTCGCCGATTCCGCCACGGTGTGCATGGCCATTCGTTGAATTACTTTGGCCCGACGTAAAAACATCAATTTCCCGAAGTTACGCTAATGCTCTTGCAGCCAAATAAAAGGGGCAACACTCGCGAATCTTCGCAGGCCCGATCGATTCGCGCTACCCTCCGCACTCTATGCGCACAGCTTCCAAACAGACGCGTGTTTCTCTCTGTTTGTACCGCCAACGAACAGACGTACTGCTCTATGAAATCTCCCCCGCACCTCGCCCAAAACACGGCTTTCAATTCAAAGACGAAACACAGAAAGCGCAACATAATTTGCCCCCGGAATCAACTTCTGCCCGGTTGCAATCAATTTTGAGCCGTTTGCATGGCCGGAAATTTCGCGTTTCGCTATGGAAAAGGTGGAATTTATACTAGAAACAGGCCGGCGTGGCCGGTGTTTCGAATCTAGTGGAATTCCCGGAAACCGGCAACTAGATTCGCGAAATACGCGTCCCGCCAAGAGGGAAGAATTCGCAAACGAAAACCCGTTGCGATGCGTCGCATCGCGTAAAAAGGCGGCGACTAGTTGGCAGGATCCGCGGATTTCGTCGAGGGAACGATGCGAAAAAAGGTTGGAGAGAGAGAGAGAGAGAGAGAAAGGGATGTGCAGGAGGCAGGTATTCGTTAAATTAGGTTCCATCGGCACAGACGCGTCGATCCTCTCGGTTCTATTAATGCCGTGGGACAGAGCAAAATGGAGAAGGTAAAGCTGGGGGCGGTAAAACCTCGCTGGCACACGGTTGCCCTCCACCGACTCCGCTAAAAATTTCTTTTCCCTCGTTTTTCCCACCACCGTTACCGACGAGATGCAACTGCATCTCTCCTCTCCTTCTCACCTCCTACCTTCCTTTGCCGTTTCTCGTTCGCTTCTCTCGACTGCGCTCTGTTTTTTTTCTGTCGCCCGGGCAACTTGATAAATGATGCAAATAAACAAAAATGGGAGAGATTAAGGAGAGCCGAGAAGGAGAGAAGAGGCGGCGCGAGAGATTTTCCGGAAACCCGGACGCGAAAAACTGGAGCAAGATCGTTTGCCGTGTAATAACGCGCGCGCTATTGGCCGGCGGAATTATTTCACCTCGGCCCACCCCCCGCGACACCCGCGAAAAATCTATATTTCCCGTAAATGCAACATAATTACGAGAGACCGCACGGTATCGCGCGAATTAATGTGTTCTCGGGTTTAAATTGAAACGTAAAATAATATTTCGCGTTGACGTTTTTAATAAGAAGTACAGGGGCTGCCGAAAGCTTTCGGTCGAAATATAAGTTTGTTACATTAACCACTTTAATGCCTGGTAATACTTTCCCGGATTACGGGGGGTCGCAGAAGCCAACGTAAATCTAATCTTAGCGCGTTTCACCGAGTGTCCATACAGTTATTTGAGAATTTACCCAATCTTGCATTACCTCGTCAGTTTGTTAACGGTGCGAAGCAATTGATTTGCATTTATTAACACGGCGATGCGATTAAACTACGGAGCTAGAATTGAAAATCCGAGGAAGGGTTAAAATGGCAATGCGCTAAGGTTAAACACGGTTCCACGTGTTACAGAGCTTGCGAACCAGAATTTATAAATTCTACACGGTTTTGTACCAAATAAGGAAAGCGCAAACCCTCGCAAGATTTGTCTCTCGAGATCCAAACGAATTCCATCGCCCACGAGTCATTACTGAATCAGTAGCTTCCACTTCTATAGTTACACACGAGCTGAACAGTGACGGAAATGGTTAGTAGCATTTTTTAAACATAGCAGCCCAACGTGTAAGAACTTCGAATAATTTCTGCGATCGGTTAATTCGCGCAACCCCGTACACAACTCTGGCAGCGGACGATTTTCCGCTTCGGCTTCTACTCGCACGTAATTTCAGATATAATTTCAAGTCGTTCCGCAAGGTTAATTTCCGTTTCGGACAGCCGGAGCTCTCTGCGAATTTTTCGCCGCACGCTATGCTAACTTTTCCTCCTTTTTACCCGGGCGAACTGGAGCGAATCCGCGTTCCGCACGCGAGCTAACGATGAATGACAGCTCCGCGATGGTCAATACGCGCCGGGGAACAGTTCCACTCCTTCGGTTCGCAAAATATTTAGCGAAAGTACAAACGTTGTTTGCCGTCAATCTTCATCCGGAGCCTCGCGAAAGCAAAGAATTCGCGCCGCGGAGTCGAATGCATCCGGTAAGTGCAAGGTGCTTTCGCTGCTAACTAATCGAATCAGCAATCGGAAAACGTCGCGCGAGACTTCTTCCTCCTCGTGATCTAAAACAGGGCTTCTCGCGCGTTTCTACAGCTCATGGCCCCCTTTTCCTTTTCTTCCATATCGGTACGAAATTTGAATTCACAAAAATAAGCACAGATGTTTGCATCGTACCATTCTTTACTCGGACGTTTCGTGAGATTCTCGGGCTCGATGACAGGATGCAAGCTTGTCAATATCTGGTTGGAGAGTTGTCGGTGCGCAAACATTAAGATAATGCGAAACGCGCAACATTGATAGTAGTGCACACGAAAAATTCTTTTCCGTATGTTTTGGCCTTGTTAAGGAAAATAGCGTTGCGAGGCTACACAAAGATGGCATCGAAGCCATTCTAAAAAGATGCACAATGATTTCGCACCCTTTAATAAATTATACGGCGCTTAAAAATGCGCGCAACTTATAGGTGGCAAGACAACGAAAGACACTCGTGGGCAACCTAATATACGTTTTATAGACCAAGTGATTAATACGGCCATTATAAGTAATATCTAAAACGGTCAGTCAATCTGAGAAATATTGATTAATTAATCTAACTCGAACCTAACTCGACCGCATGATAGCAGTATTTATCCTGGCCAGCCAATGCAATAAATTACGATAGACTACATCAAATTCATTAACACTGACCGATTTCGTTTGTCACTATTCATAATGGCCGTGTATTAATCACTCGATTCATAACATATACACCGCCACATCTACAACTATTCACGCCTATACAATAAAATTAATTAAACGAAACGAACGTAGTCTCGAACTCTATGCTCCCTCACGCGTTTCATTTTTCACAGACGAGGTGCAGAATAGACCTATCATCGAACGTATTTTTCCGTCGCATGGTTTGGCCTTACTATTTTCATTTTAACCTTTTCGATTCGTCAAAAATCTACAACGTTCGCGTTTGCTTGTACATTTTGTATATCGAAATACTTCAGAAGCGTTCGCATTCTTTAGCAGACAACAAAGCTCAAGATATTCTTCTTTCGAAAGCTCTGATTATTTAAGCTATCGCGTGCCGTAAGATTTATCCTGTACTTCCTATGGACCTCGTTGAGAAACAGCGACGTTTGCCAGGCGAGGAAAACCGCGGCGACGATCGTTTCTCGACGGATCGCGGAGTCGTTCCCGTCTCTCGATCGATCGTCCGCGTTTCTAACATCCCCTAGCGAACGCTGTCAAGTTGCCCGCCTTATCCAATAATAACGACTCAAGCCTGCGAGCCGGAGACTTCGCCATTTGATGGGAGTATTTTAAAGTGAAACGGGCGCGATCGCTCGGGGAAGGTTTTACTAGCGCGCCGAATACTTTCATCCGGAATTAACCGAGTTGCCGGGGATCCGTGGCGAAGTCAATTTGTACGACGTCGGCAAGTTCCACGACACCCTGAACCGGTGACATACTCTCCTCTCGATTCCTCGCGAACTGATCGGATGAAGACGAATCCAATCAAGACGCCGAGAATCGAAAGCGGGCGCCGCAGCGTCGCGAGACTCCGCCGCGGAGCTTCTACAATCGCGCAACGCGCCGCAAGCTTCCCTGCATTCAGGATTACATTCGCCCACCGATCGTTCCCATCTAGTAGATGCGATTTCGCGCATCAATTCGCCTTTCGGCCATCGCGGATTTTCAAACCCGAACCGGTGGAAATATATCTTGGGTTTAAGCGCGGAAACGTGTTCACCGTTCGGATTTGCGCGATGCCGTTGGATTAACAGTAGCTACTTTTCTCGTACACTCACCGAGTATTGGTATTTAAACCGGAGAATTTGCGTTACTATTATTACACTGCGAATTCTTACGCATTCATGGGGAATTTAAATGTATGCTAAAAGGCGGAATATGTATAGAGAGCTTTTGAAAACTTTGCGCGGATAACTGGCGGATTATTCGTTACAGAAGAAGATGCTTGAAATCAAAGTTGCGTGGTATTAAAGGATTATATTGCTTTGCTTTTTTATCGAGATATTCTTTTTCTATAACAAATAATGCACGATTATAGCGTTCAGAGAATGAAGCACGATCTCTCGTTTATAGTTCACGAATTTGTATAGAAATCCGAAGTTTAATTAGCATTAATAAATGCTTCTCTTAATGGTTAGGGACATTTTTCTTGTAGCTTCTACATTAAAGCTCCTACATTAAAAGTTCCATTCATAAAGGATTTGAAGTAGTGGAATTAAAATAAATGTCAACTCGTTCACCTTAACAATAATAAAGATATATTTAATAACGAACGTATCCTACATATCCTAAAGATTTACTTTCGATACTTAGATTCGATTTTTACATTCTTTTCAATATTGTTCGTGATCTCCAACAATAACACACACCTGCGCACTCCTGTAGGACATCCTTTAGCAACAGTATTGCCAACCCGAATCTAGGGAGTTGACATTTTACCATCAGGATTAGTATTGTATCGTGGATCCGTTCAATATAATCGAACGATATCCGATAAATATTAAAAAGCTAGCTACTAATTACTAAATACAAAAGCAGATCGATTTATCTGCGTTTCATTTATGTGTTTCGATTTATCTATCGTCCATCTATTTAATGCCGCCGTTGTGTGCACAAAATTGTGTAACAGCTATAATTGGATTCTTTCTTGAGAAACTGTTTGCAGCATTCATTGACCTGTTCCAGAGTACGCACAAAAATATCCAGGTCAGAAAGTTTGATTCCATTAAGTGGCAGAGAAACTTCGCCCTTATTTATATTAGGAAACACAAGTAGCCCGAACTTTCTTAAAATATAATTCAATTCGATGCAGTGCAAAGTTGGCCCAATTATCTAATTCTACCATCAACGTTTTATTACATTACGTTAAGCAGACACTGCGAGAAATTTAATTTGAATCCGAATTTCAATTTGCCTCTGGCAATAACAAAGCCCAAAATAGATTTAAAGACCTGAACACGGTAGAAGGGTTAATTTTCATTCCATTAACGCTCGCGATTCTTTCGACTTTGGGAATCAATCAAATTTCCCACGCGATTCTCCGATTACAATTCTTTGCCTGAGCAAAGATTGGCCGAATTTTCTAATGCCACCGCCACTGTTACGTTATTCCAAGCAGATACAGTGATACGTTTAATTTGAATGTGGATTCTGTAGACCCGTAGGCTTAATTATATGGTCGCGTAGCGAATGTATCAGGGTGAGAGCCTGCCGTAGCAACAATAAAGCCCAAGGAACCAGCACTTGTTAATTTTGCAGCTGGTCAGCACGTGAAGCCAAGATTTGGGATAGTTGTAATTTCGTTATTTTCGCATGTGATTTCAAAGTCGAGGCGATCCTTGGTTTTTATTGCTGGCTGCCGAATTCCGGATAGGTAACGGGAAAGACGAAATGACCGTTGACGGGGAAGTGGGAAATTCCAAGGGGTAACATACCCCTCAGCTCTCTCCATCGGGACTCTTCCCCACCATTCGAAAATAGAAAATATAAAATGGTACGCCGGTCAACGAAAGGCCTGTCTGCGTCTATCGCTCGTCGAAAGAATAAAGTAACGTTAAACGAATTGAATTGTATCTTTCTCGCCTCCCCGAGTTTCGGTCTACAATTCCAAACTTATCTTCCGCATTGGCGAAGTCCAAAATAAATTTCAAGAATCGAATGCAGAATAGAATAACGCATCCTTCGATCGCTATGAAAAAAAAAGGCCAACGCTAGCTAGCAAGCGATTCTTTCAGCTTCGTGAATTAGCAAAATTGCCGGTCGCAATTCTCGCAACTCTGCGGGTTAAAATCGTGGAACGACAACTGCGGAGAGAGCAGTGCAATGCAAATCGCGCGAAAGGTAAATAAACCGGAAGCGTGCGGCGTTCGATGCGCGAACGTAAGAGGGGGAGAAAATTCGCGTCTCTTTTTGCTCGCTCCCAGGCTGTTATTAAGGGAACAATAAAGATCATGAAAGTAGACGCGCGCGCTTGAAATCACGCAGTTGCAAAAGCGCGGCAAGCTTTTTGCCTGGCTGTACAGTTGAAGGCTTTTTACATACTTTTTCCACGCGGCTGGGATTGCACGAACGGGAACACACTAACGGCGGGGCCACTTGGTAGGATAAAAAAAGATATTATTTAAATTCGTCGGCGGCAAGCAAAACACAATGGCGTTCGCGTGAAAAGTAAATAAGGGGTGAAATCTGCCGGCTCTTTCACGTTGCGAAGCCAAGAGGTGACGTTATGGCTGCCAAGGAGGCGATAAAGAACGGTAAAACCGTACCGCGAGAACTAAGCCCGCCTTGGTCTCAATTTTTTTTACGCCCAGATTAAGCTTCTTTCGCTGGTATATAGCATTGCGCCACTTTCTCCGACTCGCGATCCAAATCGCGGCCTCGCGAGCGACCACCGTTTTAATTGCGCACGCCGCTATCGTTGCCTCCTATCTCGCCAATGCCGCAAAAAGATCCGGCCAAAGACCGCGTGGAAGTTTGGAAAATGATTTCCAAAGGAAGCTGGCGTACAATTGCTACTATACTTCAATATTCGAGTCGGTCAAATTTGAACCTGAACTTGGACTTGTTTTCTTCGATTCGAATCGAGTACAAGGAGCTATCCTTCGACGAACTAATTCGTTCTACAATATTCAATTACTCGAATCGATCGATGGTCGCAATAGCTGTTCCCAACTTTTGCCTACGATTAGCTTTAATTCGCTTGTGTTATAAGCAGTCGGAAATAGAAACCGAGTCAAGTTTACTTTGGATCGTTTAAATCAAATCGAGTATCCGAACGTTTAATCGAACTTGATTATTCGGGCAAACTTGATTGCGCGTTGCTATTTAACGTGAATTGGCGAGGATGGTAGAATAAAATAAATGGTTCGAATGAATTCATTCGCAGAGAGCATACGCTTAACTCCATCGAAATTCAAAATTGACTTTTATTCGCCGTAGCCTGCTGCATCTCGAATGCGTCGTAGTGTAAGAGACTTTGCATCACTTAATAACACATTGTAGTTCTCCGTGTCGCGCCTCCGTTCCAACGGAAAACGGCACGTGCAGCGAGCTCGCGCCGAAATAAAGACAAACACGAAACGCGAGCCTGAGAAGGGCAGGCGAAAAACGACAGTGTTGTATCGGACGTCGAGGGATAAATGTCTCTGAATCGTTGCCTCCGTTTTTCTTTATTGCTTCCCTTATCCTGATCGCGTTAACAAATATCAGAAGTGGGATTCAACTTTACGTGTCCACAGCGTGATCAATAAGTGATGCAAAGTCTCTTACAGTAGTTAGTTTGCCTTGAATGCGATCGAGCCGTTCAAACGTTCAAGCAGATGGATTTTTCTCAACGCTGTTCAAATATTCAAGCTAATCGGGTTCAATATTCTTCCTACTTATTCTGCGCGCTTCGAGTTAAAATCCGCCACAGCGAAAGGGTTAAACTCTTTCAACCCACTTTATCATTTTACAGAGTTTTAATTGCGTACTAATTCGCATATTTATCTTCTTTGCGTATCACTATCCTCTTTGCGCAACGTGCGATCAAACTCGTCAATTGCACCGTCGAATGGCAAGTATACTCGAATTGCTTCGAGCAGCTCAAAAAAAGAAAAAAAAGAACTCTGAGCAGCTGGATTCTTCGAGGAAAGCACGGAGAGCTCGTTTTCCAAATATTCCGCAGCTCAAGAAGGCAGCTTCCTCGGCGAAAGGAGCTGCCGGCGGAAGATTGAGCCGCGGATAGGATTTTGTAAAAATCGTCACGCAAAACCGGTGTAAATACCCGGACGACTTCGAGTGATCCCCGTAGAATCAGTGGCGACAGGGAAAATGGCGAAGGGGCACCGCGTGTCGAGCAGAATCCGAGAGCTTTCATAAAGCCTCGGGGAGAGTTTCAACCCCGAAAACCGAGGCATCCGATGAGTCTTCTCACGCTCGGAAAAATCGTTCCTTTTCCCCTTTTTCAGCAAACGACGAGAGATTTCCCGTCGACGTCGAATCCCCTCGACGCAAAGACTATTTCCGCGCTTGTAATTACGAGAGGCGATGCCGGGGAAAAAAGAGAACGGCCCGTGGATCGAGGATACACGGGCGCGAGTAACGGGCGAAAATGTTCCATAAAAGTATTTATATCGGCGCCGATACGCTTTAGAGGATGCTACCGTGCTCGATAAGCTCCGCGTTTTCTCACGGCCATTGATCGTATTCGCGTAAGGATTGCCCCGTTAACCGTGGAGAGCACAAGCGTAGACGTAAAGCGGTAGTTTGCGCGGATAGATCGCGCGTCAAAATTGGCCATCGCGTGTGCCCAACGGCGGCCCCCGATCCTCGAATCTCTCTAGGCGAACAAAAGCATCAGCGGGAAGAAACGGGGCGCCCTCGGTGGCAGCGAAGCTTCTCTAGGATCGCGTATAAATTCGATGAAGCGCGTTATTCTCGGAAACAAGCGTTCGGCGTCTCCGAACGAGCGGATGAAAGGCTCCAAGGCAAATTGGTACGTGCAAAGAGGGCTGTGTCGTTTGGATATTAGGCTTAGAGAGATGAACTCCATTCGTGGCCTGAATGGCTCGATTGATTAAAGCAATCGTCCAACGAACGGCGGATCTCTCGCTGGAAATCCCTCGGCTAGTAAACCGAATGGACCGTTCTTGTTCTTCCTACGCAAGGATTTCTTCCTTCGCCGTTTCGCCCGGAAACAATTTCGAGGAATTAGATTGGCGAGCAAAGGAAGCGGCTCCTCGATGAAAAGAACAGTTCCCGAGGAATAAAGCCGGCGAACCGAGGCTATCCGGTCGTCAACGAGCAGATAGCAGATATATACGGTATCGCGCAAAAATCTTAGACCACCCTGGGTAGCTTACAGGTTTTCCAAGCGGCGATTAAACCAGCTCCTGGGAACACTTTTCGAGAACGCTCGTAGCCCGCGTTGCGTTGCTCGATCGAGTCGTACCCTGCTTACTTTACTATACTTCTTCAAATTAGCTCCCGCTCGAGCTATCACGAAAGGGGTATGGAATTGCAAGAAGAAAGGAAGTCAAAGGGGGTGAAATTACCTTCGCGAATTAAAGAAAATAGAGGGGCGGCGGGTACGGGGAAATTGATTAAAAGCACACATTCGATAGCTTTCTTAAGAGAACCCAGGAGACGCGGAGAAGACAAACCGAGGTGGGGTGAAATATGAAATTCTTACTGCAATTAATACGCTGCGAATTTTTATACATTTATCGGATATTTAAATGCATGGAAAGGTGCTAAATGTTCGCAATAGGAAACGATATGCAAAGTATACGAAGTACAGAGGAAATTGTAATATTTAGGGGGTGAAACAACCCTCAATTTATGTCCCCTTTGTTTACTTTTAATTTTAAGTGTACCGACGACTTTCGTACTCGCTTCTTTTTGTAAGAACGATTAATAATTATTTAACAAAGAGAGCTTAATTGGAAATGAGAAGCAGGTAGAATTGGGGGCAGAAAGAACTACTTATCGAAGATTATAGTGGTGGTGCAATTAATTCCCAAGTCTTTAGTAGTGGACTAAATTAGTAGCATAATACAACAAATCTATTGAAACGCGTAAATATCTTTCGAAACATTTGAAACGCTTCTCTTTTGGAATAGAGACATACTTTGCCACCGAGGGGTTGATAATTCTTGCCTTACAATTACAATTGTGGTCCGCGAAGCAGATTATGGCTTAAATGCAACAAATGCATCCTGCATTTCTAATAAATCGCAACTTTATCTCTAACTGCATTACGAAACTGCAAGCTTAAGCTTTATCAAATACAAATGACGCGCAACGTACCCGTACGGTGTTAAAGCTGTAAATATCCAGCGCGAACTTTCAAACAAGTGAAACAATTAGCAAGCCAAGGGGTTAATTCAAGGCTTGTTCCAAAAATACTGCGAGATTCGAACAATACCAGCTACCCTTAACCCCTTGCCTTATTAATTTTCCGACCGCCGGAAAACTTGAGTCGGCCATTTAACGCTTTAGCACCGTGTCTAGTACAAAACGTTGAAATATTCCAGCTGGTTTCGTGCTCGATGGTCCTCAAACTCGTACTTTAATAATACAGTTCAAGGTAGAATTACAATTGATTACAATTACACCGCGCTCTATTCCTCGCGTTTAACCCTTTGTGCTCTAAGTAATTTCAGGAGCATGGCGTGTTTCTAGATTTCGTTTCACGGCTGAATATACGTGATATTTAATACGAATATTGCGATCGTTCGCAATCACTATTATGCTTCCAAATTCATATTTATTCGTTTACCGCGTTGCAAGACTCGAATTCGTTAGCTCCGCGTGTTATATTTAAAATTGGCCGCATATATGCGTTCATAGCGCTCAAAGGGTTAATCATCGTTTTCATCCCGCGTCGCATTATTAATCCTTCAGAAACGGCGCGATTTTCTTTGCCGTTCATACGACTAAAAGACATTTCTACATTTCAACAAATTTACCCTACATTACGTCGATAATTTAGTTCGCCATTTGTAGAATACTGAGACCAACAACGCGTCATATAATCGCTGACAAATAGTTCTGCCTATTCGAAATAATTAATAATCGTTTCGCACCAGTCCTAAAAAAGAGAAAGTAGAATCCGTACATCGTACGGATACCGTCCCCGAGGGATTAATCCGTTTGCAGAACGCAAAGAGGGGTAGTTTCCGGCAGGAGGCGAAACATTTTTCACGCTGCACTCGGACACGTTCGACTAGGTGGATGGAAGACGAGAAAGTTAGGGGGCGAGAGGAAGAAACTGGATAACCGAAAGATTCTAAAGCGCGGATTCCGGATGCGCGTCGAAAATGTAACCGGCGGCGATGCAGCGGAGCCGAGCGGCGCGTAACCAGCAAGCTCTTGGCTGCAGGCAGGTGAAAAGAAAAGGTTCCTCAAAAGGGACGTGGCCTATTTTTGTCCCGTGGCATTTCTCAACGGCTCTTAAGAATTTTTTTTTTCTTTTTTTTTCTTCTTTTTCTCCCGCTGCCGCAACGAGCCCATGGTAATTAAGGCCTCGAAAGAGCGCGGCGAATGCACGGCCAGGAAACAATGTTCACCCTCCGCTTCCGGTCGTGAGTTTTTTAACCACGCTGTGCTCCCGTCGCGTCGAGCTGCGCGCGGCTCCGCTCGGCTCCGCGCACCACCACTCGATCGCTTGCGAACGATCGCGTTCAAGAATTCTCTTTCTCCTCCGTCCCTCACCCTTCTATACCGCCCGAATTTTTCCCCCTTCCCCGAATCCCTTTCAAGCTGTCCGTTTTTAAACTTCATTCGAACGCGTGTTCCCATTCT
The DNA here is from genome assembly GCA_028830335.1 of Eucera pruinosa. NCBI lineage: Eukaryota > Metazoa > Arthropoda > Insecta > Hymenoptera > Apidae > Eucera > Eucera pruinosa. Next base: position 10,291,613 of record JAMYCR010000008.1, on the reverse strand, counting down.
TTTCGCTCGTCCGGTACGTCGCGCAGGATCGACGCGCAATCGCCTCGGTCGCTTTACTCGATTTCCTCGAGCTACCAATCGCCTTCCGAGACAAACTTCGCTGCTGTTGTTTTCCGGGCGCAAAAAGCGGCGAAACGCGAAAGCATCTTTTCTTCGACGCGACACACGCGTCTGGCAAACCGGGGGATGGCGAACAAAAAGTTCCAGTTTGCTCGGGAACTTCTCTATTCGATTTCGCCAAGTTACCGGTAAACAAGGATGTTGTACGTTCTTTGGAACTCGTTTCGAGGAAGGTTCGGCGTGTCCCTAATTTTCTACGTTCAACGGTTCGACCATCGTATCCTCGTTTAATTCGGGATCACGGAAATAATATCCTCGTTATAGCGTAGTCGCGGCGCGTTCCGCCATGGGTGACGAGTTCTCCGATTCGAAATTGAACGGCCACGCTACGGGAATACGGAATCGCCTACGTCGGCGTTAATCGATGACCGCTCGCTACGAATCCAGGATCTCGATGCAAAAGGGGCGCGAGTCCAGTTTCGAAAGCTTTTCAGCGCTACGACTTGACTTAACCCTTTGCGGACGAGTGTCGCAAATAGACGCCCAAGTTTTTTGGTTTCTTCGACAAAATATCAATTTTTAGTGCAGCAAATTTAACTTAACGTCATTCAAAGACGCTGCTGTTGATAATTAGACAAGAATTTATTAAATCCCTTTCTCAAATGGTTACTAATTCAACGAAAATTCGATTAATATTAAATTGTCCCGTCCGCAAAGGGTTAATGCGCGTAAAGAAATATTCCACGTCGTTTGGTGCGAGTGCAATCTATCCAGAATCTAGCGCACAAATCTTTACACAGAAAAAACAAATTGTAAGGACGTAATGCAATTCGAAGCTTAATTTTGGCTATACGATAATATAAAATTCGAGGTTACTTTAATACGACGTTTCTTCGTGATTCATGAAGCGTGATTCGTGAATTCATTTAGATTCGTTATGTTAATTCGTATTGATTCATTCGAGCGTAACGTTTCTCACGTACTTAGATCTTAATCGTTTCAATATACCTTTAGTTATTTATGTATTATTATTGTTAACGGGCAAAAGTTATGTCCTCGGACCTTTGTGTACAATAGAGGGTTCCTTTCAGCCGCAAATAAATATATTATATTATTATTATTACAACGATTCAGTACTATAAAAATGCACGCATAGTTTACGCGTGCGAAACACTTACTCGAGAATGAATTAGTCTGAAGTTTAAGATAATAAAAGTCTTGCATTGCTATTAACTCGAACCTTCGAATATTGTTATGAAATTAACCTACATATTATACAAAATCTATAGGGCGTATGTGTGCGTGTTTCGCAATCAAAGGGTTAAACAAATATTGCAATATTCCATGACTGGACACGATGACACGCAATATTCAAATGATTCGTACGCGACGTAATATGTAATCGATAACCAATCAATGCTAACAAACGTAAGCAATCGAACAATCATAAAACAAGAAGTTAAATTAACTTTCGCTTTTCCACGTCGAGTGAAAGCCCCAATCTTCTAAACAGTTTCACCTAACCTCCTCGAAGTGAACAAAAATAGTCTTGCATCGTTACCGCGAGGTTCTCAATTCGATCCGACAAAATTCATCTCACTACAGCGTGCAGCTCTCGGCTACGTGTAAAATGAAACGCGAAGAGGAAGGTGGAAACGGCACGCGGCGCGTCGTTAGATCGGCGAACGACAGGTACGCTTTGGTGCCTCGATACGTCACGCAAGCTGCACGTCAATAAATCTCTCTTTAGCCGAGGGATACAGGTCTGTTGGTAGATTCTCGCGGCGTATGCCGTACGTGCCTGGCGACGCGCGTCGCCCATGTATCGATGCTTCCTCAGACGACGGTACGTATACGCGTCGCGGAGCGGCTCGGCGAGGGTAGACGACGACGCGTATACGCGTACGCGATCCCCTGTGAGTCGGGGTAACACGCGCGGCGCCGCGATAGAGGCGTATCGAAGGAGGTATAGCTGAAGTTTCGCCGCGGATAATATCAGGGCCGATAAAGGAGCACGGGCGTGTGCTCTCCCAAGGGATGCTCTCCGCCTGCCGGTGAACGCTTGCCGAATACAAAGAGCGCGACGCGACCGCTCGCACCAGTCGCAAGCCCTACGAGTCGCGCCCCGAGTTGCCAAACCAACTCTGCAGACTTGCCGCAGGGAGAACGCGTGCAATCGGGTTCTAACGTTTCTGCCGAAGTACTTCTTTTTATTCGATATTTGGTAGCGCGTGCGATTAATCCTTTCTCTTTCTCTCTCTCTCTCTCTCTGTCTTTCTCTTTAAGTTCCTAGAACAATTACTATGGAGGTTTCTTTTAAGTTCGAGAATAATTTGGGACGCGTAGAGATGGGGAGAAACTTTGTTTAGTATGTTTGTTCATTTATTTGTTTAGGTACTCGTTCGTGAGTTGAGAAACCCTTTGGTAAACAGAGTGGAATGTTAAGGGATCGTGTTAGACGTTAAAGGATTTGAAACATTTTGCTTAAAAAGAGGAGATGGATGGAGGAAATTGGATTCGGAGAACGATAAATTTAGTTAGATATTTCCTTCGAATTGGACTGATTAACACTAGGTTTACGGACGTTAGGTACATACGTTGACAGGCTTTCGGAAAAATACGTATACTGCGTAGTAATATTCGAACGTAGAAGTTTGAGGATGAAGAGAATCACGTGGAATATATATTCATATGATTGTATTACGTAAAGTTAACATAAAGTACTGAAAAATAATATTTATGGTATCTATAATTTTAGGTGTGAAATCTGAACGGCGCCAACGTGACGATTTCGGTAAACCTAGTGTTAAAGATAGAGGAAGGAACTTCGTTCGATATTTTATTAAATGGTAGCTCTAGCTCGATTATTCATTTCAAATTTCCGAACAATTGGGCAGCGAAAAGATAGGAAGAAGCTTCCTTTAATGTCTTCGCCGAATGACGAGATTGGTTCGATATCTGCCTCGAATTGGACTGATTAAAGACAGAAGGGAACTTCGGTTGATATTTTAAACGACAAATTTGACAAAGGTTTCGAAGCTCGTAATCTCCGTCAAATTGAATTCGATTAAAAACAATGACTTTCTAAAATCATCGAGCAAGGGTTTGGGCAATAAAATCGAGAACACTTGTTGCAAAAATAGATCATGAATGCTCGTTGCGAATGTATTTCTACAAAGCGTACCTCGTCGATAGCCAATTAAAATTGCGGTACAATTTGATAGGTTTCATACCAACGTTGCATACGTGTAACGCGTCCATTTCCGTCGAGAATCCAGCTTTGCACGCGTGTAACACACTGGAAAGCTAAATTTGCGCTCACGTTTATTTCGCGCATACGCAAGCAAAAATCTGCAATACGTTTTACAAGTATTCGAAAAACAAAGCATGCCCTGTGATGATTTTTTGTACTCCATAGCGCGACGGCGAACGTGTTAGCGATTTCTTCAATTGGAAAAGACTTGCAAGAAAGCTTCCAAGAAGCAGAAGAGGTGCATTTCTGTTGGAACGTAGCTTAATGCGTAATAATCGCGACACGTTTGTTCATCACACTTCACTATTGTCTTTTCCCCTAAACCTATACTACGTATGTACTAGGCGTGAGATTGAGGCGTAGGTTTTATAAACTATATTTATTAAAATGTATTAACTATTGTAACGCTCTAACTAACACCGCACGATGTGCTACGCTATTCTTTCTATGCCGCTGTCCTAAGACACACCCCGAACTCGATTCTCTCCTAGGCTAACTCTAGCGCGTCGCATTCGTCCTCTAAGACCCTTACACACACGCAATCACACGCTTTCATACTTCGGGAAACGACCACACGCACTTCCCACACAAACCTAAAAAATAAACGCACCCTGGCACGTAGGTCCCTTCCGCACAGTCCCAAACGTTTCACTCCGCACATCGTTCACTGGCGCCAGGCATACTTCGTACATTCACACGCGCACTCGCTATCCCACATGTATGCGTGTGCGCACGTTTCGTGCGAGTACGTTCTCGTACCGAACGTCGAATATCAAACGCGTGTCCGAGTGAAATAGCTTGCGGAAAGGATACTGTGAAATACAAATTAGTAGCGAATGAAGTACAAGAACGCAACAAATTTCTAATTCGCCACGCGCAACGTTTTCGCTGGACGCGTGAACCGCAGGACAATCGCGAAGGAGCGAGGCCGCGAATAAATCGCCGCGTACGATTTGCTGCTCGCGAAGACGTAAAATTCGCGCGTTGGCGTTTAATCGCGCTTACAGGACAGAGGACGGGTAATCGTGGAACGGAACGAGAGCCGTCGCGTCGGTGGAGAAAAGAGAGGACAGGCGTTGGAATCGACGCCGCCGAGGAAGCGAAAAATCGCGAAAAGCGAGAGCGCGCTCGAGCGGAGAAGCGGAGCGTAGCGGTCGGACGAAAGCGGCGCGGCGGGTTGAAAAGGCTCGATTCACCGAGCGATGCTTTTGTCCCTGGATAACGTTATTCCGCTTTTGTGCACGCAAACTTTTAAACGCGACGCGGAATTAATAACGTTACGATTAATAGCGGGCCCGCGTTTCAATTGTAACTGGCGACACTTCTGGTAATTTACTTGTAATTAATCGTTGCTGGTGGGCGTGCGTTCGCGCGTTACACCGGCCCCGTCCCATCAACCGGATTATTGTAATTGCTAAATTACCTTCTACGCGGCGTTACCCAACCGTTTGCCCCCCTTTGACACCGGAGGACACCGAGCCAGTTTAACCAACGATGTTCGATTCGTATCTCCCGACCGATCAATCAGGTCTTTCACTCTGCCCTCCGCTATAAAGCCGCATCCTTCCACCGTTGAAGGATTTCGCGCAAAAATCGGTCCGCTCCATCGCCGTAACTCTTTCCTATCGAGATACGGAATAGTCTAGGCGAAGCTCTTTTACCATTCTTCTCGTAATTGCTTCTAATAGTTGCTACTATTTATGGGCGAAAAGACCCTTCTGTTGGTTTACGGTAACAGAGAGAATAGTACTGTGCAGCTGTGAAGAGGGAATAGGATATGAAAAAGGAAAGGTGTTGCGTTTCGTCCTGGACCTGCTAGTGAACTCATCAGTAAGGCTACCTAACAGGTAGATACCCTGCCTTAGATACTGGGATATTGGAAGGAAGGTTAAATTCAGTATATATATGGACGAGGTATGCTTTCGAGAAAATTCTATTTCGTATGTCCCTCTAGTGGTAGGTGCAGGAGAGTCGCCACAGTACTATTCGTCCGCGACAAGAAGGCACGCAAATATTTACATTCCCGTACTACGTACACGTTACTAGCCTTCCTACGCGCACATGCCGTGTTCACTAATAACCGAAGACGTTAAAGATCGACAGTGGTTTAACCCTTTGCGGACGAGTGTCTGCAAATAATCGCCACTTTCCTGGTTTTTGTGGACGCACGTTTACTGTTAAAGCAAAAAGTTTCAATTAATATCGTTGATAAACGCTTAAAAGTTTTGGGAATTTGTTGATCTGGAATTCGTAAGCTTAGAAATTCGTAAGGCTTGGAATATTCAAAGTCAAAATACTCTTTTAAGTTTTATTATTCGTCGTCCACAAAGGGTTAATAACGAAGACGGCGTATGGTGATAGGGAAGACAGTAGATCGTATCTACAGTGAGGATGCAAAGACTCGTCTGCCTTCTTTTCGTGGACGGACAGTGGGTGAGTAGGATTTTGTATAAACAGCGTTTCAAAGTATTGAGGATCTTTAGATTAGGAAATGAAGATCACCCAACCACTAATGCAGAAAAGAACTGTTTAATGAAAATAAAAGTTGAAAAAATATACAATACAATGGAGGCGACAAACCTTACAAGAAAACTGCTTGTTCTAGTCGCTATGGTTTTCGCTCGACTGACTTCTGCCCAGAAAAAAACATTATATAGGGGTCAGCGGACCCATGGCTTTTATGGCCCGGCCTGGGCCGACGTCCAGACGCGGAAAACTCGCAGAAGACATTACAAATACTTTCATTCTCAACACAAAGAACGACGAGATAAGGAAAAAATCAACGAGAGTCTCTTTTGTAGGAATACAATAATTCGTGAAAGTGGAATGTGTTCATTTAACACGTTCGCCGAGGAACGCGGTGGAAATAACTAGGGAGTGTTTTAAGGTAGATGTCCCACGTACTGTCAGTGGCCCTATAATCGTCACTTTAATTCGTTTATTTCGTAGCAAACGAAATGTACGAAGAATCGAGACCAAACAAATTTCGATACTGAAATTGGACTTGATTTTTATGTATCAACACATATTGTTTAAATATATGTTCAAACGAAATATTAGGAGGTGAATGTGTCGACTACTACGCTGCAAGTAGAAAAGTGTGGAAATGTTAACGATGCAGGAAAGGCGATGCGTGTCACGATTCGTCTTCTATCCGTTGTACAAACTGAGCAATATATGTAAGGATCATCTCCATTTGAGTGAGAAAAAGTAAAATCCGATGACGTCAGAGTAGAAGCTTCAAAGCTACTGTTCTTGCATTTGAAAGTATTTAAAAGCTACTTAATTATATTACAGGGGCAAGCTCGACAAAACGGAACAACGAACGGCCCCCAATTTCTACGCGCGTTCTTGCGTTTTTGCTCTTAAGTAAAAATGTTTTCCATCCTCAACAGTTTCCGATACGATCAGCGTTGCACACGGAAAACGCTTCTACCGTTATCAATAAAATAGCAGCAGCACGTGCAGAAACCGTAGAATCGAATTCCTCCCCATTTTGTCAAACCACCCCTGCCAATATTTAAAACAATCGCAGCTTCCCCTATCCCCTATCAAAATACACGAATCCCTACGCGTTTCAAAACGAATCGAACCAAGAACATGAGAGAACAAAAAGAGAATCAATTTTCGCCAAAAGTTATTCTACCAAACAAAAAAATCTGCCCGCTTTTTCCCACGAGTACACTTCCATTCCTTTCGTTACGATTCCCCTCCCCCATTCAGCCAGAATCGTAAAACATTCCACCTCGAAGCTGTTCCGAATCCTCTCCGGGCAACGAAAAAAGAAAAAAAAACCTTGCACCGCCGTTTCGATCGTTTACGATCGCGGGAAATCGTGAAACCGTCCCAAGGAAAGCGAACGACGCTAGCTTCGAGAATCTCTCGCGAAGTTGGAACGATTCGCGTGGTTTCGCGTGCAACGGCGCTCGAACAGTGTCGCTCGGTCGGTGGAAAAAAAATGCAAAGACCGGTGTGTGCACGACGGCGGAGGTTCGCTTACAGCGAGTCGGTCATGCGATAGTTAGGATAATTTTGCGCGAACATGCAACGGTGCGCGGAGGCAGCGATGCCGGGACGTTGTTTACGTGACAGGCAATGAACTGCAACTGTCAAGCAGATAGAAATCGCCCCCTCCCCCCAGCCTTCTCCTCCTCTTCGGCTTTTAAAATCGCGTAAACTCGCCGGCTTACGTTTCGTCGGCTCGCGATCATCGAGCGCCGACTTCATTAATTCACGCCGCCTTCTTATCTTCGTACAAACGAGCGCGTTCGCCGAACAAAAGCGAGGAATTCCTCGAGACCGCGTAATCGTAGGCGAACGACAAGTTGCGAAAGCCGACTCTCCGCTTCGCCGCTTCTCCGCTTCGCGGCGTAGGAAACGAATGGTTCGCGTATAGTTGCACGAGCGGAGCGGAGGGGAACGCGGCGGAGCAATCGCGGAACTTTAACTTCGATGGAGGAAATTGTCGAAAAGTTTCGATAGGCGGTTGAAACGACCGCGGCGTACCGAACGTACGGAAACGCGAACGCGTTTAAGGCTCGTTTCGCGCGTTCACCGATTTTTATCGGATTCCATAGCACGGGAATCGTCGCGCGATCGTTCCCTTCCATTCGTCGTCGACGTCGTTCGTCTTCTCCATTAGTCACACGTGCATAGGCGTGTAATAGATACGGCATTGTTCATAATTATTCCAACGACTGAGCTTTTCCATGCCTTCGAACGACCAAGCTTTTGGATTTACAGGCGTTCGAAAGTTCCGAACTTTTAGATTCCTAAGCTTTTGAATTTCTAAGCTTCTGTGCTTCTATACGTTTGAATTTCCACGCTTTTAGATACGTAAGCGTTTAAATTCCCAAGCAGTCGGATTCACAAGTGTTCAAATTTCCAAGCTTTCGGATTCCCAAGGGTTTAAGTTTAGAAACTTTTGGATTTCCAAGCGTTCGAAAGTTCCGAGCTTTTACATTCCTAAGCTTTTGAATTTCCAAGCTTCTGTGCTTCTATGCGTTTGAATTTCCACGCTTTTGGATACCTAAGCGTTTAAATTCCCAAGCAGTCGGATTCACAAGTGTTCAAATTTCCAAGCTTTCGGATTCCCAAGGGTTTAAGTTTAGAAACTTTTGGATTTCCAAGCGTTCGAAAGTTCCGAGCTTTTACATTCCTAAGCTTTTGAATTGCCAAGCTTCTGTGCTTCTATGCATTTGAATTTCCACGGTTTTGGATACGTAAGCGCTTAAATTCCCAAGCAGTCGGATTCACAAGTGTTCATATTTCCAAGCTTTTGGATTCCCAAGCGTCTAAGTTTCGAAACTTTTGGATTTCCAAGCGTTCGAAAGTTCCGAGCTTTTAGATTCTTAAGCTTTTGAATTTCCAAGCTTCTGTGCTTCTATGCGTTTGAATTTCCACGCTTTTGGATACGTAAGCGCTTAAATTCCCAAGCAGTCGGATTCATAAGTGTTCAAATTTCCAAGCTTTCGGATTCCCAAGGGTTTAAGTTCCGAAACTATTGGATTCCTAAGCGTTTAAGTTCCCAAGCTTTCGAATTCTCAAGCATCTACTAACCCTTTGACAAGCACAAAATTTTGTTTCGCAATACGAACCCATTTTTACCGTATATATTAATATATACTTGACTACGTGTATCGACGTGACAGATGAAGAAACATGATAAAGATTATAAAAGCGCAACATTACAAAAGCCGTTTCCATCGAACGGAGCAGAAAAACGTAGCTCCAGCTACGCAACATGTACAGAGATAATCCTTTTAGACCCAACAATGTCTAGACGCACGTGTACTCGTCAAAGGGTTAAATTCCAAAGCGTTTGAGGATTTCCAAGTTCTCCAATTTCAAGCGTCCGAGCCTTTTCACGCACCAGCCGGATAAAATTGTCCCGTATGAAATGTAACGTAAAGTGTAAATGTAAAGTTAGGCGTAATTGGGACCGATGCGACGCGATTCCTTCCATCGAGAATCGCTCGCGGAACGATGGCGTGCGTTCGTGCCCCTCCACCATTGACACCGTTACTTCTTTCTCGGTTAATCGTTCAGTCCGTAGTCACGAGAACGTCCAACTTTGCACCGCCGCCGCCGCCGCCGCCGCCGCGAATGCAGATTACTTTTTCACCGCGGTGCACGGCAACACCACGCGGGGAAATTAATTACGCCAAAGTTCGGCCGGAGTTCGACGCGCCCCCGCCATACCCAAGGATTGATTCTTGCCCCGGAGTGCATTTCCGTTTTAATCAACCGGATTCCTCGAATCGAAAGCTCGAAATCTAGTGGCTGCGGAAGCGGGCAAAAAGAGCCGCTGAAATCCGATGGATTTTCAGGCGAATTTATAGTTTTTACGGTAACAGAGATAGCGGCATTAACGGGGTTCTGCTTCGTTTCGCGAACACTTTAAGTCAAGCTCTGCTTTCGGTATTTCGAATATTAACCGTTGGTTAGCAAAACTGCTTCGTTTCGTTTATTTATTCGACGGGGAAGAAATAATTAATTTCATACGATATTAGTAAGCGTTGATGGAAAGAGTAAAGAGACGAAATTTGCAAGTAACGACGGAAGATTAGATTATTCTACAATAGGTGTGTAAAACATGGAAACAGTGAACACGTTTGGTGACTGGGAGTAGCCTTTCGAGCGCAAAGTGTTAACGACAAAGAAGGCGTATGGTGTTTTTAATACCGATTCATATTTTTAGAGAAACGATAATATATATATATATATATATATTTATTAATTGGGTCTATAGTATTAATTAATTGGGTCTAGATATATACTTATTTTAGGCATATTACACTTGTCCTACTTCCTATTATTAATTAATACGCTTAAGTGACTATATATATATTAGGTGTACGTTAAAGTGTTTATGGGTTGTATAAGTATTTCTTTAATTTTCTTCTATTTGCAGTGACTACAGAAAGTATATGTACCCAGCTTAATTTCATCCGTATTTCAATTGCAAGGCGACAAATTTATCGTGCATATAGTCGCCTAAGCGTATTAATTAATAATAGGAAGTAGGACAAGTGTAATATACCTAAAATAAGTATATATCTGGATCCAATTAATTAATACTTAAATGCAAAGGCAAATACAGCGATCTGCAAACTGCACTTTTTATAGCCCCTGCATATATAGCGCAAGTATTCCAAACTAATTCCCGAAGTATTTTCCCCCATTTTGTAGAACTTCCCGCTATCTTTCTGCAAATCAATGAAATTGGTTTGGAGACAGCGAAGTCGTCCAGCCAAGACTAAAACTTTTGCTTGCTTACATCTACGAGAGCTAAAAGCCCGAATGCTTCGATATAATGGAGACAATAACATTAATAGAGTCCCGTTTTACTCTACGAACATTGTAACGCGTGCTTTGCTTTCGATCTTTGCTACAGTTTTCAGAGATCAATGTCGTATTTTTAAGGACGCTGTATAACAGAATTCGGAGCACTAAACGAGCTCCATTGAACACAACGAAGACAATAATCCTAACAGAGCTCTGATTCGCCGATCAAATACTATAACCCGTGCTTTTAGATTTTAGGTGTATTTTTCACAAATCAAGTCACAGTCTTATTAAACCTAACGCAAATCTGTATCTTTAGAGACACGATAGCGAAGCTAAGATCTCTAGCCAAGCTCTGTTTAATATAGGAAAGACAGTAACCCTAACAGAGCTCTGCTTCACTTTCCGAATATTATAATCCGTGCTTTGCTTTGGAACTTTCCTGTATTTTTAACGGATCAAGCGGCGCTACAACCAAACCGATGCAAATCTATATTTTTAGAGACGTAGTAGGAAAGTTAAGAGCCCTAATCGAGCTCTATTTAACATGGTAAAGGAAATAACCTTAATCCAAATTTATTGAACCCTTTGCTTCGGATATTTCACGTATTTTCACCGAATCGAACGACAGCGTTAACAAAAAGCTTAATACTGCGTTTCTTTGCAAACTCGAGTTCCCCACGGATGCATAAAAATCCTCGAGCTATTGAATTGCCAAACCGGAAGCACCCAGTGTCGGCCGTTCGAAAGGCCAGCGGATTTGGAGCAACGCGAGTTGCCGCGTTCGAATTTGCGATGTGAGTCACGTACGCGACATATTAACGATTTATCCTCGGCCGCATATGCCGATAACAATTTGCGAGAACGCGCATCCCCGGGCCGGGGATTAACGCGACTTTGGTTAAATCGGTCACATTTCGCGCGTATCGCTTGCAGCGTTTCCAAAGTCCCTTCTTTTCGCCGCCGCCGTCGCTGAAACGCCGCCGCGGAGGAGAATTCGCGGCAAGTTAACGGCAAGTTTCCGCCGCTCGAGGAGAATTCGATTAACGCGGGGAGAGAAAGAGAGAGAGAGAGAGAGAGACTGTGCGCCGGTAATTGACAGAAAGAGCCGCGACTCGGCTAAAAGTTACAGGAAATTTCGCAAACAAGGGAAAGCCGTCGCTTCGTCGAGCGACGCTGCTTTGCGAAAACATTCGAATGAAGCAGCAGCAGTAGTATCGGGAAGGAAAAAAATCATTTGCAAATTTTATTCGATTAGGCGGGGACGTCCGAATGGTCGGCGCCTCCATTTTTATTTCCTTGAAAACGTTTTGCCCGGCTCTATCGGGGTGGAAGAGAGTACATATCGGGGCTGAACAAACTCCCCTTACTTTTTCACTCTTTTAATGCGCGCCAGCGACGTCGGGCCCCGTGCAATTAATATTCATGTAATCAGGCCGGCTCGCGGCTAATTGCTTTATTCTTTGACATTAATACCGCGGCGCGGTTTTATTAGACGGCCGAAAGCGAATCTGTACGGTCGCGGCGTGGCTAGGCTAGGCGCAGCTACGCACCGCTGCGCCTCTGCGCCGCTAATGTCGCTTCTTGCTGCCAGTATTTTTGATCAAAGAGTGATAACTGAAAAGGTTCTCCTTTTTCGCGAATCCATCGGCCAGAGGGGCGGGAAAGAGAGCCGGAGCCTTTGCCGGTTGAGCATTTTAACTGATGAATCCCCTTGCGATGTTGCGGATGGAAATAGTTGGCCCAGATTCAGCTGTAACCGCTCGACGGTAGATTATTAATTTTTCTCTCGACGCAGAAAGGATTCCGGCTCTCTGTCTGCACCCACCTCCGTTCTCCATGCTCCATACTCCGCCGGCCGTCTGCTTACTCTTTTTTTTTTTTCCCTCTGTCGTTTCATCCATCGGCCTGTCCCTTTCGCGATGTCTATTTGATTTCCGCGAAATGGAAAAATTGTAGCCGCATGTAGCACGAGTTGACAGACGGCCGCGCAGAGCGCGTCGCCCTTTCATCCCCGCCTTCCCCCCCCCCCCCTCTTTACATCCCCCGATATTTTCCAGAATTATAGTCCTCCAGAGATCCCAACCATTCGAGCCTATTAACCCTTTCGATGCTGAACTATGTCCGTGCATCGCTAAACGCTTTCTCGTTGAGTCAAGATGGTACAGTTGACCGGCGAAATGTTGTGGCCGAGAATAGGAACGCATCTCGATATTCCTTGATTACTTTATCTCTCGTTGTTTTGTATATCGTTCAATGCTATTTAAACGACCACGAATACTGTGCAGTATTAAGTGAAATCAACTTTGATACGCTTTAGGTGCGTAGAAAAATTGCAGAACAGATAATTGCTTTATTTTCAACTCTATTGACAGTTGACTTGCACAACTTTGTCAACGTTGACAATGTTGTTCTTTTAGGGGTCGGTAAATCAACTTCTACTCTGATCTTTAATTGCGACATTCCCCTTTTCGATGCTTTGTAGCCACCCCTTTGTAACGCAAGAGTCCTTACCCGTTAAAGCAAGCAGATGCATGAAGTATTGGTTAACATCGTGGTCTTTCAATGATTGTTGCCGATTACGTACACGTATCGACTCTGTACAATTTTTCTTGCACCTCCCACGCTGGAAATCGCTAAATCCTTCGTACGCGAAGAGCTACGTCCCCGTTTACGCGTACAAATAATCAACCAAATATTTGTCGAATATTGGTTACGCAGTAATTTACAAAACAGCAAACGCTGCACCGTTTGCAACGCGTATACTCGCACCGCGGCCAATATCGCCGCACCCAAAGGGTTAAAAACAGCTAGCTGTGCTAGGGCAACGATCTATCGGGACTGCAGTCTATCGCAAAAGCGACAAAGTCGTTTGATCGCGGTTTCCACGAGGCGGAGAGGACGTTGGGCGCGTCAATTTCAAAGCTCTCCGCAGGACGCTCGGGTCCCGGGTATAAATTTGCTCGATTAGAAGTTAGTATTACGACATGGCATGCAAAGCCATCGTAATGTTTAACCCAGTTGCGAGGCTCCAACGATTAATCGCGACTAATTAAGAAAGGCCGCTACCCTCGGCTAGGGTGTCTAACCGGTATATAACCAGAGGGTTAATCAGAGCCTTGTAAACAGTCGCGCGGCAGCTTATAATCGCGATTATTCACCGTTGTCCTCGCCGACGGTACACCTCGTATCGGGAACGCGCCCACGTGAACGCTAACGAGTCCTGCTTACCCACTCGCTTTTCCCAATATCCCTACTCCCCCGTCCCCCCCCTTCCTAAACTATGTAAAACAGAGTTTAGGATACGGTTAACGACACGCGTAAATTGCAGTTACGAGTACTGCAAAGCGGCTTCGCTTCGCGAGAACGGAAACCAAATATTCCGCTGTTAAATCGCGCTTAAACCGATAGCGCCGTTAATCGATCGATCTTTCGCTTCCGGCAGCTTTTCACGTGAACCGTCGACCGATTAACCCTGCAACTAAACGAGTCTTGTGAATGGAACGCGAAAAAAAAAAGCCCGCCGAGTTTTTAGCGCGTCGCCGGCAGGTTTCACCTGCGAGTATTGTTCAGACGGTATACCGTGGTCTGAATTTTAGTCGAGAGTCTCTCGATTTATGAAATTGGCCGCGTGTTTAGATTCACGATGCGAATGGGTTGAATCAATAGCGCATGTTTTAATCCCTTGACGACGGGTTCGATGTTTCACATTGACTAGGTATTTACCCATTATAACGCAAACTACTTGCCTAACTAATTTCCTCGTTCGTCGATCTATAATCGATCTACTGAAATACTTTGGATATCGTTTCACTTGGTTGCAATAGCAAGCTGCCATTTGAAATGGTAAAATTTCTGCGGATTTTTTATTCTTCCACAACACGTTGAATAGTTTAAATCGTAGTCTGATCCTTCTTTCGCATGTTTCCTTTAAGTCTTTAAGGTTTACTCGCGCATTTCTTTCCGGTACTTATCCCGATTCGTATACTTCTGATCCCACAAGTCGTGCATACATGGCTGCTAGTAATTGTACGGCACTTGACATTTTTACTTTGTCTTTAAATCCCTTCAGGACTCTTATCTCGCGAATAGTTTAAGCGTAACTTCTTCTTTCCGGTTTGTCTCCGCGTTGCGTTACATTCTCGTACTCTCATCCGCCTGTACTTTCTTTCTACGTACTCCAATTGGTTTTACACCGATGTACGAGCAAATAAAATAGTCGCACGAGCTCGTTTTCGAAGATTTTCACAAGATTTTCTATGAACACCGCGAACCCTTGCGTTGCGTATTTTTGCAAACATCCAATCGCTCGGATCGGCTTGCTGCAAACGAGTACACTTTAATCTTCGGCAGTTCCAATGTTAATTAACTTCTTCTACTCAAAGAGTGGCGCGTTCACGGATCGACTAATCGATTTCAAACCCCCTTCCCGGGTTTTTCCTTTTTTCTTAGCTCTATTCGATCGAGAGCGGGGAGGAGGGGAGGGAGGAAGGGGTTGAAAAGGAGGCCAATGAATCACCGAAACTGCGCCTCTCTCCCAATTAATTCGGATAACCGACGTTCCGGTGTAATTCGATACGACGAGTGTACGCGTCCGAGAGGCAGCGTAAACTCGATTAATAATTAAGCGAATCAACCGTTAATAAATTTGCGCGTTTAATGCGCGCCTCTACTACGCGCCTGTTGTATTTCACCCATTATCCGGTCTTCCTGTTCAGACCATAGTTAATGCCGGCCATAGATATCAGGCTTTCGAGCATCGCGACGCACGCATCTCCTTTTGCCAGCAGTCAGCCCAATCACGGCCGCCGCCACAAAGAGCTAATTTGCTCCCCCCGGTGCTAATCGTATTATCGCCCAAAACAGGATGCGACACTCTCAGACGCAGACTCCCCTCCCTCTCTCCTTTCGTTCTCGTCGCCCCGAGAGCAACGCGTTCCATTTGCAATTGTATCTTTCGAGCCCGCCGGCGGAATCGAACTTTAAACGCGCGGCCCGATTTCGGAGCACGGCCGACTGAGCAGGGGCGTGAACCACTCGACGGCCAAGGGAATCGATAATCAGCGGGTGCCAATATGGAAATTTTAGGCATTAATGCCGGAAGTATGCTACGAGTCGACAACAACGTAAATTACACGGACCGCGCGCAACGCCGAGAACTTCCCAATGGTTGCCGTGCTCGTTACAATGCCAGGATAATTACGTGCCGCCTAATAGTTTCGCGTTCCTCCCTAATCGGCCCCAAAATTAACGCGCTCTACAGCCCCCAAGTGTGACGCGCTACCGCTGTTTACCGCAAAAAAAAAGCTTTTCCACCGTGTTCCTTCGAACGAGTCAGCGGCGGACGTTGAGACGTCTTAACGCTGGTCCCGTGGAAATCCGACTTTTCCAGAGCCCTTCGCTTTAACCCTTTCACGGTAACGCTGTCCTAGCGCGGATTAATCCGGCGCGGCGACGAGTGTAAATTATTAAGCCAGCGACGGACGGCGTATGGACAGGGAAATTTATTCAAATCTTGAGAACGCTTTCCCGATTTACGCGCGCAAAAGCATAGAGTCTGTTAATTCTTCTTGGATTAGTTTGCGCTACTTAAAGTCACTCGCAATTGCAACGCTTCTCTACGCTTAACACTTTAATGATCAAATTTTCTTCCCGCTTATGGATTAAATATGGTAACATAAATTCATAAGTTCCTTTCAATTTTCCGTAAATTTTTTGTTACTTCTATGTATATATACTTCTCTTCCTTTTGTACTTTTCTTTGCTACCATTATTACCTCTCATACTTCGCTGCAGTAATTAGCTCGCAATTTTCTAATGGCTTATCCCGTATAAATAAAATGAAATACAATAAAAGTGTCGCCGAGATAAAAAATAGTCAAGAAGATACGATGGAAATGCTAATATTATTAGCAAGGTTAGCGAGCAGTCGTATAAAGAAGAACATTTGAAACGAACCTGAAACAATCACTAGCTCGAATGTTAAAGGGTTAAAGAGGCTCGGTATCGACCCAGTATCCATTTTCCTCCAATCCACGCCACAATTCGTAAACCGCGTCTCGTTGCAGTAACGCGACGCGGTTAATTCGACGGACCGCAGAGGATCGCGGATGACGATGAAAAACGGGGAAAAAAAAAAGAATCCGGGTCAGGAATGATTTTCCTTCGGATGGCCGCGCAATCGACGCAACGCGACGTGGCAAAGGTCAGGCGCGGCGTGCAAATCGAAATTTGTTTTCCGAGCTGCGATAAAAATACAGGCCAGCGGGAAGTTACACAAGCCCGGAAAATTGCGTTCGGTTAAAGGGTCGAAGTACCTCGTTGCCGCATCAGCCCCGTTACCCAGCAGCCTGTCTCGTTTCTTCTGTCCCCTTCCATCAACGGTCGGTTCAAAGCCCGCAGGATGGACGTTTTCTGTCGGCTTGCTGTTCGACAGTGACCAACGAAACGAGAAACAATTCGTTGCGCTTCCATCCACCCCCGCCGCTCCACCCCTTTTCCACCCCGGCATCGTTCGCAACCACCGAGGCGAGCACCGCCCGCTTCGCTTCTCTCTCGCTTTGCTCGACGTACAAAAATTCGCGCTGCAAATCGATGCATCGGTTTCCTCTCCTCCCTCGTTGATTCTCACTCTCTCTCTCTCTCCGCCTTCTTTTTCCCCGTTCTATTGTTCCTTCTAGCTTCTGGGAAGCGACCCAGGCGACGCTCGAAGAAACGAGCTGTGCTTCTCGATCGACGTAACCCTGCTGTTTCGCGGCCATTATCACCGGGGCAACGAATATTTTACGTTTGGCGACCGGCGACTATCAAAGAGACGATTCGCGGGTGCTTGGAGGTAACAATAGAGAGAGAGAGAGAGAGAGAGAGAGAGGAGGCAGGAGGAAGCGAATGGAAACGCGGTGTGTCGCATTTAGGCCTAGCCAAGCGTCCTTTCAGCTGGCGTTTTAAAAGGCCCCGGAGGGGGTCCGCGGGCGCGGCGTAGTCTCGACCTGGTTTCCACGACGACGTTTTCGTGTCGCGGCGTGCAGCGTAACGCGCGTGGTTGGCTGGTTCCCCGTTGTGGCATATGGTAGACCAGTTTGACCCAAATGGTAAAGCGTCCTCCTTATCTTGCGCCTGCTTCTGACACGGGAGAGAGACATACGAGCGGATGGAGTCGCCGCCGCAGCCCTGAACCAGGGTAGAAAAACAACCGCCGGGAAGAAAAGGAGCCGAAGGGAGAGGCGCAAGGGCGCGCGGTGGAACGAAAGAAAAAGGGTCGCGGCGGAGAAGACGGGAGAGGAAAAAGAAGACGAAAGAGAAGCGAGGAGAAGAGTTTGGGGGCCGGAGCTCGTTTTACCGCGATGCAACTCGATCGCGCGTTTACTTCCTTCCTTTTTGAACGTGTGTCTACGTACCGCAACGGCGGCGTTCGCTATTCAGACGCGGAACGCCGGATCGTCTTCCGCACCGTCAAGTGGAAACAGAAAGCTACGCGAGGAGGAGAAGAAAAGGTGAAGCGGCCTGTCTGTCTGCAACTCCCCGCGAGCACCGGATGGGGCGGAACACGTCGGCTTGCATAAGAGTTAACTCTCGAATGCGGTAATTGTATTGATTTGTAACCGCGAGGAACCTATCCCACGACATACCACCGATTGGCCCGCCTCGCCTCGACTCGCCTCGCCTTGCCTTGCCTCGCCTCGCATTTCCAATCGCATTCGCGATCGCTGAACTGGAAACACGCCGCTCAACGTGCCCTTACATAATGCACTCTTTGTGCCACGGCCACGCGCAATTAGCGTGTCCAATCGAGTTCTGACTTTTACCAATTTCGTTTCACCCAAAGGAGAGAGAGGCCTCTCCGTCTCCGAAGCCGAATACAATCGCGCGGCTCGTACCTCCATTTACGTCCCGTCATCTTGCATCCCTTCGCGCTTGTATCGTTCGCGTCGGTGAACTGGTATCTTGCTTGAGAAACTTAGCTTCGCGTCATGCATATTGATCGTACGTGTATAAACGAGACGTTGTTCGTATTTATACATTTTCATCGGGACCTGATACCGTGTAATTATCTTATTCATGAAGATCTTATTTAAATGATCGAAGAGACGCGATACAAATTCCATAAGCGTTCTTTCCCGTATCCTAGATTGCCATGGGCGTTTCTTAGGTTACAGTTGCGGAACCTGCGATTCGCTGTTTTCATTTGCAAACGACGCTGAACACCGCTATCTCCACCTTTTTCTCTTGTTCTCTTCTTCTCGGTTTTTGCAAATGAGGATTGCGAACTTTCTAGGGTCCAACTAATACGAGTAAACCTAAATCTCTCTGCGTCGCGTATCAGTCTTCGTATCGCGGGTACGTACTCGATTCCACCGGCGAGTCGCGAAGCTTCGCCAAACATCTATCAAACGCGGCCTCGAAGTATTTCGCGACGACGAAACTACCGCGGCGAAATCCAACCGCGCGCGAAGTATTCGCCGGGAATTAATTTGGATTCCGTGACGCAAGAATTCTCGGAGCTTTCGCGGACAGAAACGAGCCATCGTATCGCGGGGCGACGAGTTCCAGCGAGGATGGTACGCGCGTTTCGAAAACTACCGTACCGCGAGAAAGCTCTGCACGCGACGACGACTACGACGACGTCGACGTCGACGACGCGTCGCGTGGAAAAGTAACGAGCGTGGGAGGACTTTTCAGCGAGCCGCGCCATCCGGAAGTAACGAAAACGCCCGGCAAAGTTACAATTTAAAATTCCCCCAACGACGAACTACCAGCCGTGCAATCGCGGTGTGTTCCGCGCCGTCAGGCGTGAAAGGCAAGGACGCGACGCGGAGAAACGGCGTATCGAAACCTATAAAGTCGCGAGCATAAACGCGCATAAACGAGAGGCTCGCCGGTTGCGGTGACGAAGCGGCTGATGCTTCTTGCAAACGACCCGCGTTGCCGCGTGCGTTTATCCGCGAACGCTAGGCGATACGAAGCGAGGAACACGGGGAGCGCAAGGGTTGGCTGGTCGTTAACCGTTTTACTGCGTCCATCGACCGGCGACAAAGATGCGTCAGCCTCGAACGACGCGACGCGGAGAAAACATGCGGGCGGATATTGGTCGAGCCACTTGAGATCATGAACCACGCCTGCCGGCCAAATCATTCGCGGAACGCGCGCGTTGGAATTTCTCCGTTAACGATCCGGGTAACGACTCGCTTATAAAGTCCACCCGATAGTAAAAACCGCTCCACTTCGCGGAGAGACTTCCCAGTGGCGGAGAACCAAGCGACGTTCGAATTCATTGGGTTGTAGCAGAATTTCGTCGCGTTTGGAAACGGGTTTTCGCGAATTCTGCGATTCCTCGAGAAACACATTCTACGGTAAGGGAATTTTCTAGCTGTTAAAGAGATGACAAGTGGCACATACGTAATTGCTTACATTGTGCCGTCGTTTGCTACGATCATACGCGTACCTTTTCCGTAACTTAGCGCTACTCGTTTCTACTATGTTTCGAATGTGAAGGAACTAGAGAAGCTAATCAGTGTAAGTCAGCCTTTCGTCAAAATTGAGTTGCTCCGTGTAAATGCCTCTTCGGCACGAAAACTTTCGCGCGACGGAAGAATTTCATCATTGCGTTACATTTTCATCAAAAGACTATGGCTTCTATACTGGCCACGGAATTACATTTGTTCGTACATTTCGTGACTTAACCCGATAGACAAGCCTTTCGTATAGCACTCTGCACGTGTCGGTATATATTCGTAAAACAAATTACGCATTGAGAATGCTTCGAGTTTCTAAATACCGCAAGCGAAAATCTTGTTTACTAACGAATGCACGGACGCGTCAATTTAGAATCCCTAAAGAGCCGAACGAATACGCGTTGCAAGCCGCGTATATGGCCACCGGACGAAACGAAGTGCCGGAGAAAAAGGGGTGCAAGGATAATTTCGCGAGAGGCGGGAAATTGCCAATAACATAACACGTATAAAGAATGCGTTCGGCACGCAAGTGGGTCAAAGTGCGAGGAACAAAGAGAGAAAGCTCGAAAGAAAAGCTGGATGCGGTTGATCGCTACTTTATTTCGCGAAATCCATTTTGCCGAGGCAAAGGCGCATTATTTTCTTTATTTGGCTTGAGGGGGAGGGAGGCTCGATTATGTGCCGGCGGCACACAGGATAAATCCTTCTCCTGACGCGGCCAAACAGCGGCAGAGTTCCCGCTTCATACGGAATACTTTCGTGCTCGAGCGTAATTTATTAAAAAATACCCCCCGCCCCTGCGAGCGGATGATGCGGTGGCGCAACGCGGCCGATCGAAAGCCGCTACGCTTGTATTTCGTTTTAGCATCCCCGGGGCGTCGAGCTCGATGCGATTTATCGTTGATCCCCTTTAACGAGCTTCCGATAAACGAAGGAAATTCGCGTCAGCGATGAAAACGTTTGGTAATCTACAATCTCCGCCCATCCATCCGTCCGTCCGTTCCTTCTTCTTTTTCCTTCTGCGCGACCAACCCGTCTGTTTCGCTCGACTAAAGCGCGTCCGCGTCGCAGAGCCGGCCAACTTGCACGACCGCGACGATCCGGCGAATTTTGCGGCCGTTTTGTTTCGCCCTCCCTCGTCCGAAACCTGAAAATGCGTGCCGTTCAACGCGCGCCATTCCATCGGCGAAATATTCCCAAACTTTCGGCCCGAAAAGTTGGAAGGAAGTAATTAAAGCGCGGAGAGCGACTCCCCTGCGAATCGATAGCGTTCCCAGTGGAAAAGAAGAGGAAACAGAACCGAGACGCGAAGCACAGGCCGACCTTAACATCGAAATCGCATGTCGCCGGCTTATTTAACCGAGTCCGCCTTTCACAGATTGTCCCGACTCCCGACTACCGACGCGACGCGACGTTTCTCTGCGACATGGCAGTTCGCGAGAAGGCAGCAGAAAATCG
The DNA here is from genome assembly GCA_028830335.1 of Eucera pruinosa. Taxonomy (NCBI): domain Eukaryota; kingdom Metazoa; phylum Arthropoda; class Insecta; order Hymenoptera; family Apidae; genus Eucera; species Eucera pruinosa. The sequence continues at coordinate 10,270,103 of JAMYCR010000008.1, read as the reverse complement.
GCATGAAAAATATGACCCGGGAGCTTCGCGAGACTATAGAAATTATATATAGGGTTGTGTAAGGCGAAACGACGCGGGCTACGTTCTCAATGGGACGAGATTTATTCGTTGATCCGTTGTCGTAGAAATTTGCGGAAGACAATTCGTTGGGACGTTTACCGTTTCGCTGCGTCTAATGCAGAACGCTAAAATATCGTACGTACATAGGTGGGATACAAGTAAATAGTGTGTGCGTAAGCTTTATTGGATAGATTTCAATTGTACGAATTGAAGTTTATTAAAAAGTGCAGGGTGTCGTTAGTTGAATTAGGACATACATACGTGCACCACGAGTGTAACTCGTCGTCGTACGACAAGGGATTAATTGAGCTCTAGAATGTATTCGGTTGCAACGTCCAACGCGTTTGCAATCGCAAAAGCGATTCAATATTTTCCCAACAATTTTTCACTTCGTCAAATTGAGTTGATGAATTTTTTACGAACCGTTGCGAATGTTTTATGTTCTTTCCGTTATTTTTTTTAAAATGCGTAGAACACATTTTTCCCGAAACATGCCTTCATCGAGTTTCCTCATCTCGTTTTCTTATTGCTTCCAAAATCATCCATCTGCGAATTCAGAAATAAGTTCGCGCGATTGCTCGTGTATTACTGTGATCGACAACGTCTCCTCGTTCCAGTTATCATTAAAAGAATGCCCCAAACTAAACGAGTGGTCCTTCCGCTGATAAACCAAATGCAATGCGAGCAAAGTCCAACGTTTAACTCGCGCACTCAAGCTTCGCCGGGCAATATCTCGAAACTGAAACCACTCCAGACTTCCACCGCGTTCCTCTTCCCTAGCAACCGCAGACGCGCAGTCGAACCGAACGATTCGTCGATGAAAAAACAATAACCGATACCAACTCCCGTTGCAACCGTTGGAAAAGTCTCTTCAGACCCAACGGGACACCGCGTATCCGCTCGCGCATCCTCGAACGGACTTCCGTGTTCGCTCGCGTTCCGTTCACAGGGGGAACCTTTTTCCCTGCGATGTGGAAAACATTCGAATCACCGTGTAGATTGGCAGGAAGCAGAATACGCGTCGCGAGAATGGCGTGGGTGGCGATGGCGGCGTTGGTGGTGGTGGTCGGTGAATAAGTATGACAGTGAACTTTATTATGCACGTCGAAGCCCGAGCAGGGCTGTCACGCGAGTTGGGATAGCGGCGGTAGCGACACGCGAGCCTATTTCAATGGTAATAAGCCGGCGACCAATCATTGAGTATGCTAAATATGTATATGCACGGCAGAGAGAGCCGCGTCGAGTCGCGCAGCGTCCTTCTCTCTTCCCGTCTCTCGATCGCCGACTCGCGCCCTTCCTCGCACCCTCGCGCCAGCTTTCTCTGCCCCTCTGTCGCAATAGAGACGTGCCAATCAATTAGCGACGTAGCTTGCCTCTCGATGCTTGCAGCGGAAGCACCGGGGACGATGCTCCGCAGAGGACCAATGGGATTGACGCAAACCGCGGTTGCATTCTAAACAGCCGGTGATGTCTCCGCGGTCTCCGCGGAATTGCGCCGCTACGCCGCAGCTCGGAGCATCCCTCGAATCTCCATGCGGAACGTCACGGGGATTTTGCCTCTTTCGTCCGGCCAAACATTTCTCATTTCATCCTCGTTTCTACGCAGACAACCGTTTTGCCCGCCCTTTCCTCCTTTCGCCGTGAATTTTTTTTTAGAGCAACGTAGCAATTCGCTTCGTTGCGAATTTGATTCTACTTTTGAGCCCTGTGCGATGTTTTCGGGGACCGAGCTTGGGAAATTAACGCAGCTTGGTTACGAGACACAGGTTTCACTAAAGACAGCGTTCGCGTCTCTTCTGCATTCTTGTTACAGACATTGTATTGAACAAATCTTCTAATTGCCAACGCGAAACATTCTCGCAGCTAAGAATGTTCAGTGCTTTGGATTTCCAAAGCTTCCACCGAAGTTTAGAATTCCCGATGCTTCCAATTTTCTAAGCTTAATATTCACACTACTTTGAACTCTAAATGCTTACAATTCTCAAAGCTTAGAATTCCCAATACTTTGAGCTCTCAATGTTTACAATTCCCAATACATTGAACTCTCGATGCTTACAATTTCCAAAGCTTACAATTCCCAATACTTTGAATTCTCAATGCTTTCAATTCTCAATACTTTGAACTCTCAATGCTTACAATTCCTAGTACTTTGAATTCTCAATGCTTACAATTCTCAAAGCTTAGAATTCCCAATATTTTGAGCTCTCAATGCTTACAAATCCTAGTACTTTGAACTCTCGATGCTTACAATTCCCAAAGCTTACAATTTCCAATACATTGAACTCTCGATGCTTACAATTTCCAAAGCTTACAATTCCCAATACGTTGAACTCTCAATGCTTACAATTTCCAAAGCTTACAATTCCCAACACTTTGAATTCTCAATGCTTTCAATTCTCAATACTTTGAACTCTCAATGCTTACAATTCCTAGTATTTTGAATTCTCAATGCTTACAGTTCCCAAAGCTTACAATTCCCAATACATTGAACTCTCAATGCTTTCAATTCTCAATACTTTGAACTCTCAATGCTTACAATTCCTAGTATTTTGAATTCTCAATGCTTACAGTTCCCAAAGCTTACAATTCCCAATACATTGAACTCCCAATGCTTACAATTCCCAATACATTGCACTCTCGATGCTTACCATTTCCAAAGCATACAATTCCCAATACTTTGAATTCTCAATACTTTCAATTCCCAATACTTTGAACTCTTAATGCTTACAATTCCCAATACGTTGAACTCTCGATGCTTACAATTTCCAAAGCTTACAATTCCCAATACTTTGAATTCTCAATGCTTTCAATTCTCGATACTTCGAACTCCCAATGCTTTGCCTTTCCAAAGCTTCAACTCGCAACGTTTCAAATCGTTAAAGCACTAAACTCTTAACGCTTCGAATTTCCAAAGCTCCCAATCCTCAACGCCACGAATTCTCGAAGTTTAAAATCCCCAATGCTTCGAATTCTCGGCATATCTCTGAAATCTTGTCCACGCGTGTCGCGCGTCCTGAGTACAAAAAAGTGCACCGCAACGAAAGGGTTACGAAGACACGAAGGAAGAGATAGAATGCAGCCCCTGCGGATGGGTTAAAGTCGGCCGACTTCGATCGCGGTTTCCACGCGGTAAGAACAATTCTACAGCGAAGGACGAGGCTTGTAAAGAGAGGGTCGGTGCACGACAATAACGGCCGTTAGTTATGCTCACGTCCCAACGTAATCGGTTCCCTGCAGCCAACTTTCTCGGGCGATAGGGACGGAGATCTTGATAATTAGCACCCACCTATCTGCCGGCGAGTTCCCCCTTCCTTTTCCCTCTGCCGGCCGCGTCTACCCTTATGCGGCTCCGAAAATGAACCGAGACCCACATACAAGGCAAGTTTGCAGGGCTGTCTAAAGCGGCGTTCGTGCTTCGCAGGAGAACATAAAACGGAGACGCCTAGCTACCCGCCGCGGCGCTGTCGCTAATTAGGCCAAGATTTTAAGCTGACGAATCTTTATGGGGTTGGAGCTCCGCCGCTGCCTCCAGTTCCACCCGTCTGTTTACAGATAACACCCTTGTTATCTGAAATGAAGCCCTTAACGAGCAAGCAACCGGCGAGGAGAATCTTCTTCCAAGTCGCGAACAAATTCGTCGAGATTCGCTTGAAACCCTGAAACCCTCCCCTCGCGGTAGCTTCGTTCTAGACTCCGAGAATCATTGGTACTTCTCTTCCCATTGAAGTTGCGCGCGAATTATAAGCCACGCGATTAAAGGCGAATCTGATCGTCGCGGATGATTTAGCTGCGCTAATGGTGGAAGATGAAAGCTGCAAACACCTTTCCCATTTAGATATGCATCTAGGAATTCGTTTGCAGCGAATGTAAAAGATGAAACCTGGGGTGTATTTACCCTGGTTCAATGGTTGAATTCGATCGCAGAACAACGCATAGATTGCCAATGGAATCTGACCAACTTTTCACTGCAGTCCATTAATGATCATTCGTCGTTTTAGAAAGCTTTATACTCGTCCCTGCCGCTTCGTTCCGGCGAAATCAACCGCGATGCAAGTTCAATTGATCAGCATAAATTTTGACACGCATCCGCGATGATTATCCAAATTGTAAAGTCTAAATTCGCAATGAAACTTCGCGTCACCGTAGATGGTTTCAATGGGGATGAATCATCCATTCGTTTCGTCAAACATAGAGCAAAGTTCTACTTCTGTCGCTCTTCGCTTTCAACGTTAATATCGGATAAAACGCAGACGAGAGCACGTTTACATTTTTAGCCGTGCAGAGATAAATCATTTCGGATGATCGTGCAAAGTGAAAAGTCCAAATTCGCCTGGATCGATCCGGGAGAGAATGAACCGACTCGGCGGAGGGAAGTCTGAACGTTAATCCGGCGGAGAATAAGCGTCTTCTTGACAACAGGTAACAGCCGCAGATGATACCGATGTTAGATGCTCGAAATAACCAGCCGGAGTTTCGAAACTTCGCCCTGATCTATGCAGCTAATTTCCAGAAGCCAGTGCCGCCGTCACGGTGTACATTCGCGTAGATCTGACATAGCTTCCGGCTTTCCGCTCGATAATGAGGCCGTGTTTGCAATTCTAAAGAATACTCTCTGCTCGCCCCCCAACCTCCCCTATAACGCCGTGTTTACGAGATTTTCGTTAACGGCCACGCGATGCTCCCTCTTTCGCTTCGCAACTTTTCTTTACCCTCGCCGCTTATCCTAGTAATCCGTAATTTTCTCGAATAACGCGGCGATCACCGCCGCCGTCATCATCGTCGTTCTCCTTTACACGCGTGTTTAATTTCGATTCGAAATGCCTCGCGTCTACCAACGTTCCCGCGTGTTTGCGTCTCGCCACGCGTAAGAGGATATACGAGCGAAAGCAAATGAATTCCTTCCACGAAACTTCCCACCGACCAACTGCGAGCGTGTTCGCTTTGGAATTCCAACGTTCTCCAGTTTCAGATAGGCTAGAAGCAGCAGCAGCACCAGCAGCAGCGACGAAATAATAATATCAGGGCGCAACGATAAAAAAAAAAAAGAAGAAAATAGAAGAAGAAGAAGGAAGAAAGGAAAGAAGACCGTGCTCGAAAGGCAGCGCGACGTGGCGAAATAAAGCGAGGCCCATTTATGTCCGTAGAAAGCGCGACAACGAGACCGGGGATCAAAAAAGGAGCAGGGCAACCACCGGAGTGGGGAACGGGAGAGAAGGGCGGAGCTAGAAAGGAGCGAGAGAGGGATAGAATTAATTTTATTAAACGTTACCCACGAGCCATTGCAGCGGGGTGCAATGCCAGTCCCGTTTGTTCCAGGAGGTAATAAACGCCGCTTTCATCCACGAGATGTTGTGAAGTTATTGTGCCTCCCTTTGCCCCTCCCTTCAACCCCTTTCCGTACCCGTCTCCCCCCCCCATCCGTGTCCCTCTCAAATCTAACCCCCGTTCCCCTTTCTTCCGTGATCTCGTCTCGGATGCTTCTCGCCTCGGCATACACGGGATTCGCAAAAATGATTTACGGTCGCCTCGGATCTCGCGGCTCCAACCTCTGTGTACTCGCGCCAGTGTGTAACCACATGTGTGTGTGTGTGTGTGCGAGTGTGTGTGGATGGTGGCATAGTCTCGAGGCTGGTAGAGAACGCGGCGGCAACGGAGGATTGCGATCTGAATGGGTTACACGCCGTGGCGTGCTTTACAGCCGCGTAATACGGGAATTTATCGCGCGTATTACGTATAGCAAAGTTGCCGGGGAGTCAGTCGCGAAAGCCGCGTCTTTTACTATTGGCTAGGAAAGACTCCGTTGTATCGGTGCGCCGCTCTTTGCCCACCCCACCAACCTTTTGTCAACGTTTTCGAGTTTCCACCCCCCCCCCCACTCCTCCCTCGATGATCAATGTTACTTCCCTTGGCTTTCTCCTACGACGTCGTATTTTCTAGCGTTACGAGATATCCGCTACTCTTCGCCCCATGGATTTCGCCGGAACTTCCACCGTCTGAGTGCTGGAGAAATCTCTACGCTCGCAAAGTGTTGCGATTTACACGATACTTTGGTCCAGGTGCTAACAAAAGTGCCTGTCAACGATATCAACCCTTCGATCGTTACGAATAATTGCCGGCGACTTTTGACGCGCGTATCGCTCTAACGCCGCGTCAAATGCAAAACTTCAAAGTATCATACGCGATCCGCGTTGAATATTAATATTTAATTTTCGTAGCTTGATACCACAGTCACAGAGTTCTAGTTGAACTCTGTTGATAGACTGCGGATGTTTCTGCACATTTGTACTACTAAAAACATAATCGGGTAATCGAAACCTAATTAGATGCTTCGTTCGCCGTTTAAGCATCTTCCCTTTCGATATTTTGTATATTTCGTATCTTCCGCCACGATTAAGCTTCGCATGAGCGCATAAGAATCCACAGCAGATGCGTCGCGACTGTACCGTACTCGGTTTACAATTTGCTCTACGAGTCGTACCCGTCGTTGCGCGTCAAGAACTTAATTAGACAAGCAGCTTACATTCACTGTACCTAAACGAATGGACAACGCGATACACCGAACCCCCAGTCGAACGCTTAAGCTTCGTTTCTCCAACCTTGCCCGCTTCTCCTCGTTCGCAACCGCGTATCGAAGAACGAGTGACAATTTCCGAATACCAAGGCCAGCAAATTAAGTGCAATATTTGCCGCGAAAGGAGCCATCCCTATGGCGGAGCTCGGCTGGAGCGTGGTTTCAGGTTGGGGGTAGAAACGCGGAGGAGTGGTTCGCGCATTATGGATCGCGGAGGAACGACGGCAAGGTCCGCTTGAGCTCTTGCAGCTGGAATACCGCGGTAAACCAGAGTTCACAATCAGCCGACGAAGGCATTCGTGGCAAAGGCAGAGCAGGAAAACTGAATACCGAACGCCAACCTCACCGTTCTTACCCCTTTCTGCTCGTCGTCCATGCCCTGTCCCTATATCCGCTTCCTTTGACGCGGACATAATCCGTTCTGTCCTTGCTAGTCCGGTTTCCACGTCTGCGACGGGATACCTACGTTTGCCCAGCGCGGCACGATGCCACCGAACGATTGCGCCAGACGTTTTTGGGATAATTGAATAGCAGAACGGGGGAAGTGTGCAACGACTGTTGCGCGAAATACGAACTCCAGTTGCTCCGGAGGACTAATTAAACTTAACCCCAATTTCGATAGTCGCGAACGGGGCGTGCGAAGCGTGCAGCTATCGGTCAAACTTAACGCGACGTACGATTTCAGCGGGATTAAAAGCGTCGACTCTCATTAACCCTTTCGATATTCCCCGATGGTTAACCCTTTGAATAATGATTAACCCTTCGAAGGCTACGAAAGCTATGCGTACGAAATAATCTTGCAAGATTGTTGCCACTGGAACAAACTTTTTGAGCGTCTGCAGTTGTTCGATTCACCGTAATTAGTAGACTGTGGATTTTTATGCGTTTATGGGAAATTTGAGCTCGCAAAACGTGCAGAAAATATATATTACACAGAAGCGTGGAATAGAACGCCAAGGTAAATTACGAATTACGCTGTTTAGAGAGTGAAATACACTTCTATTAGAGTATTAGTTCTTTGTTAATACGGGCAAAAAAGTGGAACCTAAATAGAGGGTCGTTTCATCCCCCGAATAAAATAGTATCCATGCTTCTTTGGCTATTTCTTACACGTTTACGTATCATCTGCGCGTTGCATTCCGTTCGAGGTTCACATATCTAGCAAATGCATAAAGGTCCACGATCCATTGAGGATCAATTAAAAACTAAATTAAGCAGCAGTGTCAAACAATAACCGAGCAGAACTTGCAGCAAAATTTTCCCCAAGAATCGTCGCTCTGCACTGTAGCCTACTCTTATCGTATACCTAACCTGCGCCTCAAATTTTCCAGCAATCTTCGCTAACTATTCAACGTCAGTATCTATTCAAAATCAGCTAATTATTATCGGCGCAAGATTAAATCGTCCCAGCTACTTTAAACGCCATCGATAAATCGTAACGCAAATGTGCAAGCTGAAACAACGCTGTTTCGATGGACAAGCGACGAACGCGAGCAACGAAAGGACAACCAAAGCGAGAAATTCGCCTGGGCGTTATCGTAAAGTTCGATCCGCGATTATTTCGAGATAATCCGGGGCAGTATTACTCGGAGCAAAGTAACTGGGAAGGAATATTCGGGGGATTAGGAGGTCTGACGAGCACGGGCCACCGGTGCACGCCGTTGCGGACCGTATGTAAGCGAGCAATACACCGGCGAATCGCTTTCCGAGCTTATCGTATCCGAGTTTCCATCCGAAAAAGTTGCGCCATAAATATAGAGCGGCGATTCCCGATTCCCGTTGGCCTCTTCCAGCGACGAACGGCCAGGGAAATGGAAGATCGAAAAATATTTCGCGGCTTTCCGGAACGATCCGGATCCAATTGCACCTGTATCGGAGAGCCACTTCGCCCAGAATGTTATCGCCAGCGGTGTATTACCGGTAGATCCGTCAAACCGGCCGAATCGAAACTAGATACATGCTACGCTGCGCTGCTCGCTTCAATTCAAGTAAAACCGAAAGTTTAACGCCCCTTGCGCCACGATTATTCCATTACTTGCGTACGCTAGCGTTAGCTTTCTTATTACGTTACGCGTGTACAAGTTACACGAATATCGTGGGCAAATTTGATTCAATAACTCCCAATATTATAATACAAAGTTAATATTGCAGTTTGAATTAAGTTTCAGCGTCAGCGGTATCCAGTTTTATCGAACCTACGTCGTAATCCATAGAACGAGTGTGACTCGTTATTTTAGTGCAAGGGGTTAAGTCCGTGTTCAACGTTGATAGATACTAGATTGTTATATATTAGGTGTACCAATAAAGTAATTCCATACTTCTGTAACAAGTTCAACATATCGTTGTTCAATGTATCAGTATATCGATGTACCCATATATCAATATGTCAATGTACCAATATATTAACATATATCAATATATCAATATGTCAATGTACCAATATATTAACATATACTAATATATCAATATATGTCAATATATCAATGTACCAATGTATCAACATATATCAATATATCAGTGTATCAATATGTCGATATATCAATGTATCGATATATTAATGTACCAATATATCAACATAAATCAATATATATCAATATATCCACATATATCAATATATCAACATATCTCAATATATCAATATATCAACATGTATCAATAGGTCAATATATCAATGTATCGATACATCAATGTACCACTATATCAATGTACCAATATATCAATATATATCACGATATCAACATATATCAATATATAAGTATATCAGTGTATCAATATATCAGCGTATCGATATGCCTCTATATCAATATATCAACATATCTCAATATATCAACATATCTCAATATATCAATATATCAATATATCAACATGTATCAATATGTCAATATATCAATGTATCGATACATCAATGTACCAATATATCAACATGTATCAATATATATCACGATATCAACATATATCAATATATCAATATATCAGTATATCAGTGTATCAATATATCAGCGCATCGATATGTCTATATATCAATGTACCGATATATCGACGTATAAGATAGAAAAACGAATGAAAGAATTTACTTTACAACGCGCACCGTACACGTCGAAGCCGAGGAGCTGAGCAAGGGAAGAAGAGACCGAGGGGAAGCGAATCGTTTAAATTTGAGCGAGCCCTACACCGTATTTCACAACGACGCGACGGTACAAAATTTCTACGCTTCCGCATCGGTCGCTACACGGAAAGCTACTCGGTGAATATTTTTGTTTCTTTCTGCCCCGCGATGCACTCGCCGCGCATTGTGCGATCTAAAAAGCTCCGAAGGCCGGGTCGGTAGGAAACAACGTTAGCCCGGATAGAAAGCGGAGCGGAGCGCGGGTTAAGGGTGAAAAACGACAGGAGGAGGAGGAGGAGGAGGAGGAAGCGGGGAGCAGAGGAGAAAAAGAAAACAGGGCCGATTGAAAAATCTGGTTAGCAACCGCGATAATTACGGTGGACTGATCGACCGAACGGCCACCGGTGACCCAATGGAAGCACTTCGAGCGGTCAACAAAAGCGCGCGTCACTTTGAAAAAAGAGCGGCGTAAAATTGCCGGCTTCACCGGACCACGGGGGGGAAAAATTGCACGCGAGAACGCGGTTTCGCGGTCGCCGCGTTCTTCGTCCTCCGCGCGCCTCGGCCGGGGAATTCGAAATGAAGCGAATCGGGCGGAGCAAACGCGCGCGACGGCTGGCGAAAAACCTTCATTAACGTCAAAAGCGACCTGGTTATCGAACGCGAGAGTTCTCGTTCGCTTTCCGTGGGAAAGCGTGCCCACGGGGAGAGCCGCGCGGCCTCCTTTGACCGCGGCCACGTTTCCAGAAAGAAACCGAGAGCACTCTTGAAATTACAATCGCGGGACACACAGCTTCGGCGGAAAAAAGAGGACCGAGCGGTGGTGCACTGGGGAGAAACTGTTTACATTTTTCGCGGGCAGCAAAGCAATCGACGGGGCAACGAACCGAGCATTTTTTCTTTTTCTTTTTTTTTTCCCTCGCGCAACCTCGCGATCCTCTCTGATGCACGGATTGAAACGCGCGACGCGACAACGTTTCGAATGGAAAAATCATGATCAGGTGGCTGGATTCTGTCTCTCTCTCTCGGCTTAGAGATGAGACTATTGACGCGGATATTAATGAGTACCGATAATATCGGAATGTTAACGATTCTTTCATGTTGCGATGATATCGATAAAATCATAATATTAAAGGTATTTAAGAGGAAGTTGAATTATCGTTAAGGCGAATAGTGGAGACGGTAACGAATTTGAAAAGGGCGTATCCTCTTAAATATAAAGAAGAAAAGCAACACTTTCTTTTTAATGGCTCTCGTTGTATGTTAAAGCTTCTATATAAGCTTACTCGCTGCTCTTCCGAGGCTGATAAAGTAACTCTGCCTTTAACTTCGCTGATAAACATATTTTCCTTCGTAAACTTGCAAGTGTGCGTATCGATATACCTATCTAATTTGGGTAATGGAAATCATCAAACATCGAGTGCAACTCTGTTGCCAGCTTTGCCGTAGCTAAAGGGTTAATAGAAACGGCAAGCTCGATTAACCTTTTAGGGAGAATGCAGTCCTCCGTTTCTTTCACCCAAACGGAAAAGATTTTTATACTTCAACAAATTTACTCCTCGTTATATTACTGGTTTAATTCACTATTTATAAGATACGGAGACTAATTACGCCAATGCATATTTCTTTCTATTCCACCTAGTTGCCAATGGTTTTGTACTAATCGTCCTACGAAACTAGTCTCCGTAAGTACATCGTACCGCAACCGTCCCCGAAGGGTTAAGTCGTAGGACCTACAACAGTATCGTTGCCAAACTTTTCGCATTCCTGTCTACGCTCCGCAAGGCCGCGCAGTGCATCGTATCGTTCCGTTTGTTTAACGCAAACGCGGAGTTATTGAAACGTTCGAACTGAACCGAAGCGATGAGATTAAAAGGTATCGATGCACGAGGCGAGGCGAGGCGAGTCTAGTTAAATCACGATTAGCCGAAACGCGTTAGCGGGCGGAAAAGCTCGAAAGCCCGCCAAGTGCGTTCTTTATAACGCAATATTCGCGAAAAGGGTTGGCGCGGTGATTTTTGCCGCGCTGCACGCCACCGCCAGCCACCGTGAAATACTTGATGCGATGAAAGAGCCGCTGCGGAAAAAAAAAAGAAGAAAAAGAAGAGGGTGCCGCAACAGTGGCGACGAAGTCGGGGACAGGTTTCGGGCGGGTTGGAGTGCAATGGGCGAAAGAAGATGGAAATATGGTGTTCGCCGGGGCGATGCTTTAAAAACGGGCGCGAGGTGTAACGCCACGGCGAGAATTATTGTATGGCCGGCATTGCAGCTGCCGTGTTATTACCTTCGACGCTCGTCGACGCGCGAAACGAATGTTTAAAGCGACGCGGTGGTGTAAGCGCCGCACCGCGCCGGGGAGAAACATCGTCCGCGGATATTAACCCTTTGCGCGCCCGGAAGGAACTGAAAATGCAATACAGAAAGCTACTAATCCGTTTTATTGCGTAGAAAAATGCGAAACAGGCCACGGGGAAATTGTGGCCTCTATTTAGCGACGACGTAGGGGGGGGATAATGAAAATTGCAAGCGCGGGTTTGATCTTACGAAGCTCGATAAATATGCGCTCGGACAAATATATTCTCCTCTAACTCTTTCGCGGTGGAATAGAGCGACGAATTGGGGGAAAAGCGATGCGGAGAATGTTGCTCGTTTCGAGTGTTGCGATATTTTTGTACTTTGATCGATCGATAGGAAAAGGGGCTAAGCAATTTCATCTACTCGTACGAAACGCATTTTAACCCCTTGCTTCGTGACGACGAGTTACGCTGGTGGCGAAAATTATGTAATACGAGACGTGTCCCATTAATGCATTCGATATAAAATATGTAATAAATAAACTGCGAATCTGTATGCAAATTCATATTTTTGACGTTGCTCAAAAGTAAATGCCGATTTGAATAAAACAAGTGGATTATTCATTGGTACACTTGATAATTGCACGCGTTTAAAAGCGATAAATACATTTATTTAAGTTTACTAGGGACAACAATTTGCAAAACCTTCGCTCACGGTTGTCCGGAAAAAAGTTGCGTCAGCAACAAAGGAGGGCTTAACTACTTTCAATCCTCGAAAATGAAAGGAACGGGATCAAAAACGAAGGCTTATTTCACCGTCCGCGTAAAGTAATTCGTTCCCCGCTCGAAATGTTTCGCGCACTTTTGCATATTACTTTACATTCCGTGTCACTTTGCGCGTCTGAATGTTCCGCGAATGCATAAACATTCGCGGACACTTGACACCGTTTTAATGAAACGCGAGCCAACGGTACACCATTCAACCCGATAGTTCGCTCGTAAACGGGCGCATTCGTTTCCCGCTGCCCGGTGTACTCGGATTTCCATAGCTGCTGCTGCCGCTGCAAGCCGCTGGCAAAAACTAGCCCCAAACAAATCTGTAATTAATCCTAATTCTTTGTGCATAGCACACGGGCGGACGAAATTTCGGCCTATAGAGGGTTAATCTAGCTTTTGTAAAGCGCGCGGACGCGCGCGAATTCAATCCGGTCATCGTCGCCCAATTCGATGACGCGAGCGTCGAATTTCCCCATCCCTGTGTACGCGACCCGCGCTCTCCAAGAGAAACAGAGAGAGAGAGAGAAATAGTCTCTATTTCCCCTCGAATTCGAAGACTCGTCGTCGCTCTGCAAATCGACTCGATACTCCGCGCAGCAGTGGCGCAAAAGTGAAATTTCCTAAAGGCGACTACGCGACGTCGCTCGGAACGTCCAACTAGAGGGAATCGAGTTGCTCTCGCGTTCGTCGAAAATAGAAGGAGCATCGGAATTCACTTTGGAAAAGCGGTCTCGAATTTCTCCTCGATGACCTCCCACTATCCCTAACCATTCCGCTCTTCGAGCTCGGCCAATACGAAATTCGCCGAACGCGACAACACGACCGTATTCCTTTTCCGTTCGCCAAACCTAACGGATAGCGACTCCTTCGCAACGATAAAGCGAGCCTCTTCCCCGACCGTTTCCTATTTTCCCTCTCCCTCTCCCTCGATCCCCCGGAGCTTTCTTTTCCTTCGACACGCTCGCAATCACCGTGCCGCGCGTTCAACGTTCGCGCGTGAAAGGAATGCCGATCGGCGCAAACTAATTGGCGCCGCGCTTAACATCGTTCAGCCGCCATTCAAACGTCCACCATTTTCCCGCTCAATTAGCGACTGCAAATAGGCACGTGACTAAAATTTTCCCATCCGACGAACGCGCGCGTCGATGGACGTTGAATTTGTTGGAATTTCCGCGCGCGACCGGATTATAACCCCTTTGCGTTTCTTTTCTGGTATCGTTGCGTTAACCCTTCGTTCCAGTTCTCAAGTTTTCTTCAACTTATGCGATTCTTGTTGGATATTAAAGTAGCTGTTCTGGTAGGAGAAACATCGATCGATGATGAGTTTTGGGGTGAAAGAGATGCGAGCTGAATTGGCGTAATTATTCCCTATTGCATGCAATCATCCTTTCGATTAACGCTAGGTTTTTAGGACATTGACTGCACAATTCTACGGGTTTCAGGGTAACAAAAATTGGTATACCGTATTTAAATATTCGACTATAGAAGCTTCAGAAGGGAAGGTATAAATTAGGATACGTATCGATATCGTTGTATCAATTGAAGTCAATATAAATTCGCTGCAACTTTAAGCATGAAACCTGAAACTCGTTAACGCGATGAGCCGCGTAAATCTAATGTTAATGAGCAAAACCAAACGCGAAAGTATCTCTGACGAAGTTCAGTTAACCCTTCAGCTTTCAGATAGCGTAAACATTTATCTCCCATCTTATCGTTGTACAGAAATACTTGTATAACAACAGGCGCGATGTTTTATTACTTTATACTTGGAATTAACGTTTAGGTTTCCAATTCTCACAGAATAGTCTCTCTGCCAATCCAATCATCTTGCAATTAATATACTCACAACTACTTTGCATATTTAAACAACATCCGTATTTTCTTATTATACTTCTGCTGTCCAGCGATGATTATAAGGAATATCGCGCCGAACTCAAATGGTTAAGGATGCGTTGCCGTTGCGTTTGTAGGTCTTTCCTCGTCCTCGATTGAAAACGACCGTCGAAGAATTATCCGTGTTCGTCGCCTTCGATTGCAAACAAGGAGAAACACCCAAACGCGTGGCATCTAGCCTGAAACGCGAAGCGTAGTCGGGTGGCGTTGCTCCGGACGAAGCGGAATTTTCTTGCGCGCTCGACTTGGCGAGCGTGGCGAAATTCTGACGCGCGATAACGATCGGTTGGCTTCCGAAACAGCTATCGCGCTAATTAGCGGCTCATTGTTCGCGTCCGTGATCAAAGCGCGAGAGGAACGCAAGGATCGGTCGGGGTGTTAGACGGTGTATGTCAGGGTCGTCGCGAGCGAAGGCAACCTTCCTCGTAATTCTGACACGGCCCGAACGAGGTAACGAGCTTAATGCAAAATTTAAATACCTTAAAAGCGATATTAGCGGCGCTCTAGCAAGCCCAGCCGGTATCGCAGCCGGCTGCAAGTTTAACGCAATTTTCCCGTCATTCAAACCGCCACACGGGTCA
The DNA here is from genome assembly GCA_028830335.1 of Eucera pruinosa. NCBI lineage: Eukaryota > Metazoa > Arthropoda > Insecta > Hymenoptera > Apidae > Eucera > Eucera pruinosa. The sequence goes on along the minus strand of JAMYCR010000008.1, from coordinate 10,254,821 downwards.
AAACATTGCCGTCCGGCCTGACGATAACCCACCGAATTAATCGCATTATCGTTAATAACCTCCATTGTAATTAATTATTATTACCGCGTTCGGCCTGAATCGGCGGCCGGTGGCCGCAGGAATGGCGGCGAAACGCGCGCTACCAAGTGCGCGCGCCAAAACTTTCGAGTAGCTATTATTGAAATTGTTCCGACCGCCTGACTGCCTGCCATTGCGCGCCTCTTCCGTTTTACAACTAAATCCCGTTAAATTAATCGACCCGTTTTCCCGCCCGAATTAAACTTTACGCTTCGCCGCTAATTGGCGATAAGTTCCTCTCTCTCTCTCTCCCTCTTCCGTCTCGCCAAATGAAAATCGTTCTCCGGCAAGCAGAGCAAATTTCGCGCCTCCTAGACAAATGCCTGCCTCTCGTACCCCGTTACAAAGTAAAAAGCCGCGCAACCGAGATATTTCTCCGCCTGGCGCCGCTCGCTGGAACGTATCTGCCATCCGTTTCATCGCCGCCGCTCAACTTTCACAATCGAAGGTTGACGCGCGCGAAGGAGGAAAGCGGAGCGGCGCGCAGCCGATGGAAAATCGCGAGGCGCATCGAAACGCGAGCGAGGGGAAAAGCGGGCGTTGCGTCGCGTCGCTTGCCGCGGTATGCAATCACGACGCGGTAATGAGAGCTGTTAATTATGAAATCCCATAATTAAATTAAACGCACTCGTCTCCGTGTCGCGCGTGGCTCTTTTGGCGGTCGTAAAACCGGCGATAATTTGTACCTAGAACGAGTTACGTGTTGTCGTTCGCGGTGAACGCAGCGACCGCAGTTGGTTCCGCGTTTCCCCAAACCCACTCCCCCACCCGTCTATTGTTTAATTGCACGAATCGACGCGCCATCATACGTTCCGAGTGTAATTAACGGCATATTAACTCCTCGGTCGATCGCAGCTATCGGCCATCGATCGTACGTCGAACGCGAATCGATCCTCTGCCGTTAGTAAAACTCCGCGTTCGATCGTTCTCGCATCGGAATTCCTTCGTTTTCAATGTCGCTACGTGGATCGATCCAATCCCCTCTCCCCCCTCTTCGAATCCAACCGCGGACTGCTAATTTCAATTTCAATTGGATGGGCGGACGAGGATGAACCGGCGCGATTAAAAAAGCGAAGACGAAGGGAGGAACTTCTTTAGCGATACTCCCCTTTTCGCTTCTTGTCGTTGGAACGCGGCGCATCTTTATGCAAATCTATATTCTCCTCGCTGCCCTTTGCCCCCAATTATATCGTTGCTTCCTGTCTACTGAATATTTCAACGCGCTCTCTCCTCGCTTTCGATATTTTGGGGTTACGTTGATCGGACGTGCGAAACGTTGTCTATCCAAAGTTTCAGATTAATGGATGGATAGGATAGGCCGAGAATAATCGGATCGAAATAAAAATTCCCGTGGCGAAACACACCCGACGGGATATTCGGTTAAGCGAGAGAGGGTTCAGGTAATACGGATGATTAAAATGCTCGCTTTCTGCGGCGATGTAACAGATAACGAAGCGAATTTTTACTTTGCCATCCGATTCATTTCGGTCCACTGTATTACGGTTTTCATTTCGTAGAATTAAGATAGCGAATTGCGACGAATAAATTGCGTACAGTTAAAGAAATGGCAGTTAAACGGATGGTTGTTTCACCCTCAAAATATAAACGATATGTTCCTTTAAATATGTTGCATATTTTTGTACAATGGAAGTTTTAAGTGCATTCTTGCGCATCAATGTTCCCCACAAATTAAATGCAATAAGTTGTAGACTCATTGTAACATTAAATGCATTAGAATTCGCAGGTGGATGCGGATGAACCAATAAAAGATAAAGAATTTAATACTGGTGAAATCAAATGGATCATACTGAAGCGCAAGGATGAAGTAGGGTGTCCGCACTTTTGGCAATCTCTGATTCCTCGACTTGTAAACCATGCAACGACCGTTCCAAGATTTTTGGAGACGAACGCAAGTCTAGGATCGAACGATAGTAGCGCGGCACTACGAATTAGTCGATAATAATTACGAGCAAGAGAATCTAGAGACACGAGGTGTGTTATTCACGCCCGCGGCGCTGTTTATCTCCGCGACTGCACTTTCACCGCGTTATTTCGCAATGACGTTCCGCGAATTCTTGCCGCCAGATAACCGTGTGAACCCGAGATAAAGCGCCGTTAAATCGCCGGCTCGCGTTCCAGCGAATCGTGTCAGCTGTTAATGATTCGTCGACGTTCCTACTTGCTTACGAACTACTCCGCCGAGAACCGGAGACCGTCTACGATTCTCGAATAAATTCCCGGTACCGTAGCCCGATAAAAAGAACACGCAGCAAGGATATTCGTAGTCGAGTATTGTCCACGTTGCACCATCTCCGGGAACCGAAGAAAAAATATTCGTACACTGCATGCTACTAATTTCTATCGAAAACATTTTTCTTCTATGAAATTTGAAAGTTAACCGATTCATACTTTGGACGCATTTGGACTGAGAGCTGGATCCTTGGAAACTGTTACGCGATAAATAGATACACGTAAATGTAATCCACAGCGTGTGGATAGTTTTTTCAGTCCGCTACGTCGCGCGTTGCTGCAGTGGTCGAATTCGGTTAATTAGAAAAATGTCTGCGCGGTATCTTTCCTCATGCGTCTGCGCGGTATCTTTCCTCATGCGTCTCCGCGCGTTCTGTATCTTTGGTATCTTAACGCTGAGTCAGCGAAGGCAGTTGAAACCGCTTTCGAGTGAATTCCCTCGATTCGAAGAGCTTCGGCTCGGAACGTTTCCGGAGTACCCGCACTGTTCCACGCGATAATAAATTCTCATCTTCTTAATGGCAGTCCCCTCCGATTTTTGTCTCGGGTGTCACAAAACCGCGCCCTGCTCCCTACAATTATTCTCGCTGCCGCCACGCCCTTGCCACGATCATCGCTATCCAGTGGCTTAATTGTCCCGGAACGCTTCCACGGATAATTCAGATGGTACACAAGAACTACGATAGACAGAAGATCGCTGTGCGTTTGCAGCGAAATTTAACCCCTTTGCGGCTGTTCAAATTGCGTTCAACTCGATCGAATCCCCTTCCCCACTTTTTTAGAATATTAATGACTTTTTTTAACATATCTGCTTCGATACTGGGAAACACGTTTCGGTCAAAACTGATTCGTTGGGAAATATCCTCTGTAACTAGAATAGTGCACTGGTTGCAATATTTATGGGGCGCGACAAATTTGTATTTTTGTCTCGATACAAAGAAGTCCGTAGCCTACCAGTCACGGTATCGCAAAATTTGCCGATCGCATTTCACTCGATATTAAAGCAGCAAGTAGCTAATGCGACGATTTGTAGAAGATGAAAGAATCATTCGCCGAGAAGGTTAAAAATAATGGCAGTACTGAAAGCTCGCGATCTAGGGTTGCATTTTGCAATCGACCAAAGCATCGTCGTAGCTGAACATTCCGAATACGAGTACTTCCTAATACGTATCGGATTTCGTTCGACGCGTAGAAGAAATTCGTTTCCCGAGTACAAGAAGCTTCGCATTAGAAAATTAAACTGCATACGTTGTACTGAACAAAATCTATGGGGCGCATACACGTACACCTTTTTTCTAGAACCATTCTTAACGCTTCTAACCTGCTGCAGGGCAAGACTTTTTTTTAATTTTAAAATTACCGTGCACAAGTTGGGTATAAAAAGAGAAGGTGGAATATTTTCCATGCCACTGTGCTTCAAAGGGTTAACCCCTTGGCTTACGAATTTCTCAAAACGTATCCACCGAAATACTGACTATTTGTTACTATAACACCACATCGAATGCAAATAACTGAAATATTATACGCAATTCTTACCTAGTAATCCTCAATCTCGCGATCTTACAAATTGAAATAAAATAAATTCAAATTTATTACGAAATGCAGCATGTTTTAATTGTACGCGGTCCACAGTCTAAACCACGAGTGTAGCTCGATGTTATAAGCCAAATGGTTAACCCTTTGCACTCGGTTGGCTCCGCTATGGAGACATTCGTAAATCGTATCAAAAGTCAAGGTTCGCGTTTCTTTAATTCTATATATTAACCAATTCAATTGCCATTTCTTCTGAAATCAAGGCAAATTTCTCAATTCCAAAATACGTAACTTATTAAGTTCTCACAATAATCAGAGAAACGTAATATCATACGTAAGTATCATATTATTAAAACTAGTTTCGAGTGCAAAAGGTTAATACTTGGTCAGCTTCGTCGCGTTTGGGCCCGCCGCTCCGTGCGTTCGTTTACGGACACGGAGAATCGTGGAACCGATTTAAACGGTGGGACGAAAACGAAAGCATAGAAGCTGGACGGTTCGATTGACGGAGCCGATGTTCGCGGTAGATTCGAGAGTCCGCTGGCAACGGCGATCTACCTAAATGAAAATCGATTCCTCCTCCATTACAGGGTAAGTAGCGGGAAGGGAAAGAGGGGGTGGTGGGCGAGATGACAAGACGAACGATCCGAGTCGGATGCAACAATACCTATTAAGATAGCATCGTGACCAACCACAGGCAATCTCTTCGGACAGGCAACGATTTCAAGGACCGCCGCGGCCCACTGTTGCACCTGACGTTACCATCGAAACCCTTTCCGATCCGAATCCGCGTCTCGTCTGATCCGGGACAAAGAAGCAACGATTAGCCCCGAGAACGGACTGGAAGCCGACGAGAAGAAGCTGCGGAATCTTCGGAACGCGGCGAATTTCATTCGCGCAATTTCTACTAATTGTCGCTTTCGCTTCCGGCAAACCGGCTTAAGTTTCTCCGGCGCCACCCCACCGCCGGTATTAAACGCGCTCTGTCCTTTATTCAACCTGCAAAGGGATTTATTAATTCTCCGGAGGGGGGGGGGGGGGGAAGACTTATCCGTGTACCGTCTAATAAAGCGAAACGTCGCTGCGGCAAATCGAGACGCGGAACTCCTCCCTCCGAGTTCGCTGATTTTTACCCCCCGATCCCTCGTCGTTCGTCTGCTTGCTCTCGTCAAGAATTTTACCTCCGCTTCTTTCGAACGAACGCAAGGTTTGCCGAGTGTACGGGCTAATTAGTGAACCGCGCGGATATTTATGCAAATTCGTTTCTTTGTAAACAAAAACGAAGAAGCGCAAGCTAAATACAGGATGGCTTCATCCTGTAAGCATCGAAATATCTTCCCCGGTCTAGCTGTTTCGTATACTTTTTTACGCCGCGTACCCCGATGTACTTTTTCACCTACTTCATTTCCCCGTAAACGTATTAATTTACCGTACGCGTACCTAGTTAGCATATCGTGATACAAGGTGTAGTGGAATGTTCTAGAAGTAAAGGAGCTTCCTGTGCCGCTAAGACCAGCGAATATGAACCCTAAAGCTATCGTTTAATAAACGAAAGTAGCGTAATACTCGGCGTTCCCAAATACGCGTATACATTTTTCATGCGCCCCAAATTTCTGCGACGCGACAACGGAGGGATTTTTCCGAGTACACGACGTGGGGGGACCAAGTTTAGCTCCTTTTTTTTCTTCGTCAACCCCGTGATTACGTATGCCGCGTATGCGAGACGTGGCAGGACCGTCGGCGAACGAATAAACCTTGAATATCCCCCGTATACGCTTTTTATAGGCGCACGCGTATATATATTCAAATCACAGAAAGCCAATATATCCCCGTCCCACGTGAATCTCGCTGTACCAAGAATAACGACGAGGGATCGGACGGCCCTGAAATACAACCACGTAAATACAGGGTGCCGTGGAACACGTTGCGTCGAGCGTCGCGACGCTGCACAACTCGCTCGGCCCCAAAATTAGACCGCGTCTCGACGCCGCGCGGTTCGCCGGGGAAAAAAAGCCCCAACTCCGCCCTTCGATTATATTCAATGCCGCGATTAGCCGCGCGCGAAAAGTTGCCAAATAAACGGAAGAAACACGGCGTCTAAGAGGGTGGAACCGTTCGAATTTGAACGCGGTTCATCGAACAGCCGGATCTTTTTCTTCTTCTGCAGCTTCGTTGCCTTTTTCCTAGTATCGATACTTTGCGATACTTTGCTAGCATTGCTGGCTATATACTTTTACTTATTGCAATATAGTTGTTTTGGTAGATTTTTAATAGACTGCGGATCTTTACGAAAGTTCATAGTTTTGGAGATGAAATTGAAGAAGCGAGACTTAAATGCGAAACTGCTTTTGCCTCTGAATACTATCAGTTGTATTTGTGTCGCTAATAATAATTATTCATACGGTGCTTCATTTCTTTCCTATGACTTTAAACAGTTTTGGGAACACTGTTTATTATAAAACATTGCAAGCGTATATTTATATATTGTTCCTTTATATCCATCTACTGTATCTTCTATTATATCTATATTTGTGCCCGTAAATAAATGAATAACGATTTCTATTTCACTTCGAATATTTTCTCTAACTTTGTGCACTTCTACTCTGAATTATTTCACGCATGTAAATTTCCCATAAATGCGCAAAAATCCGCAATCTTCTAGCAAGCGCAAATATAGTAGAATATAGTGGAATAATTTTCCAATCGCGAGACGCACGAAAAGTCTAGTTTTCCAGGATGTTACAGTGAAATCTGTGTGCATCAACCCGTAACGCGTTAATATTGTAAAGCATCCCTCAATCATGCACAATAGCGCAAACACGTGACAACCGAAAGCATCGAAAGCAAAGTTTCAAAAAGCAGCAGAGTTCCAAAATTACTTTACGACTCGCCGCGAACGCGTTAACCCTGGAAAATTGTGCAACCGTGTCTGCTAAAAGCAATCGCACACTTTCACCGTTATCACGGCACTCCTCTCTTTTCTATTTCCTCTTTCCTGTACCGTCACGCTTTAATCAATTACGCGGAATACCTAAATATTTTCACTCTCGCCGGCTGCTGTGTTAATAAAAATACAGCTCATCCGAGCGTGGGGGGGAATGCTTTCAGCTCGAAAGCACCGCAGCGAAAGGGTTAAAACACTTGGCGAAATATTCGCGAATAAAAGGGAAGTTATTATGCATATGCATATACGCGCGCGCGAGCGCGTGTATTTCGACGGGCTCTCGAGGAACACACGAGGATTTCGAGCTCGGTCGTTACGCGGCCCCGTCACCGCGCGCATTCTTTCGCGACGCCGAGGCTATTACTTTTATTCGCGCGCAATGACGGCCGAAAATAGTCGCCGGAATGGATTCGCGCGAACAACGGGCGCGCTCCAAACATTTACGCCGCGACTCGTTATATTTAGAAACATCCTCTTTATGGGGCAACAAGAGATCGTCTCTTCTTCGCCAACAGCCGGCCAATGGTAGAATAAACGCGCGAACGCTGAGAAGCAGATGCGAGATGCACGGTCGATTCGCGTGGCCATTTTGCTCCATCGGAGGGTTCAAATTTTGGCTGAATTAAGTGGCGAGCGATATCTCAATCCTGCGAGCTATACTTAATTGTTACTTGCGCACCGTTCGTTTGCAGCAACAATCGCGTGGCTATTGGAAACGTAGTAGAACTCTGCGATCGGTTAATAAATCGTTGAAATAGAATTTCGACGAATGCAAATACAGTGGCTGCTAAAAGTTGTCACCTCAGCTACAAATCTATTTAGATGTAAATTATGCAGCAACGAGATTCTTCTGTCGAACAATTTAACGAGATGCCGTTTTGTACGATATGTGTAGATGCTATATTTGTACAATGGGGAATTTATTCTCAAGCATTCTTTATCTTGTTAATGAAATAAAATTACATTCTAGCTGGAAACTTTTAGCCGGAAACTTTTAGCGGCCAGTGTAAAAGCCTTTTCGCATTTTCCAGATTTTACCATCCAGTTTTTGAAACGAAATGAAACACCGTACACCTGCTTGCGTTGGTTTTTTTTTTTAACTAACTCGCCCCAAAGTCCAAACAGAATTTAAGTATAGCGACCATTGTGCGTATACGAAAAGGTTTCTTTTAACCCACTAATAAGTAAACGACGAATAAGAGTAACTTCTAAGTTCGTGGTTTGAATTATACGCGTAAAAAGAACGATACGTGGCATCAAACGATGAACGAAGACAAAAGTGTCATAATATTGATATCTCGTTACGCCAATCCATTATTTCAATACGATACTCTTGCGAAATATTAATGAATCCGCCCCATTTAACGCCATCGTTGCATTAAATCAGGCATTTCACCATTATCGCTTCTTCTTTTACAACTAACGCGTGGAGCAAACTTCGCTCTCGCAAATATTCCTGTCCCACTCGCAACTAAATAGATAAACAAATAATTGCCTACAAGTTTAAGGGCTCCGCGCCGTGTATTTGATAAGTAGCAGCGTTTGAACTACGTAAACCGAACTAATTCCGTCGGGAGAAATTGTACGTTTTCCGTTGGCGCTTCTTGGACCCGCAACGCGCGGAGAGCTCGCGTCACCCATTTCTCCCGCTCCCGTCGCGATTCATAGCACGTTACGACGAATTAGCCAAATTACCCGCGCGCAACCGACTCCCTCGGCAGCCAGTGTTTCGAAATAAACGAACACCTTACCTGCGCGCAACAATTACGAATTAAGTACGCGGCGTACAAGTCCGCAAAGCGGAGGACGAGCAAGAAGAGTATGTACTTTCGAGATCGGAAACGTATGCGCGTTTGCTTGCCACCGTCTTCATCGACTGTCGGTACCTCCGAAACGGAACCGAAACGGAACGGAACGGAACGGAGAAATTCGCAAACGAGAGAAGACTCGTGTCTGCGCGCATAAATTCCGCCGCTACTTACATACCATGAATATTATCGATGCGTTAAGCGACCTCCAAGAAGAGGAATATTATCGCGCGATAATTGCCACGCGACTCGCTACCCCTCGCTTGCCCGATTAAATTCACCGTCGCTCTGAATAGGCGAGCAACGAGCTCTCGCTACTGCACCGAAGACACCGAGGCTCCTCGTCGCGAGCGAGAGAAGCGAAACGAGGCGTCGCGCTTCAAAGGACGGAGAACGGGCTAAGTGGAAATCATAGCGTGGAAAACGAACCAGCTGAAAGGGAGCGAAACGAGAAAACGCGTGACTTTAAGTCAAACGACCGTTTAACGAAGATCCGCTACAGTTTCGAGCCGCCCCGCATCCCGATGTCGATCGGTTTTCCCGCTTAATTGCTCTAATTGCGACGCGTCCCACCTTCCGGGTAATTCTCCGACTTGCCCTACCTTCGCATCCACCTTCCCTGCAACGTCTCCGAATCTCCCCGCCCCGAATATTCCGCTTCCACTTCCGTCGCACCAATCGTTGGAAAGGAAAAATGAAGAACGCGCGGAGAGAGAGAGAGATAGTTGCACCTATGTTTTTTAATATTTTGTAGGTACCACGTGTAATGTACATATGAAGTATAAATGACTCGAAAATAATCAGTAGACTTAAGGATTTTTATGCGTTTGTGGGAAATTTAGTTACACGCAAGGAAATGCGCATGTTTCGCGTGACGCGTGATAATGTTCGAAGTAAAGTACACACTACTGTGCTCGAACAATGAAACAACTCCCTAATTAGGCTCCAGTTCTATTTTTCGCAGGCAACCGAAAGAAAATCGCCGTTTTTCGAATCGTGTCGAATTTTAACCGACAAACAAGATCGATGTCTACGAAATATTCAAAGCTGCCGTATTCCGGAAACTAATAGGCGTGCCAAGACTTTCGCGAGCGACTGCGTGTAGATTAAGTTGTCAAACTTTTCAATGCTCCGACAGCGAGGCGTTCTCGATTGTTATTGAAAATTTCGCGCGATTTCCAGCCGCATCTACGATTCCGTAGAAAATCCCGGAGAACGTGAGAGCGTGGAAAAGCTAGGCGCGGAAGCGTGGAGCGCGGAGAAATAGAAAAATCGAAGGTGCAAAGCTGGAAGCGGACTCGCGGCCGATTTGATTCTCGCCCCCGAATTGCTCGCAGAAATCTCGCTCGTATCGATCCGCAGCGGCTGTATTCCAGGTCGGCTTTCTCTTTGCGGATAACAACGGAAATGCAAATAGTCGTTCCATTCCGGACGAACAAGTCGCCGGAGACTGCGGAACCGGAAACGCGGAGCTTCACCCCCTTGTAACGAAATATGTCCGCGCCATTATTCGAAATCATTCCTCGATTCCGGAGCGAGTTGCTTCTTTGCCGGGTGTAATCGTATTCCAAGCGGTTCGGCGGTAGTTTCATTACCGTGCGGCTGAATACGGAATATTTCTCCAGTTTCATCGGACGTCTCTCCCTTTTGTTTCCGCTTCTCCGGCCGAGGCTACGGAGAGTAAGAACCGCAGACGGAGGGGGAGCACAGGTTTTACGTCGCGTCGCGTCTAAACGCAGATTTATACGAAACGTTTGCAACGCTATTCGGTTCAGCGAAACATTTCTGTGGAGGGAGCATATCGATGGCTGTATTAGATGTTTCCCGGAAACATTCTACTCGTATTTCTACATCACGCGTCGCGTCTACTGTTGCTGGAACGAAGTGTTACTAGTGATTAGAATTCGAATACCGCAGAAGCTTGGAAAAGTTGCTTTCAGTGATTTACTTGGGTAAAAGATGCAAAGGTTTTGAAAGAGGAGGATCGCGATACCTCCTGACAGTCGCAGAGCTGTTGACGAACAAGTATTGCGTTACAAAATTGTTCGACGAAACGATAATTATACGCACGCTTGTCTTTAAGTGTTCCCAGAACTTTTCTACGCGCTTTAGGAATAATCTTAATACGCAACGGTGCGGATCGGTTGAAACGCGAGACGAGTGCTCGCGACGACGCGACGACGCGACGCGTGCCGGAAACGTTCCGCGTCGGATAGGATAAACGGAGTTTAATTCGGAGCCTTGCGCGCCGAGGACGTTGAAAAAGCGAGGCGGCGCGACAAGCGAGCGGGTCGTCGGATATCTTCTTAATTCGATCCGCGGACAACCGACTGCTTCTCGTAATTACGTTCCCGCCGATGTTATCGCTTTTATTGCAGGCCAGCTACAAAGAGAGCGGATTCTTACACGTGCCCCCCCAACCCTTTCCGCGGCCACTGTCCGAGATAAGAAGCGAACGACCGAATTGACCCCCTTTCCAGATCTCTGCTCCTCCTCCTCCTCTTTCTCCGACTCGAACGCAAAAAGAGCAGCGGAAAAACCTCGTTTCTAAAATCACCCCGTACATCCTCCGATGGCAAAAATCCAGCCAACTCCCCGGGATACTCCGGGAATAACTGGAACGCTGGTAAGCCCGCAACTCGCAGGGGTAGCGAGCTCGGTTTACGCGCCCCAATCTACTTTCTACCCTTTGGAATTAAGCGCGAGAGAGGGGCGCTGGCTCCGTTGGCGTGAAAAGCAAAAGAGACTGACCAGCCGTCGAGCGGTAGTATCTTCTTAATTCGATCCAACATCCCTAACCTTCGTCCTCTCGCGCGTAATTACATTCCCGATGATGTTATCAGTTTTATTGCCCGAGCTGGATGGTTAGGGGGTGGTTAGGAGGGTAGGCCAAAGCAAGAGTAGTGGCGCGAGAGGGATGGGGGAGAGATCTAGCAAAGGTATCGCGAATAGAGCAAGAGGCGAGAAAGAGAGAGAGAGAGCACGAGGGGTGAAAGACGGGAGGGGGTGCACGACATCTACCGTTGCCACGAGGAAATTTGACTTTCAGATTGGGGTTGCGCGAGCCAACGGACAAAGAGGTAGGGCAGGAGGAAGGGAGGGGGAGGGGGAGAACACGAGGAACCCTAGCAAGAGTCGTTGTGTGTGCCAAGTCGACGTTCGTGTGTCGGAGCAAGAGAATGTGCGCTAGAAAAGGGGGAGGTGATTCAGCACGATAGGGATGGGAGTACTGCACTCGGGTCGTTAGAGCTCCTAATGAGACCTCCGTCCTCCCTCCTTCTCCTCCTTCTCCGACTCGGTCTCCGTCTCCTTTTCCGCCTCTCTTTCTCTCTCCCTTGCCCTCTAGCCGCTATCCGCTTTCCGCTAACCCCTTCCTCGGACTTCATCCCCCTTCGCGTCCGTTCAGCCTCGACGTTCCAGTTGCGCGTCTTCGGGGTGCGCTCGCTCTCGCTGGCTGCTCCAGCCGCATCTTTATTCCGACGCGGCCACCAACGAACAACCGTAACGTAATCGCGCAGTTAAGGGGGCTCGTTCCCGCTCCTTTCCACCGCCCAGCCGCGTCGCGTCGACTCGCCACCGCGAAACGAGCCTTCCGACGATTCTGCGAAACTAACGAGCGTGAGCGGTCCAAACCAACCCGCGCCTTTTAATTCCCGGCTTCGTAACGGCACTCGCGAGCACCTCCACGCTTGCGTGTTTATCCTTTATCGCTCCCTGCACCGATAACCCTTGCTCGATCTCGGAGTCGAGCATTGCACCTGCGGAGAATTCACTGGGAAAAGGTCGCGTTTCCTTATCTTTTCTTCCCAAGAAACCTATATGGACACGTCTAGATCGACCTCGAGAAGAATACGCGAGGACTCGAGTCCCAAAACGAACCTCAATTAACCCTTTATGTTGCAGAGATTTTTGGATAATTTAACCCCTTAACGCAGAAGTCTACGAGTGTCGTAGAATCGTTCGAGCTGTGCTTCTTTGTGCTACTGCACAGTATTGTTGTTCACTATTTGTGTTTCCGTCGCATCTCGTTCTTACCTATCTTTATCGCAATCGTACGCCATTAAAATCCAAGAAAATATGATACAGTATTCCTCGAATTGCGAATTTATGCTAGAAAATTGAATCGCCTTGGTCGACAAGTTACGGAAAAATTGAAACAAATTAACCCCCTAATTTCTCTTACGTTTCAACTTCGCAATTGCCATTGATAAGTTATGTTTCTATTCCACTTTGCCACCGCGATATCTTCGACCAACGAATTTGTACACGCTTTTACCCGCAAACCGAAGAATAATTTCATCGTTGTGCTATGAAGGGGTTAAACGAGTCGTACGAAATTCGCCTCTAATTCCCTTCGCCTTGACCGAAACGAAAATCGAATCGCCGCAAGCGAACAAAAGAGACTCGAGCTTCGCCTTTCAAAGAAATATACGAGCGTCGTCGCAGCGACGCCGAACCAGTGCAAAGAGGTTAAAAGACCGAAAGGGTGGTTATTTAATTAACTTTAAATAACGAGAGCTTTCCTTCGCCCGGAATTAACGAGACCTCGCGTTTTAGCCGAGGACTGCCGAGCTCCTTTTGCCCCGTCCGCGAACGATAATTGTCAACGGCGGAATTGAAACGCGTCGTCGAACGTGGCGGCACTTTTCCACGCGAAATCCGAACAACGCAGCGCGGCAACTCGAAACGAACGGTTATTCGAAATCGCGTCGGGAACGTCTTGCCGCGGGTTTAATTATGGCCGCTATCGGCGACCGCGAACGCTCGCTATCTCGGAGCAGATAATCCCAGCGACAGATTAATTACCACGAACGCGTAGCGCATGTTGCAACGCGACGCGTGCATATCAGCCTCTCTCACCTGTAATTACGAGGCCGCAGAGCAGCGCGCGCGTTTCCTCTGATCTCGACTTATCGAGGCGGAGCCGCGGGCCGACGCCGACGTCTCGTTGCGACGCGAACCATCGCGTATTAACTTCGCGCAACGAAGGGAGGCAACGAACGTTGCCGCGATATATTTATTAATCGCGTCACGATGTCGATGAAACGCGTACAACCAGTGGAGAGCTAGGGGGTTGATGAAACGGGGGCAGTCACCCGTTTTCACAGCGAGGACCCCCCGTCGGGTTAACAAGAGCGACGATGCGTCGAGTGGAGGCGTCGCGCAACAGAGGAAATAAAAAGCTAGGCGCGGAGCTCACCCCGTTTCAGCTTGCGGATTTTCACGGGGAAGGATCCACGCCAATCGGAATCGAGGGAGGACCGCGTGCAACCGCGTTATCGTCGTTTCGACGGAAAACCGGTGTCGAGTTGCCAGCATTCCGTTCTCCCCTGTAATAGACGCGGGGTCAAAGTACCATGCCGCGCACCGTCGTAATTGTACACCCGCTGTGGTTGCCAATATAATCCACCGAGAAAAATCCCAAACATCCACCCCGTCGCGGATTCGGCCACCAGTTTCTACGCGCATGCACCGTGTCGCGCGAATTAACCCTTTCCGCACCGTGGTCCCTTGCCCGTGGAAAAATATCCTTTGCGCTAGAGACGTTTGAACGCGATTCGAAGCGGACGGCGAATTTAAGGCGGATGAAATTCAACTTCTTCCACGCGTGTCTCTAAGGGGGAACCAATATCAAACGAAGCCAGGTTTGTGGAATAAAAATATTCCGAGATGAAACACGCTGATGATCAATTATTACTTACTGCAATTGAATTCAACCCGACTCTAATCCGAAGCAGGTTTGTTAAATAAAACTATAAGCGTTGTTACGTTTTCCCGAGATGAAACGCAGATGAAACGATACTTGTTCGACTATCGTTCGTACATCGAGATAACGTTTCATTCTTACGGAATCAGTTCCGTGTTAATAAACGCTACCCTTCGCCACGCTTTTAGTATTCAGTCGCAAGAGTTAAACAGTTATCAACGCGACGTATATTTTTATTTAAGCCGAGCAAGATATCGTAGACGGCGGCGTAGCTCGCGGAACAATCGGGTCATCGAGCATCGGTGCTCGAGCCTCGGGTTACCTTCCGATTGGATATTGAAATTTCCAGAGAGAGAGAGAGAGAGAGAGAGAGAGAGAGAGATCGACTTAATCGCTAGACTGTAAATAGCGCAGGATTTTCGTAACAATCTCCGTAGGAAATGGCGCGAGGCTCTCTTGGCGTGGTTCGAAATTTTCTTATTACTGTCCCAATTCCCTGGCAGAATTTAATCATGTATCGGCACAACCAATTTGTTCGCTAAATTAATTTCTAACGACGTTCGCTCGTCGAGGCAAACACGCTCGCTGGTCCGACCAGAAGCGCGCGGCGGCGACTATAATATCTGTGTTTCATTTTCGATTATACAGGCGAAAGCGAGAGAGCGGATGCTGCTGGCCAGGCCGCCGTCTCTCCGCCAAATAGTTCGTTGCGTTTCAATATTCAACCGGAAACCGATGGACGTTACGGCCCCAAAAACCGATTTCGCCAGCCAGCATATAATCGACCAATATCGCGCAATCGTTCCACGACTCGCTAACCAATCGTCTCGAATCCCTGCATCGCGGCTCGCGGCGAAACCAAGATCCCCTTGCATTTGCATAACGCGACTATTCGGATATCGTTCCGAGAAGCGATACTAAAACCAAGCAAACCTCGCTCGCCTTCTACCGCGACAAAGGAAACTTTGCGAAACGCAAAGGGATCGCGTTTTTCCACGATCCGAGTAGAAGCGATCTTCCGCCAAGAGAATTTTCAAATATTTCTACAAATATTTAGGTTCACAGATGTTACGGGGATTTTGGAAATTCTTTTCAAAATATCCCCGGCCACGTTCTGAAATAAAACGCGATAAAATAAATACGCGGTCTATCCTAAAATTCCTTTTCAAATTTCAATTCAAATAAATACTCTGGAATGTACCATTACTCGCACGGTGCTTATCAATCAACGCGTAAAATGCGTAGAATAATATATACTTGGAACGCGCGCTACTATTTCTATGGATTATTTACCAAACTTAATCCCGTGACCGAAAACACTTTTCTCGCCGAGTTAAGTCCCGAAGAAGAAGAAAAGGTTAAAGAACGCGTGCACTTTCGTACGTTTCGTGCCAGCCGTGGAAGAAACGTTTCCAGATTCGCCGGCGTGCAATCGATCAAAGGAAACGGAGTTTCTTTCGGCGTGAAAGGGAACGAGCCTATCGGGAGAGAAGTTGGCGCGCCGCGGAAATCAGAGTCGGGGTTGCGAGCACGTTCCTCGCGCGAATCGTCCACGTATTCCGGGCATGTTCCGCGGCTTTCAACCTTGTTACGGTTATGTAACAACACCTCGGCGCGAAAACAAGTCGGCTGGAGTTTGAGAGGGAACGAGAGAGAGAGGGAGAGAGAGAGAGAGAGAGAGCGAGAGAAACAAGCAAGCGAAGAGAGGGTTGGAGAGAGGTGGGGGAGGTGAAAAGCGCGAAACTTTTGAAGTATCGTCCAATCATTAAACTTCTCGAGTGTGCGTGCCTGGGTGCACCTGGAAAACCGGGACAACAGGAGTGTCCATGACGAAGAATCCGTGCGAAATTGTGCGAGCCTGTTCGACCAGAATAACGTATATACTCTACCACCATCACCACTTCTTCTTCTTCTTCTAGTACTACTTCTTCTTCTTCTACTTCTTCTTCTTCAGCTGTCTCTTTCTCGCCTTCGCCCATTCATTCTACGTGAGCAGTTTAACAACGAGGAAATAAAGCGAGAAAACTTTCAACGCGTTTCAATGCGATCCGACGCAATGAAATTTTCCCGCCCCTTCTTCTTTTTTCTCGTCGCTCTTCGTAGCGGCGTCTTCTCGCTTCTTCCCTCCCAGTGGCCGGTTCTTCTTTTTTTTCTTCTCTCTCTCTCTCTCTCTCTCTCGTTCTTCTCACTGTCACGGACAATCGCCGTCGATTGGCAAGGGTAATCGTCCACTCGATTGTATGCCAACCACTTATAGAATTAACTCTGAATCGCTTCGCTCTTCTTCGATACACCGTGCGACGAACGAGAGTTCCGGGCAAACGTCGCCAGAAGTGCGCGGATTTCTTTCAACGATCGCGCGCGCAAAAAAGAAGCGAAGCGAGGAAACAAGTTTAAAATGGGCAAGAACATCCGAAGGGGATTGGAACCTATTCCAGGGATCGATTCTGCATCTTCGCTCTCGCTCGTACCAAGTACCATTGGCTTATTTCGCGAGTTCCGCAGCGTCTAATTTCGCTAAACTGTTCCACAGTTGCTCGCTTCTTTGCGCGAAACTGCGACTCCTAAGGTGATTTAGAAATTAAGGCTGATGCTCGGAGACGATTCGAGACTGCGCTGCGATTAATGGAGAGAAGCTAGGTAATGCGTTTCGCTATTCTTTTACCCGCGAAATAAGAATACTTGCCTCATAAGGAACTTGCCCCAGTCGTCGAAGTTTCAGAGATTCGAAGCATTGAGAATTCTAAGCTTTCGTTTTCGAAATTATTCAAATTTATTCCCGTCTTCAAGATAATAATAATTGAGCTAGCTCTCTGTATGGTTCCGATCGTTTTCTTCGAGTGACCGTCTGCCAGTCTCCCTTTCCTTGTCCAGAAAAGTTGCCCAGGTAGAGCTTCGAGTATATTACGCCTCTCGATCCGTCTCGCAAACCTGCCGATACGTATATTCGCCAACGCGTGCATACGTCGAAAGAGAGGGGAAAGGCCCCAGGTGTGGCAGGTGAAATCGGAGCAAACATGCTGGATGGTCGATATTTTTACAATAGAGATTCCGGAAGGCGGTCGAGAGTGCGGCTTCTGCTCGGCAGAGGAGCCGTGGCTAATATACTTAACGCCCTCCTTATCCTTTCCACTTTTCCCTGCAAGCAGCTACTTAGAAAAGCATCCCGAGGAAGAAGCTCGCTTTTCCACCATCCCCCTCCCTCCCTTCCTCGTAAAGAAATCCTCAAGTGTTCCGTTTTAGACAGACCCGTTACTCTCGGGCTAACATCCATGCACTTGTCGGTCGCTCGAGCGGCGTCAAAGCGGAATCGAGGTCAGGAACCCCGAGAGCCGGCGAACCTCGCGAAAATTACGCAGACAAAAGCCGGAGGTGGCAGAAGTACCGGCCATTAAGGCTGTATTCGAAGCTGCGTGTACTTACTCGCGGATGCGCCGAAAAAGCAATGGTCACGAGGCTGGCTAGAGAAACGCCGCGCGGACTGCGACGATTCGAGAGATGACCATTTGTCGTAACGTTTTGTTCACGGCGAATATAAACGTGAGACGCGCGGGGAACTCGACTTATACAGATGTATAGTTGGAGTATTAACGGGAAGACGAAAAACGTACGTGAAATATGGCATTAGAGAACTATGAATGCGACAATGCGGTCTGCGCGACTCGTAGCTTGTAACTAGCTGATCAGAAAAGGAAAAATCATTATAAGGATACGGTGACTCGCGAATTCATCATTACACTTCTAATTTAGCGAAAGCTTAGTCGTCAACTGCGGAACGTTGAGGATATACTTAATGTACAATTTAGATTTTTATATTGACTTTGTTCTAGACTTGATTATCTTAAGAGAACTACACACGAAATAATCGTGGAACCGTGGTATCAATCGATCAATTTTGCGAGTCAACTCGGGAGAAATTTGGACAAACACACTTCCTAAATTACATCTCAAAGAATCGGGAGAGAAGGATGAAAATTCGGGACTGCCTGCGAAAAATTCGTAACGCACGATCACCGAGATAAATCTGCGGAGAGCGTTGAAGTACGGTGAAAACCGCGGTGGTACAGCTGCGTCATGAAATTACGCGAAGCAAAACAGCGGAAAAACCGGCGGGAAAGCGCAAAACAGGCAGAGTGTCTCTTTGACGGTGGTGAACCCATTAACGAGAGCGCGTGCATAGCGCTAAAGCGTTTATCGACTTATTAAATTGTCCCTCCATTTTGCTTTCGAAAGGGACGCCGCGCGACATTTTTTCCTCGCGGCACGCGCAATCGACTTTCACTCCCTTCTTCCTCTCACCCTTCTTGTTTTCTTTTTTTTCTCGTCTCGTCTCGGCTCGGCTCGGCTCGACTCGTGAGTTGCGCGACCGAATTACGTATGACGAGAGCGGCGTCGAATTCGCGGGCGAAGAAAAGAAGCGGAGTGGGCAGGCGGCTTCTCTCAGAGGAGGAAGAGGGCGGCATCCTTTTTTGGTTTCAAGAAAGATTCGAATTAAAATGCTGCCGGCGGCGCGCACGTGGCGACGAATGCTAATGAGCTCGAGTGCGCCGCGGGCCTAGTAAATATTAATTACGAAATTAATAATAGCGCGCGGCTGGGAGGAGACGATGCTCCTGGGACGGCTTTCCTTCGCCAGGATTTACGCGCCGCGCGTTAATTGTTCTTAACGCCAGATTTACGCGGCTCTTCGATTTCACGAATTTCTAGTTTTCACCCTTAACCCTTCCGCCGCGAAGGACTCTCGAAAGTTTGCCAATCGTTCGCTGAAAAGTGTACGTATATTTCTTCCAGATCGCAATATCATTTCTATTGTCACTTTTATACGCCAATTGCAGCGTAACAGTACGAGGTATTTAAATAAGTGCACTCGTACTGTTCTCGTACTAATAAGAAGCTACCTTCGTTTAAGAATTACGAATCATTTAATTTCGAAGACCCGTAGCGAAAGGGTTAACGCTACAGCGATTTGTATCGACTTTAATCGATGCAATGATATCGATACGTATCCTAATTTACCTCCGCCCTTCTCCGCCTTCCAATTTCGAATATTTAGATACAGTATTGTTGGAACGTGACGCACAACGGTGGGAATCGAGACATCTTTTTGTAAGCATACGGAAACCGGTAAATTATAGTTAATTATAGTTAACACATTGCGGACGGATCACGAGAATTCTCGTGTTTTCTGTTCTACAGCTTGTGGCCAATAACGAGAATTTTAGTTTTTTCATTGTTGTCATTCAGAGTGGAGTAGTGTAACGGAAAACGCATTCGCTGAGGTTATAAGTTCGATATGGAATTAAAAGTGATTAGTCTCTTGTTCTTAGTAATAAAATTAACTTCATTTTTATATCAATTGGATATTTTATAGCGATCAATAACCATGGAGAACGATGAAGAACATGATAAAATTCTGGATGTATTTGCTGACAATTTATCAGATATTCCTGGCGAAAGTGAAGATGATGATCATTGTGAGGATGATATTGAAAGTGAAAAAGGTGAGGAGGATGACAGTGATAGCTATGAAAGCTAATGTTGGCCACTGGGTGAAGCCAGCCATAAAACTACTGGTCCGCAGTTGGTTAATATGTACATATATTGAGAAATCATGTATTTTTAGTTTTTGTCGAAAAGAAATATTTTACGTGACTATGATTTTTAACTACTAACAAATCATAACTAATTTAAAAATATTTGACGCAAAAAAGTAGCTGGTCACTGGGTAAGATTGGCAATAAAATGTCTGGTCCGCAATGTGTTAAGCGCCATCCAAGCCGCTTCGGGTACGTCTGAACGCGTTGCGACTCATACCACTGTTGCTTCGGCAGTCGGAGCCAGCGGATTGTACCGTGCTACTCGTTAAATATATACATACACGTTGAGTTCGAAGTGTGGCCACTATCTTTCTAAACCATTACAAAACAACAAGTATACCCATTTTTATTACCCGGAAACTTGTCGAATCGTGCAATGAATGTCCGTAAACGTATCATTAATGCGAAACTTATTTCTTTTCCCTCTTCCTTCTCCTCCTCCGAAGCAAATTACCTTGTGCCTGTTTTTCTCACTTTCGACTTCGATATCCGCGGCGATTTGCTTTTCAAAAGCGGAGAACAGGTGTCAATTACATCCATTTCGCTCGTCGTTTGCGTATCGTTTGGCCGTACGAAACAATAGCGACATTGTAAACGCGCATAACAATCGTCCGATCCTTTTAACATTGCAAACACGGGGTGACTGCATTAATTATTTATCCGACGTTTCAACGGCGATGAACATTAGCGATATGCTGGCCACGTTTACGTAATACTCGCTGTCGGCGAATATAAATGCCCTTTCCTGCGAGGGATAAGAACTATGCGCCGCCGCATCTAAAACCGAAATCTTTCCCGATAAACTTTCACCGCTCCGCCCTATCGATAACGACCGCGTACTCGGCAAATCTTGCATTCGATTATGATCTCTTCCGTGAGATACTTGCCTCCGTTATCTGGTCGCGAAACTTAATCAAACGCAAACGACGGAACGAAGGAACGCAACGCAGTTTTCTCCGCTTCGATATATACAATCTAACTCTTCTTCTTCGGATTACGGGAACAGCAAAGGTCCACGCAAATTCAACCTGAGTATAATTAGAAGGGTGTTACTCCAATTGCTTGGAAATTTATGTAATCTCGTGCTATCTCGTGAAATTCGTTGCGCTGTGAAGCAGCTAGGTTAGAGTTGACAGTTTGAGGGTAAAATTAAAAAGAAAGCTGAACGTAAAGGTGGACGTAAAATTAGAAATCCAAAGAGAGGTTAATCTAATTAGGAAAGGTTTACGCGTACTTTTAGACCGCCTGTATACACAGTGACTCGCGAAATTGATCGAATACTTTCGTTCATTATACTTCTTATTTAGCGAAAGTTTAATCGCTAGGTATAAAACTTTGGGGACCTCTTTAATATACAAGTTGAATTCCTGTATTAACTTCGTTCGAGGCTAGATTATCCTAACGAAACTATACGCAAACTAATCACGTAACGTCTGATCAATTTCGCGAGTCACCAAGTACGTTAATAATAGTATGTACATAACGTCACTAAGTAGATTAATTCTGACGCGATAACCAGGATCTACGTTTAATCCTAATTCATTCTCATCCGTTTTCGTATGTTTTCCCAAAGTCACCTCTTTTCGGAACAAAAATAATCCCTATTGTTAACCCGCCGCGTGATTTATTTATCCGAATCGTTACGTCTGCGTATCGCGGTGGGGATTCATCCATCTAAATAAGTAGAAAAACGAAATACTTGCAGGTGGAACGGAGGCAAAGTTGGAGGCTTGTCTCGGTACCCAGTGGCCCAGTGACTTTCAAACCGGAAATAACGTATTAACGCGAATGGTATTCGCCGGCGGGCTGAATGGAAGACAAAACGGGCCGCGAGCGAAGGTAACGTTTTCGCGGAGGTCTTTTGTGCCAATTATAGAGCAGCGTCGCCAGGCGGAAATTACTTCGTTAACCCCAGCGTTCTTTCCCCGCAGGAAATCCGCGCCATAGTCGCGCGAAAAATAATTAAAGTTGCTCTAGCGCTGCTCGATCACCGGCTTTTGCTCTACGGCTTTGCACCAGTTAGCTCGCGGAGAGAATCGCTGGCAACGAGAAAGAGAGATAGAGATCGGAGACGCGACGACGCTTTACGATCGACGCGAAACGTTCGGCGAAATAAACGGGAAACGCGTGCGGCTCGAAACGAGCGGGGAATTCGCCGTCAACCGTTATCATTATTCTAGCGTTACGCAACGAAAAATGTGCAACGCGTGAAACACGGTCGCCGAGCTTGATATTCCTCGAATTCATCGATAAATCAATCGAAGCGAAATGTTTTAAACTCGATTAATCTTCGGGTCGTAACAGAGGCGTTTTTACAGGGTGCCCCGTAATAAATCAATTGACGCGCGTACACGTGTACGGTCGATTAAAAATAATCAAAGGCACGCGGAGCTGAAAACGATCGACGGCCGATCAAACTTTCGCGAGAGAGCACCAGGTTATACGGGCAGGGCTCGTTTTCACCCAGCTACATCCATCCCTATTCGTGAATTTCATTCCGAGTGTACACACAACCGGACGCAAACTGCTCTCCCTTTCCACGTTTCCCGTAGCGAGGGGGGGAAAAAAAAAGAGAAACCCAATTCAAAATTATTCGTTACGCTAGTTTGTCCCGACGCGCTATCAATTTGAGTCCCGACGCTCTTTTATCGTGCCGACGAGCTCGTTCCGACGCACCCAACCCCTCTGGATAAGACTGTCGCTATCAGGACTCCGGCAAATTAGTTCTCGTTTCCAACCGGTTCACTTACAGCAAAGCGAGCACGCGTCCCGAATTTTCGCTAATCGTCTCGATTTTTTTAATGGATCATTCGGGACGCCTATCCGTCCCGAGCTTCGCGACGAGAAATAGCAACGTTTTACTCGCGCAAATTCCTGCGATATTTTAGCGTGCGATATTTAAGGAAGACCGACGATCATTAAAGCGTGCGATTCAATTAATTCTAAACGCGATTAGCAGACTGCGGATCATTGTGCAAATTCATCTTCTCGTAAACAAAATTAGGGGGCGAAATTTAAATACAGGCTGATTTCATCCCCTAAATATTAAACGGTGTCGTTTGGATATTTTGCATATTTTTACCTAACTTATGCATCCTCTGTTTTTGCGCGCCATTTAACTTTCCTATTAACGCGTTAAGAGCCACAGTCGTGCAATTAGTAGACTGCGAACGTTCGTGCACCACTAATATCTTACAAAGTTATTTAGTCTCTATCCTAATTACTCTTCTACGTATTCCAACTTCCATTTTATCTATTTATTCATTGTTTTGGCGTTCCTTCGAGACGTATTCCACGTTGCTAACTCTTCCATGCTCAGATTTTCGGTCTCCATTCCTTTGAACGCTTCGCGCAATGATACGATTTAAGCCGGTCACAAACGCCCAAAGATCCGCAGCAGTCCACCAATCAACAAAATCTGCAACTCAGTTCCCAAGCTACAACACGCTTGCTCGTTCAAAATTCCGTCGAACGAACGTTATCGCGTGCATTCCCGCCAACAAATGCCTTACTTCTGTCCACCCCTGCGCCTTGAAATATTTGTCCAATTCCCCGTGACGCATCGACGATTGATATCTCCATCGCACGATAGTCGACTGCCGAGGGATCGATCGTCCGTCGGCATTTTACCCCTTACGGTGGCAGCTTAAAATTGTGGTAATCGTTGTCGCAGGATTCCCCACACTCCCCCTTTCATTCCCTCCTCACTGTATCTCTCTCCCTCTACAGCAGAGGACACGAGTTCATCGATCGAGGACGGTCGGGGATCGATCTGTGGAATTTAAAAGGGCCCCCGGAACGAGGGTGCAACGGTTGGTGTCGGAGAGCGCAGCGGGACGCTAGGTTACACGGGGACGAATTTGCCAGTGGTGGACGCTTGCCACCGCGTGCAGGCAACACACGCTTCGGGTACACGAAGGGTGACGCACACGTGTACGTATTGTCAGCTCGCGTGCGTGGTACGCGCGCATACATGCATATTCACACGACGCGACGCGACGGCAAAGTGCCACACCCTCCAACGTGGAGGATTTACACACGTACGCAACGGCCGCAGCCACCGCGTTGCACCGCCGTGCGGTCTCGCCGAGGCAGACGCGAGCGGGCTGCACGGACTGAGAGACACGGGGACAAAGAGAGAGAGCCAGAGGGGTCCGAGAGAGCGGAGAGGAGAGCTCTACGCGTGGAAACTTTGCGGTGGAGTTAAGCTCCACAGCGTTTGCTGTTTACCATTTGCCGGGAACATACGAAATTCATCCGTCGTGACCGCACACGCATCGACGCCGATCGATACACGGGGGCCGACACTGCTTTCGCAAACCAGCGGTTTCACCCCCGCGTTTGGGCCGTGTCCCGACGAAAACTTCCGCTGCGCTTACTTGTCCCGGGATGCCAAGCGTTCCCTACATCCATCGATTTCGTCGCGGGGGTAGAAAACGCTCGACACCGCGACGACGACGCTTCGATCGCGTTATCATCCGGCTTTGTTCCTTTTTCGATTAAGAATCGGAGAGATCGATCGCGACTCCCTCTTTTGTATTCGTTGCCGCGCGCGCCGGGGATCTCTCGCCATCCGAGCTTCTCCATGGAAATTGATGGACGCTGGTAGAAGAGGGAGAACGCGCCGCTGGAATTCGATTTCTCGCCCGAAACGAGGTAGATACGAGAAACCTGAATCTCGGGATTTCACCCATATCCGTCGTCCTTCCAGTATTTGCCTGTATCGGCGATCTCCCCGACTACAACGGGAAGGGAGAGGGAGAAGTCGAAATTCATTCGAAGCTGAACACGCGCTCGCAACCAGGGGATAACCTATCGTAGCCCGTGTTTAGAGGTCGACGAACCCGTTTCCGAATTCGGGACTCGATTCCAGCGTCGCTGCGCCGCGCGTATATACCCCCTGATCAGGCGAGATTGCGCCGAAGAAAAGGCACGAGATGGACCCCGTGGCACGGAGGTGCGAGAGGAGGGCGCGAAACAGCGGGGCTAAGGATCAATGGCGGCTGAGTAGAACGAAATGAAATACGCGAAAGTTTGTCGAATCTAGCTGCAGTTGTGCAACTTTGCCGCGCGATGTTGCTAGCGCAGCTGCGCCGCCCCTCTGCTTCCATCCGTGTTCCTTCCAGTCTTCTCACGTGCAAAACCCTCGCACCCTTACTTCTACGTCCCCCCTCCCCCTCTCAGGGTATCCGTTGCTCTTTTTTCCACTCGACTGACCCAATTCCTCTAACTTCTTCGGTTTGGCGAACGCCGAGCGAGAAATCGTCCCGGGTTTCATCCCCTATTTCGCTGCCCCTTCGTTTAACTCGTGCGCCTCTATCTTCCAGGTAACTCCGTCTCTTTGAACCCTTTTCGTACGGGAAAGGGAGCCTCTTGGCTAAATTTCGCCGCGAAAGCAAAGTTTCGAAGGGACGTTAATTCGCGGGGAGAAAAATTATACGGAGGAATATCGGTGGCGCGAGGCGTCGATCGCGTTTGGCCTCGCGGGCACGTTCATCGGCTCCGCGAGAGTTCGCGGATTTACGAGGAAACTTTTTGCGGATGACACCCGCGATCGATCTGTTCGCTTTCCCAGCGTCAAAGCGCTGGTCGAAAATGCAACGTATTTCGCCTTCCGTTGGGCGATTCGTTGCGATGCAAGAAGTCCGAAACCGTCGGATCATGTTCCGCTAATTAGGTACCACTATAGCCCGCAGCTTCGAGCGTTATTTACACGCGGCATCGAGCCGCGCGAGAGCATTTTTCCAATCTCCCCCGGACGTATAATAATTATCCCGCGCGGATGTAACAACGCCGCGCTATTTCGTAATTGTCCATTCCTCTAATTTAATTATTAATCCAGCCGTGCATCGATCGCGTTGCCGTTTTCGTCTAAAATCTATCGACCGATGGATTGGGGGTTGCGGCGCGGTCAAACGGAAACAGAGAGAGAGAGGGGCGAGCTTCCACTCGGAGGAAATTCGAGCGCGAATCGATGGAGCGAAGACGCGATTGGTCCGGCGATGGAGATCGGATAATCGGCAAGAGACACTCGCCTGGGAAATCGCCGCGATCGCTTCTTCCCGAGGGCTCGCAATGGTTTTTCTCAGCGGCGCAATTATCGCCGATGTCGCGGGCAGCGAACAACCGCGCCGCGACGCAACGGCGCCCGGTAATTAGCCGGCAATGTAATTGAATTATTAATCGAAGTGCGATACGTGCTCGGCGTGGCTTGAAGCGGCGGCGGGAGAGTCGGCGACAGGCGAATATCTACGCGAGCCGTATCGACAGCGTTGCGCGGCAAAAAACCATTGACGCGTAACTCGGCCGTATATGCATAAGCTCTCGGGCACAACGCGCGCACTTCGTTCCGCCTAGTTGAATTTGCGCGCGTGCTGCTGCCACTGCTGCTGCCTCTGCCGATATAACCAAAGGACATGTTCGCCGGTGCGCAATAACAATTCGTTAAAATAGAGTTAATTAAACACTAATTTACGCTACGCTGCCGGCGGCATTCTTCGAGCAGTTTTTCACGGCGAAAAACCGCGACCGCGTGGCCGGGGGAAAAAGAAGAAATTGCCGGGGACAGAGAGGAAGGGGCAGAGGGCCGCGGCAAGGCAAATAGGGAAGCAGAGGAAGTAGAGAGAGAGAGAGAGAGAGAGAGAGAAAAATGGGGGGGAAGCAGCGAGCAAAAAGGGGTAGAAATAAAAGGCGACGGGGTTAGCGAAAACGCGGGCTCGCGCGTTCATTTTGAAAAGTAGGTGGAATAAGTCAGCGATGCGGACGTGCTTGAAAAACGAGGGAAAGGAACGAAGCCAAAGGGTTCCGCGGCGTGTTCCATCGTCGAGAGAGGATCTTTCCCTTTTTCGAATTGAAAGCCCCAGCCCGGTTGTAGCACGCGTGTACGGACAATCGTTCGAAACACTCCGGCTATTGCCGGCTGCATCGATCCACGCGGCCGACGCATCGCGGCTCTTCCGGTATCGTTAGAACGGGCGACCGTTTCGAAAAATTCCATCCGAGAAAAAGGCGAGCTCTTTGGGAAGATCGGCAGCGCAGAGCGCGGATCATCGAAGAAAGGATAGCTAAGTTCGCAGGCGGCGAACGAGAAACGCGGTAACAGTGGGAGATGCGTGTGCAGCGAACCATCCAAGTCGAGTTTAACCCCTTAAGGTGCAACGTTACAGCGAAACCTGATTCGCTGTATTTTGGCAATGGGTGATGGTGGAAACAACGACCATTGCCTGAAAGTGAAAGACGACCGACCGAATGTAAGTTTACCGAATACTTAACGGGGAAACGTTGGATGGATCGTACGATTAGTATTTTGTTCGTTGCAAGAACGAACGCGTTTTCTGATCAGTTTAACCATTTAACCAGATCCAAGATCATCGGTGTCACGGGTTCGCTTAGGCTACGCTTTCTTTGTACAATTGCACCATGCTATCGTTAATCGTTTGGATTTCCCTCGTACTTGCTTCCAACTTGTCTCTAATTTGACGGTAGGCTGTGCGAATCGAAGGAAACGCGACACAGTATCCTCAAACTATGAGTTGACACCGTAAAATTTGGTCAGCTTAGTCGGCAAATTGAAGACAAATTTGAGCACCAAGAGGTTAGCGCAACGAGAGAAGTTTCACCGTATGTACTTTCAATTCGTCGACCAAGTTCATACTTGCAACATATCCTATCGTATCTTCTTCGATTCGAATAGCGTAGCCCGAAACTAGAGGAGGCCAGGAAAGAAGCGAGATGGAAGCGCAAATTGTTGATAACGGTAAGTCACAATCACGCAAAGAAATATAATACAAACGTGCCCGTGACACTGCAGGCTTGGAACTAACGGGGTTAAAGGCACGCAACCCTTTCCCTTCGCTCCGATAAGCCCTGCCACGCTAAAAGAATGATTCGAGCGCGGCTATGATTAAAAATAAAAAATTCACACCGCGAATCGCGGGAAAAGGAAGCAGCTGCGTTCGCAGCCAGCTCGGGCCGTGATCGTAGATCGCGGAGCGGAATCGCGCGTTATCAAATGTTCAGCGAAAAGAGGGGCACACGGATCCAGGTCTCCCGCTCCGTTTCGGTAGTTTTATTTGCACTCGGCGTAATCTGGAAAAACCGGCGGATCGCGAGGAGTCTTCGTAAATAACGGAACAAGCGGATTAACCTCGATTTGTTCGAGAGGGAACGAGAGAAGGAGAGATGTACAAGTATCGGGCAGTTGGAAGCGGCGGACACAGTTCTCGTGCCGTTGCACATTGCGAGCGGCGAATCGTAAAACGGTACGCCGCGAGGAAAATGGCAGAAGGGGGGAGGGCTAGCAGATGGAGCAAACGTTTGATATTTCTGTACTTCCGCTGGCAAGACCGGGTGCATCGATTTCTCGCGACTCGCGAACCATCCGAGATCGAACCGAGCGCTGGCAGCTTCCGATGCAGCTGCATCTGCATCCAAAGGATGCCAATTAAGATTCGCTGCTCGCGCTCGCCTTTATAAACTTCCCGTCGTTCCACGTCCAGCCAAAACATTATCGATTCGCCCCTTTTTCCCTAATCGACGCGTTATCTACCGATATAGAATCGAGACGAATAATAGACCAATCGATTCGAGCTTACGATTCGGTAATACCAAATGGGTTTAATTTTGTAGAAACGTACGAAGCAAAGTAAAGGTTTAAAGTATCATTCGGTCGGCTGGTTGAATCGTTGTCGACGGTATAGATAGCAAAATGATGGATTTATAGGGATTTATGAAGCGTTAAGGTGAATTTAGACGCTGCAATTTGAATTATCATCGCGGATGATTCATCCAGAGTCTAAGGTTCAAAGCGTGTATTCATCCGCGCTTCATCCAAAGCGAACAATGAACAAAGCAGAGCCGATCTCAACTTCTGATGAGTCGAACGTGTATCGCGGATGATTCGTCTGCGATCTACGACGAAGCGACGGTGACAAGTCTAAAGGTATCCAAAAAAGCAGATAAACGTTAATTAATTGCCGCAGTCATTCCGGTTTGCTCTGCGACTTAATTCAATCGCCGAAATGCTGCAAATATCTCGGATTTCATCTTTCGCGTTTACTATAAACGCATCATCTCCGATGCACATTAGCAAGGAAGCGTAAATTCGTCTTAAACGCGTCTCGCGAAAAACAAGTAACTCGTATCCGTTGAGGACGCAACCGGCTTGCGATTATATCCGAGCTCCAGCAATATTAAAAAGCGCGAATGCAGCTTTCGCGTATCACTTTCGCCACGGTCGAACGATCCGCGACGATCACGCGAAACGAGGGGAAGCGTAAATTCCCCTTTAGGATGGTGAATTCGTACGACGAATGCCACGGAAAAGCGCAAAGTCGTAAAAGAAATACTTGCGGCGATTATAGCGCAATTAACTCGCGACGAAAGCCCTACTCCGGCTAAGTACACGCGAAACGTTTTTATTCGACCCGCTTAAACGTTATCTCCGCTTCGAAAGGAAAAACTGTATAATTAGAGCACAAGTAACGACGTTCTTCTCCGCTCGCGTTTACACGAGCAACGTTCGTATCGTTTCTTTTTTTTTTTAATGCCGCTCCGCGAGCGGCGCAGGTTGATCGCCAGACGGTTCACGTGCACGGTCAGATAAGGACGTATATTTTAATTAATGCGAGAAGTCCGCTAGAGTGGATACCCTGGCTCGGTGACGTCATCGACCTACTGTCGGACGAAGCTTCGAACCCCCCCGTAAGCCGGTAATTTTCCAAGTGGCGTACGCGCGCTCGTCGCCCTATCGTTGCGCCAAGTATTTATTTCCACGACCCTCTTTTCGCCAGCCTTTACTCGGGGTCAATTCCGGGGGCACAGCCTCGGAATCGTTCGGAATGCATGCGTCACCTTCCTTCAGTTCCCGCCATTATATTCCATTGGAATAAAACGGCCGAATCCATGCCGCGCCGCGGTCCTCTGCAAATTTTATGGGCGCAGAAAATATACGAGTGTTCCGAGGCATTAAATTCCCACCGAATTCTGCTGCTGCTGCTGCTGCTGCTGCTGCTTCGGTTTATTTTTATCCTCTCGCGAAACGTCCGCGGGAATACACGATCTTGTCTCGTGTGCGCGAGTTAATTAAGTTTCGTTATTCCTTTGGAAATCGACGACAGCGGGCGCGCGGGAACGGTTCGCCAAGAGAGTGGTTTTACCGGGTTTAGAGATATCGCGTCCCAATGCGGCTAACCCTTCCTTTTTTCATTACAACCTATTTCACGTTGAACCGTGTTGAGGCCTTCCACTCTTCTCGTATTAGCCTTATGTCGTTTTTTCTTGAATTTATTCATTTATTTACGGCTTTGAATCCCCATGTACACTAACTTCATGTAAACAAAGTATAAAAGAAAAATATATCTTGTAAACTAAATAGCAAACGCGAAATTGCCATATTGACATTTTACAGCACATAACAGATGCATAATAAATTAGTAATAATGCTATTTTACTTAAGTAAGTTTGCGATAATCTAACACTGTTATCCACGTTCCGTAAGAAGGTGGAATAAAACGAGAAAAAGTCTACTCGATCGTGAAACGCTGTTTACATCGATTATTATGCGATTTATGCAGGTATAGCTGCTTACTATTGCGCGAACGTTTCTCGTCTTGCGTATCTTTCAGCAGCGTTCGAGACGGTGAAACGTCCGTAATCTATTTCGCGGTCGAAAGTGGTCGCCACGAGGCAAAGGGTTAAAAGTTCCCGCGCGTCATCCTCGAATACGTAAAACGAATTACCACGCGGCGCGCTTAGGAGAAGCAATTCCCTATAACGAGTTAACTCGTCATCCCCGCCACTTAACGATCCAATAAATGCCTTCGTTATTTATTATCTACGCCCTTAGGTTTTAGCCGTGAAAAAGCGTCTCTAGCTGGCGTAACGAAAGAGTTAATTCGATCCTCGCGTATCGTTCGAGGCCACGCAGCGGGCGATTCGACGGAGGGTGGAATTAAAAAAAAGAAAAAAATGACTCGTCAAGCGTGGAGAGTCGGGTTGAACGTGGACGCGTGGCAGGATTATTCCGCGCACGAGTTCCTCGGCGAGGTACTACGATTTTTCAGCAAATTTCTCTCGCCGCCGCCCAGAGCCAGCCCTTCTTTCGTAGTCGATATTTGTAAACTCGAGTGCATCTGGAATATAAAATCTCGGGAATACGAGCGCGACTCGGAATCACTTTTACCCGCGAATTCAGGTAACGTACTCCGAAACGTAATATATGTTTATACGGCATACAGGCTCCCACTTTACTCCCTCCCGCGCGCTTCTGTACGTGTACGCGCGCGTGCCCGTGTGCACGACGCGGATAAGCAAGTGGATGGAGCCGCCGATTGTTCCTTTTTCGGTGTATGTATTCGCTATTCGCGCATACGAAATTCGCGTCACTCAATGCCGCTCTCCTGACTCTAGCCCACTCCGTGTACCACGGACGATTTCTTCGATTTTTCCCGAAATCGTGGACGCGTGAACGATCTATTGTTCCCGTATAAAATCTTAAACTTCCGCACGCGTTCTCCCGTTCTCCTCTCGCGCGTTAATTTATACGATCAATCTAGGCCCGTAATCGACCTTTCCCCGCATTTCTACCGCGTAGCTCTTTACCTAGATTTATTTCCTCCGATCCCATACAACCCGATACGCGAAATCGCTAACGAGTATTGCTTCCAACCAAGATTTCTTTAATTCCTCTTAATCCTCTTTCAGCATGTACACCGATAAGTTATTCTAAGCGAACATATACGTCGATTGCCCGCAGATTTTGCATCTTCTTTATCGCGTTAAAATTGTATCGAAACAAATTGCCGCTAATGAATTTGTTATCCCGTACAAATGAATAAATAAATAGATAAATAAAATTAGACGCGCGAAAGCGGAGCGAAAGAAAATGCACGAATCGGAGCTGCGAAGAGAGGCGGGAACGGACAAGCGAGCAACGAAGGGGAGAACTGCGAGGCAAAAGCTTCTCTTCCTTTCGGGGATCGCGAAAATGTTGGCGGCCGATTTTGTCGGCCAAAAGTGGCAGCGAACGCGATGCAAGCGTTCCACGGGATTCGATGCGTATTTGAAAAGCGCATACAAGCGAAGCAAAGCGGGCCGAACGAGTATCGAGGCCGACGCAGGCCGAGCGAAATCCAATCGACACCGACAACGCCGAAGTCAAATATTTAAACGTAGTTTCGCGTGGGTCGAGCTGCAACCTCCCTAAAAATGCCATTAATCCGTGTTTAACTTCGATTAATTCGCGGAACGGTCTATTTCACTTTTTCGAATACCGCGCCGCGACCGACACGCGTTCGACCATCATCCGAAATGCGAAAACCACGAGGGGGAGGAGGGCGTGGAAAAAAGCACTCGATTAGCGGGAGTTCCGCGGACCTGCATAATTAAGCGATCCCCGTCGCGGCAGCGGCAAAATATAATGGGAAATTTCTCCGCCAACGGCGAACGGAGATTAATAATAATCGCGCAAGTCGGGGCGGTCCACCGTTGCGTTTCGCAAATTGATACTTGGCGTTTCAATCGGTGCAAAAAGGTCGATGTATGTATTTTCCCGAAATCACGTAGCCGAATGGATTTCTCTCTTCCACAAATCATGCGACTTCGTTGATGAAAACCTGAATACGCGTTTTGCACGCCAATATTTTGCTTCATTAAAGATAAACGACGAGTGCTTTTTTTTTTCGTTTAGCAAACCTAGGTACAAACGCGTCTCGTTCGCTTCAAATATCCAGCTTAATTTGGAACGCGATTAACCGTGTTTTGCTTCATATGTCCTCAAAGGGTCATACTGCTTTTTGTTCTCGAAAGGTTCAACGTTGTCGGATAAGTCTGTGGGTAAATTAAAAACGGCTGGCGAATATGCATGCGAATTAAATCCGAACCGTTGATAAAGCCAATGACAGAGTAATGGTAAAAAAGTACAAGAGATACGAAGCATAAAATGATGTCAACGAAACTATTTGGTCGGCACGTTTGGTCACTTTAATGAGCACAAGGAGATCGAGAATCTCATTGATTTCGACGTTAACTTTAACCCTTTGCACTCAGTTGGCGCCTTTACGGCGACATACATACATTTTTACGCAATTCAAGATTTAAGGTTTCTATTTATTTCTACTAATTCGATTTCTATTTATTCCAAAGCAAGGAAAATTAAAGACCATCCTTCCTATTTCCGAAGTACAGAGTAACACTTTACATTCTCACAAGCGCCAAAAGATAGTATTCAAATTACCGGTAGATCATATTATTAAAGTTGTTTCGGAGTGCAAAGGGTTGATATCTGTACCACGTTTGTATCTGTTACGATAGACGATGAATTTAGGACACGACAGAATCAAATCGTCTTTAACATCGTTTCGTTTCGTATCTCATAACTACTTAAAAGCTGTTTGCTAATGCCCGCTAATTGTCCAAGAAAGCAGTGCTGGACATATGACCATCGTTTTTCTATTCTCCTCATCTTTCTATCCTTTTCAGCCTGCGCAAATCATTTTGCGATCCACGAGTCTCGCGTAACGCGACGCAAATGTGCAAAAGCAGACTTGCACGGTTCTGAAACTCGTAGCCCCGATTGCGAACGTATTCCAAATGGAAAGCAAGAAGAAGTATCGCACGTGTTTTAACGGCGTAAATTCGAAATTCCATCGCGCTGGCAGCGGTTAATAGTAATATAAAGACAGGCAGCAACCGGGCGTGAGTAGTCGGGTGGCACGCTCGGCCCTTGCCAAATATTTACACCGACCCTTACACGGCCGACGTCGCGAACTAATACCTTGCCCTGTAATTAGCGCGCGCTGTGCTTCGGAGACAGATAATTATGCGGCGAGGCGGTGCAACGACGTCGTTCGTGTACACCGTCGTCGTCGACGGAACCCTCGTCGTATGTAACCGCCATTAACAGTACATCAGAGTCGCTACAACGATCCCACGGGCGAGTCCACTCTTTCGGATGGAGAGGAAAAAGAGGAAAATAGAAAGGAAAAGCGTTGGCGCTTTTGCGCGAGATTCTTCGCGACGCGACGCGACGCGTTTCGTTCGATTCGACTCGACTCGACTCGACTAGGCGAGTAAAAGGATGCAAATGCATCCGCGCGGAGCGAAGCAAGGGGAGAAAATGAAAAAGACGTTTCGCCCGAGAAGATACTCGGCGCAATTTCGAACGGTAACAAAGCGCCTCGGAACGATCCTTCATTCGACTAACAGCTTTTTTATTTATATGCACCGGTTAAATCTGAGGCGGGCGGGTTGCAGAGCGCGTGTGCTCGATACCGGCGATAAATCTTCCGGAAAATATCGTCGAACCGTCAATCTCGCTTGCCAAAACTCGGTCGGGGAATAAAATACGGAAAGACGCGGCAAAGCTACCCCAGAGAGACGAGTATATCATCTCGCTGTCCTAGGAAAAAGTGGAAAATAGAAATGGAACGAACGCCGTTTGTCCGCAAGATTCGATTACGCGGCAACTGTCGACGCGCGATCTTCCAAACGAGTCGCGTACGGTGAAACGTAAATACCGCGTAGCGCCACTTTAAGGTTCGCGCTTTGAGTAACTTTCGTTAACTATTATGGAACGTCGTTAACGTAAAGATCGTTCCAGTTTCGAGCACGATATTGTTCAATCGCTCTTTTATTTACGAACGTTCTTTTTATATGTTCAACATAACGAATTCGTTGCTACGTGATTGAAACGATACAACAAAGTCCACGGTCCTTCGTACCGTCACTTGAAAACTTGTCATTTAAATAGAAACACGTTTTTGCGTATATTAACACGACGGTTTGTGTACCAGATATAACATGTAATATAATAAAGTAAACGTCGTGCCTTTAGTAAATTACGATTGAATTCCCGCACTTTTGTACGTACATTGGTCTCGTTTTAATGTTCAACGACACATTTACCTCCTAATATTTCGTTCCAAATATTAAGTGTAAACGAATACACGATGTCTATGCGTCGCTATGTAAACCGAAGTCCAAATTTGGTATCGAAATTTGTTTACTTACGATTCTTCGTACATTACTTTACTAAGTGGCAGTTATAGGAACAGTGATGGTACGTGGATCGTTTAACCTATCTCTCTCTCTCTCTTCTATGCGCGACTACTGCAAATTCGAACGCGTCCAAAGTCTGGAACGTAGGGGAAAAGTTGGACAAAAGAGGGTAGAATAACAAAAGAGTAGAGCGAAACGATTTTTCCGCGCGACTTTTGCCTTTGCGTATGGCTGGAAATACGTTACCGTCTTCAATTGGGGATTTTTCGGCAAAAATGGACCATAGATCTACGAGCGAGGCAACTGTACGTCCGGAATTTTTCGAGACAGTTTCAAATATTCGACCTCGTTCCGATTTTTCAGAAAGGTAATTCCGCAGATCTATTATTCACGAATTCACTTACTCTGCCCCGATTTGTTCCGAGTTTTAATAAAATATCCCCGAGTACGGTAAGTTTTTAACCCCTTCGGCATGGAACATAGTAAAGCTGAACGAATTATTAATCATTTGCGCTTCGAGTTCCACGAATAGTCACACTTTTGCGAGACCATCGTTTTAAAATTAAATTCGAGAATATGAGAGTAGAAT
The DNA here is from genome assembly GCA_028830335.1 of Eucera pruinosa. Classification (NCBI taxonomy): domain Eukaryota; kingdom Metazoa; phylum Arthropoda; class Insecta; order Hymenoptera; family Apidae; genus Eucera; species Eucera pruinosa. The sequence continues at coordinate 10,219,318 of JAMYCR010000008.1, read as the reverse complement.
TTGTCGTTCTCTGTGGACGAAACTTAACGAATTCTCGTCCAGTTATTGATAATATAGTCTCTTAACGATGTTAATGGCCACTGTTTGCTTTAAATACCGAAATGCGTCTAAAAAACTAGAAACGATTACCGAGGAAACGACTGGTTCCCGACATCGTCCGCAAAGGGTTAAATCAAAGAGTAAAGTTAGTCGATGCTTTAGTTCTACAACGTATCCCGATCAATCGACACGAACTCCGATATATTGATCGCTATTAAAATCATATTGCATCGATCAAACATATTTCGATTCTTCTGCATAGCTCCCTCCATCGCAAGAGACCGTTCCAAGTTCAAAATGTGGCCTCCAAATCTGAAGACTCTTTCCAGATAAACGAAATTAATCTCCAATTAATCGCCATATCCCTGTAATCAATGTTGCCCCAATTAAGTTTAGCACACCGTTTACCGTCGACTCGCGAAACACGCAAACTTCCGATTACCAATTTACCCAATTCATCGTTTCGTCTTGCGAACCCTTTCCCCGCAAAGCTCTACTCTCTATTGTTCCCAATACGTTCGCGTTGCGAATAGAAAATATTTCGACTAGCAGCGATAAAACAACGCCGCGTGCAAAAGGTACAAAACCGGTTCTCCATTTTATCACAAGCTACCCCCGTGTGTGTTTCGCGACAACTTTTCTCTGCTAGATATATATGTATTTGGCATGGAAAAGCATGCAAAGCGAACGCGATGCGTCGTAATACTCGGAGGGCGAGGCAACTTTTAATTGCGTTCGAAAAAAAGATAGATAGATAGATAGAAATTTGCATAAAGATACGCGAGCGATTCGTTCGCGAGCGATTCGTTCGCGTGCGCGTTCAGACGTCGCCGGGCTATTCTACTTCGCAAAGAAGAGAAACTAGTTTGATTCCGATTCGAAAACTCGTTCCCGAGGGGTTTTCCTGGGACAATACAAAGTTTCTTCGACACGGAAAACGCGAGGGGGGGGGGGGGGGCGAGCTAGGGGGAAGGGGATAAATTCGGGAACAATTTGGCACGGAAGGTGGCCTGGTTTCGTTCGACTTTCGATTGTCCCGGTGGCCGCCGATGGCAAAGCCCACCACCACCCGTCGCCGCCAAAGAAAGACAAAGCGGGTCGAAAGTTGCACGCTTTTTGCCACGCGTCCGAACGGATCGCGTACCAATAACTCGGTATAGCGGTTTTCCCAGTTCAGGATGCCAGCAAAGTGAAACTTATGTTCGAGCATTGTCCGGCCAGAGATCGAACCGTTTCAAAAAGCTGGAAGGGAATCGATGATAGAAAGAGAGAGAGGAAAAATGCGACGCGACGCGACGCGACGCGGAGAGCAAAAACGGCGAGGTTTGTCCGCCCTTCGCTTTATCGGAGACGCCTGTCGGCGAAGAAAATGGACGATGGGCGCGCGTCTAGGGCGCAATTTCTGAAATTGCCAATAAAACTGACGCTACGTCGACGTGGCGCGCGCGATGTGTACAGAAACAAACGCGAACGGGGTGCCGCGCGCGATCGTAACGACGGTTCGTCGATGGAATAACTGATTGGTACGCGAGCATCGTGCTCGCAGGGGGGGTGTCGACGAGGGTTGCTCGTTTCGCGCGGAGCGAGCCCGCGGCCCCGTGAAATACTGCACGCGTGCCCACTTTTTTCATATTTTTCTTCCCTTTTTCTTTTTTTTTTTGTTTTTCTTTCGCGAGCCAAGATGTATTCCGGAAACCGTACCAATTGAATTTCAGCTTTCAGTGCATTCAGCTTTCGGAGGCTGGCGCGGGATCGATCGCGGCGACTGCGGCTCGAGCGAAGCTTTGGCGCACACGCGTACGAAAACGGAGCGCGGATTCGTTCTTCCGTTGGCGAAATTTATAGAAATTACATCGTAAACTGCATTCAACCGGCGAGTTTGAACGATGGTAACGACTGCTCCCCCGCTGACCCAAATACGTTCATCGTTCGCCGAACAATAAACTGGCCTCCTTTCAGCGTCCAACGTTCGCGATCAAATTTCGGTGCGCGGCAGCGGCGATTTTATTTTTCGTGCACCCGGCATGCGGAATCGTCGAGCTTTTTCCCGCGAAACCCGGGCAAATTTGCGGAGAATCTGCTGGGATGCAGTTTTTCAACGAATTCATCCGCTGCTCGACGAAGAAACAATGGATCAATGCGCACCCCCGTTTAAAATTATCGCGACACTTGCGAAAGGTTGTGGATACACGACGATAGTTAAGACGCTGCTAAATCGTTTAACAGCTGGGATCTACTTTAGAATTTTGGACAGCAAGGAACGCGTACAGCGAGAGTCAGAAGTAAGCGTACACCTCGCGAAAAAGAAAAAGATCGATTTATTAGAGTCTCGTTATAATGTTGCCTACAGCAAATAAACACGTATCGCGTAATTATATTTCTACTTACGCGACAAAGTACATTGCAATATAATTGCGATACAATTTCCGGTGAGTAAATTGCAGTGTAATTTCACTGCTGTAAAGTGTATCCTCACCTTTGATAGTACGACTGCACTGCATATTAAAATCAATTACAAACTCAATTTTGGTACACGAATATTCAAACTTGGTTAATTAGGCTTTTCAATCACTCGCCTAACTAATGTTGTACATTCGTGACATTCGCAGCGTTACATTTCGTATTCTATCCGCGTTCTTGCGGATCTTGCGTTCTTTAAACGATTCCTCGAATCAGATTCAAATTCGGAACAGATTTCCGAATCAGGTGACTAACTATTGTCTTGCAATTCTCCCGAATAGTTCCACGAATAGGCTTTCGTATTACGACGCTGGTGAGCTGGTTAAAGTTCCACGAATTGGATCGACTAATCGCGTTGCATACGCAATTGGGAGACGTTCGAATACTTATGAACGCGAGAGTGAACGTGCACCGAATATGACTTCGAAATTTCGCGTGCGAACACGAGCAAGGTCGCGAAAACGAGAATAAAAATAAATACAAAAAAGAAAGAAAGAAAACGAAAACATTGAGAATGAACTGAAGCGCGGAAGCGGCTTACAACGAGGGAGGGTTTCTTTGAAGCGCGCGCAAAGGGGTGGTAATTATGCGTTGCACGCGCGTGTCGCGCTGTCACTATTCCAAACGCATTGTACTCGCGTAATAAATCAAAACCGAGGCAGCGGAGAGCCAATAACGTTTCGATGCTTTGCGCCGGCTTTGCCATCAGCCGCGTGGACACAATTATTCGGGAAAAATGCGCGCCGGCAAAGAACAATTAGCAGCGGAAATTTAGCCGGTTACTAATTTAGGAACGGCGGAGCGCATAATTAAATCACGCGTCGCGTTCGTCCCTGGCATTTTTCATTGTTCCAACGAACAAATAAATTCCTTTTGCAACGCCAGAGGATCAAATTAATAATCCAACGGTAGGGAGCAATAATTTATCGCTGGTGAGGACAGCCAATCGGTGTAGCGCGCACCTGAACTTCTTTAGCGGTACTCTTAATTCTTTCAGAGTAAGTAGGTCCACGCAATAGCCGATAACCCTCGTTTCATATTTTTCTAAACCCTCTCGGACCTCTCGTACGACTCTCGTTTAATATTAAAGGACTACTAGCCAGTAAAATAAAGATTACTATTGCTACTATTAGTAACCTCTTGCCGTACGAATTTTTCAAAGAATATTCGCAGGAACTTTAGCTATTAGCTCGACAGGGCGACGAACGCAAAACGCTAAAATGTTGCGGGCAATTTATGCTTGCAATATTCGTTCTTACAAATTGAAATTACGTAGGGTAGAATTTACTGAAAAATGCAATGTATTTTGATGGCAACCGGAGCATAATTTCCACCGCGAGCTCGTTAACCGCAGGGCAATGGGTTAATAAAGCGTTACGCTGCTCTTCTACGAGGCATAAAAAAAGACGCCCGACTCGATCTATGGGAAGTTTTCGAGGGTGAACGGTCCGCATTCGAAGCGATCGTGAAATCCACGATGCGTGTGACGCCGATGATCCAACGGTAATTAATAGTAAGGCTAACGACACTCGTCAAATTGACCTCCTCCTATCCGCAGGCGATCAATTTTTATTAGAGAGACCGCATTTAAAGTGATCTTTTCCTTTCCTTTCTCCCAGGGATCGATGAACCCTTTCAACGTCCACTCGGCCAGCCCCAAAGGGCAAGCGTAAGGAGAAGCGGAGAGCAAAAGAAGCGGCCGAAGAAAGGGAATAAAGGGAATGGAGGAGACTGACCGAGACGGCGGTCAGTTGCGAGAGAAGAAAAGGAAGATAACGGACAAACAAGGGGGTGAAAGAAGAGAAAAGGGCGGAAAAAGGAAAAGAAGAAGGGGGATTGGTCGTAAGAGGCGCACGTGCCCAGACGGCGCGTTGCAGATGCGACGTTCTTAAAGCGTTAAGTACACGCCACTATTTTCCGAGGGATTAAAGTCGGAAACGAAGGAGAACCGCGGCGGAAAAGAAAGGAATCGGCGAGCACGCGCGTAGGGGACGAGAATCCGAATGCGAGGCAAAGAGAGAGAGAGAGAGAGAGAGAAAGAGATTTCGCAGGGCAAACGTGAGTCTGCGGTGGCAACGCGGCCAGAAATACCACCGGCAAGCTCTTGTTGCGCGCTACATTTTTATTAGCGCGTCCAACGCGGACCGAGTGGACTTTCCCGTCCACCCGAGTTGCTAATTTCCCAAATAACCGAGGACGCGTAACTGGCAAGGGCTGCTTCAGAACTCTGCGGCAACTTTTAAATGCGCCCTGCAACAGCCCGGATACCGCGGAGAAAAATCCTCCCTACCCCCAAATAACCTGCCAGACCCGCGTACGCGTTTCGTTCATGAAAAACTCCCGCCCTTTGCTGTTCTCATCTCGCGCGGCACGCGCCTTTTGACTTCATTGGATTAAATTTATCGCCGGTGCTGTGCGCCTTTTAAATTCCACCGGGTGATTAACCTTTCCGCGTTGCGCTCAATTTTCCGCGTGAAGCTTAATTTAGAGATCGCGCTATCGATCGTCGATATCTTACGAGACACTTTCGTGGCACGCGACGAGTTGAGTGTCGCGTTGGTCAAGAGTGACCGAATTGCCGCGATTGATTAGAATAATCGGAGTGAAATAGGTGTCGTCAACCAAGAGATTTTTTGCAACGCGAATTCCTGGACGATATTGTCAAATACGGAGCGTGTTATTGAACTGTTAAACGTCTTTATCGAAGCGCAATGTTTTCCACAAATTAAGCACCGTAGGGTTCTACAATGAAACGCGTAAAATTCTATTGTTGCCCTCGCAATTTCTGAACCTAGCGACCAAAATACACGGACACGTTGTCTGCAATTAGTTCAAATAACAATGAACACATTTAATCTACGTCAATCCCTTATTGCCTCTACTTTTGCCTTAACGATAACTTAAATTCCTTCCGAAGAGCCTTGGCGATACTTTATGGATATTGTCGATATATCATAGTATCGATAACGTTCCGATACCATCGATATCCCGATTAACGGTCCCATCTTTCGCTTCGGTATTAACAAGTTTGCGCGTGTACGTTTCGCATGTTAAAATCCTTTACAAATACTTGGGTTCCCCTCCGGCTAATAAAAGGGAAGACAGTCTTCGGAAAAGTCTGACCTTTTCAGACGTTGATACTTGGGACACGCGAGGGCGAAATGGCACGAGACGACAGGTCTATTCCGTAGCTCGTTTGCGGTCCCATCTCTAATTCCGTTTGCGCGAGAACCCGCTCGATTAGGCGCTTCTCCACGCGGTAGAGACGACGATATCGATGTTCGAGTCCGTTTTGCTCGGTGAAAGGGCGAGGAGAAATCGACAAAGGCTCGACTAATACGCAAACTATCCGAGTACGTAACGCGTACCTACCATAAGCCGGCGATAATTCGCGCGAATGCGCCTACCCTTCCCAAAACTATGTTCCATTTCCAATTAAGGAGTCATTGTTCCCCACGGAACGTTCGCGGCCCTGGCATTACAGTCTGCCGTCGATAGTTGCGTTTGCGGTTGCGTTCCAGAGGAGCAACGTGCGTGGAGAACGATAGCAGCTCCTTCGCTTATCGCACAGTCGTACAATTTGCATGATGAGACAGTAAAGCCGGATTGGGCCGGCTCGCTCGGAGAAAGGTCCCTTCACCCTTTCCCCTCCTTTCCGTTCTCTTCTCTTCTCTTCCCTTCCCATCTCGCGGCATCCGAGCACCGCGCGGTTCGCCATCCGTTTCATCTCTTTCGTACTCTCTTTCGTCGTTTCGTTGCGCCCGTATCTAGCTTCTATTCGCTCGGTAGCTCGCAGCCGCGCATTCGTTATCTCTCTCCGAGCGCATAGCTTTTCCATAATCTCTCGCCGAACTATTCTGCCTCCCGGAAGAGATAGAGACAGATATATGTGGCCCGCGGTGGCACGGCAAAGTCGTAAACGGAGGACGAGGGGCGGTGGCGCGGAGCGGTTCCACGCCGGGAACACGACAAAATTCTATCGACACGCTCGATGCATCGCTGCCACCCATCCGCCGCGCCGGGCTACCGACGAGTATCGGCAACTTTATTGGAAATCGAGCAAAGAGGAAGGAGGAACTCGTTGACACGGGGCTAAGTCGACGCGAGAAGCCTTTCTTCCCTCCGCAATTAAGCCACCGCCTTAATTATAGCGCTCGCATCGAGCGCGTCAGCCGAATCAAAGATTAAAACGTCGCTTAATCCCTGAGACGCGCTGCAAAAATCAACAACTTCCAAGCCGAAGTTGCGGCTGCTCCGCGAACGTCTGAAAAATTAAAAGCCCCAAAGCGCATCCACTCTCTCTCTCTTTCTCCGTCTCTCTTTGTCCGCACCCCAACGCAGCCAACGGTCGGCCTTGTCCTATCGCGAAACCAACCAGACCACCGAAAATGCCACCCCAAAACGCCGCGGACGCGGCTCGCAAATAAAAAAAAAAAAGACGAGAACGTCGGCGCGGCGCACGGCCAGTACAAATGGATCGTTGCTTAACGCGATTTCGCGTGCAAAGGTCAGCGCGTAAAAGGGAGTACTACGCCGTGCACCGTGCACCGTTCACGAAATAATGCATCGAGCATCGCTCGGTCAAAGAGCCCGGCGACCGACTACGACTCACGGAATTGTGCAGCGCGCCCAAATAATCGTGCAATCCGAAAGAAAGTAACGCGAGGCTAATGGCAGCAGGATCAACGTTGAGTGCGCTGGCGTGCTAGATTAAATTAAGTGGATTACCAAAACGGAAAGGGAGAGAGAAAGAGAGTGAGAGAGAAAGGGAGAAAGGGGTGGGGAACAGCACGGAAAGTACAGGAGGACGACGACGAATTGTATCGATTGGCCGACGCGCTGCCAACAGAGATATACACGGTCTATCCGTCGAGCAAGGGGGAAGATATTGGAAATGGCAATCGAGGATCGTGGGACGCGACGCGGTATGAACTGCCACCACCAACCACGCCATACCACCGTCTTTGTTCCTAGCGGAAGCGTATTACTCGGTAGCCCTGAGACTGCGAGTCACGCCGGAACAGACGGGGAACGGAGAACGGGGAACGGTGACACCTCCAAATGCCACGGTCTACGCGAGTTTTGTTCCGATGCTGCGTGCTTTGGTGTCTCCTTGGCATGCAGGTAGCGGCGCACCGTCCCGCAGGGTACAAGGGGAAAGGGAACAGATGTGCGCCAGGCCTGTTTCAATAATGGAAACTATTGCGGTTATTCGACCCGACCATTTTAACGTTTGGCACGAGTAACGGCCAGGCAGGTGAAACGACGCGCTTGTTTCATATTTCACGGTTATGCCCAGCACCAGCGTCGTTTTCGGCCAACCTCGGGAAATGGAATGACCTAATGGAAACGTATCGATATATCGAGCACGTTTCGCGTTCGAATATTCAAACGCGCGCAGGGAGCCATCGGGCGAATCGTCGATTTTCGTCGTCGAATCATCATCCCGTGAATGGCGTGAACGTTTCAAATCTGACTTCTCGCAAGCGAGTTTATCTACTCGGACCATCTATAGACGTTGAAGTAGTTTCCCCCAAAGGATCGAGCACGGCTGATAAATTCTCAATGGGACGAAGTCGGGCGCAACAGTCTTGGTCCAGGTGTTATTCTCGACTCGACTTCGACAAAAGATGGTCAAGACAATCGCGTAACTTTTTGCAGGTGTGCGCGCGCGCGCGAGAAAACTTCTAAATCATACGGAACTTATTCGACGACTCGAGCGAGACGTCTTTCCGCGTTTAACACGAATCATCGACCGTGTTCCGAGCAACCCTTCCATAAGTAGCGCACCGCGTACGTACGTATGCCGGTGGAAACGAGCGCAGAGAGCAAAGAGCAAAGCGAAGTAGCGAGCTCTCGCCGTTCTCCGCATCGTCGCTCAATTGCATCAACAAAGGCGCACCTGACAAATTTGTCCTGAGAATCGAGGGCTGCAGGACGCGCGGCAACCCCTTTCTTCTCTTTTCGCGTGTGTCTCACGGCTGCTGCAGCGCAGAGTTACGCCGCAGCGAACAAAGAGAAAAGAGAAAAGAGAAAGGAGAGAAGCTGGAGAGGATTCGGGAGGGTTGAAAGTAAGGGAGGAGAGAGCGGGAAGAAAGAAAAGCGGCCAGAGATGACCCCCAAAATGCGGGAGTCGTCTTAGTCGGTGGGACGATGATGGTTGCGCGTGCATAACTTGGTGCTCTCTTGGCTCTGCCAGCAGCCGGCAAGGTATTGATCGGCTGAACCCACGAGGACCACATGGCGACTCCAACTTCGTGAGACTTCGTGCGAAACCGGCACCCCTCGTGCCTAACATGGCGCCCGTAGGCGGTCACGTGGTAGCCACCCTCTCACCCACACGACTACCACCAACGGAACGGGCGCACTCGGCCACCACAAGGGATATACACCAGCCACCGACTCCTCTCTCTCTCCTCTCTCTCCTCTCTTTCTCTTTCTCTCGCTCTCGCTCTCGCCCGTTTTCCGACTGCCGTTCTCGCGTTTCCTCGCTTCCTTCTTCATCCCTCTCGCCCCTCGAGCGCCCTCTCTGTCTCGCCGACCCTGTCTTCCTCGGGGTGGTTTAAATATTTGCACGGCCAGGTTCAATGATATTACACCGAAACGCTGACCGCACCGCGATAATGAGAGAACTGTCCCTTCATTTGTTGTTCGCGCGGACCCCGGCATTAAGCAAAATTATATCTTCACCCTGGGGCCGGTGAAAACGGCGACCGCGTCTTCCGACCGTCGAACATTGCCATTTTTCATACGCTCGGCTATCGTAAGAGACAGCTGGCAGGCGGAAAGACCGGTAGTTCTGTCATTCGAGTCGCATGGCTCGTTTCTCTTCTGCAAAACGATCCACCGACTCTGCGTTCTCGACTCATTTTTCCTACCAACCATCTCTCCGCGCGGTTTCTTTCTTTTCCCTTTTCGTTTTCTTTTTTTCTAGGAACTTCACTCTCTCTCTCTCTCTCTCTCTGTCTTTCGCATCTCCGGACGAGTTTTAGGCGGCGCGTGTAGAGGTTTCGTGGACCGTACACAGCTGCTTAACGCGTTCGCTAACTCTTCGCGGAAGAAACGAGCTAACTTTTAACCACTCCCCGAAACTTTGGCTTAATTAACGAAACGAAAGGAAGACTGAATTTTTGAGTCGCCCAACTTCACTCGTAAATTCCTGCAACGCCGGGACACTTTTCTAGCGTGCAATAATAGGTTTCTCCGGTGGGCTGCGCTCCAATTGAAAACGTGCAGTGGCGTTACTTTAAATCGAGGCCTTTAACCCGTTCTCGCTGCTACACAACTTTCCGCTAAACGCGCCACTTTGTATCAGCAATTATTGGGGTGCTTTCGGGAAAACGGCCTCGCGAGACAAAACGGTCAAAGTTCGCTTGTTTCGCTCGATCGACGATAAATACTGTCCTAAGCTTAATTGCCGCGATATCGACGCGAACGTTTTGAGCAAACGTGACTAAGGGTAGGCTGCGGATTTTTCTGCACTTCTGACGATGCGAAGTTCTCCACAAATGCATATGAAAGTGCGGAAAATATTCAAAATCAAGTACGCGGAACAGTTAGGGGATGAAACAGATCGCTAATCTACTCTAAGTTTCATTCTCTCGACCGTTTGACTGCGGAAAACCTTTACGTAGACTTCAAATGTCTATCGATATATACGAAAAGCGTATATATACGTCCGGTATCTAAATTTTCTATCGAGCAGCACACGTTAATTTCCAAACGTACCGTTACAATAACACCAAAGATTTGGAGATTCATTTTAATACCATTATAAGATTTGGGGGTTCATTTTAATATCGACGCGATACTCTATTACTTTTCGCTTTAGATTAATCCATTCCCAAGCAACTATTTTGCATTTCTCATTACACCAACGCCCCATCGCAATAATTACTCGAATATCGCCCCGCAGTCAAAGGGTTAATTAAGCTCGTAAAAAAAAGGGTAGATTGCCGAAAAATCCGCAGCCTAATTACTGGGGGTGTGACGATTAATTCCGAGCAATCTATCAAAAAAAAAAAAAAGATCCCGTAGATATGTAGGCGTTCTTTTTTTTACCAGGAAGCTCTCCTCGCGTACCCTTTTCGCCGCTAATGGCCACTACGGTAAATCGCACGCGACTGTATTAACCGGATTAACTAATTCCATCCGGAACATTTTGCTTTCGCCCCGTCGTCCACTTTCATCCCCTTTCGCAGTAGCGGGGATGCACACAAGGCTGTTCGATCGTACGTGTATCGGACATCTTAAGCCGTGATATTAGGAGGATGCAACGGCGGAGAAAGAGAGCGAGGGAGGCGACAGAAACAGGGGTGAAGAGGCAGAAATGCAGACACAGGACGACGAGAAGGGAGGAAGGGTGAAAAGGGGGTGGAAGAGAGTGAGAGAGAGTCGTTTCCGAGAGCCAACGGTGCCCGACTCCGAGTACCCTCCGGACACCCTCCATTTGTCCCTACCATTCCCTCCCTTAGCCTTCCGCTATCTCACGACTGACGCATCGTCCTGCAGAACAGAAGGGAGACGGAGAAAGGACGATCGATCTTTCGGGATGCCAGTCGTACCGACGACCGATTGAAAAGCTTCTGATTCCGTGACTCGAGGCGAGAAATCCTGACTTCGAAAGGGGCGAATCGGTCTCAACGAGCTAAGTACAAAGCTCGATACGAATGAGAAGCATTTTTAAATGCGCCTTCTCCCGTTGCCGAATTTCTCGTCATCTTCGTCCGACGCGTTTCCTTTTTTCCCGGTGGATAAATCGTTCACCTCGATCGCCATTCGATTTGTACGCGATCGCGGTGCAATTGCGAGGCGAGTGATTCTACGCGGCGGGAAAGTAAACCGAGATACGATCTATGTTTTTCACGCGAAGCTTTGGCTTTGAGAGTTGAGTAACCGTGCACCGAATTCTCGCCGGGTTTTATTTTCGCGAATAAGGTGAGAGCTATCGGTGATAGCCATTTGATTAATTTACGCTAACGCGAGCTGCTATATTAATTTACATTAACGTATGAAAATCATTGCGGTACGAATCAGGAACTCGTAAACTACCCCCGGCGTGTTGCGATGCTTTAATTATTCCTTTCCCGAGAAATTCGTGCAATGTAAATATAAATTAATAATATCATTGGGAAACGTATCATTAGTGTCCATCGTGACACTACCATCCATCATTAGCGCGAACGTCAAGCTTGGATATAATAATTAGATGCGCGTGTACACCGCAAATCTTTCCATTCGATATCCTCGTAGGCTGAGCTGACGGGTAAATTTCGGTTTACTTTTCCACGTGGATTTATTCGTATCTCGGAGAGTGTACCACGATTACTGGGACATCGTGTATAAATTCGTAGGAGTCGTGAAAAACTTGTACGAGAGGTAGGATGCAGTTTCACTTTAGCTTCCGAGCTACGTGACGCTTCTTGCATGGCCGCGTCACCGGAAGCAACGGGAAAAACACGAGACCGCCTTTAAGCAGGTAAAGAGGGAAGCCCGGAAGTGCAAGGCAGGATCGTCGGAGAGCAAGTGGAACGTTTCAGGAATTATCCGACGGAAGGCAAAGTGGCTCGGAAACGGCGCCGGTTTTGCCCGAGAATCCGAGAATCGACGCTCCTCTCCTCCCATCGAGTGCTTTCGAGTTAAACGGAAGAGGAAATTAATAACGTGGCGTGCGCCGCCGAACTAATGGCTCCGACGGAAGAATCGCGGTGCACACACGAGTTTGCGACTTACAGGCAAGATACGCGGTGACGCATCCCGCAGAATACTCGGTAGACCGATCGATCTTGCGGGACACGAGTCGCTAACTGCGACGCTATCCGCTCCGATCGTATCTTCGTTCGTCGATAACGAGACGACGGGATTATCGTTGCGATTATCGCACGATCCCAACGAGGAAAACGTCGAGGCCTAACTGTAACAGCCTTCGAAGAATGAAAGTGCGAAATTGAATACTGCGATCCTTGTCCTTTTAGTTGGAAACCGTAAAAGAAGATGTATACGACACGATTCATTTATTCTTGAACAGGGTGGAAAAACTCTAATCGAGTAGGAGAACATATTGAGAAGGCAGTCAGGCTTTTGTAACGCGTGGGATTATCAATGAAACATCGACTTAAATAGGGCCGACGAAAGTTAAAAAACAAAATAATCACCTGCGAATGTTTATATGTTCTTTACTTTCTGGGAATTGCAGCTAAAACTGAGACAACTCATTTTATATCTCTTCACGCCACTTTTAGTTCTACGCTACGGTAGAATATGAAGAATGTACGGAAATAAATGATTACGCTGTCGACAAGTGTACGATTATCCTTTCAGATGCGAAGCTTTTTAAGTGCTGGTTTATTGAGGAGTTAACTAACACCTCCGACACCCGAACGAGTATCTTCGAAAGGCGAAAAATGATATCCGGGGAATGTATCCGAGATGGCGAGGAATATTGCAGCGATTCGACGATAAAATCCCACGGCATCGCACTTCGCTATGACCACGACAACGCGTGCGGCAATTATTCTCGCGGCAAGTTGGTGCGCGCTCTCGTTCACCGCGGTCTCTTAAATTTACGACAAACAGGGGAACGATTTTGGATCCTGTCGAAGTTAATTAACCTAATACGCGCGGTTGCGGTTTCCTATGAAATTTCCATGAAATTCGTAGAGCAAGGCTCTACCCCTTGGGTCGCTTACTCGAGCTTTCGGGGTTAATGGAAGAGTTCCATTAATAGTTGCTAGGAAATCGTAATGGAAAAATGATTATCCGATAAATATCGACTAAGGTCGGGTTTCGTAACGCGCCAGCTCGCAGGGCTACCGGTCCGTATCCTACATCACGGCCAAAGTATTCTCCTTCACTCGTAAAAGTTTCCCCTAAAAACTCATCGGAGCTTGTAAGTTTGGTGTTCAGTGGCCCTTCTGAAAGCGCTTCCGTTCCCTAATTAACGCACCAAAGCCCCCGCCGGCGAGAGCAAGCAACTTTAAAGTCGTCCTGGGATCCCGTGTAATCTGTTCCAAGGAACATTTCCAGGTGGAACGACTGCTACGCTTTCCCCGAGTCGACTTCCAAACGAAAAACTCGCAAGAATATTCGCAAGATTTCCAAGCCCCTTCGGGTTTCGCCAATGCCGGCGCGCTGCTGCTTCGTCTCGCAAAAAAAAAACACGAAGAAGAAGAAGAAGAGTACAGAGTTGGCTAGCCGCAAAAAAATCCTCCAATTTCGAAGATACTACGATAGTTCTTCCATACCTCGAGTGGAGTTCCCAAATAGGGAATCCGTCTCGACGAGTTCACGTTGCGATGCTTGGCAGCATTCGGCGCAAAATGGCGAGATCCGCCTCTCGTAAATTTGACTAAGTATACCTATAGCTGACCACGATTACGACGATATCCTCCGCACTTTATACGTATATGTTCTCAACGAAGCTAGGAAGAATCATCGCGAAACTCGTATTCACCTTTAAGCCATTTGCATTCGCGAGCGAAATAATTCGCGTGCGATGACCGATACCGATATTACCGATATTTGCGATCGTGTTGATAAAAAGTGTAATACCTATCCTGGATTTGTTTGCCGTGCTTATGTATAACTTTATCGTTTTCGCCAATCTTTGCGCAAATTCGCATACTTCTAAACGCATCTAGAGGAATAGAATCCGAGCAGAGACTCCGTTTCAGCCCCCTTAAGTATTTTAAACCACCCTTTGCTTTTCATACTTTGCATATCTTTACATCCCACGTGGATTTCCTTCTATTTGCCGCAGCGAAATTTCCCATGAACGTACAAAAATCCACAGCCTAGCCAGCGAATGAATCTCCTTCAAAAATAGCTGTATTCGAAGAGGAGCTCTCTCAGTTGTTGGAGATTCGCGCGGACCGAACTGCACGCCGAAATCGGCGTCGATCGATCGCGCAGCCGTAATAATCGTAATTCGGTGTAAAGTTTTCGGAGCCGGGCGAAAGCTTTTAAAGATCTTAACGATAGTTGCGAAGAGACTGAAAGAGGGCCGCGGTTGAAAAGGAGAAATGGGGAGAAAAGGCGGCGAACACCGCGCGGCCGAGGGAGAGACAGAAGCTCCAAGTTTAGAAACGCAATAGAAAGAGAAACGAGGCGGGGGTGGATAGGCAGGAGGAGGAGGAGGAGGCACTCGTATTGATCCAGCAGATACGCTCGATTAAACCGCAAATTGCAACGGATTGGCGTAAGTTACAACGCACTAAGACTACTAATACCGAGCTCGGCGCTTTCGCGATGCCGCCGGAAGCTGCTGATAGCAACGACGACTGATATTTCACTGACGTGCGCGACCGCGTACGCGTACGCATCGCGCGTCCAAACCAGAGAAACGTCGACGCGAGACGATATAACTTTCAAGCTACAGCGAAACCTCGCTCGTCGTACTTTAAACGTCGCCGAAAGCGCGTAGAAAAATCGAGATTCGCGCGATGAATTGTTCCTCGTTGCGTATTCGGTAAGCTGCTTAACCCGCAGCCAAATTAGCGTTTTCTCGACAGACGTTTACGCGTCTCCCTTTTTCTTATTAGGCTGAACAATGTGGAAACGGCCAAACCATTGGCGAAACATAGGATAGACATCTATAAGAAGCATGATACATTTCAAACTGAAATTCCAGTCGCGTAGAAAAGCAGAGGTTCTTTTACGCCTCTCGTGATTCGGAATGCTTCGTTTAAGAATTACATTCGATTCGACCATCGAAGTTGAGAAAGTTAACCTTCTATAATGCTATCGTAAAGGTGGATTAAATTCAGGGTTACGGAGGATCAGAGTACGAAGTCTATCCTCATTATTGTGGACGAATTACGTCAAAGACGCGTGCATCGCGCAATATTAGTAGTCTAAATTCGCAATGTCGCATGCGACGTTAAAATGGTAAACGGATGATTCTATAGAAGAATTGGATAGTCTCTATCCTGTGGTTCGTCGATGGCGGTATAAAAGGCGGCTGTCACGCTGTAATTCCATCGGTTGCGATTTAAGAATCCCGGTAATCTATGTAAGACCCGTGAAACGAAACGTCCAATCGCAAGAATTCAATTCGAAATTCGATTAAGGGCGGCTGGAGCGAGGCCGCGAAACCAAGGAAGCGTATCAGGCGTTCGGTATCCGGTGCAGCGACCGCGAAAAGAACGTACGTTCAGCAATTACGTCACGGAAAAATCGCGAGCGAAAATCAACAATGGGGAAAAACCGGTGTAATTGAGTTTGTGAAACTTGTTCTCCGAACGACGAGATGTCACGTACGTTTATCTCCCCGTCCGTTTTTTTTTTTTTTTTTTTTTTTTTTTTATTCTATCTTCAATCCTATCTTTTGTCCTTTCCTTCGCCCGCTGCTCGCCGGATCACGCGCACGCCTTAACCTTTCCAATTCCATTCTCCACGGCGTCGTGCGCTAATTCGCCGTCACGTTGCATTAATTACACGTTGCTTCGGTTAGACTGGGACGAGAGTTGCCTTCGCTTACGTGTAAGCGAGCGATTCGAAACGAATTCGGCGATTAGTCACAGCCGTGACTTACGGTTCCTTCGTACGACACGGTTTTTCAAACGACTCGGTAATTTTTGTCGAGTCGACAACGACCCCGAAGACGTTTCTGCGTGTTCGTTGCGCGTCGCTTTATTCGAAACCATCGAATTCCCCGCGCTGCAAATTCTCAAAGCTTAGCATTCCCGATGCTTTGAATTCTTAAAGCTTAGAACTCCCAACGCTTTGAATACTTGAAGCTCAGAATTCCCAATGCTTTGTCTTCTTAACGCTTACTATTCCCCGCGCTTCAGACTTGCAAAGCTTAGAATTTCCAATGCTTCGAATTCTCGATGCTACAAATTTACACAGCTTCGAATTTTTAAAGCGCCGAACGTGCAAAGTTCCGAATTCTCGATGCGCCGAATGTCCAATGCTTCGAATTTCCAAAACCGCTTCGACTCGGCGAAACGATCGAATTGGTGGAGAAAAACGAAACGGTCCTAGCGAGCTGTAAACGTCGGAGGATCCGTTGCCGGCGGAGCAAGCGGCCGAGTAATTCACGGATGAAACGATCGAACAAACGCCCCGTAAATTATCCTCCTAATGAGAAGAAATTTTTAATGGCGTGTAAAATTGAAGACGGCTCGGCCGAGTAACGGAATCCGAGCGGAGCTGATTCGATTTGCGAAAATCGATTGTTTCGCGGCGAGATAGCGACGACGCGCGCGTTCGACGGTGAACAAGTTCCAGGGATACGTTGCTTCGATGATGCGATTCTCTTTATTGAATTTCTCTATCGCGGGTATTTTCCGCGGAAACAACAACGCAATGGGTACCCTCCAAGAATCAACTCCATAAACAGCCGACGGAGGAGGGTTGTTTACAGCGTAAACTGTACTTCCCTCGTAGCCGTATTACGCGTAAGCAGGGAATACGCGATACATAAAATCCGCGCTTCCCGCGATATTTCCAGTAAAACGCGAATAACGCTCGCCGGCGAACCATGCACCCGACGCGTGCCAGCGAATTCTTCGTCGTGGCATTAGATGGGGTAATAAGTCTTGAGAAGCGCCCTTAGATGGACGCGTAAACTTTGGAGAGACGAAAAATGGGTCGCTATTCGACCACGCGGCGAGGAGAAAATTATTCCATATTCGACTTGACGTTCTTGCAAAGAAACGCGAGGGTAATTATTAATCCGTGCCAAGTTTTACGCAAATTCAATACTATTATACGTAAACAGAATTAAGGGAATGGAATCGAAGCGGAGGGTTGCTTCGCCCTCCGAATAAAATACGAAGCATTTTTATTTCATCCTTGTTAGTTACGCGCGGTCTCTGGTTTCCCGAGTATTGCAGTTTCTCATGAATGTATAAAAATCCGCGGGCTACTCGTTCCTCGACCTAACAGCCGACTCGAATCGATGGCAAAGTTGGACGTAGATTATTTTCGTCGCCAACGGATAGCGTTGTACTCTCTTGTAGGATGGTTATAGATTTGATTGGGGAGTACGACAATACGTTGGACGATACGAGCTTCGCGTTAAACTAGAACGAACTACCGATCGTTCTTCGACGATGGAGAAAGAAAAAGGCGCGTCGATATAAAAGTATACGGGTGCACTTAATCCTCGTGCACTGTTACGGGTCAACTAGATCCGAAACGAAAGACGCAACCTTTCTATCGATCCGAATGGTTGAAACGTGCCGCTTGTTCGATCAGAGCGCGAGAGTTAACGGTCTCGCAAACGCGAAGAATCGAAGCAAATGCCGAATCGATGGCGAAGTTGTACGTGGATTATTTTCATCGCTAACGGAATAATGTTGTATTTACTCGAAGGGTGGTTAGACTTGATTGGCGAGTAGGACACACGCGTCGGACGATTCGGAGGTTCGCATTAAACTAGACCGTACTACTAATGGCCCTTTTCGTTCCACCCCGTTCGAGTAAGCTTTCTCCCCTAGACTACGGCGGGGCTGTCGCGCTGCTTTCGGATCCAAATTGATTGGACTGTGAATCGTCCGGTTTGAATTATTCATACTTTGTCCGCCGATAAACCAATTTCTGCAGCGAGCGGAATCGAGGAGGAAAAGATCGGCGCTCGCCACGCGACGCGAC
Organism: Eucera pruinosa; assembly: GCA_028830335.1. Taxonomy (NCBI): domain Eukaryota; kingdom Metazoa; phylum Arthropoda; class Insecta; order Hymenoptera; family Apidae; genus Eucera; species Eucera pruinosa. Next base: position 10,201,222 of record JAMYCR010000008.1, on the reverse strand, counting down.
GCGACGCGACGCGGCGCGACGCACGGACGGCCAGAATCGGGGAACAAAGAGCAGAATAGCGGGGTAACGATGGAGACACGAATACATAGCGGACTGGAAAAGGGGAAAAGGGAAAAAAGGAAAGAGAAGGGGATGGGGAAGAGAGCACGCGAAAGGCGAGGCAGAGCAGGTCAGTTAACTTTGCCGGAGAGAGATCATCGGACGAGGTACGGCGGCATTTAATTTTATCATTCGATCCAACGACGCGGAAGATGCCTCGAAGAAGGAAAATAGACAGCGCGACGCGGTAATCTATAGCTTTATCGAGTCACGATGACCCAAAGCGATAGAGAAAAAGAGAGCGGGGGGAGTCAGTCTCGTTAACCTCTTCCTTGTTCTCTTTTCCCAGAGCGCCTCGTTATCCACAACCCCCCCGGTTATCTTCCCAGACGCGATATTTCAATTTCTAGGTTAAGGACACGCGAATAATTAGACGCGAGTCGTCAACTCCGATGATCTAATTAGCCCACGGGGCTGATAAAGCCAATTCCGGTCGGTGGTAATGAAATGAAAAAGAGACGCGTTCGAGAGCCTCGGCGAGATGGAGAAGAGGGAGAAGCGGGCGAAGGGAAACGATATTAATGCATCGAAACTCGGAGAGTTCGCTTTGAAGCGGTGGTCGAACGTTACGAGAGCTCCTATATAGCCAGTGGGAACAACTTTCTCGACCGCCGTGCCGCGTTCCCTGCCATTCCGTCTCGATATTAAAGAATCCGGCGAGTTTCGAGCCGATAATAAAATTGCCAACTAATCGTCTATCCTTCGGGGAGGAAAGGGAGCCATTAAGGAGCGAGTCGTCAGAAATGACGCGAGAGCAACTCGATCCAAGTTTCGCGGAGGCAATCGTATTTACGGCGGTTTCTCATCCCCAGCGAGGAGGAGTGCGCGAGGAGAGCGCGAGGCCGAGTCAACACCCGCGATAAGAGGACACTTTTACTTGTACTCGAACGAAGAAACCGCTCCCAGCAGCCGCTGCTTTTGACCTTTTGCTTTTCCCGGATCGAGCATAGCGAGGGGGATCTTCTCGACAAAAGATTTATGAACCCCTCGGCAATGCCAGTATGCTGCTACTTATTCTATCGTCGAGTACACACTCGAGGCTCACAAAAAATGCGGGGGTGGTATGTACACGCGAACGATCCTCAAAGAGAAATCTTAAAAAGGGCCGACCGACCCTCGCCTCGCATCGAATCAATCATTTCCAGGCTCGCGAGCTCGTACACCTCGCCAATTGTCTGCCATTAATATCTACGCATTCTTTCGCTGCTCCCTCTCTCTCTCTCTCTCTCTCTCTCTCTCTCTCTCTTCTCTAGCAAAAACGAATTTGTACGCGTTGAGACCGTGGACATCGATCGGTCCCAGCGATCCTCGCTGTCCCTGGCAAACGCGGCGCAAAGCCAGGCAAAGGGTAAAAGTTCGCGAAACTCAATCGTCTTTTTCCCTTTGCTTTCTTTGCGCCGCGTTAACCGCCCAGCAAAGGGGTCAAAGCTGCGAAAGTGGAATTACGTTTCACGGTACTCGAGCGGCAAGTCAATTGACACGATTCCCAGTAATTTTAGCCAGTGGTTTAGAGCCGAGGTCAGGTTATGCGTAGCGGGTCGCGTATACGGTACGCTGAAACTAATCATAATGTATCCTCATCGGTCGGGGGCCGTGCTGTGATTGGTCCGTTGCGGTATTCCTCGCTGCCAGATAAAGTTACCGTAATATGGATTAACTGGCCGCTATAGCCCATATTCCGATCCAACGCTCTCGCATTCGACTGGGGCGTAGTAATGAACTCGTAACCGGCGCTATTATCAACCGCACCGGATCCGCGCTCTCTTTTAATAACGCATTCGCATAAACGCACACCTAAACGACGTATTACGCGCCCCGCGAGCCGCCCATCCGAGCCACGCGTCCTTTCATCCCGTTTCCATCCTCCTACGCTCATCGCCGGATCGATGTGCAATAGTTGATAACGTTCTCTCGCGAATGCTCGCGCAAAGCTCATTTCGTAGTCGTGTTCGAAGTCGATCTTCTCGAAAAACCAAGACTCGCGCGACAAAATCTTACGCCACGTTTACTCCAAATTAGGGTCCGCTAGATGACAGCGAACGCATCCGACTTTCTATTTTCCCCCGCAACGCCCCAACCCCAAACCTGTCCATTTCCACGCGAAACTCTGCGGAAAGGCTATCGCAGCGATCCCCGTGCTCGGTTTTCATTGGTACTTGGCGATCGAACGGACGCATATTTTTGGCGAATTTCGGGACCGCTATCGATTGGAATTTTGGCGCAGCAAAAGGGAGCAGCCGCGGTTCCAGGCCAACGATCACCCTTTTATTCGAGACAGGCGGGCGCGCACGAGTGCGCTCGGATGGGCGGCGCGCGTTACGCGGCGCGCGATTTCGATTTTTAAACGTCGCGTCGCGGCCCGGATGGGCCGGCACGGCACGCGGACACCGTTATTCGCGGCTTGATTTACGACGTTTGAAAAGCGGCCAGATATTTTATGTTTTTCAAGCGGCAGTCGGAACGCGGGACGATCGTCAACGACGCTCGTATCTCGGGACGATTCCCTCCTCCCGTGACTCGTTGAAATATCACCGTTCGTCGATGGTTTTTACGTCGCGGGGCAAACGATCCGGAAAGAGAGAGAGAGAGAGAGAGAGAGAGAGACAGGGAGAGGGGAAAAAAACGCGAACAGGAGCAGATCCCGGGGCAAACGACCAGCGAAAGTTTGCAAGGAATATCTACGGATTAAATGAAGTCGAGTCGGTGAGAGAACGGCGCAAAGAGGATTTAATTGGCAGGTAATTGGCTAACGATATTAGCGTATCCCTGGAAAAGCGACCGAGTAAAAGTAAGCATTAGCGGTCGGTGAAATCGCAATAAACAGCCGTGGAAAATGCTGCATCAGCGAAACCCGAGTCCCTCGCGATGCCCCCATAACGGCAATATGCATTTCCCGGTGATTACAATTTCGGTTCTGCGGCGTGGTTTTCCCTGTTGTAGAATTAGCAGAAATTCTGGCTCAGTGAGCAAAACAGTGCCGTTCCCGTTCCCGTAATGCCACTGGCGTATTAATAACACGTGCTTCGTGTAATTTCAATTCCTGCCCCGCGTTCCGTCGCATTGCGCCTCGGTTTGCGCTCGCCTATTGGAAAATAATACGCAAACGAAATTCATAACAACCTAATGAGCTCGCGTTACGGCCTACCAACGACAACCCTCCGTACGATACTCTAAAAATTATTCAACTAGGTGGCCAGGCCACCCAACTATGCTACGCTCGCCAAAATCGTCCGGCCTCGGTGAATATTCATTTCGATACATTTAACCCCTTCGGTGCTTAATAAAATTACAATCCGTTGCGATCGCGAATGATTCTAAGCAGCGCGAAGCTTAGAAACGGGCTTCAATGCGTTTTGGGCTCTTTCGTTGCAAATTAGGGCAGCGCGAACAGTTTTGAAACGCGTCCCTTGAGATCGGATCAATTTTTAGTGGGCGTATCGACTTAACCCATTAAAGACAAACGTTGTATCGACGCAACGTTTTGTTTGCGGCTTTCTCAAACTTTATAGAATTGTGCAGCCTACGTGGAAGAGGAAATAGTACGGAAAAAATTGTTTCGCAAATCTTTGGAATACCCTTCCCTAAATACCGTGGCATAGAAATTAAACGATGCAAATTGACGGGAAAAAGTAACCCGTTCGCTTATAACAACGAATACCATTCGTAATAGGATTTATGACCAAAGTGTAACAAGTACAAGCTGCACTTGCAGTACCGTGTAATTTCAACTCTGACTATGTCACCGACCTATAAGATTAAAGGCTATCGAATACAAATTACGCGTAACATTTCAGCGCTTTATATCCGACCCGGCGGTATAAAGCCGTAAATAGCTTCCAACAAAGCTCAAAGCTTGCAGCAATTGAAAAATAAATAAGTCGAGAAGTTTAGCGGTTCGTATTCTTGGATATACTCGCACGAAACACAAATCTGGCTAACCGAAGGGGTTCAAAGTTGCTCCCACGAGCACTGTCCGACTTTTGTTTTTTACACCCAACCGATGTTTCTTATTCGAACCTCCCAAGAATTCCCCCGCTCATTCTCACCCCTCCCCCAACGTTGCTCGCTAGACGAGTATAAAAAGAAGCAAGCGACCATCTCGTTGAAGTTCGATAAACAGGAGGCTGCGGTCGAGTCAATGGCACGGGTCGATCGTTGCAAAATCCACGGGATGGAAAAAAAACGGACGCGCCTAATGCGTTCGCACGGATGAGAGATCGAAAAGGGAGGAAAAAGAGCGCGCCGTTCGTAGTCCCGTGGACTATCCTCGGAGCAACGACGTCGCGGAGCTTTTTATGCGACGCCGCGTCTACGCGCGCCGCTATCTGTGTCAGGGGAGCGTAGAGCGACGCGAGCGCGCGATGGAACACGGTGCATCCGCTCCGGAGCAATTTATTCCGCTCGCCGTTTCGCCGAAATATCGCCGCGAAGAATGATGGATGTCGGGTGTCGCGGTCGCAAAACCCGACTTCGAAACACGCGGAGTGCCGTTAAGGCCGATTGCCTCGGAGGATGTGGGACGCTTCGCGCTGCTCCTTCCTCCTCGATCTTTCGGGTCTCGATACCCGATGCTTCTTCGCCCGCCGCGACGCTCTCTCCTCGACGTCGCGAAATTCTTCCCACCGATACCCACCCTCCTCCAATCGAACATATCAATCGACGCTCGCGTCGAGCTCGTTACTCTTTCATTTACGCCTAGACACTTTAATCCGTCACGCTCCGGCGGACGGTTTTATTTCGCCTCGGATCTCTTCGTGAAAGCGGCGCGGAACGATGGCAACGCGGATGGAATTAATCGCGCGAACGTTTATCCCGAGGTCGGCTATCTTTTCGCAAAGAAGCGTTGAATACGGTAACTCGTGGTTTAGCTGCGGATGCAGGGACAGCTTGAAGCGTTGAGCTGTTCGGACGGTTTAGAAAGACGTTTTGGAAACAGTCGAAGCTGGTATGTGCACGTTAATGTCGTGGTAAATAATTGTTGGCGCAGTATTTATTATTCGACACGCGCGCGAGCATGAGAAAGATTCGTAATCCCCCTTTTTCAACGGTTTCCACCGTTTGCGCAGTTTCTTGCTTTGAAACGAACCCACGCGAGTAATTCTTACTCTTCTAGGCTTCTAATTAATTTAATGTCTGGCTATTAGTAAAGCTCTATACCCATTAGAATTAGCGATAATAGTATTATATCTTAGGCAACGATTAACAACTCTTGCTACCTCATTACTGAAACGTTAGGTAAAGCGTTGCGCAATGAGAAAGGTTGCTTTTGCCTTTAGCTACGTATCGTCCACTAGGTATCGAATTTTAAGCGGCCCAAATAGAAACTTGGGATTTGTTCGGATTAAGAATGCTACTATTTAACCAAAGCTTAACGAAGCAAAAAATAACCCCCTTCTCCACGTCATCAATGGCGCAACGAAAAAACGAATATCGTCAACTGTGCTACGAATCATTCGAACTTCGAACAATTTATTTTCTCCGCTCTACTCGAATCGATGTTGTCCGTTGTTTCGCGTTCTCTCGAGACGTTTCCATCTAACGTAACGCAAAATTCGAAGATCGTTCAACACTCGAGCGTGTAAAAAATGCTTCGCTTGGATCGACGACCAGTGGGTTTATCGAACGACACGGACGCGGACGTGGATCGCGAAATCGACGCGAGTCGCGTTCTTCCAGGAAAGCCGGTTATATCGGGAATGTTAATCATTTAAACGGGACACGCTGGTCGATGCCTTTACATTCTTTCCTGGTATCCAGCTAGAGGGTACACGGTTATGTCACTGATTAGGGTTTACAGTCACCGAGTTGCACACACAGCTCCCCTCGGCTAAGGGTGAAACAATAGCGAGTGGGGGAAGGTCCATGACCCTGCACCCGGTGCAACTTCCGTTCCGCATCGTCGTTCGGCTACTCCACGCGCGCTCCCCGAGCAAACGAGAATATAAAATTACCTCCTCTAGCGTAAAATCACCGAGCGCCCGGCAGCTTTCGCCAGTATTTTAATTCTCGTTCGAGCGTAACCGAACGAACGTTCCCCGCGGATATATCTTTGCTTATTTACGATCGATAATTCCAAGGAACGAGGCTCTGTGCTTTCTAAACGCGAACAATCGAGTGAGAAAAAAACGAGAGGCCTAATTAGACGATTTTCCTCCGCTTTAGACGCGATCCGCGAATTCGGTTGACGAAACATCGTCGCGCGTTATATACGTACGCCGACGAACAAATTCCTGCCGGGACGAAAACAATTTTTTGCGATCGGTTGACGCGAGACGCTGTCAACCTTCGTTGAAGAAGTCGAGGCTAGCAGCGAGTGTTGCGTCAACGGGACGCGGATGCCGTCGGGCGTCGCCTCGCAACGCAAACGCACAGTTCCATTGCGACAACGTTTAAGCTCTGAACCGACCAGAGACTTTTCGTCGCACCGTGGTACGCTTATCTTCGCTACTTTCAATTGGAAAAATAACGAAAAACGTACGATCGTACGTCAAAATGTCGCAGCCGTCTCGAGAGTCTCTCAAGTGAAGTCGCGCAACGCGACGCGTACCGTAGTTTAGGACTCGGAGCAATTTAAGCACCGCAAGAGAAATTTTGTACATTTTCTTTGCCACCTCGACGCGACACACCTTTAGACACGATTCGGGTCAAGATAGGGGACCCTGAACGATACGCGTGGCATACTACGGGTCGTTTAGCGATGCCTCAGTGGAATCACGCCTCAACCCTTCGCGTACAGAGGCCTCGATCATCTTCGTATAGCCAACCTCAAGTTTTTTTACGCACTCTAGTATTTCAGACATCCCCCCGGCTGAATACGTTGCCCGAACCCCACTCGCGCACGCTTTCACGCGCACTCGGGTAACGGTGAAAACAATATAGAAAACGTCGCGTACTTGGTACACGCATCTGGGCGCACGTATGCGTCACGAGAAGCGAGATAAGAGGTATATATGACGAATAGCTGCAATCTATACGAGATACGGAGCCCGTACGCGAAGGGTTAACGAAACGCAACGCTACGCGACGCGACGCGAGAATATAGAGAATCGCAAGAAGAAGAGAATCACTCACCGAGCTGGACGTACATCTTCGGCCTGATATTCTCCTGCCATGCTGCGAAGACGAAGGTGAGCGTGGCGACGACGCACCAGCAGGATAACACGGGGTGCATCCTGGTTTCCAAGATGGTACGCCTCATGTTCTCTCTGGTGGTTGGAAGGGGGCCGGGAACGTGCCAGGATTCGTAGCCTCCTCGATGGAATCACGCAAAAGAAGAAAGAAAGAACCTCCGGCTAACTCACGAATACCGCACCAACCACCGGCACTCTTTACTCCCCGTTAAGCACAGGCTCCGTCGTAAAAGCGGAAGGAGAAAGGACGTGTTTCTATCACTCTCTTTTCCCTCCCTTTCTCTCCACTCACTGCAGCAGAACGTGCGAGGGTGCCGCAGTCACGTGCAGCGTGTTCCTCGTCGCTGTCGCAGCCGTTGTCCTCCAGCTCTGCTCACGCATGTTTCCTTGCCGATCGGCTCCTTGATCGCGCACATTCACAAGATCGAACGCGGCGTGCCCGCACGCACCTCGGCGGATATCGGGAAAAATCGCAAAACAAGGATCGCGAGGATCCCCCGGGGCGGAGGGAGAGAGAAAGAGAGAGAGAGAATCCGCGTGTGCTCTTTTAACGAACGCCGCGAATCTGCACGAGATCCGACGCACACGTATCTCGCGCGCGCGTCTTTTATACGCGTGTGTATATATATATGTATATATACACGTGTGCGTGTGGGTGTCCGATACACCGTCGTCAACTCGGCCGAGATAGAACGAACACGCGGAAAGGACGATGCGCGACCCTCGACGTTCGCCGTCACACTGATACGGCGCAGCACCACCACAGGTGACGCTCTTCCCCCACCTAGCTCGAAAAGCCCCTCTATGAATCGGCCGGTTGTACGCGCAGCCGCGTCCAAACGCTCCGCTCCGTTTCCTCGTTAGCTCCGGCTGCTCCGAACCGCTCGGAGCTCTCGCGTGTGCGTGTTACGTGTTACGCGTTACGCGGCTGCACCGCCGCACCGCACGCACGCCTACCCCTCACGCACGTGGGTTGGAGTAAGAGGCACCACCGGCCGCGAAGCGACGCGACGCGGTGCACGGAATAGGGGGCAGTGGATGGAAAAAGGGAAAGGAAATCGAGGGGAGAGAGAGGCACACAAGGAGAGACACCGGGCAAGCGCCGATTTTCAACCCCACCACCCCCGCGACACGATCACGCTGCCGTTCTCCTCCACGTCCTCGCCGACGTCCTAGTCGTCCTCCTGGTCGTCCTCCTCGCCGTTATTGCTGTCTCCTCCACGAGACTGCTACTGCAGCGCCGCCAATCTGCACACGAAGAAAGAAACGCGAATGCTCGTTATTTTTGTCCTGCGGATGCTTTCGCGAAAATACGTTACGTCGTTTAGAAGCGCGAGATACTTTGATTAAGGGGGAACGACTACCCCTTGCCACGCAACGACGAGTTACACTCGTCTGCGGAGTGTTAATGCGACACTGTTGTCCGTAGACTAATTACCATGAAAACGAGGTGTATTTCGTAGTAGACTTTAATTAACTTCGGTTCGATTTGGAGGATTGTAAGATTGTTACTGTAGTACAATAATAATCAAGATACCAATAAATAATTTTCGAAACATTCGTAACCCTTTGCACTGCGAACATTTTTTAATACCATCTCCAAGCAGCTCCTTTATGCCCTTGCAGCGAAGCTCGAATTATCCTTATTGTATAATTCGGAATCAAATTGAATTTCGCTTCCAAATTTTTGCAATACACCTTTCTCCTTTTCTATCCTTTTATCGGAGCCATCGAAGTAACGAACGAAATTACGAACGTCTCCATAGTGGACTTCGCAAAGTGGGTAAACTTATTCGAAGGATCGCTTCGTTTGCTAGATTGTTTTTCCTTCTTCGCGATTGCGTTATCGTTCGCCTTATCTTTTCGCTTCGGCGAAACGCTCCGATTCGAGGCTCGGGATACTTTCGGCGAAAGGATATCTGCTCCGATGGCTACGAAGGGCGCAACAAACGTTTAAATTATCGCACCGTTTCCTGCTCGTTCTCACCCGGAATCGTTCGCAATTATTCCTTGACCTAAATTTCAGCCGAAACGATCTCGCCTGGTAGGGATTTTAGCACGCTTTATTTGCGCGAGGGTGCTGAGAGGGCGTAATAAACGCGTGGCTAACGATCACCTCGTTACGTCGGCCGCGTGTATATGTGCCAAGTTTTGCGGATGTTCGTGAAAAGATGGCCTCCCGTCGCGTCGCGTCGCGTCGTGTCGGTGAACATCAAAACGCCGTGTTTATTTAATAAAAGCTTCCCTTCCGCGCTTCACCCCCGCGACCCGATCATTTCCATCGGAGTTTTCATCTCCGAAAAAAAAAAAAGATTATCCGACGCAATCAAGCCGCGCTCGAATTATTCCTCTGCGCCGGAAAAATTACCGAACCTAACGCAGGCCCGTCCAGGCTCGCGAAATTTCCTGTAACGATCGAGCATCGTCGATATTCTCAGGCGTTGCAGGTAAACGGATAAATTGCGGCACGTCGAAAAATTGTTCCGCGCTAAGCTCATAGGGAATCTACGGTAACGCGACGTTTCGCTTGCGGACCTTTCAAATGTTCCAAACGCGTATATCTGTACTTAAGTTCGAGTCGTTTCTAGGTTCTTGCAATTCGTCGCCCTGTATACGTTGCGTTGATAGAATATGAAAGGAAGTGGAAAAATTGGTAAATCGTTGGAAGGGAGTAATAGAAATCGAAGACTGCTTCTTTGAATAGAGTATCGTTTGATGCGGGAAGGGGTTAATAAGTTTCGATATATCGATGCTGGATAGCTTATAGAATTTGGATACACTAATATTGGATAGCTAATAGAACTTGGATATACTAATATTGGATAGGTAATAGAATTTAGATATATCAATATTGAATAGGTAATGGAATTTGGATATATCGATATTGGATAGCTAATAGAATTGGAATATATCACTGATGTCTGGAAGAAAAACCAGGGGCCGAAAACGTATATTCAAACCACTTGTCCTCGACAATATCCAACCCGTGTTTATCGAGCGCAAAGGGTTAAAAAGTGGAATTCACGGATACAAATTCGGCGAAGAAAAAAAAACAAAAATTGCAAAGCGGGTTAAAGAAAACAATCTTAACGGGTTAAACAAAGCCGGGGAAAGGAATCTCGGCGCAGCAATAGGTGGTTTGGGTTAACGATACAGAGGAAAATACGCGCGGATTTTTGCCCTGCAAGTTTGCCAGCGGCACGATAACAATGTTATCCGAACACCGGCGGGCTGTGTTGGGCAAATTTTCCCTACGGTTATCTGTATGCGGCAGTCGACGCGACGCCGACGACGTTGACGGTGTTCATTAATTTGCCGAATTAAAAGTAGCAGGGCGTACATACGTCGAACCCCTAATTCGTACGCTGGTGATTGGTGGTGTGCGCAGCAGGCAGTGCACCGTGCATCGCGGCCAGAGTTTCATGCGTTCGTCGACCAGGCCATCCCTCTGTACGCTCGCTCATATGCGCGCGTGTGCCCGCCTTTAAACGTTATTCGGTTGGAACGGCCAGCGATGCGAGAGACGAATGGACAGTCCAACGTGACCAATGAAATATTAATAAAAACAGAAAGGAGAAGCTTTTGCTGACGGCCGAGTAACCGTAACGACTTCTCGTTACAACCCCTGGCGTTCGCCCGTTTCCCCGAAAAAAAAAAGATAATCCCCCTCTGTCGTTGCGTTTGAAGCCGGCATTTTCGCCGTGTTACGTGTCTCGGCGACGGCGACGCGAGCTAACACGCCATTCCCCGCTTTTAGCTCAAAGATTTCCTAACTAACGCGATTTATCGCGGCTGTAGAAACGCGTGGATCTCTCCGGCGAAACAGGATTATCATTAGCGCCGCGAGACACGGCCACCTATTCGCTCGGTAACTCGACAAATCGATGCGAGCGGAAAACGGCCGCTCGATATCCATCGATCGCTCCCGATTCGTCCGCCGAAGAATTACCTTCGCAGGCAGACACGTTCGACAATGTGTCATCGGATGATTCGACGGTGAATTGGAAAACACCAAGCCCACTTTACACGCCATCCTTCGTGTCGCGGCGGCTTTTATTCTTCGCGGTTCTCGCTTAAAAGCCGCGGTGTACAAGCACGATCAAAGGCGCGTCGAGACGCGACGGGAAGACGCTCGACGAACAGGCGCGAAAGGGTGCGTACGAGGATCCCATCCAAGGGACGGACGAGTCGAAGGGTGCCAGAGATACACTCGCAAAATCCTCCCCCGAGACTCGGCTCGGTCCAACTTCCCTATCTTCCGCTTCACGTTACGCAACGCGTTTTCTAGCTGCGAGAAGCGTCGCTTTGCCGTGTCGAAAGAAAAAGGGATCGATCGCGAGTATCCCGTCGGAAGAGGATACGTTTAAGGGAATACACTTGAGGAGCGTTCAAAAGCAACAAAGGATACGTACAGGGGAGAGTCAATGCAAGTATCCGCTTCAGAGAAGTGAAATTATACCGTGACTTCGTTCGCTGGTAAATATACCGTGCCTATATTTTAATTTACTTATCGTCGGTAATAACGTAGTTGTACCACTGTTGCGCTATATTTCTTTGCTTTCTATAAACGATACGCTAATCGTACCGTAATATTGTTTGCGTGATTTGTGCACGCTCGCATTTGATTCTCGTCGTAAGCCGCGCGAAGCGTAGCGGTATACGAAATATCCAAAACATGCGAGACCCCGAAAGTGGGTCGCCAATTCGCTAAAGTAAAATTGTGATACAATTTTTTTAAATTTCCGACCGCGAGTGGTTGACAATCGAGCGAATATTCGTCCATCGTTGCGTGTATGTTTACGATAGCAGATTCAATTTGTCGGTTTAAACATCGATAGAAACAATCGAGCGCAAAACTATCGGCAAAAAGTGAAACGTATTTTTCAATTGTAGTTTAATAAATGCATATCCGCGCGGCTATTCGATTGATACCTTTTACCAAATTAGTCAACGATTACACGGCATTCCTGTGCGATTCTACGCGCGCCACATATGTATGCCATAATGGATTCATTAACGGATCGCGCTTGATTAAACGCGGCGCGCGATGTCTTCCAATTACGATGGCAGAGAGCCCCGCTAACGATTCCGCGAGTTATCATTCATATTTTTACCGGTTCGATTCTTTCAGCGCGCCCATTTCCATTCGCCGCGGAACGGGCAGGGGTTAAACGTGTTTCACCGATGCGACGGCACAGCGAATGTAGGTTAAAAAAATAAAAACTCATAAAACGTCCCAGGGGAGTGCTTCTCTCGGAGTCGATTTTTGGTTTGGCGCGGCTTGGCGCGGCTCGACGAGAGGGAGGAAGAAAGAGCTCACCGGCAGGCAGTCTGTCGACGTTCCCAGAAAAAGGAAGGCCACCGGCAGGAGGAGAGGAGACGAGAAGGGATCGATAGCCGAACAACGGGGAAAATCCCGATGGAAAACGCGTGGAAAACGCGGATACGTTGCTCTGCCACTCGTCACGAAGGGCGAGAGAGGGCAAAAGTCGTGGCAGCAGCCAGCAGCCAGCGAACCGATCGAAGGGCGTGGAACAAAACGCAATTAAGTCCGTCCAAGTCCAACTTCCGTCGGACCGTTACACGAAAAACATTTTCTGGGTGAAACTGGTTAGGCCATTTAAGCTGAGCTCGCATATACCATCCAGGCTACCGTCGTTTCAATGCCGGCTTGAAAATCGCCCGAAAAAGTTTGCGCAGGAAAAACGTTCGCCGATTGGTTAGGTCGAAAAGCGAGTTCGCGGTGCGACCGAGTAACGAAACCTGCGGAGTTCCACCGCGATCCAGGCGAAGCAGGCCGAAAAACTGTCGTCTCGATCGAGCCGTGTAAAATATAAATCGCCGACAATAGGGCGAGAGAGGTTTTTTTTTTCTTCGCAGCGAGGGAATATCGAAAGCAGCTCGTCGCCGCGGCGTATTTCAATTATCGACCGCTGGAAGAGCTCGCGGAGAGCAGCCGCTGTTGCACGAATTCGCGGGGGATTTATATAAAATACTTCCACCGCCAATTATAAGCGACCGACGTTCATTTAAAATTTAACGCCCCGTATTTAACCGCTATAAAAAACTGCCGATACGTTAACGAACTTTAATTTCATAAAGTTCACCCCGCAAAGGGCTGATTCGAGTTCGAACGTGTGCCCCGCGCGTCAAAAATTGCTCGCTAGAGTGAAAGTCGATTCGCGCGTTATCCGCTTGCGCCGTAAACTACGTCACGCGTCGCTCGGGACAGAAGTACGCTATGTACATATATGCTATCAGTTATCGGTAGACTGTGCATTTTTGTGCATCTATAGAAAGTTTAAGGGCACAAAAAAGTGTGCTTGTTGCGCGGAATTGGCAAAATGATACGAAGTATCCAAAGTAGAGTAGAAATTACGATACTTAGGGGATGAAAGAACCACCCATTTCTATCTCATCTCTTCGAACTTAGCCACAAAAATGTGAATTTGCACGAAGATCCGCTGTCTAGTTACTAATATACTTAAAAAAAAACTCTAATCCTAGTTCATTTTTTTAATACACGTATCAAAATGAAAACGTTTCCCCCGTCTTTTTACAAGCGTGCAACGACGATCCTAAACCGTTTCACTTTCAAACGTTCACTAAACCGAACTAATAACTAAAAAATAGCATTTATATTATATAATTTTCATCCCGAATCCTCTGCTACTAAAGAGTTAGTAGAGTTGGTAGAAGCTACAATTATTAACTCGCAAACGGCCATAATTATTCCACGATAATCGACGATAGACTGTTGACGTTTCTCGCCTGACCGGACGATACGAATCGGCCGTTCAAACGGGAATTATGCGAAATTGAAATCCTCGTGGGGGGAGGAGAGGACATATCGAAGAGTTATAAGAAAGATATTTGCCGCGGGACATAGGATACGCTCGTTACCCGTCGAAAGAGAGAGAGAGAGAGATTCGCGTGACCATTTTCGACCGCCCAAACGCAAAAGTAATCTCCCCTGTCACCTGTCGTTCGGCCGCAAAATACTTGATGAATCCCCGGTACGCGAAGGCGTTTTTATCGCCGCTATTCTCGAGGGGGGATCCGGGTTAGGTATTCCTCTCGCGGCTAGTTTTCAGACCTGCCCCTCGTCACCGCGCTTCAAGGATTCGACCTTCGATTAAAAGCTTTCGATTGAAAGCGCTCCACCAGCAGACTTTGCCCGCTTGCAATCGATAGCGCGTCGAGCTAAGAGAAACACAAAAAGCTTCCTCCAAAAGATCTTTGAGGGGGAAAAAAAAGTGGCGGAAGAATATAGCCCGGGCGCGTCTTTGTTCGACAATGTAATTTAAACCCGTGACCGTTTAACTATTTCGGGTAGATGTCCCAATAACCGAGACTTCGAATATTTTGTTCAATAGCAAAGGGATGCACGAAGTATTGAGAGTAAAGTAAAGTTGGATTTTGGTTCGCGTAACAACGCGTAGGCATTGCATATTTGAAACGAAATATTAGGAGGTAAATATGCCGTTGAAGATTAAAACGAGACCAATGTACGTAGAAGGTACGGGAATTGAATCGTTATTTAGTAAAGGTACGACGTTTACCGTATATATTATATCTGTTGCACAAACCGACGTTCTAGTATATGTAACAAAAATGTTTCTATTTAAATGACAACTTTTCGAGTGACAAGGGACATTGGACTTTGTTGTACATTTTCAATTACGTAGCAACGAATTCGTTGCATTGAACATTCGTCTAGAAACTCCGTATATAATCCGCTTTAAACACGCGTCTCACCAACTACTTTTTACACGTCATTATAAAATATATCATACGTTTATATCGTTAATTTTGTTCCATACGTTTCCGTATACCTTATACCGTACTTCTGTTCTCTCCTGTACATTAATGACAATTTGCCCCGCTTGATGCATAAATAAATAAATGGAACGTTGAACAATAATGTGCCCCAAACTGCAACGACACTTAGTGTTGAAGTCAAACATTTCGTTGTAATGCGTAGAAAGCTGCACATCTTAAAATATTGGTAGAAGCGAGTTCTTTTAGAGCTTGACCATGGAACGTCGGCTAATTATAGTTTGGGGATGCCTGCGAACATCCCAGGTATAAATGTACAAATTGTCGCCACGTTTTGTAGGCAGGTGTAACCG
Source organism: Eucera pruinosa (assembly GCA_028830335.1). Classification (NCBI taxonomy): domain Eukaryota; kingdom Metazoa; phylum Arthropoda; class Insecta; order Hymenoptera; family Apidae; genus Eucera; species Eucera pruinosa. Next base: position 10,185,861 of record JAMYCR010000008.1, on the reverse strand, counting down.
TACGCCCGTCTTGTGTACGTCACCGATACTTCTTCCACCGTATTAAATATAATTATTTACCCACTTTATTCCAAACGAGTCAGTTATTTAACCCTTTGCACTCGGTTGGCTCCGCTATGGAGACATTCGTAAATTGTACCAAGAGTCAAGGTTCGTGTTTCTTTAATTCTATATTAACCAATTCATTTGTCATTTCTTCTGAAATCAAGGCAAATTTATCCTTTCCAAAATACGTAACTTATTAAGTTGTCACAATAATCAGAGAAGCGTGTAATGGAGCTGCTGTCGTGTCATATTATTAAAAATGGTTTCGAGTGCAAAGGGTTAATATAACCGTTCAACACTCAGGTTAACCCGATTTCTAAAATAGTTAAGTAAAGTTACGCTGAATCGATACGCTTGAAGTGGCAGGAATTGGTGCATCTACCCCCACGTTGGCGGAACGTGGCGCGTTGTACGCGTGTTCTCGATTGCGAATGGAGTTTCGTCGCTTTACGATCCGCGCTTCTAACGGCGTCATAACGAAAGTTTGCCGAACGGGGACGCGATCGAAAAGATCAAACGCGAGCAAACACGCGGAATCGCGATACGTTTCCAGAGGCACTACAGCGACGGCGGCAAGCAACGGCAAGGGCTGGAAAAGTACAACCAAAAAAAGGAAGAGCTCCTCGAGGCGCGGGGCTTGTAATAGATTAAAAAACTTTTTGCGCAAAGTTGCCGCTTGCTTCCACCTAATCAATGTACAAACGAATGCGTCCGGCGAGCGCTCCACGCGAAGATACACTAATTAAGTCGTTTTGAATTAATCGTCGAGTAACGAGGCAGCTCCTTTCCGTTTCTGGGTCAAAGTTGTTTGACTTTTTAAATCGGAGTTTCCGCGCGGTCCATATACAGCAGGGCCCGGCTTGTTTTACCTTCTTCGGAATATCCGAGACGCTCCGCGCGTCGCGAAGCCCCGCAGTATCCGGTTTACATTCTCCCCTTGAACATTCCAAGCGAAAGGACCGATGAGATCGAAAGTTGGCGATCGTTCGTTTAAATCGGTGACGAGCAACGTTTGTCATTCGCCGGGTCGAAATTGGAAACTCAATATTCCGTACCAGGCCGCGATGAACGCGATATTAACCCTTTGAACTCGAGAGGCGACTACAAGTTAAAAAAATAAACCAGCTTTTAAATCTCTCCACTGATATCGAATCTCTAAATGATGCTACTATTTTTGCTGCGATTCGGAGATACTAATTATTTCGTCCAAAAATTCGTAACGTTTCGAAAGCTCTCGAGTGCACAAAGGGTTAAATACCGTGCGATCGAGTTAAATGGAACGTCGAAGTAGGATCAAACATCTAACCCTTTCAATATCGAGTCCATAACTCGAAATGTATAAGAACGACGATGCACGCGTAAACAAAAAATTGTTCGGATCTTAAGAGAGTTTGCCGTCTACTACTTTGTAATAAAAGGGCATAGAACAATCGCTGAATCCCTTCTTCCAAAGTTTTATTCTACTCGCACCCGTTTGAAATCGCAGCGCGTCGCCATTCGAATTAACCCTCGAAGGGTTAAAAGTTTTCTAGAAACTCGAGGAGACGTACGACCAGAAATTGGAATTAATTATAAAGCGTTTAAAATGTTTGCGTGCAAGGACGCGCGTGGAACGTTGCGAAAGATCGGCCACGGGATAATCTAACCGTCTGGTTGCACTTCTGAGATTACCGGGCTCGCTAATTAGTCTGGGTATTACAGATTCGGGGAAGCCGAATTGATCCGGTCCGTTTTATCGGCGTCGCAGTCCCCGTAAACACGTCAACGCGGCTAGTTTCGCTAAATTGGATCCTGTCCTGCTTAAATTCCCCCGATTCGCGCCACCCTGCTGGGATAAAGAAAAATAAACGAGCTAATAATCAAGCCCCGTGCTACCCGTATATCCTTTCCCTGCCTCACCCCCTCCCGCCCCCTTCTTGTCCTTATTTTAACCGGCGAATAATTAATTCCCCTTTTTCGACCCTTCGCCCTCTTAATGCCCGAATTCTTTCGCAGCAGCGCGAAGGCAAAAAGGTAGATAAATCATGGTAAAGCGGAACATCTTTCCTCGGACGAGATACAGGATCAACTATAAAGGATGTCGTTGCACAAAAAATGCCAGAATAAGGTTGAAAGCACCGACGAAAAAGTCTACAGACGGATAATATTTTTTGGCGAATCGACAGGGGGAATATCGCTACGATCGTTTAACGATCGCTGAAACATCGTTTCAACGAAATTCCTACGTTGCGTTTTAACGTTCCTAACGCAGCGTCTTAAGACGAATTTATATTTTACAGTTTAAATGTGCATCGCGAACGATTGGTGCACAGCGAAGGTTTCAAAAATTGTTTTCATTCGCGTTTCGATCAAAGTGGACATCCAAGATGAACGATAAACGAAGTAGCTGAATAAGTGGAGGATTAAAAGGAAATACAAATATTAGGCAACAGTTTGCACTCAAAATTAAGCAAAAGCACGACGATACTTGCGATCCAGATACGCTCTACTTTCGACGAGTCGCAGGAATGATTCGTCCTTAGCGAAGCGATAATGATAAACCTAAACGCATGCAGAAGCAAGCGAGCTGTCGTAGCCAGGCATTCGGATCTCGTTGCCAATCCGTTTTACTCCGCAACTGATTCCGACGTTGCTACTTTATTCGCCTACATTCTAAACCCCGGCGAAACGACTTCGCCTAAAGAGCCGCGGTGTAAATACTCCAGCTTTCATCTCTCGAATTCGCCGCGAAGCGTGAAGTATAAACTCCAAACTCGCCTCTAAAATTAGCAGGGGATAACGATGATAAAGGAAACAGCGTTGCTGCGTGGTTAGAGAAATGTTATCGAGCGGTCGCCGAATTTTTCAAGGCGTACGCGTGGCTCGAGGCAAAAGGGTTAATTAGCGAGTCGAAGTAAAGCAATTTAACCGGAAGCGAAGGTTTTGGAGCGAGGTGAAAGACGGTAATGAGCGAGGTCGCGTGAAATCCATAAAACCGTCTTGGCACTTGGAAGAAGGAAGAAAAAGGTTTCTGAAGCGGTAGCGTATGAATGTGGCTCGTATTCGCGCACGAGTTATGCCCGTGCAAAGTTCTCGTACAACGCTGTGTGTTTGCGCGTGTTGCAACGCACGAGCACGATGCAGCGCGACGCGACTCGGCGAGAGAAAGAAAAGGGTAGAACAGTGGGAGGAGGGTGGCGGAGAACGAGCATGATTTGCGAGACAGGACAATTTCCGCTCGCGGAAACGTGTAACGCACGGGGAACTTCTCGAAGAGTTTTCAAGAGAGATGGAGAGATAGACGGGGCCCTGGAAAGATCGACGAAAGACTGGAAGGCTGCAAGACTGGGAGAGAGAAGTTCGAGAGACGCAGTCGATGAGCAAAGGGGTGGAGATAGAAAGAGAAAGAGGAAGAGAGGGCGGCTCTGGCAGCGTACTTGTCGAGAGGGGAAAAAGCGCGCGCCTTAAAATTCTGAGAAATGGGTTAAGGAAGCTCCTCGAATCCGCGGAATATAAATCATTTCCGACGGCAGTAATTCGATTCTCGCGCGTCTTCGGATCCCTCCTCGGATCCCTGATGCTCTTCCTTTTTTTGTCCTACCGCTGTGCACCCGGATCCAAGATCCGGCGGAATTACCAGCCGCCCTGCACCCCCGACCCCGAGCAGATTTCAGTGATTTATAAAAATTTCATGAAAATCGTCATGACCTACATATTTTTCCATTATTCGAAATTTTTCGCGGAAACCGCGCTCCCGCTTATTCGCCGACGTAATTACCCACGTCTACGCGGAAAAATACGCTTCGACGCCGTGCCTTCGAGACGAACGGCTACCCTTCCAGCTACTTTGCGACCCGAAATAATTGTTTCTAAAATTATATCGACCGTCGCGGTTTCCCAGATGCAGCTGCAACTGTGGCGCTAAATAACGCCGGTTTCTCAATATCCCGACGGAACTTTGCGCCACCATTTGTATTAGAGAAATTCCACGAACTAAACGCGCATAGAATCCGGGTAAAATTAAAACTCGGATACGCTGGTTCTTCGAGACAATACGAAATTATGAGAACACTCGGAAGCACCACGTTTAGCTACGCCACGAAGTTTTATCGTCCGTTCGTAGTCGCAAGGAAGCCGCGAAGAAGGAATAGGAAAATTGTTGAATCGTTAAGAAAACGTAAAAATATAAGGGTGACTACTTCCCTAAATATTGTTCAAATATTCTCGAACACGAATAATCATTTACGTACAATTTATTCCTCCCGATTGAAATGACGCGAACTTTCCTAGCTACCCGATACTAGAAGAGCTAATTAAACGTTCAATTAAGATCCTAATATTACTCTTGAAACTTTTTCAACGCGTTTTCCTTCCTTTCCTACTAAATCTGTCGTAGCCTATACGGGGGAGAATTTGGGAAACGAGAATCACGGACGACTTAGCGATCGCAAAGAGGAGTCTCGACTCGAAAAACGTTGAAAAGCCCTGGGCCTTGGGATAAAGATTCGACAGGCTCGCGAGCTTGAATATCGATTTGTCCCAGTGACTTCGAAACGTCTTCGAAAGGGAGGCAGAAGTGAAAGGAATTGGAAAAGAGCGAGGGAGAGAGAGAGAGAGGAGCAGGGAAGAAGGCTGTGCGAAATTTCAATTTGCCTGGAAAGGGGGGTGAGAAAACGGCATTGCACGGCACGCGGAAGTCCTAACCGCACTTTTCGCTCTACGTGTTCGGGGAGAAGAGAGAGGGGGGGGGAGGAGAAAAAAAAATCGTGACCACAGGCGGTGGTATGGAACGCGATAGGGCCATCCACGATGCTGGATGCGCGCACATGGATCTCGGCGAACGAAGTATCGGTCGACTTCCGTTGCGCCGAGTCGAAACTTCGTTACATCGTTTCCGAGTTGCAACGGTGCTGCTGCTGCTGCTGCTGCTGCTGGATTTCTACTCGATTTCTCGCCGTCTCTGTTCACCCCTCGCAATCCCCTTTCGCGCGATCGACTTTCCATTCGCCAAGAGAAAGAATGCTTCCTCCGCCGAGTCGATTCGCCAACCCCTACACGGAGGCGGAGGGCGAGAATTGAATTTTGCCTCGATACGCTGGCAACGATGATTTGCACGTGCAAATCCGCTTACGACGATTACAATGGCCACCGGTAACAGATACACGGGAACAAAGGTAACTCGTATAAAAGCAAAACTCGTTGCAGCCGAGGCTCCCAACGATGGATAGTTGATGCAACCTTGCTAACTTCAAACCCTCTTCTCTCCTCTATTTCGTATCCGAGGGAAAACTTTGATCGAACACAATCGCTGGTATCATTAACGGGTTCGAGCTGGCAGCGACGCTGCTCCGATTCCTACGCTCATATTGTGTATTTCGTTATTTACCAGGGAAGCCGAGCAAGTTTCTTTCTCTTTGGAAACTTCAGATTTAGCGGGATATAAGATGGGAAGCGAACATCCACGGAGGCGGTCTCTACACTTTAAACGTTTACGTATCGCAGAGGTTTCCAAAGCCTCCGTTTAAAGCCTGCATTAAAGTTCCGTTTCTTTAACTTGGTTAACGAAAGTATAAATTTGCGTAAAGATTAGCGGTCTAATGATTAGCGTGCCTAGCACTTGCGCTCTATTACGCGCTAATAAATACTAGCCGAGTAGCGCGTTTGTGTTTCGTTTGTTTCTACCAGTTTCTCTCATCTCTTTTCGTATTACGCGTCGCATCGATTGAGGCCTCCATTGGCCATAAAATTCGCTAAACAAATAGATTTACTGCACCGTTTACAACTCTACCTCCGTCCCTAACGTTATCACGGTAAATTGAATTCGCAATCATTTCTACCACGGCATATTTAATTTTCCTTTCCGTAATGGATCACAGCTCGCTGGTAATTTAACAAATAAATAAACAAGCGAGCGAACATGCGCGCGTTTGGAGTAAAAGAAATTAATGGACAGAGGTTACGCGGGGAACGTAATACGTAGTGCGTTCGTTGAAAGCTATATTATGCGAAGCAAGGTAAATTGACGTAAGATAAATCTTACAATATGAGCAGGAAAATGGAAATTAACGCGGGTAAACCTTATACGCGGGGCTGAGAATGGAAGTAAATAGGAGTTGGAAGGTAATTAGCTGCCATAGTCGCTTTTGCTTCACTAAATCATGTACGAGAGATCCATCGGTTCCGCTGCTGCTCCACTTTGATTTATCCTACAGACGGAAAAAGGAAATTCTCCGCTTCCGGTTGGCTTGCGACAAAAATAGAACTCCCAGGAAACGTGGAAAAGAGAGAGAGAGAGAGAGAGAGAGAGAGAGGGAGGGAGAGAAAGAGAGGAAGGAAGCGGCGATTTACACTTGTAAACAAGTTTATGTCGTTCACAGCTTGCGCGAGTTAAAAACGTCGCTGCATGCCCGTACAAAAACAGTTTCCAACGGAGCCTCGCAATTTAAGCGGAGTCGTCTAAAACGCGGACGCATAAAACTATGATCAATGAAGAAGAGGGAGGAAACTTCTTTTGTTTGTCTTTGCCAGATACGCCGGGAAATATTCTGTGAACATTTACGCTAGAAGCACGTCTTTATCGGTGTTCTCTGGAAACTATACTTTTAAAATATCCACCGTAGCCGTGTTTGACTTGTTTACGACCTAACCACCCATATTTATGCGGCCAGAAAAATTCCAACCGATATACTTTCCCATCGATCGCACTTACCGCGATGAATCCAAGCCCGAAGAATTTCAACCGATGCTTATGGAATTGTCTAATTTCAAAGGTGGATCGAAGCATCCGATACGCGGTAAATATCCCCACGTATCTTTCACTTAAGGCGATGCTTCCTGCCATCGACGGAGAGAGAAAGATTCGTCGAAGAGAGGCGTACGTCGGCGGCGGCCGACTTCGAAAAAAGATGGAAAGCTTTCGTCTCGAAGAAGCGCGAGGATAAAAATAGAGGCTGGAAAGAGGAGCGACTTCGTACGCCGGATACCCGCGGGAACACTGACTAAAAGTGTGACGCGCCAAATTTAATGAAACTTCGCGAGTAGACAAAGAGAAGAATATTTGATCTACATTCGGCTGCGCACCGAAGCGTTTAATAGTCTAATACGTTCGCTGCGGGTCGCCATAGTTCGGCTCTTGTTCTTCCCAGATACGATGAATCGGGTGCTTGGAAATTCAAAGACGCGGAATTCGGGAGCTTGGCAAATCGAAGGCGCGGAAAATCAAAAGCACGGATATGGAAAGGTTTATGAATTGTAAGGGTTGAGAATTTGGGGGATTGGCATTCGAAAGCTTGGAAAATTCGAAGGCGTGGAAGACTGGGAAGCTTGAAAATTCGATGCCCTGGAATTCGGAAGCTTAGAGAATCGAAAGCTTGGAAATTTAGCGGCTTAGAGAATCGAAAGCTTGGAAATTTAATGGCTTTGGATTCGAAAGCTTGGAAATTCGAAGGCGTGGAAGACTGGGAAGCTTGAAAATTCGATGCCCTGCAATTCGGAAGCTTAGAGAATCGAAAGCTTGGAAATTTTACGGCTTTGGATTCGAAAGCTTGGAAATTCGAAGGCGTGGAAGACTAAGAGCTTGAAAATTCGATGCCCTGGAATTCGGAAGCTTAAAGAATCGAAAGCTTGGAAATTTAATGGCTTTGGATTCGAAAGCTTGGAAATTCGAAAGCGTGGAAGACTAGGAAGCTTGAAAATTCGATGCCCTGCAATTCGGAAGCTTAGAGAATCGAAAGCTTGGAAATTTAGCGGCTTAGAGAATCGAAAGCTTGGAAATTTAATGGCTTTGGATTCGAAAGCTTGGAAATTCGAAAGCGTGGAAGACTAGGAAGCTTCAAAATTCGATGCCCTGGAATTCGGAAGCTTAGAGAATCGAAAGCTTGGAAATTTGACGGCTTTGGATTCGAAAGCTTGGAAATTCGAAGGCGTGGAAGACTGGGAAGCTTGAAAATTCGATGCCCTGCAATTCGGAAATCTAGAGAATCGAAAGCTTGGAAATTTGACGGCTTTGGATTCGAAAGCTTGGAAATTCGAAGGCGTGGAAGACTAAGAGCTTGGAAATTCGATGCCTTGGAATTCGAAAGCTTGGAAAATCGATAGGTTTACGAATTCGAAGGATTAGAAACCTAATATCTTGGGATCCGAAGGCTTACGAGGTAATTCGGATGTGTGCAAATCCAAAAGCGCGGAAACTGAAAAAGGAAAGAGTTGCGTCAAATTTAGATCGGATCGCCTTGGAAGGGAGGATAAATCGTGGAAAATGGAGTGAATCAACCGCGATCGGTTTTAACAGAAAATCCTGTGCTAACGAGTCGACTATCAAGCAACGTCCATCGCAATTCCCTAGCAGAGATAACGTTTCGATAAACGCGTACGAACGGAACGTCGTTTCCCATCGAATTACGGTGCCGCTACCCCTAACACGCGTGCATACGCATTGGGCAAACTGGAACACGCGCGTATCGCGAATTCGCGGATGCGGCAAGATTTATGTCGGCCTATCTGCAGGAAATAAAAGCCTGCACGGGGTATTAAAGTTCGATTGGAAACGATCAAGTAGGCGGCAGAGGGGAAAAGGATGCGGCGAGGGGTTCGGAGAATGGTGGATGATCGTCGCTGACAAATTGGCGAGCCCGAAAATCCACGCAACCCGTTAACTTTTCGCTGGAATTCCACAACTTAACCCTGCTGCGATCCTCGGCTCATTCTTCACCCAAACGCGTTTATTTATTTATCTATCCATCTATTCGTTAACCCTTTCGCTACCGGGACATTGGAACTAAAGACTAAAATCGTAGATAATAGCAACGTTTATTAATATAAAAATGATACGATATATTGCGTTATAGAAAAAATACGCGTACGCTTTTAATAAATGGCAGTTTAATTTTTGGAAACGTATCGTATGTCCGTAGTAGCGAAAGGGTTAACCATTTAGTGTACAAAGGAGGTAAGAGAAGATTGGCAGTAAAGTAAGACAATGTGATATAAGAGAAAAAGAAAAGTAAACGAAGTTCCTATTTTTCTAAAATGTTTTGCCATTTAAGGCCAAACCTGAGAAAAGTTGTTACCAGTATTGGTGGATTAAACCCCTTAAGGGTACGCGTACGTGCAGTGGGATACGCTCGTTATAATCGCTGATTATAATTGGTTATTACTATTATTATCGTCATAATCAATAGGTTCCGAAGCTTAGTCAACTATCGGTAACAAAATGTGCTGGATAATGAACATTTGCTATCCTCTGCGAAACGTTATCAGCTGATTATTGTTATCAAAGATTGCAAGTCCCAAAGTGATCATAGTAAGCGGATTACACTGTGCTCTGCTACATTAGGCTACATCTTGGAAAAATTCACGGGATCCTAACTTTGGGGATTTTCAGAAATTGGGCCCCAAAGGGTTAAATAAGCGCAGCAACATCTGGATACTCTTGGGAAATCGGCGAAACAATTTCGCGACTGTCGCAGCGAACAAATTTTAATTCGATCTGCATGTTGTGTGTTTTTTTTAGCAAATTTTTAACGCGTCACCCGTTTCTGTCTCGCTATCAATTAAAGATATAATTATTCGCAACGATCGGTCGATTTGCCGGTTACACGTCGCTGTTCGCATCGCGTTTAGCGTTTCGCGTTTCGCAAATGTTTGCCAAATATATTTTCGTGTTCGTAGCCGTCTCTATTCCGCAGCGGTGGTATTAAAAAATATTTGCTTTCCCTCCCACATCATCGAACTGTTTGCCGACAAATAACTGTAAATACATAACAAAAAAAAGTGGCAGCAAAAAGTCGACCGGCAATTCGCGCGCATTGTCGCACTTTGTCCCACGCATTTTTCAATTTAACCCTGCCGCGGTCTTCGACGTTTTATTCCATTCAATCGCACCCTTCTTTATCCAGCGACGCTTTTGTAATTGCGAGCAAAAAAAGCTTCGATCTGGAAAACCGAACCGTAACCCTTTAACGCGTCGAGTGCCACACCTGAATTATACTTTTTCTTGCTCCAGATGCGAACGTATGAAACTTTCGAACCTTTTCTTTAACCGAATTGAAGACAAGCATACGATACACCGCATGCTCGCCGAAACATCGAGCAAACTTTCGACGACGAATAAATAGTAAAGGTAAAACGTATAAGTAGCAAATACCTGTGTTAACACGGTTTCAATTTTTCGTCGAATTTCCTATATCCCGTGTTTGCGCTGTCCTACTTTGTCGGTCGAATTAATGCAAAATACACGCGTGACGCGTAATACGATAACTAATATATAACCGTTAATTGTACGCGTGAAAATACGCGATAAACTTTACAACCAAACACCACCCTGCAAATAAACTCTGAATATTTGCCTCGCAATTTCCCATCTTATTATTCGTCGTACGTAAAAAAAAAGGAATCGGGAACATTTCACCGACTGCCGTAAAATAATTCGGCTCCGAAGTGGTTAAACGAAATTCGTCTAGCTCTGTTCGAATGTGTCAAGAACAATGGCGTGAGCCAAAGTGTTGGAGCGGAGAAAGGAGGCAAAATTAGTACGAAAGTTTCTTAAACGTATGAGAAGTTAACCGAGACACCGCCCTCGCTAGCTACCCTCCCCCTTTTCCCTTCTTCGTTCACCCGCTCTGTCCCCCTCGCTCGTATTCGCTATGTTTCCACAGCTATTTACGAACCTTCGAAGCACTTCGCTCGAATTAACTGGAAACACGCCTCGAGTGCTGCGAGAAAAAGTTGCGAAGAAAATCCCGATGCATCCGCAACACGTTACACTGTGTAAAGTGGCGTACTTTACAGGCATCGCGCAACCAAAGTAGCTCTTTCTTTCCGCGGCAAACAAATTCTTACGAAACTCCGCCCCGAGCGGATTCTACCCACGCGAAAACGCCGCTTTTCTCCTCGCTGTTAATACTTACGTCCGCGGCTACAAAAAAAAAAAAAGAAAAAGAAACGAACGTGGTACGCGAGAAGGAAAACGCGTGGCTAACCGGCGCGTAGTGGCAGCCCTCGACAGCTGGGATCCAACGAAAACAGAAGTTGCCCTCCAGATTCCAGCTAGGAATAAGCGACGCGACGCGACCTCTCCCACGGAACGAACACCAACGTCCGCTCCGAGTGCCAGCGTGGAAAAAGGGCGGAGAAGAATATTAGTGGAGGGTAAGAAAAGTGCACCGCGCGCTTCTGAGTCATCACACGAGCCACCACATGCGCGACACGGCGAACATAACTCGCGCAGATGCCATCGCGGAACAGACAAAGATGCTCGCCTGCGATAGATTACCAAGATAGACGCAACGCCACCGCGACCGGCGAAACAATCACGCGTTAACTCGACTACTTTGCTGATCGACTTCTTTTTCAACTCACTAGGCTCTCGGCTATGTTTGCGAAGCCTGCGCGAGACGATTCAGTTGCGAGTTTATACCGCAACGTTTACTATCTTGCAAATTATTAACCCTTTCAGTGGCGCGGCTGGGCAAATACGGCCGATCTCCAGGACACTGTACGCAGCTGTGGTAAATTCAGATCGGTTCGAACGGAAGCCAATTTATACAAATATTGGCTTCGGTCAAGGAAAAGGAAGGAAGAGAGCTTCTATAATTTTTGGGATGTAAATCAATGCCGCTAAATGAGTGAATAACGGGAGTAATGTCGATATGGACAATTCTGTAAATATTGCATTACGTGTAATGTCTATGTATGAACGCCAATCAAAGATAAGAACAAGAGTGATGAGTGCGAGAGACCTCTTGAGGTTAATCGAGTGAGTGAGATTTGACTGTTATGTTCAAATGTAACCAGTACGTAAAAGCAAGAGTTAGAGTAAAGACGTGTAACCACTGGCGTAACGACAAGACAATTTCTTATTTCCTATTTAACCCTTGCAACAATTGCAACGCGAAATGAGCGACTGATTCAATTTCTCTAGATTTTTCCGTATCAAAATATTTACGCCCATGCTGCTTCTATATTAATAAAAGCTGCCCTTGTCCGTGCATCAAAAGCGTCTTCGATATTAGAGGAGGTATCGCAGCGAAAGGCTTGCCTAATGCAAAATTTCAGCGGATGACTATACGTACCTTTAACGTAAGAGAAGCGTTTATCAAGAATCTTTTAATTGCATCTGCGAATATCTAAATTAATCGGAGATTAACGCGTTCACCGCTACTACGATGCAAAGCCGCGCTACTTCCGGACTTTCGCGTATGCTTTTGTCGGCGATATCGCTACCTTGATTAATCATCTTTGGGACAAATAAATTTGGCAACGTTTGGCGCACCGCTCGTATCGTTAGCCGCGACTGGATCATTTTTGCGGTACTTACAGCGTCTGTCCCGAAAGGATTAAGCAACGGCTTGAAAATTCGCGCACTTGTCCGAACTTCTAATTAATGGAAGCTCGCGTATCGATGGCACATCGGTTCGCTGCACCTTAGTGACCTTCGCTGGATCGATCGTGACCCGATATTCCGACGATGCGCGTCACCGGGGACCGTCGTTCGTCTACGTGCACAATAATTAAGATTACCAATTAGTACAATTGCGCCCCTAATTCTGCATCCGCGTGACGCAAATTTCCGACACGGAACGAAGTCAGCCACGACTAAGCTAGGCTGCTCACAGAGAAGATACGCCGAGATTGCTGCGAGTCATTAGAAGAACGCGTCGTCTCGCGAATATCGCGCAAGTTCGCGCGTTAGCGCACATGCGAGGACTGCAGAACTTATTGCCGCACCTCTGCATCTTTGCATTTACGTAGCAAGCATATTAACCCTTTCGGTGCTGAGCCCGTGCGCGGTTTTCTAAAGATATGCATCGCTAATCGAACGATACGGTACGCGAGTAACGCGGAACGTCTTTAGAACTTAAAACATCGGTTCGCTTGTTTATTACGATAACGTTTGCTTCTAAGTTTCATATCGCTTAGACTCGTCTGAAATTGCAGCACACTGCCATTTTAATCGACACCCGAAGGATCGAATTCACGTTTCCCTTAAACGATAGGAAATTTGGCACAGCTAGACTCCGTTGATCGAACGCAAGAGTGCGATAATACTCCAACAGCATTTGCATCCATTGCGGGGTACGCAGGCACAAAAATGGTACACTAATCGATTAAAGGCAAAAATGCAATGACGCTGCAATACTTTTTACAGCCACTGCGCAGCGCGGGCGTTAAATGCAAAAGTACAATGACGGCCCAATACTTCTTGCAGCCATTACGCGGTGCGGGGGCATAAAAATGGTATACCAATTGATTAAACGCAAAGGTACATTAATGCTCAAATACTTCTTCTAGTCGTTCCTCGGTGTGGATGTATAAAAATGGTACACTAATTGATTAAACGCAAAAGAGCAACGATACGCCGATACTTCTTGCAACCCTCGCGAAAACGTAGACGCTAATTGATGAAACGCAAAAGTGCAACTATACCCCGATACTTTTTACCGCGATAACGCGATGGGGGTGCATTAAAAATGCTACACCTTTGGTTCCCCTGAAGACCCTAAGATGGCCGCGTGACGCGGAATTCACGCGAACCGGAGTGGCTTCGAAATTTCTTAACGATGAATTATTCATCGGATCGGGAACGTCGTCGACTCCGTACGACGAGGAATAAAATTCTTCCGCCGCTAGCATGGAAGCACGAAGATCGGTCCCCGTGGCCGCGTGAAAATTGATTCCGCCGCGCGGGCTTGCCCTCGGCTGCGTTGCACGCGAAGAAGACGCAACGGTTGCATGGCGTCGTCTTCGTGGTCGCGGAGTTTGGCTTCCTCGTCCGAAGATAGGACGGAGAGGACGGTTACAAAGGGCCCTGCGACAGACGGTAGGCGCGGCCCGATGGAAACCGAAAGAGAGAATATGCCGAGAGCAGAGAGGCAACGAACACGAAGAGAAGCGGAGAGACGAGCAGTGGCGGAAGAGAAGAGGAGAAAGGGAAACGCAGGCCAAGAGGCTGCAAAGCCGCCGGTAAGCCGATATAAGCAGAGTCAATTTCCAGCGAGTGTTCGAGCGGGAGGAAAGGATTTTGCTTGCACGACGACGAAAAGGCAATATTCCGTTCCAGGGCCGGGCAATCGAGAGCTACGCGAAGCTGCGGCGGGAGCAAGAAGCGAAGAGCCAAGGAGCGAGCAGGAGCCGTGCGGGAACCGCTACCTTTGTTCTTCAGGACTTACCTAGATACTTTTCAATAAAGTTACTTGGCACTCACCACCGCATCCCCGTCAAAACTTCTCCCTCCTCCATCGAAACTCGACCAGGCAACGGGGAATCGACGAGGGAAACACGGTGGACCGTCTCCAAGTATAACGATCCGATCGGCTCCACCATTCCGATCGAACCAGGAATATCTTCCAGCAAACGGCGTACAAAGAATCCGGCCGCGTATTCCGCGTTATAGTTATGCGCGATTTCGTATTCCCCGGATATCGGTGCCATGTATCGCGCGTGACTATCGAAAACTGAGGTAAAAGACGTTGTTGCGTCTCCTCCGCGTAACAACGCGCCGCTGAATATTTACCATTTTAATCCGAGCCCCCCCTCCCTTCCCCAACTTCCGGCCGATGCTTTGAATTCGGAAACCCAATTCCGCTATTCTTCCCTGGAACCCAGTGACAAACAGTCGCTTCGAAAGTATCCGTCTGCTCCGAATCGACCAATCTTTTTCGATATCTCTGCGGCGGCAACGTTCGCAGGGTGCTTCTGAAAGTTAGGACTAAACTTCGGAGGCATGTGGCAAGTATTTGTCAGAGCAAACAACGAAATCTTAACAAACACCGGGCTATTTATGATTAGTTTCTGAGTCGTGCGATGGTCTCGTTTCGTGTTCTCCGTTATCTACGTATCGCGCGTCTATTAGACAACAAAATCTTTGAAACCAGAGAGGTCGTGTTATGCTCCACGATAATAACAATTGCCCGAACAAGAGGCGAAAGAGCGTCAACAAGCATTGTGACTCTGTTGACGTTTTTTTTCTCAGCTCCGCTAGCTTCGAGCGTCAAATGCTCCGTTCTCCAAGTCCCTATGGCTAATCTGTATTTTCCTTCGCACCTCTTCTTACGCTACTCTATAACAAATGTGTTCGATGTGACCTCCATTCATTTTGACAAACGCTTCGACGTGTCTTTTCACAGAAGCACGCTTCGGTTTAAATATTCTCGACTTTTCTATTAGCCCTTGATACCTGTCCATCGACTCACCGTTGCAATTCATTTAACGAAATATGTAACTGGATTACTGTCCTCTCTTTAAGCAATTTGGTACAGCTAAGTACTCGGTACCCGCGCGTCGTGCGTTTACTTTCCTTCGCTCGACAAATTATCCAATAATTTGTAGACAGGCCTTCGGCAGTTTCGCTGTTAAAATCACGCGGTACAAAGAATCCTATAGTTCCCAAGCCAATGACATTTGTAGCTTTTTTAGCGCGCTTTGACGAGTATCTGTCGCACGGCTGAGATGTTTGGCAGGATGCTTCAGAGACACCGCGTATAATGTGGCATAGTTGGAGTGAAACACGGTCTAAGGTCTAAGATCGCGACGATATATCAGCGCATCGAGGATGTGGCTGACATCGACCCTTCTCGTATTTCCTCGCAAAGGACGTTGAATATTTAAAAATTGTAATCCACCGGTGGAGAAGCTGGCACGATGCCGACGTTCTCGGCGCGGAGCGACGAGCTGCGGTTGAAAAATCGAATACTTGGGCCGAGTGAAATGCCGTGAAGCGGTCGCTAACGAGCAACTCCGGAAACATTGTGCCGCGACTGCGGGCAGAAAATCGTCGTCAAAGATTATCCGGAGGTTAGGATGCGAAACGGGGAAGGATAGCGATTGGCGAGCAGAAGAGCGACGAATCGAGGTTCGATAGGCAGCGCCTAAAAACTGGTTCGCTTGATACGATACCGGGCAAAGTTCGACGAACGATAATTCGTTACAGTTGAACGGTGAAAGAGCCATTGCTCGACAATGGTAGCAGCCATCAATGGCCAGTGGAACGCGTTTCAAACGATTACGCGATTTTCGCGACATCCGCAAGCGTTTCCCCGTGTGCCCCGCGGAGCATACAACTTTCTCATCATTCTTCAATTTCGATGTTCGCCCATAAAAGCGGGACGCGTCCCGAAAAATTCATCCGACGAGAATACTCCCGCGCCATTGTTGCCCGAGCACACGCGCAAAACCTAATTTATCACCAAACGTCGTATAAAATGTGATTTACCAGCCAAGATCATTGCGATATTAGAATATCGAAGGAACGCGCGGCATCAGCTCGGATCGACCTCCTTTTCCTAGCAAATAAAAAAGGGAAAGAAAAAGGGATGTATAGGTGGCCGAAGAAAGCAAGAGGAAAGAAGAAGTAGAAAGCGAAAACAGAAGCGCCCGGTATACCGCCGGTGGAAACGACGCATTGTTGAATATTTAAAAATTCTAATATGGAAAGGCTTGGTTGGCGTATAGGCGACGCTTGCAGCGGCGTTCGGTGGACCGATCCGGTCTGCGGGCGAGAAAGAGGAAGGAAGAAGCATAGGCGTTTCGGTTTTCAGCAAGCATCGAGGATGGAAATACGAGCGGCTCTCTTGTAAATGCAACCTCGCTGGAGAGAAAGAGAAGGGGGGAACAGGGAGGAGGGGAAAAAACCACCGAGGAAAGGAGGAGGCTACCTTGTTGCGAGGGGGGGACGCGCAAAAACGTGCATCGTGCATCGTGCATCGTGCAACTGCAACTGCAACTGCAGATGCACTCGGCTAACGGACCCGTGCACCGCGCCCTCATTCAACGCGCAGCACGGCACACGGTTGCCGGTTCCATCGACTTTTCCGTACTGATTTTTGCCCGTTGCTTAACTCTTTCGAGCCCTTTCAATATCTTTTTCCGGCGCCTCGCGTTTCCCGCCCGCTTCCCGTCTATCATTCTCTCTCTCTCTCTGTTGCGCGATTTTAATCCTTTTAGTTCCGAACGATATCGCATAATGACGTGGCTGTTGGCTCTGACAGGGAGCTAATCCCTACTGGTCGCGTATAATTAGTGAAATTAAACGTGGCCGGCATATCGAGCCGACACGGTGGAAGGGTTAATTACACGGCGTTAATTTTTCGTTCGATGGCTAACGGGATGAATGATACGCGCTGTGTCGATGGCCAGGCGCGGCGCGATGCATCGCGAGCGACCAAATGGTGTCGGGGCCGCTGCAAATTCCCGTAATTTTTACTTTTAATCGTTTATATCGAGCACACGCGCCCGCTCAATTCCGATCGATTCTCCCGTTCCCGTTATTTGTAACACGGATTTTACGCGTACCGTTTACGATATCGCCAGCTAAAAAACACTCCACCGTTTACCGTTTTATATTCCGGATAAACCTGCGTAACGCCCGACGACGTCCCATATTACGGAAAAGTGCGTTCCAATGTTTCTCCTCCCGATATCAATCCCCCAGCGATCCCTTTTCCTAAACTAAAGATGCACCCGTCGCGCGTCCGCCGCCCAACCCTTTCCCCCCCTTTGCATCGAAATCCCCTATAACGATTGCAAATCGCGAGATCAAAGAAACAATCGGGCCCGCTCGTGTTCCCTGCACGCGATCCAATTACGCGCGCAACAAAATATCAGACGATTCGGCAAATATTTGCGTTCGCTTTCGCCTAGCGTACACAGGCGGCTATTAATATGTATCAATTTTAATTCTAAATTAGCGGCTATTAATAACACGCGTATACACTTCAATTTTCAATGAACTCGCGCAGATGAGCTTAGCTAACGATAGCTTTGGGAAATTAAATAGCCCGCTAAAACGCGACTCTGAACCCCGCGCGTCTCGTCTCTTTCTGCCGCGCTTTATCCGCGTTCCCGACGCGACGGTCCCTCGAATGGAAACTCGAGGCATCGAGGAGGAGGAAGTCGAGCCCGAGAGCTCGCGTAAAATCAAAGTCGAAAAGGGTATTCCCTTTCTTCCGGCCGGCGGGAAGAGAAGAAAGGAAAGGGGTAGCCTTTCGCGAGTCTGTTGATCCGGAGAGAAGCCTGCCAGCCAACTGGGCAAAGTAGCTACGTCTCGCGACTCGCGGGACCAGACATCCCGACGACCAGGCGCCCCTGCTCGTACACCACGGATGCAACGTTTCGCGACGTACACGCGGATAAATTGCACGCCATATAAGCGGCAGACCGTACACGGGCAATAAACATACAAATCTATTAACCGAGGGATACTTCGCCGCGGCCAAACATCCGCAAAGTGGATTTATGCGGGCACGCGGTTACGCTCGAATCGCTATCGTGCTTCGCAAGCTTTCTGCCGTTCGGATCCGCCGACCCCCGGCTAACTTACCCAAGAGGAATTAAGACGCGTAAAGCAAACTGAAACCGCGACGTCGCGGAAACTCGTGGAACGTCGAAGGCGACGCTCGAACAAACAAGGAAGCTGTCCGGAAGATTGTATTCGATTACGGAACGCGAGTGTGTGCGTGGCGATTCTGGTCGATGAACTCGGAAACGCTTAAAAGCTTCGCGATCTTTGCGAGCCGAAGTTCGACAGACGGACATTGTTGACGGTGTGTCTATTAGCAGTGTCGAGGAAGAATGGCATCGACCCGAATAAAAATGTACAGTCTGTTAATTACGAGTACAATTATAAATATACGCAAGGCAACTCGCTGGCGCATTTGTATCGCTAGGTTTGTCGGCGCCGAAGAGGAACTTTTAATAACGTATCACTCGGGACGGTTAACGCGATTGTGTAAATAGAATTATTGCTAATGTCAACAACCACGGTGCCGTTTTAGATTTCTTTAGCTCTGCTTCTACTTTTAGACCAAGCGTCCAACAACTCCTAGCTTCCTACGGCTACGCATCGTATTGATTCACGTATATAGCAAAGGGTATTTTGACCCGTGTATAATAATAGTAGTAACTTTTAATAGCGGGGATCATTTCGAGTGACTTCCCGCCAAGCTTCGGATTCCATCGCAAGAAGAACCAAAGTCGCCAAGCCTACGCCAAAAATTTCGCAAACACCCAATGTTGCCTCCTCGCAATCTTCGTTGCACGTTTTGTTAAGCGTTAATCCACGCCGTATCGCTGCAGCAATGAGATTCGCTACGCGACTAAATCGAATCAAAATGGAATTAAAGATACTCGGTATCGCGATGCACGAAAACATTTTGCGGCTAGGCTCGCGCGCAAAACGGATACACGATTTTGCCTGGCACAAAGCCAATTTGCGAGACGACAAAGTGCGCGCGTTGCCGTTGATTTAGTTTTTGCCGGAGGCGTGCGCGGAGTACTTTGCAAGTTGCTCGCGGAAATCGTGCGCACCGAAGACGAGGCCAAGAACAAGAACGAGAACAAGAACGAGAACGAGAACGCGACCGAGCAGAGCTAACGTTCGACTACACGCAATTTCTTTCGCGTGAGTTCGCCTCGTTCGTTACCTATGCATCCAGCAACGAAAGCTGGCAGTCACCGGCAAAAAAATGCGGAGGAAGCCCATCGTACAGCGAACTCGGCCGAATGGAATCTTTCCGGCAACGAGGTAGGTCGGCTCTAGCGTTTCACCGTACGTAACACAAACGCGTGCACGAGCACGTGTAGAGGAAGAATCGCACGCACCCCGACCCTTCCGACGACTAATTCGCTATTTAACCTAAATTGTCCGAACACAAAAGGATAGGGAGAGAGAGACGCGCGTGAGCAACGACGAAGACACGCGCGCCGCGATTTGCACGGGTCACGGGTCGCGATTTAGGGAGCACCAAGGTAAGTACAAAGTGTACAGGATACACGAAGGGTATCAAACTTTGACATCGCGTTCCCGTTCTTCCCCAAACTTATTCCTACAAATCTTCTTACCGTGGATTTCAAAGTTTCCCCGCGTCACGGGGTAGCTTCTCTTTCGCGTCCACCTCGCCGCACGATTCTTCAGCCATATATATATATATATATATAACCCATAGCCCGATAAATAAATTTCCACTCCTATCTGGGTTCAGTGGCTAAAGAATGGGGAGGCTCGCGGGTTTAATTTTGGAACCGCGAGTTGGCGAATTAGTAAGGAAGAAATGCTTGGAATTTCCAAGCCTTTCAATTTACGCGAGTTCGAAAACTCTAAGCTTTAGAGGTCTAAGCTTTTAAATGGCTACGCGTGCAAAATGCTAAGCTTCCGGATTTTCAAGCTACCAAATTTCGAAGCTTCGGAATATTAATCCCCCAAATTGCCAGGCTTTACAATTCCAAGCCCCCCCCCCCCCCCCATTTCTAAGCTTTGCAATTCCAAGCCCTCGAATTTCCCAGCTTTGCAATTCCAAGCTCTCGAATTTCCGAGCTTTGCAATTCCAAGCCTCCGCATTCCCGTTCTTTGCAACACTGAACCCCCAAATTTCCAAGCTTTGCAATTCTAAGCTTGCGGATTTCCAGGCTACAGAATTTCCAAGTTTGTAGGTCACCGAGGTCAAAAGTTGCAAGGGAGAGAAGAAAAAGCTCGGAGATGCTTGCAGCAACGTTGGACGTATTAAATGTGTACGCACACGTGTGACCGAGAAACACGCATAACAGAGAGCTTTGTGCACGGCGATCTCATTGAGTGTACAGTGCAGTGTGCTTATGCGCACAGAAGCAAGAGATCCAAGCTATTACGCGCCGGGGCTAGGTGCTGGCTAAGCGTTTCTCTACACACCGAATACATCGCATAACGCCGACTGTCTAGCGCAGAGAATGGAAAGGAGGGTTGGAAGCCGTGGAGGAAGCAGAAATCCTCGTCACCGGAACACCGGAAGATAGAAGCAGAGGGGAATAGAAGAAGTGGACGGGGGCCAACGACGACGATAGGACGATTCCTTTTTTTTCTTCTCCTTTTTTCTTTCTTTCCCCGAGCTTCGCATCGCACGACGGGATAAGACTCCTAGCTTTGGCGTTAACGCGAAATGAATGGCGGCACGGATAACGGCCGGAGATTATATTATGCATCGTTAAGTGCGGAGATAACAAAAGTAGCGGAGGAGAAGCAAGTTCCGTCGGGGCGGCTTTAATTTGATCGTTTCTTAAGCGTTTGCACGAGTTTCATGTGGGTTAACAGGAAATCTTCGTGATTGTACTTACGTCCACGGAGAGGGCGATTTTTCGCGTGCAAAACTCCGGCCCCCGATATATCGCGCGATAAACGCAGCGTTGAAAAAGCACCCTTAACTTGTATCGCTAACCCTTATTAGCGCGTATGAAAAATTGAAACGAACGATTCTCGCGATGGAAATGCACTCGCATTCGCCGCGCGACGCGATGCAATTCTACGGAGATCAACAAACTGGAAAAAAGAATGTCGCGAAAGAGGAGAGTCGAGGAGGATCGCGAGGTACAGGGCTGCGCAAGAATCTCGAGCCACGTACCGAAAAATATGTTTCAGTGTTTCGCAAGCGTATCCGAGGATAATTCTCCTTTAATCGCTTCGTTGCTTCTCAGCACTAGAACCATCGGTGATTAAACTATACTTATTTGCACCTAGATGAGTAAACCGATAAGATGCTTGAAAAGAAACGTGACTCAAGGAGAATGAATCTTCGTTCGCTTAATTTACACAAAAAAAAGTATCTGATTCAAGAGGTGTTAATCGCGTCAAAAGATCCTGAGAAGATTGAAACAATTAATAGGTTACATAAACCCATTCTACATGCTCTATTGCATAAACTTCTGATAAACCTACTTAACATTTCCTAGCATCCTATGTTCGACAAATCGAGGATCGTAGTTTCTTTTCCCCATTTTCGTTCCCTTTCTAACTCGATCCGAATATATGTAGCCAAGTACCGTAACACTTCAATGATGGCTGTATTCGTTGTAAAATTTTTCAACAATATTCCAATCTAGCGAAGAACACGTGCATGATCTGTTAATTAACGATTAAAGTCTACCCCAGTTTCTTGCAACCAGAATTCAGAAATCCCTTTCGAAGTTCCGTTCAATCGTTGCTGTAAACCCAAGCGCAGAAGTGGGTTGGGAGTTTTGCAGAGCACTGTAGGTGGATCCGGAAACGACAAATGTACCGTTATGGGCACGCACACACACACGCACGCGCGCGCGATTCGTTGCGTCTCGTTCACGGTGACGCACCTCCCACGCAAAGGGCAAGAGATAATTACAGGGAGCGTTGGCGCAAAGGAGTACGCGGACGGAAGAGCCGGAATATATTACGTGTACGTGCACAAGGAGGGAAAAAACATCGGGGTGAATAGGTCTCGACGTACGCTCGCTGGGCCACGGAATCTTTTGCGCGCCTCCGCGAGTCGCAGCAGACACGAGCGCGCGCGTCGCCTATCTCTTTGCTTAATTTATTTAACCATAATACGATTAGTTTGCACAGCGTTGAACGTTTGAAATTTCAACGAGTTTCCGAGGGGTTTCGCGAAGCGAGGAAAGGGGAGCAGTTTGTCCACCGAGAGGAGCGCAATTTTTGCAGCAACCTCGGCGCGGCTTGAGGGCGATGAAAAATCGAGAGCCGCGTAAATGCACGCTCCAACAGACTTTATTGACCAGGCTACGTACAAAGCTGTCGTTACAGAGGCGGGGAATAAACCCATAACCGTAATCGGCTGGTTAGAATTTTATGGTTATAGGTGGCATATTTATGAAGTGCCGGGGCAGGACTCAAGTTTAAACTATCACGCACTCATGTGGGTCAACCCGTTGCAGAAATTCATCGCATGCAAACGAATATGCCTAAGGTAAATCAGCCACGCGTGCCCCACTAGCTAGCGTAGTTAAAAAAAAAAAGTTGCTACGATGCTGCTTGCCCAGTCTCGATCGGCAACGCTATATTAGGTCGTTGCATACGAAACGATCAATTTCACGTCTCGCAGTTACAGTCGCGAACGTTCGCGAGAAATAAAGAAAGCTGCTGCTAATATCCGCTGCACGATGTTTCTTCGACCGATGGGAGAATTCACCGCGAGGGAGCCGATACGGAAACTTTCAACGGAAGGTAGACGCGGTGCACTTGAATTTCAATAACGAGAAGATATCAGTCGAAGATAGAAGCACTCCGATCGATCGAATTATCGTTGCAAGAAACTTTCCCGTTAATCGCGTAAAGGGACAAGTGGACTCGTTTAGTTGCGAGACAAAAAGTTACCCAATGAGAAACAGCATCGCCGGGAGGGGACAGAGAAAAAGAGGGAGAGAAAGAAGGGAAACATTTTCAGCCCGATATCTATCGCGTTCGAATACAGCTCTATCGTAATTCTAAGGGTGAAATTAACGAAGAGACTGAATGGATACGGAATAATCCTGGTAGCGACGCAACGTGTGCCGGTCGAGATAAAGACCGGATCCTTTCTCGTCGACGAGTCGACTGGGAGCAGGGAAGCCTTCACGGTGATTAAGCCGCGTCCGAAAGTACAGCGACGCGGCCGTTCAGCTATTCCGAAGGACCAGGGGGAAGCTGGAACGGGGAAAACCGAAATATCGACGAAAACGGTGCGCCGAGCCGAGCCGAGCCGAGCCGCTCGCTGCGGCCTGCTCCCGTCTCCCGTTCTCCGCATCAATGCTAACGCATTCGCTTCCTCTAGTTTCCTACCCCTCTTCTCCTATTCTCTTACCGTTTTCCCCATCCCTCTTTTCCTATTCTCTTACTCTTCTCCCTTCGTTACCCTTCTAGAATCCGCTTCCACTTTTACCACCCCCTAGTCGCGTATTCCTTTGCGCCGCGCTACGAGGTTTGATCAAAAAGTTCCTGCAATTTTCATTTATTTGATAAAGTATATCTTTATTCATCGGTATTCGCGTTGCTTTCTTTGCAGAGATCTTCATTGAACCAGATACATTTATCCCGACCCATTTTACAGCTTCCAAAGCATTTCTGAAATGCATTTTCTGGGACGGTATTCGGTTCGCTTGACGGCTGCTGATTTACGTCTTCGCTAATAATGCAACAGAGTCTTGTGACCATTTTTTTTTTCTTGGGAACGGATTGTCTTATCGTTTGAATGTTTATTTTAACCCTTATACTAACGACGCACGTATACGCCTTCGAAAGTTGGACAAACATTCGTTGCCAGAGAACATAAATTTCTCATGATACGCAATATAATTTCTGGCAGTGTTTGTACAGCAATATCGCAACACCATTAATTATGCAGAGCATCTAAATAGTTACACGGGCGTTGGCCGTAAATAAACGAATGAATAAATTACCGTGGAGCAATTTAGAAAATTGCCGAATACGATAAAACCCCGTTTCTTCGATTAGCTGTGAAATTTAAACGACCCGTCCAATGTGGCGAAAAATTTCGGCAAACGCGGTCGCGTCATAAAATAACCATTCTTCATTCCGACATTTCCATAGCAAGAAATTAAAAAATTGCACGAACTTTCTTTTTTTGTCAAACCTCGCTCGGTTCGCGCGCATCTTTCGCGGGGATTTTTTCCCTCGCCAAACGCGTCGCTTAAACGACACCCCTTTTCTTCGGTCTCGTCTGGTCGCGATGGTTGAAAAGTTTTCGATGCTTTATAAATCGTTTGCGAGGAAAAATATATCGCCCGGTCCGCGTTACCCGAAATACCTGGCGAGGAAACGGAGATCCCGAGGATCCCCGGCGAAAATCGCTTCGTATTCTCGGTCGAAAGTTTCTCCCAATATTCCTCGAGCAGAGAGCTCTTCATCGATTTTTACCTGGTGCACGGGAACGAGCTGTAAATTCAACCGGTATCGTGATGCACGATCTAAGAACGCGATAAATCCTGTTACCAGCACCGTGACTTTTCGTTTCTGCTCGTGTCGCGCCTTCCTAGCATGCATTTCGATCCTCCCCCAACACGGATTCTTTAAAGCGACTCCTCCGAGTCTCTCCTCGTTCGCGTTTATCCACCCGACATCGCCCCGCTCCCGTTCCCTTCCCGTCTATTTTTCTATTTTCCTTTTCCCCGAAAACTCCGCGAATCGAGGCACCCCGTTTCTTCGAACAGCATTTACGTTCCACCGGCTCCGATACTGGCAATTACTCGTGCTTTGCCGTCGTTCCCGGTGCCTACGCGTTCTCCTAGCGAACAGGCCCTTTTACTATTTCACGGGGAATCGTAATTCTGGGAAAGACCGCAATTTACAGGTACGCGTAGGCCAATTTTCCCTGTTCGGTTGCACTCCCCGCGCGTTTGCGAATAAGTTAAAGCGATAGCAGGGGGGCTTTCGTCGGCTCGAGACTTCTCGGTACTTATATTCTTCGATTTTCTCGACAGAGGTACTTCGACGAGGTCTTCGACGCTTTGCAAATCGCCGTTTGTTTGCGTGCAACGCAACTAGCGCGCCCTTCTTCGCCCCTCGCTCTTCCTTCCTTCCTTTTCTACCATCTGGTTTCTTCGCTTCCCGTCCAACCGTGTCTCTTTTTCTCTATGCAAAGTTGCACCGGTTCGTAACTTCGTTCGTACGCGAAGAGGCAAATGTTATTTACGGGGAAAGCCGTGGTCGACAGAGGAATCGGCGTTCTTAGCCGTGCTCTCGTAACCGTGGCGGTGGTCGTGGCCAACGACACGGACCCGGGATTCCGATTGAAATTCCCTCCGTCCCAATCAAACTCCTATTTTCCGCGGGGCTCTTGTCGTGCGACAATAATGGAAGCCAGCAGCGAGCGAAGACGGAACGAAACACGGAGAGAGCGGAGAGGAACACGAGGTCGGAGAAACGAAGAAAGCCAACCAAACCAGGCCCCGTAATACCCGTGGAAAAATATATACATTACCAACAGTGACAGCTCGATTTCCAGCGAATCGAAGAGCGCCGATCGCGCGACTAACGCTAAAACACGTTTCACCGGGGAAGGAAAAGGTCTCGCTAAAAAGATTGATTTGCCGCGCAACGACGACAATCGTTGAAAGAGCGTTCGACGCGTTAGCCGTGCAGTACGCGGAAATGCGACAAAGGCAGCCCAGGCAACGGGGAACACGGAGAGCAGAGAACAGGGAAAGACGGATCGAAAGTGGCGCGCGGATTCGCAAATAACCATCGCGACGATACCAGGGTTGATCGACTCGGCGGCGGGCGGCGAGCTGTGATCGGTGAACGATGAACGGTGAACGGTGGCCGATTGGAAGAAATAAAGGCGCGTCGAATCGCAGGCAACTCCATCGCGATTCGTATAGGTACGCGCGACGATAGGCACACGAGATATCCGCATTGCGGTTACACGAGCTTTTTAACACTTTGTGCCTGTGCATAGGCGAGTGTGTACGATACGCAGAACCGCAGCCAGTAAACATGAAACTTGTGTGCCGGTGACTGCCGGTGGGTGTCGTCCTGTGCAAGCACAAAAGCGAGACGGGTACGGGGACAGGGCGAGTGGATGAGGAGGACGCGTACGCCGTCAGAGAGGGACAGGGACGGCTAGAGGCACGGAAAGAGGAAGAGGACGCGCAGAGGGGTTGCTGGCGTGGGCATCGGGGCTGACGGAGAACGCGAGTGCAACAGAGAGGTCAAAACACGATATTAGGTTTGGACCTGGCCTATGTATGCATGCACATATGTACCGACGTTGGAAGATCGCGGGGCTAAACGCGAGCGGAACGCTCGGTACGCCCCTGGAATTGCATCCATTTTCGAGAGAGACCTCAGTCTCCTCTGATAAGCTATATACACGCGTCTACATTGCCACGGAGTAATATATCGCGGGGCGAGATGTCGGGATGCATGCGCGATCTCGTGAGAGTCGCAGCCGAGCCGATCCCCGATCCCTCAGCTCTGAACCGTGAACCCTGAACCGTGAACCGTAAACCGTGAACCGTGAGCCGTGAGCGGCTTTCAACCAGCCTCTACTTCCAATCCAACCAACCTATCGACGAAAAACAACCCCCTACTCGCTGCCCACCTCCTCCTCCTCCTCCTCCTCCTCCTCCTCCTTCTCCGCTATTTTCGCGGATCATCTCTTGACACCTCGCGAAATTTGTCGCGCGCCCTTGCAACTATATTTATCCACCTTTCGCGGCCTTTCCAACTTGTCCGAACGCCACCCAACCATATACGATTCGTTCTCTTTTTTTATGTATATACATATATATATATATGGAGCAGGAAGGGAAACATGTTCAAAGCGAGAACGCAATTTTAAGGATTTTATTCGGCCACTCGTCAACGGTCGACGACCACTGCTATCGATTTTCCGATTAAACAAAAGGGAAAAAAGAGAGAAGAAAGGGTGGGAGAGAGAGAGAGAGAGAGAAAAAAAAAGAAATACGATGCAAATTCGGGTCTCTATATACTAGGAGGTTAATTTGGAGCGACTAGGGTGTCGGGATGCTGTCGCAGTGAGGTCTATGGCCGCAAGATTGGCAAAAGGAGGAGGGGAAAGGGGTGGAAGGAGACTTGGATTGATCGCGAGACCAAGGACGATCGGGCAGGGACGAAAACGACGTATCCCTGACCGGCCTTGAACGAGCGACTTTGATGGAACGACGAGCACACACTGGAGGCGCATCTTTCGCGATACGCTTCCGCTTCTTTTCGCTTCCTCTCCCTTGCCTTGCTTCGCCCTCCAGCGAACAAAGTTTTTCTCACGGCAAAAAGAATTTTATCCGCCAGTTGGTTAACGGCAGTTTTACGAATCGACTCACCCCGACCCCGACCCCGACCCCGACCCGACCCGACCCAGCTCCGTGTCCCTGAATAGAAGCGCTTTTTTTTACTAACCAACGAAATGGCTGTACGTAGAAGCCCGGGCTATGGAAAAACTGTTATTGTCGCGATAAGTTTCCTCTTTTCCCTTTTCCTTTTTTTAATATACCGTTGTCCTTTTACCGCGATATATTGGTCAGCTTTTCCATTTCCCGCATCCGTCTCCATTCTGTCTCTGTCTCTCTCTCTCTTTCTCTGTACCAGTAGACTTTTCATTCCTCTTTTTCTCGCGCGCGCGCGTGTGTGTGTGTGTGTATGTGCGTTTGATCGCGAAACGACAATAGCGCTCCGAATCTAAGATGCGAGTACACAGAGAGAAAGAGGAGAGGAGAGGAGGTGGAAGACGGTAATCTGATGTTCGGGGAAAAAATAGAACGACCGGTATTTTATCCCTTTAAACTGGACGGAACGTGGAAGAAACACGGAACGAGGCTGCGAGGAAGAGATCGAGAACAAACGGCTTAAGGTGGCCACCCCCGTCTCTCTGTTCCCCTTTGTCCGGGAAGATCGCGTTATCGGTCGACAAAATATTGTTATCGTGCCGTAGCGATGGTGAATCACTGATGCGAGAACGGGGCGCACAAAGGGAGCCGTGCAAAAGGAAAGTCGATAACGATTGACCGGTAAACGTATTGACGAGGAGCATCGACGCGAGGACCAAAGCGAAACGGAACGAGAAATCGTGGCGAGCGTAAGACTCGCAGCTTCGATACGCCGTGGGATTGCCAACCCGAATGACCGTTTCAAACTTTCCACGTAATCGAAGTTACCCCGTGTGTCACCGCTAGCGAACGAAAAGAAACGAAACGAAAGACTATGCGCGCCCGTAACGCCACCACGCAATCTAACATTTTGCCACCCCTTCGAACCAGCGGAGAAAAGATTTTTTTTCAATTGCTCAAGCTCTCGCTCTTCCGCTTGCTCTTGATTGCCAGACCTTTCGTCCTTATTCCCCTGGAGGAATGTCCTGTGACCCGGTTTCACGACACCGTCGCTATTGCATCAAATGAATGTGGTCAAAGAGACTCCAAGTTACGTATACAATTATCGCAGACGGTGTAACTGCCGTGGGAATCGGATGACACGTGTTTCGCTCGGTTAAACCACTCAACTTCAAAACGAGATATCTCCGTGTTAATTTGACGAAAGTACGTCGAGGGGGAATCGTTGAATTTCTCTTTAAATCGTGTTTTAGAGGGGGCGCGAAGGATGTGCAACGCTCACCAGGCTATTTGCCGTAATCGCGTTAGCATCTTGCTCGCATCAAAATTCGACCGCGATTAATTCCCCGGAATTAAATCATACCCCTTTAAACCGATGAATGGTACATACCCCCGAATCGCAGCGAACGCAACCCGTCTACAGAGATGCAAGCGCACCGATTCGTTTCCCAAATCTACGAGCCATGTATTTCTTGCTCGTTGGCCTCTCATGGCCAATATCGATAACGAATACGCGGCAAAGCCTTTTATCGAAGCCAAGCTTAAAGGTTTCTGATAAGGAGCAGAGCTTTAGGGCAAAGTTCTTGCGCGAAGATTTGATCGCGAAAAAGTTAGGCTCGCAGACAATTTTTAAGCGATATCTACAAATCCTCTGCTTTCAAATATGACAAACGAATACGCAATTAAGCTAAGGTAATCATACGTCCCGAATTGTTGGAAACAGAACTGAATTTTTGCCCTCTGTGTCTGTTTTTTTTTTTAACACGTTCATTTTCCCGTGCATCATACGTGATGCACGTATCGGTACTAAATGAATTTCATTAACATAAAGCTCGTTAGATTGGCCGTTGTCCTATACCCGAAGAAAGTAGCTACGATGACGGAATTACGATAAATTGTTTGCATAGCAAATAAGAAACAGGATTCTTATGCTGAGCTCTTTGTCGCTTCGCTGAGCGTACAAATGGCGACTAACTAGATACCTGGACTGTGAACGTGTTAAGTATACCCTCCGAATTCCATTGCATTATCTTTGGAATAGACAAAGCTACGGCAAATAAAATACCGAAACAGGACAACCTATTCTCACTATGTAGATAGCATCGCACATTTCAGTTGTACCAGAATAACGCACGAAATCAGGAAAGCCACAAAAGACGTTACTAGCCTGTACGATTGTTCAAAAGAACAAGAAATAGACTGTCTCGAAGAGCAGTTCCAATAGAATAGTAAAGACGCTATCAAGAATGCAAGATGACTCAAAAAAGCTTTAATTCTCCCTTGTAATCGATCTCGAATTTCACGCCGAGGAATACGATCGCCTAAGAAGAAGCTGAACTACCCCCAAAAAGCGAGTGGCTGAAGTTAATGCGTGTCCGCATTAATCTCGATTGGCACGAGTTGAAAACGAGCTGCACCGCACCTTGCATACAAAATCAATACGATCCTGCATCGCGTTCCCATTATTAAAGATGCTGGCTGCTGTACGAGGATGCAATTGTTCTCGTAGTGTCGCGCGTTGATAAATATTCCGAGAACGCGAGGAGAACAATCGCCGGGTAACGACGTCGCCCGTGTCAGCTTGCTCTCCGATCAACGGAGAAGACGATGCCTTTGTTACAAGCCAGCACGTAGCCTGCATTAGCGTTACATGGCAACGATTATAATAGCTGACAGGATTCGAACCAGTCAAGGATCCCCAACGTGTTTTACAAACGCATTCTTTTCCCTTCGACCGCATCGCCGTAATTCATCTTCGCATCTTGCCGAAACGTTCGAATTATTTCGGTGGCGTATCTCGTAAGATTCTGTGGGATTTAATTGCGATGATTGCAAAGAATATTCAAGCATCCACGTGTCCCCAATACGTGCTTCGCAAACGAATTCCTTTTTCCTTTGACCGAGTGACCAACGAATTCATCGTTGCATCTTAGCTATCGGTTCCAAATGAATTCGGTGGCGTTCCGTGTAACGTTCCATTTATTTGCATTTGTTCGATAGATATTTATTTGCAGAGAATCAAACGCTATTTTGTTTACCGTGGCTACGAAAAATATTTGCACACCGGTGTATTTCCGCGATGGTAAAATACGATAAGTGTAACTTTCATAAATTCACGGTACGGCAACTTTTAATGCATGATCAGCTGCAAAATATCGCGATGTTCTCAAAAATAAACCTGGTGATTGTTAATTGGAGTTCGGTTAACTTATTCATCCGATTCTTTAAATAAATTCAACTAACCAGGGCACGTTTCTCAATTCGGACAAAAAAATGTAACCGAATCTGACCACGGATTTATCCTGTCATTCAAGTACCAATTAATCAGTTCCCACTAGATTAAATTTCTCATCTCTTGATGCATCTATTTTATCACCAAAACTAACGTCGACTAAAATACGCTTATCTGAGCCAAGGAAATAAAAACGATGGACGATTGAAACCAATACGCGTTGCAACTGAACTGGACCATTGCACAGAAAATTTCAGAATATTCTAGGAAATGCGCCGCTGCAAGTTTATAGAATTTTTGTAGCAAATTGACGACCTAATTACTTTAACTGTCTTGGTTAACCCTTTCGCCGCAGCTCTTAAAAATTGGAAGCATTTTCAATGCATAGATTAATACGAAAACAGTGTAAGGATAAATATTTACATACTCTGTATCGATAATTGTAGCGTAATGCGTACAAACGATAGCAGCAATAATACCAAAATACAAAGAGATATATACTCTTGCCCACAAATGACCGGACACTTGCTAGTTTTTAATCAAACGTCCATTTAATTTCATTTTCAGTAGCATCGTGATTTAATGCGTTACCCAATGTAAACGCGTAGCACACAGCGGATTCATTTTGTACCTACCATATAAATCTTTCTTTCTACCAAATTTATTAACTGTGTATCTTTACATTGAAGCACCACTTAGTTAAACTCAACCGTATCGAAAGGGTTAAGAAACTCCTAATCCATTTCAGTTGAAATTCTTTTTGCAAAAAAGGATGACAGCTACGAGAGTCAAGACTCTCCAAAGTTCTCCAAGACTTCGCGCATAAGAGCACCGAGATTTATTTCCACACCTATTGCAAATTTCCTTGCCGCACGAACGCGAAACGCGATACGAGCAGCTATTTCGCGAGTTCAACGCGCTTTGCAGTTTACGTTTGTTGTTTACGAGGCACGTTACATAAACGAGTTTAGCAATATTACGGGATAAAGCCGATTTCACGGTTAAGGAGTAGTATATGGATACGTGTTCGTTTGACGCTCGACCTTTTTCTACCCCGCGAGCAGACGGCTGGCTCTCCTGCTACGTTAATCGCGAACGCTTTTCAGCCCTGACCGGCAAACACGCAACAACACCACGCGTACGATTCGCATTCGCGATCCTGCGAAACGATTCGGAAAGCTCGCGTGTGTCCACGGTGTCGTCGACACCTTCCAGGTTTACGTGTGCTTCTGCGTGCGCATCAAATATTTCATGCACACGTACGTGGCCTCGGATTGTCCGAAAATTCGATCCCACTGCTACTAAGAATTTCTCATCGCAACGCAAACTTAACCCACCGCCGATTTCTATCTACCCTCAATGGATACACACGCGCGTTACCATAGAAATTCTTCCTAATATATCGGAGCACGCCAACATCGTACCGCGTCCAATGAATGAAAACTACCTGACATGCTCCATTCCCGTCCTCGTGTCGAAATCATAGACTCGCCGGAAGCGAACCTCTCCGAAACCGTACAC
Source organism: Eucera pruinosa (assembly GCA_028830335.1). Lineage (NCBI taxonomy): Eukaryota > Metazoa > Arthropoda > Insecta > Hymenoptera > Apidae > Eucera > Eucera pruinosa. The sequence continues at coordinate 10,153,511 of JAMYCR010000008.1, read as the reverse complement.
CGCTCCGCTTTTTTTTGTCGAAATTCCCATCGACCGCTGTTCGGCGTATTATTTGTTTTGGAGCAAAAAGACGCGAGGGCAAAAAACAAAGAGAGGCACGACGACGAAACGGTTTGGCTAGTGCGCATCGAGTTTGCGGACGTACAGTGTGTTCGTTACACGGAGAGGGTAATGAACCCCGCTTAGTTTGTCGCGGGTTTAAAGGGGGGAAAAAAAATGAAACGGCGAAAGATAGAGGCGGGCAGCGAAAGTAATGAGGAATGTGTATCGTACTGACCGCAATGCAGTGACCTCCACGCTTGTATCATGCAGAGCTTCCCTCCTTCGTGGCTGCGAGACTCGTGAAACGGGGGTTGAACAAGGGCTGCTGCTGCTGTTCGTGACAGGAACCACCGCATAACCAACAGTCACGTTTCTATCGGCACATCGATTCGCAAAACGGTCACTTTCTACACCGCACCACACGCGTCTCGACCAAACGAACGCGTCGTACCACCGTTCGCGTCTCAGAGTAACATTTAGCAGCCGCAGGGAACGCGGAAACGTAAAAGTTTTTCGAGCGTGCAGAGCCGCCGAATCGATGTGTGATGTTACACTTCCCAGCTGTCTTTTTTGATTCTGCGGATGTGCCCGCCGCTAGCGCCATCTCGCCACGGCTCCCTTTATCATTCCCTTACGAAGGCGCCGGGAATATTCAAACTATCCTTACGCACAGGAATTTAACCCTCCGAAAACAGTTGAATGGTTCGCGAGGAAAATTATGGCAATAACATTGGCTAACTAAGGATAGACCATCCATTTACGGGGAACATCGTAACGCGCATACCTGGTTAGACTTAGACCGAAGTTATATAAAAAAATTGTACAAAAGTTCACCAAATCGAACGCGTGAAGTAATACAAAATAATGGGGCGGTTACTCGTTATTAATATTCGGAAAAAAGTGATAATTTTTATTAATTTATGTATATTTCTTTAATTGTTAAAGCGAATTATACGTTCATCCAAATGAACGTGTATTCGTTTGATATAAATTGGATATTTGTTGTAATATTTGTTTTACGAAGGTATCGATTAACAAGTACGATCGTTTCGCGGTCTGAACAAAATAATAGCTTTTCTAAGGGCCTTTAGCAAGAAGCAAGTTAAATTAATTTCCTCCCCTGTAAAATTTCGTAAACTCAAAAAACATCGTAGGAAAATGAAACGAACTTATGCTGCAACCCAATAAAGTGCATGTTGTGATGATTGAAAGACGCAACACACAAGTCTGTATTTAGATGCTCCATTCCTTTATTGAAATAATTACAGTGTTAAATCGGTATAATGTAAAATATAATTGGCGTAATGCGAAATAACGATACACGAACCGAAATAGATTACACGGCTCTGGGTATAATTTATTTTTGTATATATAGATTTATTTTCCACAGCATTATATAAGAACATAATTTACTTGGTAATCTTAAGTTTTATTAGTTGTAGTATTAACGCTTAATAATTACGATGCGTAACTTCGCCGTATTTCCGGTTGTAGTGAATAATCGCAAGGACTTAAGTTACAAACGTTTCTTTTCGCTTACGCGTGTTGCGTTCACTCGTCGCAAGTCGCAAGTCGCAAGTACAGTAAAAATGCATGCGTCCTTGTAATCGATATATTACAAGATATACGTATGGTTTCTATATTTACATGTTAAAGAGAGGTAAATCGGAGTTGAAGTCACGCATTTTTTGCAACATATACATACGCGTAATATTGATAAACCATTATTTGTGTACGTGTGTCTGTATGTGTGTGTGTGTGTGTGTATACACGACGTTAAATACCCTACGAAGAAATTAAGTCGCTTTACTCCGTCAACTTACAAAACGCAACAAATTTATCTGTCGTACTATTTTGACGAAAAAAAAAAACAATAAATAAAACTAGACCAGTTTATTAATCGATAAAATATCGTGGGCTCTAGTGACGTGGCTATAATAAGGGAAACAAGAAAAACGATTAAGTAGATGTCCCAAAAAGTGGGCGACTAACAGTCTCAACTTTTCCCGACTAAATTTCACCTTTGCAACTAAAATTATTATCATTTCCAAGTGTATTATTTATCGAACGCAATTCAACACGCTGAAATTTATCGTCTAGTTTTCGAAATAACTGGTAACAGAAGAAGCGAAACTATTCGCCAGAGAAAGACACGCGAAGGGCACGCAAAATCGAAAGTAATCGGAATTTAAGGCCACAACATTTCTGTCGTAATAATAATATTTATTATCTAATGGGACGTATCTGTTTACAATAAAATAAGCTGTACAAATAGGATGGAATGTTTCGTTAGCTTTAAATGCTAAATATTTTTTCCTTCTTTTTTTTTTCGTATGTTTTCTTTTTTTTCTTCCTTTTTTCACTTAGAATGTTTTTCTTACTTTTTTTTTCGAGATAGCTATTATTGTACAAAGTAGGCATTTACAAGTAACTTTAATCGCGGTATCCTCGATTAATCAAACGTCATGCATCGTTTTATATATATATGTATATATATATATATATATATATCACTTTTTGACAAAAGAATCGACTACATCTACGTATTCTTCGTATATTGTCAAAATGTACAAATCAATTTGTTTGCCGCTTAAGCAAATTCACCGTCCGTCTCTTCTGCTTCGTCATATTTTAAACGCTATATACAATGAGCTAAGCACGGCGCGACTTCCGCCCGTTCGATCTTTCACGAGAGCATACAAGAAGAACGCTGCAGCGTACGCAAAAAATTTTTGATTTACCACGCGAATAAATCACATGCAACAGATACGTCTGTTTGAAAAAATAAATCACAGTCGGTCGCTAAAGTCCGCGTATATTTCGAAAGTTCAAACGTCTGAGAAACTATGGGAGTCTGCATCATTTTGAGAGTATATCGATTTACTCTGAGACAGATCGATTGAAATCAGGTGAAAATTGTTAAAAAGTGATCATTTTATTTCTCTCTGCGGTCTACGGATAAAATATGTAGGAAAACTGAAAACATGATCTCACGATAATCTACGTGTAAATGCATATTAGTAAAGTGCAGCTAAATAAGCGTAGTAAAAGTACTTTCAAATGAAATTAATCGATAGATCTTTCGAGGAACAACTTCCAGCTGAACTTCAATCCGACATCTTTATTAATTAGAGTGGCTTTGGGCTAGATGCGTTTACGCAAATTCATTATCGATGCAAATTAAGAAGCGATCGGAAAAATTCACCTACAACTTTCTGTAATTGGTTTAGCATATATAAAGTGACGTCTTCTATATTTTTCGAAGCGTTTTTATCCGCGTAATCAATAGATTACGAATTTTTCTGCATTTATAAAGAATCTACCCGTGGCAAAAAATGTAGAAGGCAAAAAATGAAAAACTACGGAAAATATCATATTATCATATTTGAGAGGCGAAACCAGTTTCTATTTGGATTCCATTCCACTGGCCGTGTTTTTAAAGATACGAATCTGCATAAAAATGTGCACTCTGATAATTAATGATATATACTCCCTTTACGAATGACCTCCTAAAAATATTTCTCGTTCGCAATTTTATATTTTACGAATCTCCCGTGTACTTTAAAATATGGGAACGGTTAAAACGTGGAACACGATTACGCGAGGACTTTCGCGGCCGACTGTATTTTCAATTATGTGCATATCAAAATTAAATAGTGTCTTTTGTAATAAATATACGAAGCGACGGAAATGAAAACGAACTACACATTTCGCTATGCCTATAATTCTCTTCTTGCTACGTCTTCTAATCGCGTAATTCGTTTCCCGCAAACTTTGTACATCGTTACCATTATTAACCATTTCGCTTGCGGCTGCTTAAAATTCGAGAGCTTTTCCAATGCACAGATGACGGTAATTTTGATTAAGTTAGGAATAGCGTAAAAGTTAAATATTTAACACGTCGACCGCCACGGCGATTTTATTTGTTTCAGTAGGATGCACTATAGTTATGCATGTATTACGTTTATTTTATTAAGAAATATAGTTTTCTACGATACTTCGGATATTATTATAGTTTGCTGTCATATAAAAATCAGTGAAATTTTTAGAAATAAAAATTTCACCCCCATGGCAGTCAACGTGTTAAATACTTGGCGTTATCGAATTGTAAAATAATACGAATAACAAAATTGAGATATTGTTGCGATGCGAAATAAAGTACAGTCGTGTTTTAACAAACGATGGGGCTCAATTTTTGAGAACGTATATATACGTCGTTCGTAACGAAAGGGTTAATATTGGCTTCGAGAAATGAAACAAACATTTTCTACTCCTCGTTTAGAAGATTCGCAAGAGAATTCCTAAGTTTCAGAGATTTAATTGCGCTACGTAAAATAAGGGGAAGGAAATTTGCATTTACAATTATTAAGAAGAGATTATCGATCGAAAAGAGAAATACTAGGACTCGTATCTCTACGAGAAGTGCTGCTTAGAAGTTTGCGTAAAAATTCGAAGTAATAATGTGCAAATAATTAACGATAAGAAATTATGCTCGAAAGCTAGGAATAAAAGTATCGAAATTAATAATTAGACAATGATCGATCGCAAATTATATAGCGTCATTTGTATGCGAAATAACTTTGCGAGTGTTCAATTAACACAAGAATACATGTCGAATAATTCAACGTACGTGAAATCGGTGACAAATGCCGTACAATATAATTTATAGCTCATTTTTTCTGCCCTCTACAATACGTTTAAGTTTAATCTGATTTTCTTTTCTTTTTTTCATTAAAATTCGTGAACGCATATATCACCTATAAATTCCTTCGATAACAAGGCGTTTTATCAACAAATTGGGACAAGTAATTAACAGAATAGATTCTTATCTTTTATCTTAAAGTTATTTACAATTAATATCAGATTAATGAAATTTTATTAATCAATCTTTATTAAATTTAATTAATCTTTATAGTGGCAAATAAAATTTTCCCAAAGAACCTGCGTTTTAAAATATAACCGTCAAAATATGCAATATTGTTACATTTAAAAATGTGAACGAGTTAATAATAAATTGCAATTTATAGATCGCTGAAACGCAGCATTTCAGATTATTATTATTATTATTATCATCAATGTGTTTTTCTTTTTTCTTCTTCTTTCTGTTAAATGTAGCTTATACTTTTAAAAGTGCATCAAGCGTAAAATCTTTTTTTTGTTTTGTTGTTTCTTTAATTATTGGATAACGATTAAGTAATATTCTAAACGTACTTTACACTGATTTGTCTCAATGTTGTAACTAGCAGTCAAAAGACACCTATTGCCTTCAGAGTGCAGAGAAATGTTTATCCTGTTAAATAGTTAATCATATTAGACAGTATACATGGGTTTTGCATCTATATGTATGTATATATGTACATTATATTACAGATATCATCAAGAAAAGGGGTATTTCGTGCTAATCCACTCCAGCAAAACCTTGAGAACCCTCAATCGCTTTTATCAACTTCTCCCTGAGTTGCTGATAACTTTCGTAAGGCGGTAAATCGATACGATTAAAACTGTAAAAATGCACCGAAAAATCGCCCATATCAGACATCGTTTCATTCCGTTTCAATTTCTTTATTATCAATTTCGTAATCTTTAATCTTTTGAATATTCAACTTTTCACGTTTACGAATTATCGGATCGTCAAATTTTTTAATTACTGATAGTCAACCCAGTGTGGGCCAGCGTTACGTTAACGCAATATTTCATTTCCGGTTTCTACGAGCTTTATAAAATTGTTAAGCTTAAGTAGAAGAAGAAATAGCGACGAAAAAATTATTATGCGGATCGTTGGAGCAGCCTTCGAAGCTACAGTGTTAGAAAACTAAATTTAATGATCTGAATTGACTGGAAAAGAATTGCAAATAAAATGCTGCGTCGTAACACGTGGGCCTTTAATCCGCAGAGGGTCGGCAAGTGCCACAGTAAAAGCAAGTAAATTTATTTAAAAAAATTAGTATGTTTACACGGAAATCAGCTGGAAAAAATTGCAAATAAAATGTTACGTTAAAAATCGTTGTTCTTTAACCCCTTCGCTACTATGCACGTATATATACGTATTCAAGAATTGGACTGGCGTTTGTTTAAAGTATACGCATGTCTTTTTTTATAACGCAATATAATTTCTAGATTCATTCGTACGTCAATATTACGGTATCCAAATATGTGAATCTGTATCATTTCTATATTAATAAACGTTATCATTATCCACGCTTTTAGTTATTAGTTTCAACGTGCCTGTAGCGAAAGGGTTAACGAGTTAAGGCACCATTGCCTGAAATTATTGTAATGCCTTTACGGCCCTCCAATGGGTTAAAAAGAAAAAAAAAGTTCGTGAAAGCTTAAAGTGATGTACTCACCAGGTATGAGCTCTCGGATAATTGTCTGGCGTGCCCCACTTCTCGATCGTAAATAATTGTGGTCCATTGCTGCCGTAAAGTTCTTTAAAACCGTTCATAGGTACCCGTGACGTACCAGTGACGAACTGTAATAGCCTGGATCTCATTTCATTGCTGAACGAAAGCACCACTCGCCAAAACCACTGCACGACGATGTGATTAGCGTGATAGTCCCCTTTGTACAACGTGTTCTGCTTCCAATCTCTCACGTCGATGTGCTGTATACCGCACATCAACAACTCTAACTCGTGCTCGTCGAATATCTTTACCAGTGTCGGCGGTATGAGGGCGTTGAACCCTTCCAAAAATGCATTCATCTGTTCCTGAACTCTCGATACGAAACGCCACTGTATAACCAAGGCGATGTACTCGTCTTTGTTCTCGTCTGTTAGCGGTACGTTTGCACCGTCCGGTTTCAGTTCCCTTTGCGACGTGTGACCGAAACTCTCCTCGTCGACGCAGAACGTGAGCTCCAGTTCGCTGGGATCGTTCTCTTTGATCCACAACAGCGAATTGTAATACTCGGAATCAACGCTCTCCATGTCTTTTAGATCGATAGATTTACCCAGCATCATCTTGTAAAATGGACGAATGAAAAATGCTGCGAACAAACAGTGCACGTGGTTTGTTTACATTTCACACGAATAGCAGACGTTTTTGGAAAATCACGCGTAGCAAATAAATACGTGTTCGACTAGGCTGACGAATCACGCGAGATTTTTTTGACGAACTTTCTCTTTCGCTTTCAGCCTAGCAAAAAATGAAAACAAACGGCCGGCAAAAAAACGCTCGCGTGGCTCGAGGCTGAAGTAAACAGAGAACTCCCGCGTCTTATTGTGTAGAGCTCTGTACGAGAATCGCGTTATGTATTACGTGTACAAAACTAATTCGGCGCATCTACGTTTGCAGTCTTAAAAATTACGTTGACATGAAACAGTCACCTTTCTAGTTAAAGTGAAACTTATAAGCTGCGTACGATGGGGGTTGAATTATCGAAATTACTTCGAGTACCAAAATTGTATTTAATTTTCCGTAACCACGAATTGAATTTTATAACAAGGCCCCGAATTAATTTGTGCACCTAATAAAAAAAAGTCGTCGCGATATCTTTAGCCCGTTGTAGGAATTTGCGTTATAGGGAAGTTTATTGTACAAGTGTCGTAATCGTAATTATCTTTATAATCGCGAAGTATAATAAATTTGGAGGGATTCTTACCATCTAACAGTTTCCCGTGGTAAACAGCCATACCCGCTATGCGGCCAATAAATTTGAAGTAATTTAAGTGTTCCTCGTTACACACGCCGGAGAAAGGATTAATTTGCAGAGTATAATTGTCTCTGGAATGTAATCCGATTGTTATTACCTTCTATATTTCGTAATATGTAAAATCGCGAGTGCGTGTAAATACTTACGTAGCAGAGTATTCGAACAATCCGTAGTAAGGATTAAACATCTCTTTAGATAATAAGAAAAACCATTCTCGAGCGAGACCACCATAATCCAACCCAACTTCTCCTTCGAATTCAACCCACAACTTTGTTTTTAGTATCTCTACTCTGTTCACCGAACTAATTATGCGATACGAGTCTTCTAAAATATTATTTCGGCCAACTTTGATTTCAAATTTGTTAGGAACATTGTTCTGTAAAAGAAGACAGGGCGATTGTAGCACGGAAAGAAGTGGTTCATTTCGTAAAGATAATTTTTGTAACATTTGCTACTTACAGGCTTTCTTAACTGAGACTTAAGGTATTCGTATTTGCGTTTGTAATCTCGCGAATAAGGTACAGCCTACGAAACGGTAAAATTAATTTAAAGGGTGGAGCGAAACTTACAAATAGACTGCAGATTTTTATATACAATTTTTACATTTTTATAAACGCAGCTAAAGAAGTAGAATCCAAATAGAAACCTATCTCACCCCAAAATCGCTATTATGTGCAATTTACTTTACTCTGTATATTTTTACGCATTATATCATTCTATATTTCTTTTTAAGTTTCCTATAAATGCATAAGATATTTAAGTTTCCCATAAACGCGTAAAAATCCGCAGCCTATTCGTAAATATTGTAAGCAACAACTGGACATAGTTTTCCAAATAAATATTAATATTATGCATTAAACGGTATCGTACCGGTCCAGCAATTTGGGGATTGGACATACGTGGATCCTCCCACTGTGTTGTTCTCGTATCTACAGGGAAAAGACAAGTAAGAGAAACAATAATATACACTCAAACTCCAAGTTCTCCGATCTTAAATCGTTCGAGCAAACATCGACGTACTATGATCGATGAAAAATATACGGCCATCCGTGTGGACTCTTTCCTCCCAGCCTTCGGGAAGAGGGCCAAGTTGATCTAGATCGCTTCTCGGTGTGGTAGAAGGAGCGATATGATTAGGTATCGAACTTGGACGCCCTGTTCGAGGATCGATCCACGTCGTCGTCCTCGCAGTATGATCAATAAAAAATACTCTACCATTCGGAGCTATTTGCATACCCCAGCCAGGCGGCAATCCCTCCTCGCTCGCCGCGGGAACAGTAGGTTTCGGACTTTCGATCTAAATATCACAGCAACGATAGTAATTAATTTTCATAAACGTAACAGAGGCGCCCGTAATAAAGTGGCGACTAGTACTGACTTGCTCGGATGATCGCCTAGATCCCGCTGGACTATCCACGTTATCATCGCTCTGCAAATTTAACATTGGAATATTTACATGTTAACCGTTCGAGCGCTGACAAGCGCGATCACGCTCCTCTGCTGTTATGCCAAAAATGCGAAGACCGCGATCGCGCTCTCTCCGTATCATCTCTAGGAATCTTCCTCTTAGTGAAAGTGGACCTCGCGGACTTTGTATAGCAAACCAATTTTGTGATAGTGGTTCGAAAATAGTTTTCTAAACGTCGAATATGTGCATTTCGCTTCGCGTTTCTACAAAGCCGCGCTGTTGTACGCAGTTTTGGCGAAGAACGCGGGGAACGTGTCGGCACTCAAACGATTAAAGTAGCATTTTCTATACACTTACAAAATAATAACAAATAATAGCTGTAATTGTATATCAACCTATCGTGCAACAAGGAAATGTACATGTTACGCAGCCTCTTTTAATATGTTACAGGCTTAGCAGTTAATACAGGATTAATCAAAATTACAAGCATTATAATACACAAGAATTGTTAGGTAGATTTTTTTAATGAACGCAGCGGTAAATGGGAATCGATGGAAGCGTATTTATTAGCAAGAATAGCTTTTGCAGACGCGACTGCATGGCGAAGTTTTTTAATGAATAATTCTCGAATTGCATTGAAATGCAAAGTGATAGAAACACCAATGTACCATGAGACAGATATAGCCGCAAATGTCTACATACACATTTTAAATTCCAAATATTTACATTTTTTTAGGGTATACTTTAGAAGTATAAAAGTAAGGTGAAGATTCATAAATTGTAAGATCATTGATTACACGAAGGAACGTGTAGACTTTTGCGAGCGACTGTATATTTCTTTCTCCTCATAAACTTTTACCGCGATCTTCTTAATCGAAAGAGACATATATAAACAGAAGCATCATATGCAGTTGAAAGTAATGATGTTTAAGAGATGTATACCTGGTCTTCATATTCACTAAGGTAGCCACGCTGGTCAACAGAACGTCCAGAGTCTGAAGAAGTATCCCCACTACCCCCTCCCCTATGATTCTCAATCTCATAATCTCTCGCATCCGAATCTTCGCCTTCCTCGCGGAGTACTTCACCATCCTTACACACACATGCACAAAATTGCTACATACTGCATGCTAATTATTCTATTTGTTAAAAGGTTACCATCCTACTTGGGCGTTTACATTACACTAACAATATCTCTTCTCTCAATGAGTCATGCACAATCAATTAGTACATCCTAAGTTGCTACCACGCTCCCGGTTCATTCATCGTCGAACGTATTACGTATTAACCCCTTGGCTTACAATGACGAGTGTAGCTCGTGAAAACGATTATGGTCTAAGTACACGCTGCATTTCTAATCAACGCTAATTTGAACTCTACATATATTTCGAAACTGTAAGATTAAGATTTATGGGGAATGCAAATTACGCGTAATATATGAACTTTTTGTATCCAACCGAGTGTTAAAGCAGTAAATATATAAGTTAAACATTTCGGTAACTGGAAAATGAATAGGGCAAGGGGTTAAAGCATTTAAACGCAGTCTAATACATCTATGGGTACTAAGCAGAGCTACAGAAGTGTTTAGTTGTAAGGTTTTTGTTAATTTGATATATTAAAAAAGGAATAAACATAAAAAGCAGAAGGAAATATTTAGTTGTTAATCCTACTCTACTCGTATACCGAAATACGAACGCGGTTTCGTTCCCCAAAATTACATTAAAATCGTCAACGCAATTGAAGTTTTGTGCGTGTGTGTGTGTCTAAACCTTTCCACACGCATCTACTCTACACGAATCATAAATCTCGAGAAAAACATGATAGGGACAATTGAAACGATGAAAGTGCCCACTATTTAGCAAAGAATCATTTTCTGTTTCCTTTTCTTCTCATAATATTTTATACGTGGCTATGTAAAAATTGTTGACAAATATTACCTGACTGATCGAAGTTCTATGTCTATTTTCCTCGTCCGCGCTAATGTGAAAGCGTCGCTGAAACTCGGTTGCCGCTGTATTGAAATTTCGCTCGATCGTCATATTTCCGCTAGTGGAACTAGTACTGAAAATAAACGTCAACATTTTCGTATCTGACACTCGATAAATGTACCCACAAACAAATACACGATATTTGCCACACGTACAACTCTGTCGGACGTTCCCATTGCGTAAATCTCGCTATGTGATTAACGTAATACGTTCGCCCGTTCGCATCTTGCCTTTCTTCCCAGCCCGGCGGCAAAGATCTGTCAAATATTATCTAAAAGAGCCATCGGTTACAATATTAATTTGTATACGAACGCTCGGCGCCAGCCGAGACTAGATATACGCGTAAAACTGCGTCTTAATTGCAAGTCGTATAGCGACAAATCTAACCGACCGACAACACGATAAAAAAGATGCACAGGGTATTCTATGATCGTGTCCAAATCGGCAACGCGTGCTATGCATCAATGTCGCATTTGTTTACTGGATTGTTCGAAATGAGAGGACCGATATCGCTCGGTTGGATGAACGAATGAGAAGCTCGGTATCGGAGCTTTCAGGCCCGAAGATGCAAACTGGAATGTTCGCGAAATGTCGCCGCAACGCTGATAGAAGACGCGGCATACGTTCGGTAGCCAAACGGCCTAGTTCCAACAGGACTAGTCGAATCGGCAACGAACGATTTTGTCGCTATACGACGCTAGTTAGGACGCAGCCTAATTCTGCATACATCTGCCGCCTGTTCCACGGGACTGTTGTTCGCCGGCTGCACCATTTCCCAGCCTCCGGAATCGGATGCGGTATCCCCGTTGTCATTGTCTACCGTCGTCGAGTCCGATATGTACGCGTGGTATACTTCCAAAGTGCCCTTCACTCTTGAACGCTGACTGGAATGATTACTAGCCATATCCTCGTAAGTTAATCATTTTGCATTTGCAAACGAAAGATACTAAATAAAAGTGTTTTAATCAACTAAATGAGACAAGTGGTGATGTACAGCCAATAAACACGACTGGGATGATAAGTACAAGTAAAGTATCATAAAATAGTGCATCAGAACCAAAGAGACTGGAAATTAATGAATAAAAGTGGTGTATAAATTTATAAGTAGGTTTTATTGCACACATGTGGGATGATATAATATATCAAGAGGTCGGCAACCTGAGGCTCGCGAAGCATTTTTTTTAAGCGCCCGCGGCAATCGACCTTCAAAGTTGTGTACAATTTCGTATAAGTGTTTGGCGAATGTGCTTTAACACTAGAACTACTTATAATTAAGATGTATCGAATTATATTAGAAAATTTAAAGTAATTCTTTGAGTAGTTTAATGTTTCTATTGAAAACAGATATTTGAAGAAGTATAGAATGCATTCGAAATAAATCTTTATTCATCCCTTTTATATAAAATCGTGATAACTCGCGAAAATGAGTTGCTGTAAATTTGTACAATGTTTATGTAAAATTGTAAACAAGTCATGTTTATCCCTTTGGTTGTTCTAGGGTTAAGCTTACAACTTCCCCTTCTACAAAATTAAGGTTTGTCATAAGTAGACTGTGAATTTTTATGCAGAATCGTATTTTTATAAATGCAACTGAATAGGTGGAACTTAAATAGGGAGCTGTTTAATTTACAAAATACAGTGACCTGTACTTTGCTTTAAACAGTATGTATGTTTTTGCATATTACACCCATTCTATGGATGTTTGTGCACTTCAATCTCTGTAAATACTTAAAAATCCACAGTCCAGTCATAAGCCAATCATTCTGGATGACCTTCTTACTGAAAAGGTTGCTGACCCCCAGCATATATAATATTAATACAATTATCACAACATATCTATAGGTTGGATGCAAGCAATTTTAAAAAGGAAGCTAAACAGATTAAACAGTTAAAATATACAGAAATACACAGCTTGAAGCGTACAATATTTAGATACTTACCTACGTGGTCGAAGTAAATATCGTCTAGTAGGAATTGTACGACCTTCTTGTTCCTTAGGTACATTAATTAATGTTAATTCTACCATCCCAAGAAAATCATCCCTTGTCAATCTGTTCTCATCAAATACTTGTAGCACCAATTTATGTTCAACAGGTTTAACCTGTCAATGAAATCTTAATTAAGGCATTTGATTCATTGTAATACAGTGTTACAATGTATCAAACGTACTCTAAATATAAATTCTTCCTCCCAGACAGGATTCAAAGTCTTTTTCTTGGTTCTGGTTAGTGCAGAATCTATTGTCTGGTCACCATTGATGGTATTCAAATCAACACGTACATAGGGATCGCTAGCCCCAAAGATGTCCTTCTTTGCTAAATGGCGGCCAGCGATCACCTTTAATCTCAGCTTGCTGGTAGCCTCATCTCTCTGTGCAAAATACAAAAAGAAAACACCAAAATACTTGCATGTGAAAAATCTCCACAGCAACTGCAAATCTACTGCTTGCTATTTAAAAATTCTCACTCATTACATATACATTGTACAGTCAAATTATCTGCTAAGAAATATATTTAAAGATACTTGAATCTTCCTCTGCAATATTATTAATCAGTTACATTATATTACGTATTTTATTTGTTTGCATCAATGACTATGATATAAAAGTTTTCTGTGCATCTTTATTTATTTCAATACAACAAACAATCGATCGATTTATCGTGGTACATTTACAATAGTGATACAGAGATGGTACACAAAGTTATGCATAAAATTCATCAGCTTCCGTATAGGTGTGCAATATTATAAATATAAAAGGACGAATATTAGTAAGTTTTATTAGTGCTTAGTGTCAAAAAAAAATAAAGGAATGATTCAGGCTGCGGCTATTCGCTGCACGAACGTTTTATTATCGGCGCAACAACATTGCTAAGTAGAAAATCAACAACTTTCTGGAAGTAACACCCTTTCTGAAGTCTATCAATCAAAAATCCAACCTGTACTTGTCAAACTGTCAAAATAGTTACGTACGGATTCTCCGTTAGCTCCAGACGTCGGATTATATCCATAAACATGTTCCTCTGCCATTAACGTTATGTGTAATCGATTTGTTTCTAATCGTCGATCGCTGTTTCTTACAATTTAACGAGGTTCACAGTTTCTTATGTGCCATCAAGAAACCTATTTTGTCTTAACCCCTCTCCGTCACTATTGCATGAACGAAACGGATATGACATACTCGCGCTCAAAGATGGCTAACTTCCTTTCCAACATTTGAACGCGGCCGAAATTTATCGTCTCTCTTTCGAGTAAAAAAATGCATCGTTAGTCGTAATAAAACGCGATACGTTTCACGCGAAGTGTTCTTTATTACTGTGTCTGTGCTACGAGGATTAAAAGTGTCGTAAAAGAATGCCCACGACGATTTTAAATGCCGCTAAAATGATCGACTATTGCGCCTGCGAATAACTCTGCGAAATTTTGTAAGTATACGTCTTTCATCATTACGTGTAATAAGTTGTTCGACGAGTTGTAGGAATTAATGTTTAAACGCGATTATTTGATAACTTTGCTATTACGCGTTAGTGACTAATGCACGCAAAAAGTGATTCGCGTGTGATTTTTCGGAATTTTCCTAAGTAGACGTCTGCCATCGTCATGCGTAATAAATCGAACAACTTGCCGGAATAAATGTTTGAACGCAATTATTTTTTAACTTTGCCGATTACTGCGTGTAAATGTGATTCCCATATGACCTCTCCGAATTTTTCGAAGCAAACGTCTGCAATCTTTGCGCGTCGTAATAACTTAAACAACAAATTGCCGAAATAGATATTAAAATACAATTATTTGTTAATCTTTCCATTACGCGTTAAGACCTAACGGTCGCAGAAAGAGACTCGCGTGTGACTTCGAATTTTCATAAGTAAACGCCTGTCATTATGCGTAATACATAAGTTAAATAAGTTGCCGAAATGAATGTTTAAATACAACTATTTTTTTTAATTTTGCCTATGTGAATTTGTTAACTTTGCCACCATTATGTATTAACGATTGCTGCATATAAAAGTGTGATGTCTCTAAATTTTTCTAAGTAGACATATGTGATCTTTGCGCGTGATAATTCGAACGAGTCTAAATAGACATCTGTCATCTTTGCGCATGATAATTCGAACGAGATTTCCGAGCAAATGTTTAATCGCAATTGCTTGTTAACTTTACCATTACGCGTTATCGTCTAACGCGCGCAGAAACTGACACGCGTGTGATTTTTCCGAATTTTTCTAATTACAAGTCGACGGCTGTGATTGTTGCACGTAATAAATGGAGCGACGAGTTATCATCATGAATGTTCAAACGCGATTATTTGTTTAACTTTACCACTATGCGTTAGCAAACAATACGCGGAAAAAGTGACTCACGTGTTTCGAAATGCAATTTTTCCGACGGCCTTTCCATTATCAAAAGTATTGTCTTAATATCATATGGGTTTGGTGTTGACAGTGATAAGAAGATTAAAACAAAATTGTGTAATAATATGTTATTTTTTCCATTGTCACATCAGTGGCCAATAATAAGAATTATGAATAACTTCTAAATTAACTCTTGCCAAGATAAGAGAGGTATAGGTTGCATGAATACAAAAGATATATAATTATTTACATACTGCAGGCTCTGTCAATGAAAATCTTCCTGGTCTTGCGTTAACTTGCAATACTCCTGGTGCAGAACGTTGTTGAGTATTCCAAGTGTAAGCGCGAGGTCTTTGAGGAGATGGTTCGACTCCAATCATTTGATTAATTCGGTAGGTCAAAGTACCTGGCATCTTGTGTTCCTAATCTCTCGATACTTTACACATCAACACAGTTATTATTCACTTCAATTGTTACATGTGTCCTACTCTTTGTCTATAGTTCTATATTATTGGGTGCACTTGCTGCCTACTTGAAATAAAAATGACAATAGCAAGGTGCATTAAATTTCACTCACTCTGTAGAACTTTGTGCCAAGTTAACTGTAACATTTTACCATTCTACTTCTTCTCTACTTTAACCGCACGTAATTTGGCTTCTATATTTGTTTTATAACAATTTCGAAGTTAAAGTAACATAACTAATAATATATATTAAATACGCATAGTAATATGTATATTTGTAGCACAAATTATAGAATACTTTCCGAGACAATTTCCTAAGAAATTGTTACCGAAATACGCGAAATTGATACGTGTACATTTAATTGGGAATTAACACTAATTAACGATACATATACGGTTCACTATTAATCGATTACTGATTCAACGCAAAGATCGTAACGCGTGGTCGTCCATAACTGCAAAATCACTTTATTTTCAATGTGAACGTTAAACGTAAAAATCGTTCAAGATAAGAGAATGCCTTAAATCATTGGAGCGATAACACGTATACGTGTTCAACCATGAAATTAACCAATACATCGAAAAACTTCGTACACACACGCGTATGTGTACGGCTAATTATTCCGCTAATTGTAAGTGGTACAAACAAAAAGTTTCGAAAGTAACGAAGTAAGAGGAAAAAGAGAGTATGTGGAAAAAATACGCGTGTATAAATAGAAATTCGGGAGACGTATACGTATTTATATCAACGTTACGAATAATCGTTTGCCGCTTTTATATATACGATAATTGAATCGGTCTATAATGTTTTCGTGGCATTGAAAGATTCGATTGGTAATTCCATTTCGTGTAACTTACACTGCTTTTATATACGGTGGCGCCTGTGGTGTTACAAGTCAACCTTCGCCTGTTTACGAGCAATTCGAAATCGTTGAACAAGAAAATGTTCCAAGTTTACGGCGAAAACTTTCGCCTCTAACGTATAAATATTTCATGCGTCGAGCTCGATGCATATTCGACATTCTTTACAGTGGATATAAAGTTGTTTTTGTAAATATGTACATACACACCATTCGTAGTTGATTTATAATATCGATGTAAGAACATTGACTATTAGTCCTGCAATTAACCCATTAAGGATCAACCTTGTTGCGTTCACGATTTTTCCAAACTTCGTAAGATTGCATTAGGTTGTAACACATATATTCCATTGTGTCTAAAATAATTTACTCGTAGATTCAGATATAAATGTAACTAATTAACCGTGTATCGTTTTGATCGATGGTCTCTTTCAATTTTCTGTGCGATTCGAAGGATTCCTCTCTTGTAGAGTTCTTGGGATTCGAGAAACCACATGAAACGTATGTATATGAAATCGTAACAAAAGTGGGATTCAACAATGTAGAGTGGACGGAAAAAGGTGGAAATGAAATATACGTCATCGAAACACGTTGCCTCTTAATGGGTTAGCATACGTGTACCGAAATTTACATTTTTGATCGATTTAGGCCAACGGCTAGCGAGTAAATGTTATCGTGTATTTATCATAGTCGAAATTAAAAGATCGCTAAAATGTTGAGAAGGCGAAATGTCAACATTAAAACTGTCAAAGAGTTGGATGCATTTCCCAAAGTTCCTGAACCATACGTGGACAAAACTGTAGTTGGAGGAACATGTAAGATCTTTTAGTTATGAAAGCTTTGATTGAACATGTAACTCATAACTAGACCGTGAATTTTTATGCATATTCATTTTTTTGTAAACAACAGTAAGAAAGTGGAAACTAAGTAGAGACTCATTTCATTCTTTAAGTATTAAAATATCCTTTCCAATTGCTGTGTATATTTTCTACTTTTTTACATATTTAATTTCCCTATAAATGCATAAAAATTCACAGTGTATTCATAACTATAACATTATGTATATAAAAGGCTATTTTACCTGCAATACTAATGAAATAATAACTATAAATAAAGTATGGTAAATAACTTTTATTTACAGTTTCTATATTTACCATCTGCACAATCGCGTACCTCATAATAGCAGAGACAAGCTATTATCTTGATAGCAGATTGCAGTTTAAATTTGAACCGGATACAGATATTGATGCAAAATTAAAGATAAACATAGATATTACTGTTGCCATGTCATGTGGCCGTGTTGGAGCCGATGTTCTAGATTCCACAAACCAGAATATGGTTGGACAGGAAACTTTAGAGCAGGAGGACACATGGTGGGAATTAACCCAGGAACAGAGATCTCATTTTGAAGCTTTAAAGCACATGAATTCTTATTTAAGGGAAGAGTACCATGCAATTCATGAATTGTTATGGAAATCTAATCAAGTGACTTTGTACAGTGAAATGCCTAAAAGGTATATAGTATGCATTACTGTATTTGCATGCAACTGATAGATAAATGTTACATATATCATTGAATAATCATTAAAATAGGAATTTGCATAAAAATCTGCAATGTAGTGATAGATATTACATATATCATTGAATCACTAATCTAGGAATTTTCATTAAGACCCACAGCTTAGTGAAGAATGTTATGTATAAAATTGTTCTTCTTTTAGAACCCATCAGCCTAGTTATGCACCAAACGCGTGTCGAATTCACGGTAGTTTAAACGTAAATAAGGTTGCTGGAAATTTTCATATAACAGCAGGAAAATCTTTATCCATATCTAGAGGCCATATACACATTTCAGCTTTCATGACTGATAGAGATTATAATTTTACTCATAGAATAAATAAGTTTTCGTTTGGTGGGCCTAGTCCAGGTATAGTTCATCCACTTGAGGGGGATGAAAAGATAGCTGATAACAGTGAGTTCGCATAGCATATAGCATACAGACATTACACAATAATTTGTAATGCAATTTACCAACTGTAACATATATTTTAGATATGATTTTGTATCAGTATTTCGTGGAAGTAGTTCCTACTGATATACAGACTTTGTTGAGTACTTCTAAAACCTATCAGTATAGCGTGAAAGATCATCAAAGACCTATAGATCACCAAAAAGGATCTCACGGAAGTCCGGGAATATTTTTTAAATACGACATGAGCGCGCTTAAAATAAAAGTCACTCAACAACGCGATACAGTATGCCAATTTTTAGTAAAACTATGTGCCACAGTAGGAGGTATCTTTGTCACCAGTGGACTGATTAAAAACATTGTCCAGAGCTTCTGGTACATCGTTTGTTGCAAATTTTTACCAAGCAGGGAAAACAAGAATGAACAGAAGTATTATATGCCACCTCCTAGCTCGAATTATCAAATGCCTAGGACCATAAATCTTTTGAACGTCTCGGCGCCGGAAAATGTGGATATTATGTTCAAACCCCAATAGGAATTTTTTAATTTAATTGCGGATAATGTGTTTGTAAACGTCTTGTACATACCAATAAAATTAAGTACAATTCCATTAATCGTATTCTATTATTCTATTTTATTATTTTATTATCGTTTTATTATCGTATTATTCTATATTATTACTTTATTATTTTCATTATTTCTTTCGAACTTGACTCAGAATAAGGGCTTATTATCGTTAAAAATAAACCTAGAATTTAACAAAAAGGTGGATTATACTAAAGAGAAGTACTTTAAAAAATGCAAGTCTAATTTGTATGCGCCGCAAAGGTCAGTGGGAGGGGATGTACTCCCTCTCCCGTTAACCTGCTCCAATGGAACGATTTATTTGACTGGAATGTGCGACGGAAATCGGAAGAAGTCGCCTAGTAATTGTAGGAAAAGTTTGATCGAAAGATGACATTTTATTTACATTTGTTAAATCGATGCGTTAATGGTTCGCGTTAGACGTTAGAAGCGATGAAAGCATTGGTCGACTGAAAAGCTTCGCATGCGCTCGGCCGAATCATATCTCAGGGAGGAAATTTATTTCGCTGTGCGAAGGTGATTGAATAAAGAGACATTATTTAGGAATGGCAGATATTAAGACGGATCACAAGGGTGAGGATACGGATAATTATGGGATGGCTAATAGCGCGGAACCAAAAAATATGCAAGAATTAACGGAATACGTGAGTGCAAACGTAGTTTATCGTAGTGACGTTTCTGTTGACGTTTCGTTAACGCGGTTCTCTTTACGTGTAAATACGTCTCTTTCCATTTGTTCAGGTACAAACGTTGTTACAAAATATGCAAGGGAAATTTCAAACAATGTCGGATCAAATTCTTGGGAAAAATATCCTTTTTATACCGATTTTTTAAGTCGCGTTTCTTTACATAACCTCTAAGACGTGCGCCGAATCTGCGACTCATTATTTGCGTAATTTCTATAGTAAGAGTATAATTAACCCAAGACTGAGCTTATTTAAGGAAATTACGGGTTTGTTATAATTAGACTGTGGATCTTTATGCAAGTTCATATCTTTGTTAGTAAAATTAACACTTTGCAGATGGAACAAAATAATATTAGGTGTACTAATAATTTACTATTTTTAAATGGCTTCGCGAATTAATTTCATTATATTGCCCGAAAAGTACAGTAAATAATAGCAATTATATTTAAGATAATTTTGTTGAAAGTAAATGTTGAATTAAATAAACAAAAGTGGATTATTGAGTGGTACATCTAATATTTAATCAATTTTCGTTCAATTATTAACCCTCTGAGGATAGCAGTCTACTAATAATATTAATTTGAACTTGTTAAAAATTGGCATGTATGTCCAAAAAATTCCAAAAGTTCTACAGCCTTTTGAAACATTTAAGTTTCTCATAAATCCAAAAAAATCTGCAGTCGAATGATAGTATTCTATAATATGAACAAAGCAACAAGTATCCTTAACGCTAAACACTAGATGAGATGGGAAATAGGATAGATGATTTAGAAAAGAATATCACAGACTTAATGACGCAGGCTGGGGCAGAAGGGGGCGATAAGTGATCATGCTTATTACAAACTTGACTCCCCGATGTACAAACAAAACATCAACTAATTTTTCAACATCAACAAATATTACTGACTAAGAGCTGATATCTGTACATTATTGATATGCACTTTTGGTTATTGATAAAATAAACTGACTTTTTTTGCATAAATATGTTAGTTAAGAAACGATTTATTTCCTCTCTCTCCTCTTAAACAAAAATCCGATATTCGCGTCGCTGACAAATAAATAGTAGATCAGCCCTTAATAATAGCAGGCTTCGTTAAAAACTTCTGATAGGCAGGGATCGATGGCACCGTATTAAATATATATCGCGTTTGATCCTTGTGCTTGAAATTAGTCTGCAGTTCGATCTAGAATTGTACAAAAGGTTCTGAAGAAAACAGATTACTCGGAATTACATAGACTTATGCCTGGTTCTCACAGGTTTCTCTTTGATCGATTCCGATTCTGTTTCTTCCGAACTTTCTCTGAACTCTTCGATTTGCACCGATTCCGACGAGTTCGTCTTCAAACTAGACTTTGTCGAATCCTACAAAAATATATGCAATTACATACTTGTCGTTGATGTAACGTAATCTTAGTTCATTTAATTATCGCGTATAACGAATCGTCGACCTACCGTGGATTCGGTTGTGCGATTAACTAATTTTTGGGAAACTACGGGGGAAGGCAGAAAGCGACTTGCCAAATTTGTAAGAGAGTAAGATTGCCTGAACGAAGTTCGTCCGACGGTATTTAATCTTGCGACGGAATCGGGCACGTGCATCACGTCGCGAAATTCCTAAAATTAATCGTAAACTTATTTAACTCTTTGCACTCCGTCGGTGTATAAATTTCGTCAAAAGTTAAGGTTCAAATGTTCTTTTAATTATTTTCACTAACTAGATTTTTATTTCTTTCGAAGCGAGGCAAATTAAAGCTAACTTTTTCCTTGTGTCGAAATACGTAACACTGTAAGTTTTCGTAAGAGTACGAAAAACGTGATGGAATTTCAGGTAAATCGTACTATTATAAAAGTTTCGGAGTATAAAAGATTCATTTATTCCTGAAACGGTCTTTGTAATTTTATTCTATTCAATTCAATGGTATCCCGTTTTATTTAGAAATGTATAATTTCGAGAAAAAGAAGCTATTAATTGCGACAAAGACTATTAAAGGGTTAAATAATAGAAATGTCTTTCGATGATGTTAAATTAGAGTAGAAATAGCTATTTAGTTGAACGAAAATTTACCCCATTCATGTTTCCTCTCATTACTTGAAAGTCCTGTGAGAAAATATTAAATGCTAATTTCAGAATAATTATTTACATACGTGTGATTAGTATCGAGTAGTGATCTTTCGTAATACATGCAAACATATAAATATTTAAGGTTTTCTTTATATGGAAAGAGATGAATAATTCGGAGCGAAAGAGTGACCCACCTCCAAATCCTTAACTTCGTCGATGTCGGCGATGTCTTGATAAGCCTTTGTTAATAATTCGAGGGTTTTTGCATGGAAACTTAATTCGATAACAATAAAATCTAAAAGTACTGCTTTTAGATCGTGCAATTTTCTCTTCTCGAACGAATCGATTTGCTCCTCCAAGCCTTTTACAACCCTTGAAACTTCAACCGAGGCTTTCATTAGCTCCGATTCGGCTTGAGACTAAGTTCATTTTTAAGGAAGTGAAATAGTTACATCTCTTTCATTTTCCGCCGATGTAATTAGCCAAATTTTAATATAAGGATACGATCATTTGCCTGTTTCTAGGATTCCGCTCTCTGAGCCTATCCAAGTGTCTCTTTCTCGTCAACTCTTTATCGCGCGCTGTAAATGTATTTTTCACATCGTCGCGAGCGTGTTTGCAAATTGTAGCGTACTGAGAAAGCGGATCAATTATTTTCGAATCGAATCTCTGCACTTCCGCGTCTCTGCGAACGTTGTGTAAAAATTGCATCCATAAAGGCGGTATTTAAATTACTTTTCAATCGTATAAAGCAAGCGATACCTGTAGTCGCTAATCACTGATAAAGTCGCGGAGAAGTTCGTCAATCCATTGGCAAGAGATCGATTTATTGTCTCCGTTTCAGCGTAAGTTTGGATAACTTTCGCTATTTCATCCCCCTTATCGCGTAGCCTGAGAACACAAATCTACTAATGTTAAAGCATTAAGAAAAAAAGAATGGAAGTAATCGATACGCGAGCGCAATAACAGCGGTTGTTATGCACAAACCTTGCCGCTTTTCTCGTGTAGGCCGCAAACGTCGTGCATAATTCCGCAAAATGTTTCTCCACGTTGGAAATTCGATCCTGCACAAACTTTGCTTCTTGCTCCCTGATGATGAATAACGTTAATGAAATAACGGATGGTAGGTTTTAACGTAGCTTCAAACGTAGCGCAAATATAGTGGATTGAAAATCAGTACCAAACGCTGCTCTGGGATCTTGAACGTAACATTTTATCGTGTTTAGTTTCGCAATCGTTTTTTCTTTTTCTTTTTTATTTAAATCGCACGATGTTCGTACAAAAGGAGCACGCTACTATCGTTGCGTCCGCGTGAACACCTTGCCGATAGTTTACTGTTGCCAGATGGTGCATTATAAGCACAGGTGAGGTCGATTTTCTACTATACTCTCTTCGTTCTAACTGACTTTTGTTTCCTTTCCCGTGTATTTAAGGATCAGCCTACCTTCGCGTAATATTTCATTCATAGCTTTTCCTTTCCAACAATGTTTTCTCTCATTGCAATCGCAAAGCAGCGTTCCCAGGATTTGTACAATAATTTTTGCGCCGCTATTTCTTCTTCCAACTGGGATTTATTATTCTATAAAGTTCGAAGAAGTCGCAAACGAAATGTTGCGTTAACCCTTTAAATTTGCAGTGATGGTAAATGAAAGCTTACTGCACTTCGCATATTTCTACTTTCTTCCTTGGTACAAATACCTGACTCTATTTTAGTCATCGATAGTTCTAGTGTTAATAAGTTAATTAAAACTATAATCTGTTTCGCAGAGAAACGATCAAAGGTTTCAGCTTGAAAATTTGCTTTTGCTATAGTACTTTTGCTTGGTATAGTAGCTCATGGAGCGGGTATGGGAATTATAAAATAAAAGGGCGAAGGATGCGTCAAAAAATATATCTTTTATTAAGCTGTACAAATGTACAAGTGGTTCAAGATCTCTTTATTACAGCGAACGAATGGCCTGCGCCACTTCCGACGAGAATTCCCGTGTAATCATACGGTAGTAGAAGTTGCTCCGGAAATCGAACGTCCTTCGTGTGACCAATTCCGCAGTTTCCGTGTTCGTTCCAACCCCAACACAAAATTTTTCCATCTTCTGCAATATTATCGAAGTTAACACGTTACATAACGTATACTAATTTCCTTTCTCACGATTGCAAATCGCTATGCAAATACCAGTTAAAGCAACGTTGTGCTCCGAGCCGACGGAAACTTGAGAAATTTTCGGCAAATTTTCGATTCGCGTAGCTTCCCAAATCGATGGTTTCTCGAGTTGCGCGATGCCTAATTGTCCGTACGTGTTTCGGCCCCACCCAAAAATTTGACTATCTAATGATTAAATAATTAAATTTTAACGATAACTTCGATCTGAATAATAGCTGATGAATTAAATTACCGTGTAATGCGATCACGTGCGACCAACCACTGTGCACTTTAATCGGTAACATAAATTGCAAATTCGACAATCTGATTGCAGTCGACGTTCTTAAAAATATATCCGTGTTTAATCCCAATTGTCCGTGTTTGTTATCGCCGAAAGCGTAAACGTTTCCGTTTTTTGTTATCGCGATCGTATGATGTTGACCACAACTGACGTCTTCTATATTCGCTAGCGTCTCGACTGCGTAAAATCATTGGATAATAGTATTTATTCGAATTATTAGGAAGGCTTTTTTGTTTTCACAAACGCGATTACCTTCCGTAAAAGTGTACGCGGGGTTTAAGGATTTTTCATTGTTCGATGCGCTGAGGCCTAATTGTCCTTTGCTACCTGCACCCGCTACTAAAACTTTATGGTGCTGTGTTACTAGAGCAGTGTGCCTTAAACCCATAGAAATCCGTTTGAGTTTTCGATCGGTTAGAAGCTCGAAGGGTTCGCACGTGCATTGAAGATCGTTTAGGTGTTTGCCCAATTGTCCGAAACAATTCGAGCCCCAAAGGAATAAACTGCCTTCGATTGTTAAAGCCGCAGAACAGTCCCACCCGCATGCTATATCCACCACTACTTTGTCTTTCAGCTTTCCATTCAATTTTTCAAAGGAAATAACGTCCTCCTTTGCGGAAAGCCCCGTTTGCCCTTTATTGTTCCAACCGCACGAATAAACGTGACCGTCATCGTCTAAAATTAGTGTATGACCCGCACCGCCGATTATTTTATTAATTTTTTCGGGAACCAAAGAACATTTCGACAAATCAACTTCGCGAGGCAAAGTGCATTCTTCCGATCGAATTCCTTGCCCGAGTTGACCGTGAGAATTTGCTCCCTATAAAGCAGGCATTAATTGCTTTAATCCTTTCAGTGTTAAGCGATTATCAACCCTTTGAGGACCAACGCTATTTAACGCAACGTTTCATTGCCTATTTTTATAGTAATTAATTGCAATTATCGAAGAGTATTTCAGGGATTTGCGTGGCAATTTCTTTATCGCTATTTCTTTCTTTACGTAAGTTCTACGATTTTACTAAGGCGAAAAAGATTGCAAGTGAAACGTTGCGCTAATGCAACGTTGATCTGTAGTAAGTTAATAGTGAAAGGGTTAAATTAATTATCTCCGTTTCAATTATTCCCGCGCAGATACAAAATTTCTGCCTGAATTTGACTTTACCGACTGCGATTGTTAGTTGAACATTTTTTAATGACAGACTTGCGCGTATGCAATACTTTGTAGTTTATGACGAATTCCATTAATCAAAGTTGCATTAATATTAAAATATTCCACGATTATCCGTGCAATACTTATGATAAAAATAGTTGAGATCGTTACCCAAGAAATTAATGAATACGACATCGTTACAAAAATATATGTCTCAGTGTTTAAAAACCATAATGCACGAAATTATGGACAACACTTATAAATTAAAAAATAGCTAACTGCGTATACTAAGTTCTTGCGTATCCTAAAACACAGATCAAATGTATCATAGACTAAATTTTGCGACACGCAAGCTAAAATATCGATCTTAGAATAAATTCACAAACCTTTGACATTATTTTCCATCCAATTCCTACAATTAAAGAAGGGCCAAAAAATGGCGACAAGAATAATAGATTTCTGAATGAAACAATTCACAGATACATTTTTAAACAATTTTTTAAATATTTCCACGTACATGCAACGACGCAACGATTATTATATCTGTGTTATACTTCGTTTATGGCTGGAAGATGAAAATAAAGGTTAGCATTTCAGCGTACATCGTAGACACGGCAGGACACGGCGGCAAGGCATTGTTTTCCCATTCACCTTGTCAATTTAATTCACATAAAATGTGTGAAACAATTTTCTTTAGATAATTTGGTTTGTCAGAATTTTGTCGGAAACATCGATGAAATATATGCAACATGGGGGAGTCGATAAAATTCGATATCAAAGAGGTTAAAGCTGATCTTTTGCGCGCGATAAACGAATGCTCGCAGCGCGGATTGTTGCACACCACTAAATGGTGTGTACAATGTTCGCGAGGAAGTAGGATAAAATCATTAATCTCACCGCTGTGAGAACACAAGAGAAGACAACGTATTTTCTTTGCAGGCTAGCGGAATTGAGTTATTCGTTGAAAGACGTCAAATTGAACGATCACGACATTACGGCCGACTTGTACGTTTCGGACACGAGCGAAGAGGAGGACACGTACATCTTGGCGAAAACTTATTTCGATCTGAAGGAGTATGATCGAGCGGCTTACTTTACGGAGCAATGCCAAACGCCGAAAGTTCGTTTCTTGCATTTGTATTCGCGCTACTTGTCGGGCGAGAAGAAAAAGATCGACGACATGACAGTGGTACCTCCAGACCCTTTAAAAAACGAAAGCTTAAGACTGTTGTGCGCCGATTTGAGAAAAGATCATTTGGCAGATAAACTCGACGGTTTCGGCCTCTATCTTTACGGGGTGACTCTGAAAAAATTGCAACTTACCAGGGAAGCTATGGATGTGCTAGTTGAGGCAACTATTAAGCAACCGATGCACTGGGGATCGTGGTTGGAGTTGGCTTCTTTGATCACCGATAGGGAAAAGTTGGAGAGCTTGTGTCTACCTAATCACTGGATGAAACATTTCTTTATGGCTTATATGTATTTAGAATTGCAATTGATAGACGAAGGTTTAGCATTGTATTGTGAATTGCAGTCTATGGGGTTCGAAAAGAATGGATATGTGCTTGCTCAGACTGCAATTGCAGTGCATTACAGGAGAGATATAGACAATGCTATAGAAACATTTAAAAGAATAATTAAGGAAGATCCATACTGTTTAGACAATATGGATACCTATTCTAATTTACTGTATGTAAAAGAAATGAAAGTTGAATTGGCTTACTTGGCTCACAGAGCAACAGAGATAGATAAATACAGATTAGAAACTTGTTGCATAGTGGGTAGGTTTGCTTCAAATACCAGGATAGATAGAAATTAAGGTAGATAAAGCTAACCATTTGGCTGCTTAATTCGAGTAACATTTTTTTAAGGGAATTACTATAGCTTGAGGGGGGACCATCAAAAAGCAGTAATGTATTTCCATAGGGCATTAAAATTAAATCCTCAATACCTTTCTGCTTGGACGTTACTCGGTCACGAATTTATGGAAATGAAAAATACCAATGGAGCTATGCATAGCTACAGACAAGCTATCGGTACATGTTATAATATCTATTATATAAATAAGAGCTACTTAAACGGGAGCATTTGTTAATTTGGTAATTCCATTACGTAGAAGTGAATAAACGGGATTACAGAGCATGGTACGGTTTGGGTCAAACATACGAAATTTTAAAGATGCCTTTCTACGCGCTTTACTATTACAAACAGGCCCATCTGTTAAGGCCGCACGATAGCAGAATGGTTTTGGCTTTGGGAGAAGCGTACGAAAAGCAGGATAAAATTCAGGACGCGTTAAAATGTTACTACAAAGCGTGCAATGTCGGTGATATCGAAGGAATGGCGCTATTAAAATTGGCCACGTACGTATTAAAATACGACGATACTTACGGTGTCTGCGATTAAATATATTTTCCGATATACCGTAGATTGTATGAAAAATTAGGTGAACACGATCACGCAGCGGCAGCTTACACGGACTTCGTTATGGATGAGTTTAGAAACGCGGATAGAACCGATTTGAGTCACGCGTACAAATATTTAACGCAGTATCATTTGAAACGGGAACAATTGGATCACGCTAATCATTACGCTCAAAAGTGTTTGCAGTTCGATGAAACGAAAGAAGAAGCTAAAGCGTTGTTGAGAACGATTGCCCAGAAGCGAGGCAAATTCGAGCACTCGATGGTGGTACGTATTAAACGCTCAGTATACTCGCAGATGAAAAGTATTACCGAATTTTGATTTAAAAATTATACAGCTCTAGAAATAAGCGAATAAATGTTTACACGATGTCAAAGACTGTTCGCGTGAATTTCAGGTAGAAGATATGAACGAAACGGATCCCGTTATCGAACAGGAAAGAGCAGACGTTACGCCGGGAAGTCAGCTATCTCCCATGAACTTGTCATTTATGCCTACGCCATAGTTCTCTAAAACGATCACTTTCTACGTTGTATATATTTTTAATAAATACTTAAAAAAAAAAAAATAAAAAGCGAAATACCCATTCTCTCGTAGAAATCTTCATTTATTTATTGCACATCGATTTCGTTACAAGTACAAAAATAAACAAGTATAAAATGTCTTAATCAATAATATCACCGGTTGTAGTTGTTCTTCAAGATATTGTTTAGAATTTTCGACGTATTCACGTAAGCGGGCAGATCCATGAATTCGGGGTAGTCGTAGTAGAGATGCCGCATCGGCGAGGGGGCCGGTGGTACCCCAGCCACCGTTTCTATTAGAGAGCGATTCAGATCACCGATATTTTTCGAAGACGTTAACACGAAGTGATTGGAGTCGTTGTAAACGTAAGACGTGAGCGGAGGGTTTTGCGGGATCTCTGGAAAACCGGGCGGAGCGCGGGGGCCCTTTCGAAAATGACTTTTGCTATCGGGAGAATTGGCACGCCACAGTCCCACCGCGGTATCCATGTCCGAGGTCGCAGATACATGTTCGTCGAAACCAAGATCCGTCGAAGAGGACGATGTACTGCTCGATGAAATTCGTTTGTGCGCGATTCTCAAAAATCCGTCCGTCGAATCCTCGTTGTCCGCTACGTAATTCGATTCCTGTTCCGTCTCTTTGCCCTGAACAAAAAAATAAATATGGTGTATTAAAACAATCGACTAATTTAATGAAATTACAATTGACTCCCTATAGCCAGGTTTTTATTTACAGCTTTACGAAGAAAGGCGAAGGAAATTGTAATCGATTGCAATTTTCGGTTCGACTCGAAAGCTACGAATTAACAATGGCATCGAAGTATCGAAAAAATTGAAGTTATAAGATACAAAGAACGTTTATTTTCTCTATTGCAACATTCTTTATGCTTCGATAGCATGATACATGAAGTACGTAATTTCACCTACTCGTACGTAATACATCGCAATAGTTACGCTACGTACAATACAACTTAAGATTCGAACTAAAATCTCTCGGACTAAACTAATGAAAGAGTTAATTGCGCGGCGTTACGGAAGATCAACAAAGTGTAATAAACAAAAAAAATGCGATTACCTGCAAAGGGCGAAGTTGCGACTTGTGGATCCCATATTTGTCGTAGAGTAATTTCTCGGACGTCTTCGCATCGACTGGAATCATTTCGACGTCGTCGTCCGAAAAAGCGCTATCCGTTTGCGTGGCCATCTCCTTATACTTAACATCTTTCCGTTTCGACTCCCTATTTTTCACAGGTGCCCTCGAAGAATGCGATTTATGTTTGCTAGTGGCAGTATCTTGTCGTGTGCCGCGTTTGTCGTCGCGCGTCTTGCTTTCGCTTTTTCGTTCCTCGTGCCTATCGCTTTTAATTTCTTCTTCGGCCACTTTTCTCCTCTTACTGTTCGCGAAAACATCCACCGTTTTCTCCGACGTTTTCTTCTTCCGTTCCCTTTCGTCATCCTGCAACCCTTTCTTGGACCTCGGAATAACCGGAGAATATTTGCTCTTCACTCCCTTCGAAAGATAGTTACTCTGTCTCGCCTTCTCGTATTTGCACGACGAGAAGGAAGATTTCGGACACGAACGGGGCGAGAACTCGTCTTCGGAGGATGTGCACTGTTTCCGGAAGATCCGCGAAATTTCATCGTCGACGGACGAATTGCTGTCCTGCTCGTCGATGTGCTTCAAACATATATTTCCATCGACGTTGTTTTGTACGTTTGCAGACCGCCGACTATCTTGAGATATCCTTATCGTGGAGTGCGTCTTGTCATACGTGTGTTCCTCTATCGATATATCCATAGGCTCTTCCAACATCGCGTACGACATGGATCTGTCAATATTCCCGTGATCCAAAACCATCATCGTGTTACTCGCTGTGCACCATTGTTCGCCAGACGAATCGGAATCTTCTTCAGCGGTCACCATTTCGTCGCTGGATTCTCCGCCGTCGTTTTTCTCTTCTCTCGTATCCTTTTTGCGAGACGACGAGCTTCTATCTTCGCGTACGCGATCGGGGGAAGACTTGC
Source organism: Eucera pruinosa (assembly GCA_028830335.1). Taxonomy (NCBI): domain Eukaryota; kingdom Metazoa; phylum Arthropoda; class Insecta; order Hymenoptera; family Apidae; genus Eucera; species Eucera pruinosa. The sequence continues at coordinate 10,122,877 of JAMYCR010000008.1, read as the reverse complement.
AGCTTTCATCTTTCCTCGAGGAAGTATCGCTTTTAGTTTTCTTCGCCGCGTCTTCCTCTTTCCGTTCCCGCCTCGTTTCTTTCGGTTCCTTGCTGTCCTTGTCGCTTCGTTCCGGGCGTTTCGCATCTCTGTCATCTTTGCGATCGGCGGAGGCCGAGATGCTGGCGCCGAAGATGCAGAAGCGCAACAGATGCAACGGGAACATGATGTATTTGATACCGTTCTCGATGATACCACCGCTGATCGAATGCAGACCCTCCACCGACGGCACGATCATGTTTCCTTTCGTTTCCCTCGGCTCTTTCTTCGTCGCTTCTTTTGGGAACGGGCTGTACCGACGATTGCCTCCTATCGCTGCTTTCAATGGCTCGCGCGCACCTGATGCAATCTCCTGGCGAATTAATAAAAGCGCAACACGGTGTTAGATATACGCATAGAGAGGTGATTAGAAGAGGTTGGCTTATTCGCGGAGCGCGTGAATCATATATGACGTTCGCAATCCACTGACCCGTTTGCGGTACAGCGTGATCCCTACTCGCGCCTCTTCCGACAGAAATGTAGTCCAGGAGTCACCGAAATCAAGTCGCCGCGCACCGCTTTACTTGGAATCTCGATAGAGAGAAGGGGGACAGAGGTTTCCGCATGGGTCCGCGAACGTGATATTGCAACAGATTCTAAAACCGCGACCTTACCAGATAACGCGATTAAAACTCGCGCAACGTTCGAGCGCTCGGTCAGTCGGTATCGCGAAACGCTCGCGTATCCGAACGCAAAAACTCTATAGCTAGTGGCGGCACGTCGGAGCGCGTACGTATGACGGATTGAAAATCAGTAGCGTGATGAAATATAATTTGCGAATTTCGCGAAGCTCGAACTTTGCGCGAGATAATGTTGTCGAAAGTGAAATGTTTCTCGGCGCGGCAAACGCGGCGGCATTTATCGTTGCGTAAATATTATTAAAATTTCGATAATTTAGAACAATTAGCGCGGCTTTATCGAGACAGCGTGACGTCATCGGAGAAATCGAACTCTTCGCTAGCGTTTATACCGGTTCCAATGATATAAACGTTACAATCCTGGAAGGACCGAGATTCGAGCTGCAACGGAGAACCATCGTTCGAGCGATTTCTTTATCGAATCGAAAGTGCTTCTTCGTATCGAGCGATCGATCCGAGAGGCACAGATGACAGCAATGAAAGATTCCACAGTAGAACAGTAGCGTATCGTTAATAGCTTTTATATCGAGATGGGCTCGACAAACGAGTTCTTTGTTGCTAACGGAGATTCGCTCGTGAAATAAATGAATATTAGGCGCGCAACATAATTCGGTGCCTTCGTATTTAAAGCTTCGAAGATTTCATTGACTTACAATCACTGTCTTTTTTACTAAAATGGAATTTCAAGCATTGAATAATGGAAATTATTTTGAGAATTAAAATTGTCTTTGGTTCCCCGTAAATGCTCATTGAATTTTACGCAAAAATATCCCAATTAATTTGTACACCTAACAATAATAGCAGGGCAAACGTAGACAATATGGAATACTTGATATTAAAAGCTTGCCGAAAGTAGTCGAAATTCGTCTGCTTTAATAACTGAACGAAGAAACTTTTGCACAATCACGTTTATATTGTTAAGCGTGGAACAATTAATACGATTTGATGTTACAGTAAAAGAACTAGCAGAAATGAAATTCAGTAGCTCCGTAAAAGTGGTTCTAATGTAGAACGCTTAGAAAGTTTGTAAAGAAGACTAACAAAATTTTACATTTATCGCAACAAATGAATGTATACGTCTAAAGGTAAAAGTGCGGGTAAAATTCGCTACTCACTTATCGATATTTCACAAAGCTTCGCATTAAATCCTGTTCCAATATTACATAAGCTTCGCCTGATAAAGAAGCTTCTCTGATTCTTAGAATCGGAAAGATTCTACCTACGATCATCGATGCAATCGTGACGCAACGCTTTCGATGCTAGATTAACACTAGGTTTACGGACATTACGTGCATAATTCGATAAGCTTCCGGAGAAATACGTAGACTGCGTATAAATATTCGAACGTAGAAGCGCGAGGATGAAGAGAATCGCGTAGGATACACATTCGTACCATCGTATTGATTAAAGTTAACGTAAAGTATTGAAAACTAATATTCGTGGTCTCTATAATTTTAGGTATGAAATCTGAACGGCGTCGCAACTTGACTTGTTAACGATCCTTGACTTTGCTTCCTTTCGGTACTCACGTTATCAGGTTCGGAGCACTGACGTCTGCCTCTTCTGCCCGTACTCTTGTTCTCCTTCGGCATGCTTGACGTTGAAGCTGACACTTCGCTTCTGATATATCACCGCGCGTCACTCGCCACCGGACAACAAACTATTATCAATCTGAGTTCTCAGCGGAGATCTAGTCGCGCACGGTGCACCTGATCAAACGCAAATGAAGTGGAAAAATGGTCCGGTGTCGTTCGTAAGGAAACCGAGGGCAGGTATCCTGTTTCCTAATTGGTTGGCTTGCCAACGTGGTAGGAGAAACGTTCGTATCGAAGCTTGAAAGTCATAGGGGTGGTTATCCCTTCCGATGAGACCTCGTCGTTAACGTACCCCTTCGATTTCAGGTCAATTCGCTCCCCTCGATTCCTTTCCATTTGTTCTCGCGAAGAATTCTTCGCAACGCGTGGAAATTAAACGGGTTCCATTCGTTTATTTATTTAGTAGCATCAAAACGAGACAAAGTCCTTTAACATACGCGTAATTTACAAATTAGTCGTGGGTGGACGAATTGTGTAAAGTACTTGACGATTGAAGCATTGTTTCATGTTTGTCAAGTAAACAGATAAATAAAGGAATAAGTAAAATGGTGCTTGAGCTATTGTAACTTATATTAACTAATGTTATTCTGATTTATATCAGAACTTTGAACACTATGTACATATATGCTCTTAATCCTTATCTTCGTTTGCACTACGATCGTTTCATGTTCGTCAAGGCAAACAAATGAATAAAATATAAACTCGGGTTATTGTAGTTTATATCGAGTAATATTATTCTAACTTACGATAACTAACGTCATTGTAACCTCGAGCGTTATTTAAGTACATTTGTGCTATTAATCGTTATCTTCTTTTGCACGGCGATGGTTTCACGTTCGCCAGGTAAACGAATAAATAAAATATTGCTCGAGTTATTGTAACATATATTAACTAACATTACTTTAATTCGCATTGACTAATATTATCGTAACTTTGATCGTTATTTAAGTATATTCGTACTCTTCATTTTTATCTTCTTCTGCACCGCGATAGTTTCACGTTCGCCAGGTAAACGAATAAATAAAATATTGCTCGAGTTATTGTAACATATATTAACTAACATTACTTTAACTCGCATTGACTAATATTATCGTAACTTTGATCGTTATTTAAGTATATTCGTACTCTTCATTTTTATCTTCTTCTGCACCGCGATAGTTTCACGTTCGCCAGGTAAACGAATAAATAAAATATTGCTCGAGTTATTGTAACATATATTAACTAACATTACTTTAACTCGCATTGACTAACATTATCGTAACTTTGATCGTTATTTAAGTACATTCGTACTCTTCATTTTTATCTTCTTCTGCACCGCGATGGTTTCACGTTCGCCAGGTAAACGAATAAATGAATAAAATATATGCACGAGACATTTTTGTATCGACGTGTGGCGTATTGTACGTGACTTTCGTTAGCGATTCGTGGACGACCTGTTGAACGAAGATGGCGAGAATAGCTGCAATAAACTTTCGCCCCTTTCCTTTCTGCCCCTAAGTATCAAACCCTCTTCGAACCTCACGAGGAATTAGAATGGCGAACGAAATATAACGAGCTTGTTTTCGACGAGCTCCGCTTAATTCCTCCTTCAAAGGTTTTTAATCCCTTAACAATGGAAGCGTTCGTCGCTGGGAGAGAATTGTATTATTCGGGAATAATGAACGCACACCGTAGAAGAGGCCGATTTTACGAATGTGACTCAGGTATTTGTCACTTGTTTCCCGCGGTCTCAGGTACCTTACGTGTGCTTTTACTTTGAAAACATGGATAGATTAGACTGTTCGAAGTTCCGCGAAGAGGAACTGTAATTTAGAGCAAATACTACAGGTTTCTGTGCGTTCTAAGCGTGTAATACTGCGCGTTTGGCAGGTATTGTAAGAGTTAAATAGATTTAGGGGATGAGCTGTGAGACCATGTATTTAGATGACATTAGGAGAAATGCGTATATCTCGGCTTCTAGACGTCCGATTTCGATGAACCTTGGCTCAAATAAAAGGGGAAAGTCCAAGGAATGTTCACCGTGTAATTTTGAAGCCCTATAAGTATTATGTTATTAGGTATTAGGCTTATTGTCTCGACTTTTGAACGCTCTCGGAGAAACACGTTTCGGAACGTGTTCCGGTTAATCGCGCACTACTTGCTATTTACAAATAGGATCGTTTTAAAATAAAATGGAGGTTACTTCTAAGTGTTCAGGCTTTAATTTGAGCCATGGTTGGTCCATAAATAATGTCTAGAAGGGAAGATATGAGCCTAAATAGGTGACATAGGTTCGAAGTTTGGAAGTGCATGGTCCTGGTTAATTGCGCATTACTCGGTAATTACAAACGAGATCATCTTAAAAAAAATTGAGCTTATTTATGAAACTTCTACCTTTAATTTGAGCCATGGTTGATCCATAAATAATGTCTAGAAGGGAAGATATTAGCCTAAATATGTAAAATTTTCGAAAAATACTTATATCTCAGCTTCTAGACAACGAATTTGAATAAACCTTGATTCAAATTAAAGAGATAGGTCCAAGGAATGTAATTCTATTCGCCTCTTGTCGATAAACAATACTACAAATTTTTTATAAACAAAAGTTTTCGTTTTTTGGAAATTACTCAAAAACTATACTTGTTATGGTTTCGAAAATACATGAATACTATTCCCTGGAGTTTTCCCTTTAATTTGATCCAAGGTTCATCGAAATCCGGCGTCTAGAAGCCGAGATAATTAATGTTTTCCGCAACAACAATTTTCAGTCGGGTGCAGCGAAATCGCCGCGTCCACTCTGGGATGGGTGTCCTCGAAAATACTTCGAGTGAAGCAATTTCGCCGCGTCCACTTTGGGATGGGTGACCGCTACCAGGTGAATCGCGTGTAAACATTGAGCGGTCACCCATCCCAGAATTGACACGGCAAATTCGCTGCACCGGAGTTATTATTCTTAGCGGTGAACCATTCCAGAGTAGACATTTCGTCCTGTAGCTTATTAAAGTACCCGTAAGTACATGCCACGAGACACCACAGAAATTTTTCACCGAGCACTACAAATCGACCTGAATTGATTGACTGCTTAAAATAATAACTGTCTCGTGGCATGTACTTACGGGTACGTTAATAAGCTACAGGACGAAATGTCTACTCTGGAATGGTTTACCGCTAAGAATAATAACTCCGGTGCAGCGAATTTGCCGTGTCAATTCTGGGATGGGTGACCGCTCAATGTTTACACGCGAATTCACCTGGTAGCGGTCACCCATCCCAAAGTGGACGCGGCGAAATTGCTTCACTCGAAGTATTTTCGCGGTCACCCATCCCAGAGTGGACGCGGCGATTTCGCTGCACCCGACTGAAAATTGTTGTTGCGGAAAACATTAATTATCTCGGCTTCTAGACGCCGGATTTCGATGAACCTTGGATCAAATTAAAGGGAAAACTCCAGGGAATAGTATTCATGTATTTTCGAAACCATAACAAGTATAGTTTTTGAGTAATTTCCAAAAAACGAAAACTTTTGTTTATAAAAAATTTGTAGTATTGTTTATCGACAAGAGGCGAATAGAATTACATTCCTTGGACCTATCTCTTTAATTTGAATCAAGGTTTATTCAAATCCGTTGTCTAGAAGCTGAGATATAAGTATTTTTCGAAAATCTTACATATTTAGGCTAATATCTTCCCTTCTAGACATTATTTATGGATCAACCATGGCTCAAATTAGAGGTAGAAGTTTCATAAATAAGCTCAATTTTTTTTAAGATGATCCCGTTTGTAATTACCGAGTAATGCGCAATTAACCAGGACCATGCACTTCTAAACTTCGAACCTATGTCACCTATTTAGGCTCATATCTTCCCTTCTAGACATTATTTATGGACCAACCATGGCTCAAATTAAAGCCTGAACACTTAGAAGTAATCTCCATTTTGTTTTAAAACGATCCTACTTGTAATTAGCAAGTAGTGCGCGATTAACCGGAACACGTTCCGAAACGCGTTACTCCGAGCGCATTGAAAATTCGAGACAATAAGCTTAATACTTAATGAGATATTACTTGGGGGGCTTCAAAATTACACGGTGGACATTCCCGGTACTTTCCCCTTTAATTTGAGCCAAGGTTCGTCGAAATCGGACGTCTAGAAGCCGAGATATAAGCATAAATATGTGACAATGTAAAAATGTCTTTCAACTTCGGCGTTCAGAATTGCTTCATTGTCTCGCTATTGTTTTCGTCACAATGCTGATTCTACTTGCAACTTTAAAATTAAATTTAACCTAATTCCAATCACTATTAATGCCGTTATCTTATTCTATACTCCATCAAAGGCATCGAGAGTAATATAAAAATAATAAGGAGGCTTACGATTCCTCAAATTTCCAAGTAAAAAGATGCCTCGGGCAACGCTTGCAAATAATATAAGCAAAAATGGTGTACATTTTTTATTACTACCATGTTATTCAGCCTAGAAGTCAATTTACTCGGTTTTATAATAAATTAGTAAGAGTCATTCGCAATATCGAACCTCGTTTTCTTCTTAAGAATGCCTACAAATATTTAAACACTTATACGAAGTCCTACGTACACTACCGTACACCGTCAATGCGACGAAACAACCACCGTACCAGTTAAGGGTTAAATAAACGATAAACGCGTAAAGATGGGCAATCTAATCACGACAATTTTTTTACGGTCCGTTTATAAACGAATAATAATAATAACAATAATTTTACATGCGACCCGAAAGATAGAAAACGAAGCGTATATGATTCGAACGATTCGTAAGATCGCGCGCAATCGAATAGAGTATGGCGGCCATATTGAGTATGCTCTCCCAACCCAACACCAAGGATGTTTGTGCGTGCCTGGCACGGCTGCTGTTACCTCGCAGCCGTGGTCGTTGTCGTCGTCGTTGTCGGTTGTTATTTCTATTTATCGTCGTCAACGTTCTCCTTATCGTTGAACCGTGATTGTTAGCGACGCGCGAACGAATCGAACGTTGCCAGTGTCTTACGACGAACGTCTGCCGTGTGCGCGATGTCGAATCAAATATGTCTAAAATGGAACAGTTTTTTAAACAACATAGCGACCAGTTTCGAAAGCCTCTGGGAAGAGGAAGGTCTGGTGGACGTGACATTGGCAAGTGACGGACAGTGTCTCACCGCTCACAAAGTTATTCTCTCCGCCAGCAGCCCTTTCTTCAAGAAGGTTTTCCAAGTTAGCATTCCCATATTTTCCGCCTCTCACCGCTTGTCATTTCCCCGTTTCGCCTTTTTGACAGGTGCTTTATCGCCAAGCGATATTCATTCTCAGCTTCTTAATCGATAAAGCATAACCGTGAAAACGTGTCGAAATCATTTTGCCCCCTAAGTTAACCTATTTCAAGCGATACGCGTTGCGTTTCGAATTTAGTTCAATTGCCGCGGAATCGTTATCAGCAGGCTGTGGATCTTTGTGCGAATACGTACATTTTTGTTAACCCTTTGACTGCGAATGTGCACGCGATTTAAATGTCTGTCGGTACGCGTAAAAGGCATACAGATGTGCTGAGCAGTTTCTGTGTGATGTGGCAAACGTTCGTTATCTATATTATTATTGTATAGAAACATTGCGAAGTTTACTTGTGCTGCAATGTAACACTTCGTTGTTTTATGCTTTGGGTTAATTTATCCGCAAGTATTATCCGTAACTAGTAGTAGATGCACGGCGATCAAGCAAATATCGCATTGCAATCGAAGGGTTAATGCAATTAAAGAAATGAAGTCTAAAGTAACTCCTACTTCCATTCAGATCTAGTTGCTTGCTATAAAGCTTTGGTCACATGCTTAATGCATTACACGTTGGCCCTACGCTATTGCAGGACTTCATTATTAGTATATTTACGTATTAATCACTGCTTCCTATTGCTTTGATAAGTGCAACACGAAACAAGTAGAGTTTAAGACCAGAATCAATGCAATACAAGATCAATGATTGCAATGTACGATCCCTTAATCGTTTTGAACAGTGTAAAGATAGTAATAGTGTAATCTTGGAATATAATAGGTCCAGTGTGCAATGCACTATCCCTTTTGCAAATTAATATAACTGACAGTACGTTACATTTGTACAACAGTATGCAAGTAGTACGAGAAGCATACAACACGAAGCTTATAAATTCCACGCACCTTTGTAACAAACAATTAAAGTATTATATTAGCTGTTATAAAGCTCAACCTATTGTAAAGATTAAACCATTTAAATTCCCCTTCGAATACATGAAAATCCACAGTCTAGCAAAACTTAATTCGGTGTTCTCTTTTTTCGAATTGCAGACAAATCCGTGTCAGCACCCGGTTATAATCCTGCAAGACGTGCACTTTAGCGAACTGGAAGCCTTACTTATATTTATATACAAAGGAGAAGTAAATATCGAGCAAAAGAATTTGCCCGCCCTCTTAAAAGCAGCGGAGACATTGCAAATTCGGGGTCTCTCAGGCGGAGATATATTCGCGAAAGAATCTTACAAAAGATTAGTTGAGTTAGAGCAGGCGGTGGAAGAAGCCACCGCGACTGCCAAGGAAGAGACCCCTAGGAAAAAGCAGAAGCTTAACAAACATCAGAATTCTATATTAGAAACCGCGCTGACGCCGAAAGCGTCGCAAGTCGAAAGCACCGATGAATCCACCGCGAGCGAGCAGAGCGCGAAAGAGGCGGACTATCCTCTGCAGAAGAACCCGCAGAATCCGATGTTCCGTCGTCTGGAAATGAAGGTTCGTTGCGATCGGTAATATTAGGTTGCGGACGCGTATTCGTTCCATTTTATTTGGGCTCGAAATACACCATCGATTTAGTGAAGGTCGCGGGTCCGATCTCGGTTCGATCGCGCGCGATTTATTCGCGGTTTAATCATCGATCCACTTCTTGGTCTGCTTTCGGTTCGGTCTCGGTTCCGTGGATCAACTGGAGCGCTACTTATAGGGTAAACGCGTGCGTGAAAAGCAATCGGGGACGATACGTGAACCGAGAATCGAGGTACGGATCGATGGTGTATTTCGGAACTCGGATGTCTTCGAAATCGTTTGCTTGTAAATTGTAAAAATAGCTACGATAAATCAGGCTGCGTTACTTTTATCGATCGTCACCTTCTCCCATTTTTATAGCAGCGAATTATATAGAATTCCTAGAGCTTCAATAACGTTCTGGGAAAACGGAACGAATGTACAGTTTACCCTGTAGGGATTTCATCCATTCGTTCTCCGTTTATATTGTAACGTATATTTGAATAAAGCTGGGCACAAGTTACCTTTTCCATAGATGTTACAAATAAATATCGAGTTACTTCCCTCTTTACGGATACGTAATCGTACGTAATGTTTAACGGATATCCAATGCAACTAAATACTTTTGCAATCGACTATACGTTGCAACCCAATACGACCCTTACCCTGTAAACCCATTCGCTTCACCTCGCGCTGTAAACGAGAATCATATCGAGATCCCGTGCCTTTTTCCGTGGCTAAAAGTTTTTGAAAACGTTCCAAAAGCATCCTCGAACATTCCGAAAGGAAAAATCGATCGATTTTTCCACCAAGCGAAGCGAGTAAACGAAAAGTGTACGGGGTTGGATAAAAGCTCGGGTCAATTGGACACTGGGTTTACAGTGCAAGGGATGATAACGTTTAGGATTTTTAAAAGGCAAATTGAATGTACGGAACAACGGTTGGTTTACGGTGTTGCAGCTAGAGCCGTTGGAGACGACGTCGGAGGAATCTCAGAAGCAATCCGCGACGGACAAAGATCTGGCGGAGAGGCTGGACACGGGACAGACAGATGGGAATCAAGGTTAGTGGGCGAATAATTCTAGTATCGCTTTGAAAGAGTAATAGAATGCCGAGGCATTGGCATGCGATTTATGGAACACATTACTTGTTTATTTTCCATCATTTGCGTTACGTTTATGTGCATACTTCTTAGTATCGCATCACATCTTCAGTTTTAACGAATAATTTGTGTGCTGTTATAATTCTGTACCATGCAAAAGGGGAGGGCAAATGATCGTTTATTATATATTTGGTTGTGCGTGGTCGGCGATGCAAACTGTGTGTACGTTAGGCTGTGTCATTCGATATACAATTGGATGGAAGGATTTTTATATTAATTTGATCGGAAATTTCATTCAAACAACACTATATACATATATATGTATATAAATGTATACATATATGTATATATATATGTATATGCATATAGTTTTTTCGATGCTTTTTTGGAATCGTTCAGTTAGCTTTGATCGTCACTTCTGCTTTATCTATATGTTGGTGTGGCACGTTATTTCTTTCATTTGTTTTTTTCATTTCGTTCGACCGACAGTACAAGCAAACTCAAAGTGGAAATTACTATTATTAATGTACGATCGGAGAAACTAGAGGTCAAGGCGCGCGCAGCGTTAAGCTACTCACGATTAGTTGGACGGATGACCAAACGAAAGAGAGGACAAAAGAGAAAGAATCGAATCGCTTCGAATCGGTTTGCTATTTCGCTAACACGCCTCGATAGAAGAAGCCCTGGCTTCTAGTACTCGGTAGCGTGGTTTAGAGCAGTGGTGTCAAACTCACATACGAACACGGGCCATCGAAAACAGTTTCGGGTTTAGATCGAATATATCCCAGCGAATATACACGTGATCGTAGAACGGTATTCTTCGCAATACACCTTTACGGTTCGTAACGTTTTAAACGTGCGTACTTTGTAACGTAACATAAACCTTGTTGCTTTCCTCGAGGGATTACACGCGAGCTCCGTTTCTTTAAACTCTTTTGCCTCAATATAGTAACGAACAAAAGATAGGAAAACAAAATAAACGATACTAAAACGAAGATAATATTGTCAATGCTAAACAATACTATTAACCCATTCGCTGCTATCAGCGCCTATAGGCATTTGAGAAACTTACGCGCAGCGTATTATTAGCATGTTCCGCTGATCAATTTAAAGCACCTGAAATCCTTTGCCATTTAAAGAGTAGGAAAGAATCGGAAGAGGAACATGAATTTAATATAACTTACGTCATTACTTTGGCCACTCTGCTATATTTCTCGATCAAAATCCTCCGCAGCGAAAGGGTTAATAGAAATACACCTTATTCCTGCGCCAACATAAATGGTCTCTACGAAATCTTGAAGTTCCGTAGTATTAATCGACTAAAATTACCTGGATCGAGTGTCGAAGTTGCGTTTGTACGGAGGGCCGCATCGTAGGGTGTCGCGGGGCACGTGCGGGCCGCGAGCCGCATGTTTGACATCACTGATTTAGAGCATATCGCGCGTGTACGCGTAAAGATATCTGTGCATGCGTGACGGAGAAATGGAGAATGGAATGATACGCGATCGATCGTTTACTAGCGTTGGATTAAAGAAAGAAAGAAAAAGAAAAAAAGAAACGCGGTGGAATTTGCTTGATTGTTGGGTACGCTGCAATTCACGTGCGTGAGGCGTGATGCGTGAGGCGTGAGGGGGTTCCGTGTGTCTAAAGCAGGCTGTGCTCTGATGTGTGTGGCAGGGTCTGGGAACAGCCCTGCTGAAGACATTTCCGGTTTATCTGGGTTATCCGGCCTAACTGGATTCTCGGACGTGAAGCCACTGCTATACGCGTATCAGCAGCTACCTTACGCCGATCTTCTGCCGAGTCCGGAGATAATTTCAACCTGGGCATCCTCTCGACCGATGGATCATTTGGCCTGTGACCTTATGAAGATCCTCTTTACGCCGGAGGAGAGGATTCTCTGTAACGTAAACGGCAAGATGGGAAAACAGCAGTTCGATAGTAACAAAATACATTTGATAAGAGAAGTTCTGTTGCACTTTAGTGGTATTGCACCTAACAGCGTAGAGTGGGAGGAGACGTGGAAAAATTGCGTAACTAAGATCGATACTAGCAATAGGGGGTTGAAGAGGTATTTATTTCAGAGGCGTTCGGTTTACACCCAATGACTAGGGCGTTTCAGGTCAGCGGTAAAACGGAAACGTTTCCACTGGCTAGAATGAACTTCTACTTCTCACGGCGATCGTTCCTCTCGATCGCCTAACATCGTTTAGGATCCTCTTCGGGATCGCCTTGAGGATGTTTCCGTGTCCTTTCTTCTTTTGAAAAGGGGGCTGGCGAAGTTTATAGGTAGAGAGCGAGAATATTCGCGGCAATTAGTAGAACGTCCTTAAGGGGAGAGTAGGGAAACGGAAAGCATTCTGGGCATCGTTCAATTATCTATTACGCTTCACGTTTGCTTTCACCGGGCAAATGATTAGAGAGCATTTCGTTATTCCGATTCGAATTCGACTCTCTTACCATTGTCTTTCGTTTTGCCAACGATCATCACGCGCTACGAGAATGTCGATCGTTGTTGGTTCGATTCCTTTTTTTTCGATGATTTTCTTCTTCCTTGTACCTTGTATCTCTCGTACCTTTTTGCGCAACGTAACATTCCTTCCTATTGTTCATCGACGATGTTCACGCAAATACGCACTCTCGCCGTAGACGATCTACATAACACGTACTACTATTAAGCGCGCTGCGTCGCGTCGCGTCGCGTCGTGGAGACGCGCTGAGTTTCTCTTACACCGAAGAACACGGCAACTACGATTACACGAATAACTGTACGCGCGTAGATAGATACCTAGGTGTATGTTTACCGGTATAACGTCGATTTACATTGTTCGTCCAAACGCGGAACGTTTTACGGCACGATTCGCTCCGGATAAAACCGCGTCGTATTTATAGCATCGGTTGTTGGTAGGCTGCGGATGTTTGTGCAATTTCAGCTCTTTGTAAACAAAAATAGAGGAATGGAATTTATTTAAATACGAATCGATTCGTCTTTTATATAGCAGCTGGTAGGCTGCGAATTTTTTTATGCAAATTCATATTCTTAAAGACACGCGCACAGGGAAGCTTGAATACAAATCAGTTTCACCTTTTAAATATAATACCGTGTACTTTACTTTGGATATTTCGCGAGCACTTGTCTATTACGTTCTGCAGTTTTAATCGTAGCTAAATTCCTCGTAAATGCACAAACATCCGCAGGTGAATTGCGAGGTATATTTTATTCCGAATGTTTTCCATACTTTTCACATTTCGTATGCATCCTGCAGCTTTTCACAGATTCGAATTTTCCATAAATGCATAAAGATTCGCGATCTAGTCAATTAGTCTACGTTTTCGGCAACGTCAGACGTAGGGACGATATTTTTGTTCGGTAGACGAAGGGTAGATTCCCGCGACAAAATTCTCGCAACTTTAAAAGTTGATCGAAGCAGCCATTTAAAACAAAAAAAAATGCTTCACGGGTATCCAACCTCTGACCTGCAATAACGTTTGCCTGAACCGGAACGTGCCGGAAACGTTTCGCTTTTGAATGGATAACAAAAATCGAGCTGCACGCGTGCGAGCATACGCGCGTCTTGCACCGTCGACAACTTTACGTACAATTAAAGAATACGAACGCGTCGTAGCTGTTACGATGAGAGTAGTAAAATATAAGATATGCTTCTAGAATATTTAAAGCGTTTACAAGTGCCGTGGCGAGACCTCGCGCGAACTTTCTTTTCTATTCCAAAACCTGTTCCCCTTTTTCGCGTTTAGTTTTGCCACCCATTCGCGATTTTTTTTCTCGTTCCGTCTCGCGTCTCGCGAAGGTATAGCAAACGCTTCGAGTTGGCTATTATTTAAATCTATACGATTGTAGACAAAACACACACACATACACACACACCTACACACGTATACAAATGCATACACGTGCATACACACATACACACACGACTGGTTGCAAATAAACCTATTTTACATTTTTAATTGTCTCGTCATTTCCCGATATTCCGTTTCCTCTCTGTGCGCGTGTTACACGAGGATAGACTGTTACACGCTCGATACGATGCTTCTTCTTAATTAACCCGTGCATTCGAATCTGGGAAACATCGAGTGAATCGTAAGAAGATAGAACATCCTTGATCAAGAGCGAATCCATTTCCCGAAGAAAGAAAATCCTTGGCAAATCATAAGTTCCTGCTTCGAACTCCTTCCGGCTGCAACAAGATCAATCGTGCAACGAACGCACATCCTTCGCGAAGAGTTTATCCACTCCTCGACGAAAGGAAATCCTAGATAGATTAACGAGCTCCATCTGTAAATCCCTGCAGATAAATTAGAAGAGGAAGAAACAGTTTTAATCGAGAGTTTATCCATATCCCGAGGAAAGAATATCCCAGATAAATGAAGTTCTAACTGCAATGGATAAGTTATAAAAAAAGGGGAAACCTGTCTGTGTTCTAGAATCTAAGATCTAGGACCAAAGATCGATGGTTCCCAATATTTTTGGGCTCGCAACTAACTTTTAACCCTTTGCACCGGAACGGCAATCGTTTCGTCGCCGAAACGAACCGATTCTGAAAACTACCGAGGGCAAAGAGTTCAAAGTAGGGAAATTCTGTGCAACCCGCTTGCCTGTATTATAAAGTAGGAATATTTTAAAAGGGCGGCGAGTCGCACTCGACAATTTCCAACAAGCGAAACTCTTCTACCGAACGTGTGAATTGCTCTCACGCTTTATCGTTTGCCGCGACCCACTTGAAATCATCTCGCAACCCACTGGGGTGGATCGCGACCCATATTTTGGGAACCATTGCCCTAGATTCTAGACGCATTAACAAGTTCTAACTCCGAACTCCTCCGATCGCAACGGATAAATTATATGAGGAAGAAACATTCTCTATCAAGATTTATCCGCTTCCTCGAGAAAGAAAATCCCAAAGGAAGCAACAAGTTCCTGCTTCGAACTCCTTCCGACTGCGATAGATCAATTTTATAACGCACGAACATCCTTCGCGAAGAGTTTACGCGCTTCCCGAGGAAAGAAAATCCTCGACGGGCCAACGAATTCCAACTACCCTACCAACTGTCACAGATCAATTCTAAGAAGAAATATCCGCTTCCTAAAGGAAGAAAATCCCAGAAAAAAGCCAACAAGATTCCTGCTCCGTACTCCTTCCCAGCTCGTTTCGCCGAAGTCGCGTAACAATCCCAGACCTGAGCGAAGAAAATTTGAAGTCGTGGACTGGAATTACTTGCAGGATCATCGAAGCCGAACGTGAGCGTGATCGCGGACGCACGAGAGGTGAAGACTCCTTCGCCGGAAGCGGAAACGCGCGCGAAATTTCCCGTTGGCCTCGGTCGAACTCCGCCTTGGAACGCTTGCCGGTCCATCGACGAACTTCGCTCGCCGAATTATCCGTACTCGGAGGCGATGGCCGATCAACGGGAGGCGGCAAACATTCTGATGGAACGGGAGGCAGCAGTTCTTCGCTCTTCGTTCCCGAGTTGCCCGGGGACCGCTGCCAATCCCGAGTTCCTGGAGGAAACCGTGAAGGGTAGCACGGCGTATCCACCGTTTCCGTGCCCGTTCTGCGACAGGGCGTACACGAGCTGGGGTTTCCGGCGAAGGCACATCAAAGCCGTCCACACGATCTCGCCGTCTTTGAACTGCAAATGGTGCTTACAGGTGTGTAGACGGGGGAAAGTTGCACTGAAACAACGGGGTAGTTCGGCGAAACGGGATAGCGTACGTACGGCACGGTTCCTGCACGCGTCTCTGCTTTCCCTTGGATTTCTTTGCCAGGGATGTTCTTACATTCTTTAACCCTTCGAGGCACAAGATTTTCTTTCGCGACTTTAAGATTTGTACTCGGCTTTGAAAAGTTCTACGAGATGCAAGTTGGGTGTAAAATAAGGTGGGGGATTTTTTCCATTCCGCTGTGCTTCTAAGAGTTAATCGGTTCGAATACGTGCGCGTCGCGTGTAGAAAATATTCCTATCGTTGTTAATAAAATAGCGGCGCGTGCAATAGTTACAGAATCATAGAATTGAGTATCCTGTTTTGTCCAACTTTCCCCTAATAATTATAGTTACACTAACGGATGCTTATGCAAATAAATGTTTATGTAAACATAGTTAACCTTATATAATTTGAATTTTTATTTACTTTTACGATGGAAGAACTTATAATCGAGTCGGTATGTTCATTTCAATCTCGAAAGCAGGAATTAACAATGCTTCCTGGAGAGATTTGTATAATCGCATAAAAGTATCATTTGCCGATAAAAAATGTAATATATTCAGCCTTAAATGATTGATACACTTGAACACGAAAATAAATGTAGCGACGCGCAAATACTTTTTGCAACCGCTGCCTGCATGTATTTTCCGTTTACTTTTAAATGTCTCTCCTAAACGCGTAAACATCCGCGGCGTAACTATAATCGACGAGAAGGTGGGGGAGATGTACGCGAATATTTTTCAGGTCCTTCCAACGCACGAGGCTTGGCGACGTCACGTGATATTGGCGCATAATTTATCGGCGAACGACGCCCACAACGGTCTTTTGATTCTAGAAGAGGCGCACATGGTTTTGCAAATCACGCGCCCCACCACTTTGGACGCGTTGGTCAACATAATTAAGCAAAGTTCGCAACAGAATAACGATCAAGAGAATCCTCAATCGAATAAGGATTGAGTTGCGCACAGCGTATCGGTGTGTGATATCGACGGTAACGCTTCGAACCGCTCGAGGTGTAAACATTCGAAGTCGAACGACGACGACTTTGCTTACAATCAGTTCAGTTCGGAGCTTCGTCGTCCACGCACGTTTCCACGAGGTATAATATATACTCTTCCATTAAGTTATTCTCATTCTTACAGGCTAAGAGCGCACGACGAAATTTTGCGTAATTTTTAACTGCCCGATCGCCTGCGCGGCGATAGTTGTGTTTTCATTTTCGATTATTTTTTATACATATGTATATTTTCGTTATACTCGTTGTATATAGCGCTTTTTATAGTGATCATCGATGGCCAGTAACGCGATGCGTAGCGTGCAGTATTTTTATTGTTGTATCGACTAAAATTTTTGTACAAAACGAGAGAAAGAATAAAAATATTTAACATGCGACACAGAGAGAGAGAGAGAGAGAGAGAGAGAGAGAGAAAGAGAGAGAAGGAGACGCTTCGTTTTTTTTTCATTTTTTGGGAGGAATTTCCACGAGATACAATGGAAATACTGATGGGTGTGATTTTAATTGTTTATTTGTTAAAATGTTGTTGACAATCGTGCATCAGTCGGTTGAAGTTTTTTTTTTTCTTTTTTTATAAATACGTAATTACTTCGTAAATGTGACGGGAGATTCGTGCTTTGCAACAGAACCGATCGTGCAGGGTGCACATTTTCATTAATAATAATTCGATTCCTTCGATAAATGTGTTTACCGTTGCGTGAAAGGGTACGAAAGCATATTTTGTCTTTTAAACTGAAAACGAAAACCTTTGAGAACCTTTTTCGTTGCATCATGGCAGTTGTACGACATACGCGTGCACCGTTGTAACGTTTCACTTCTTTTTTTGTTTCCTTTCTTTTGTTTGTTTTTGAAAAGCAAGTGGGTTTCCCTTTATTGTCGTGTTACCTTCCGGTTCGTTTGAACGTTTCTCGGTGTGTAGAGCCAATATAAAAAGACGATGATGAGATACTGCGCGTCGGTAAGGAGCATTGCTAACCGTTGGAGAAGGGCAGGCACATTGAAAATCGAATCGTTCGGTGAAAATTATTGTACATTGGACAAAGGTGCCGACTTTTCACGGTCGCTCGAGGCGCCAGGCGCGAGTGCAAATTACAAAATAGAAATTTCATCGTCGAAACCTCGCGATGGTACTTCGTTTTCTAATCAACGCTTTGCTGACCGGTGTCGCGAGTGTACTCGTGTTTTCATGTCCAAACATTGATGGTCGGTCACGAGTCACCTCGTGTTTACGCTTGTATAAAGTTTACGCAGTTTTCAAGCCTGAAGGCAGTAACAGATTTCTATAAGTACGATCTAGATTGTATTCTTAGCTACTATCTATTTCCGCTATCGTTAGACTGCGAATTTCTATGCAAATTTATATTCTTACTATCACGTTTAATGAAATAGAATTCAATTAGAGAATTCAATCGGAGAGAAATATCATTTCTCCCTCCAAATATAATAACGCGTGCTTTACTTTGTATATATTGTACGTATTTGCACATTAGGTGCTGCTTGCGATTTATTGCAAATTTAAATTTCCCACGAACGCATAGAAATTCGTAGTCCAGTTATTATAATTTAAAAGAAATATCAATTAACCCTTGAGCGACGGTGTCCGTGCGATGTACGGAGCCTAATTTCTTTTTATACCTAGCATAAAACGATTAATAATTATTTGGAACGGAAAAAAACTATTTGCTGGCGATTATGGATCCTCGTAGTTCCTCTCCATATTTTATAAACAGCGAACTAAATTAATACCGCAGCGAAGCGAATTCGTTAGAATACGTGAAACTATTTAATTTGCGTGCGCGGAAACGGAAAACCGCGGCCGTCGCTGAACGGTTAAAGGGAACAAAAATTCCACCGGCAAAATAAAGTATACATCGAAGTTCACCGAGACGTTTTCATGTTGCGTTGAAATCGCAAAACAGTGGCAGGCTTGAAATTGCCGGCCAGCAAAGCGTCGCAAGAGAAAGAAAGAAAAGCGTTAAAAAAATATGCGTATGTACAATATTACTCGAGGATTAAAAAAAAGTTGTCTCCGAGTCAGCAACGTTGGTGGATTTTGGGTATCGATCGTTTCAAATCATACGAGTCGTGCATCTGTTTCCATCGGGGCAGCTACAGGTATCTTGCAGGCTTTTTTTTTCTCGCGGTATTATCAATTCCAACTGGTCCAGTTTTTACGCCGGTCCGATACGTAAAAGAGGTCTCCGTTGTCGGCTCGATTTTTACAACTCGGCCACGTAACCTTCGATAACGATTCCCGGTGCAATTTCCGCGGTTACGCTCTCCGAGGCCGCGTTGTTTCGACCACCGCCGCTTGTCCGATCCTCTCCCCAGGCTTCCTCTTTCCCGTATTTCTCCGACATTCTCACCATCTCGTTGGGACTCCATTCAGGGGAATCCCTGCGGCTTCCTCCGCTTCTGTATACAACGTTCGATTCGTTCTCGCGGTTCCTGCGATATCCCGAACCTGGCAGTGGCGACGGGGAATGAGAGTAGCTATCGTAAACGGGAGTACGCTTCATCGATGCTCGTTGGTGACTCGTTTTTCGTAGCATCGCCTGTTTCGATTAGTTTGAAACGTTAACTTTTGACAAACTTTTGCCCGGCAGAGCTAGCGAGGACCCTTTGAGGACGGCATTTAAGTTCTCGTTCAATTATTAACATACAGCACTGTCACTGATCTTAATTTGAATTTTATTGCATTATAAAATTGATACATGTCGAAAGAATCGGAGAAACTCGAACGGTTGGTTATCGAACTCGTCCGCAAAGGGTTAAACCCGCAGCTCTCTCAAATGTAAACGTCCTAGCTCCGCGTAGTACGCGCGCGGTCATTCTGAAAGTTTCCCTGGTTGAGTAGCGTTCAATAAGTTGCCCGTTCGCCTTACCTGAAAGTTGAACGGTGGTTCGTCGGTGTCTTCGTTACCGTCGTAATTACTTCTACGACCTATCATCTGCAATTCCTGAATTGGATTAACACTGCAACAGAGACACGAACAGGTTGATTCGGCTGTTCTATCGAAGCTATTTAACAGGGGAGATTTAGTTGAACGTTAATCGAACCGATTAGCACTGCCGCTACTCCTGTTAGTCTTCTCCTCGTACTCCCAGTCATGGCTAGCACTGTCTATGTTACTTTTACTTCGAGTATCCGAGCTGTAATTGTCGGTGCTACGCGTTGGGGGTGGTTGCGGCTGATTGTATGGCATAGGTGGAGGCGGTGCGTGTTTTTTAGACCGTACCGAGCCGTTACTATCGTAATTCTGCAAAAGTAGACGCGTAAAACGTCGGTCGCGGTGAACATTCGAAGGACGATCGATTAGATTGTGGTGGAAAAAGTGGGCGATAGAACTCACTGAGCGAGGATTATGAGCGTTAGCAGGTGGTACGGGACTACGGTTGCTCGAAGGTTGTTGAAATCCGGAGTTATCCATTCTGCTTCGGGACGGCTCGTTGGGTGGACATCGGACCGAGATATTCGGGTCCCTGGAAAACGGAGTGTCGATCAGACTCTGTCCCTCGGTGCCCGATTGCGCCACTCGATGTGGCGAGTTCGTTGTTTGAACCTCGACGTCTGAAAAATGCAGAGCAATCCGATGGAGAGTGAGTTCTCTCCGAGAAAAAACGGTGGTCGCCACTCGGCTCAGGCAATCGAGATTTTCTCGTTTTCTTGTACTTTCCACGCCCAACACGCACCTCTCAAATGAACAAATCTTACACGAAACAATTCGTCGGAGCAAGTTATCGACGATTCGTAAACAGTTTTACTTAGTTATGCGATTAATTGGGCGAACGTGTCGTAATTACGACTGAAAGAGATAGAGAATCTGGTGAAAAGGTGCCGAATCAGACGAGAGGCGTGCGCGGGGATACGCGCCAGTATCCTGGCTTTTTGCTGCAACAGAGAAGATCGCCATTTCGAGAGGGATAATTATTCGTTAGTGGGATGCGTCCCTTTGCTGCACGCGCCACTCGTCGGACTCGGATCGGGTTAAGAGACCAGCGATATTTGCAAGTGCACGGAAAAGGTGTGAAAAAGAGTTGCGCCCTCGCGTGGATAGAGAGATGTAGGAGCGAGTATCGGTATCGATGCACCTCGACTGGATGAAACAAAATGTGATAAGCACCTCTGGTACGACTGTTCCTGATGGCCCAAGGCACCGTTTGTCTCCGTAATGGCGCGTCCCAGGCCTCGTGCTCGTCGTCAGACGCCAACGACGACGCGGATCTGCGAGAACGTATTTCTCAGTTGACGCCACAAGCCTCCGCAAGAGTTCTTTAAGCGGCTCTTGCCTCGAGATAGAGACAGCACACAACGGAGTACGAAAAATAATGGCAAAACAGCGCGAAACAAAAGCGGTCGCAAAAAAGGAGGCAAGAAAACATCGGAAAACAAGTTAAAGACACGGATCTATAGGCGAGACTGTCTTTTTGTTTGTCGAGTTTCAAGTTTCTGCCTCGCGCAAGTGCTTCTTCTTTTTGCGGACAATTTACGCGTACATGCATATGTAACGGGGCGCGAGCTATGCGACTGCTACGAACACGATTACGGTGCGATTTAATGGTGAATGACAACTAACCATGAGGGGTTCACGCTAATTTTATATCGGACGAGTTTTCTCGCCGAAGCTTTATCTATCGATTTCGGGCCCATTCAACGGGGTTTCCCGATACCGCTCTACAGTTGGCTCAACGCGAAAAACATGAGCGGGAGAATAACGTAAAATCGACTCACCCAACACCTTTCATCCCCGTCTTCGAATCGGGAATAGGTAACTCGTTATGAAAGTTGAAAGGTAACTTGTGCACTTCGGGTGGTCTCATCTGGCCTAAATACGAGGACGCGGAAACATTTGGGTTGACCTTGTCTATGGATATTTGATCATTCGTCACTGTGAGAGATGCTACTATCGCTTGATTGAACAGATGCACCTGTTTCGAACAACGATTCGTAGTGAAGTCTCCTAAAAAGTTACCCTTTGTTCAACGCGACGAGACATCGGAGATAAACGACTACAAATTGCAATATTTTAGCCGCATTCGTAATTTCAAGTATGGAAGCAACCAATTTCAAGTCGAACTTTTTAACTATAATCGCCGCTCAAGATTCTCTCGCAAAGTTGTAGACAGAAAAGGCGTAGATGTAAGGTAGACGTAAAGAAATAGATATTCAAAGTAAAGTACAAATCCACTTCTGTAACTTCGTTGCTAGAAATATAAATTTGTGTCTCGTCTCGTTGAACGGAGTACAAGTACGCGTTTCGCTAGAGATCGCTCACTTGTTGTGAGAACTGCACGAGGTCTTGATAGCGGGCTGCACGGTAGCGTAGGAGGACTTGGAACATGCTCTTCGACCTCCACTTGCTGCTGTAAAACTTCATCATGTCCATCGTCTCCGGATCCATCTTCCCCTTCCCCATAAGAGGCGCTGTTTCCTTCCTCACTACGTGACCCCTGTACGCTATTTTTTTTTTTTTTACGCAAAACTTCGTTTAATCGCATAACACAGAAGAGTCGCGAATCGAACGCGGATGCCGATAGAACTACTAGGCTCGTCAAAAATCAAATCTCTTTTTGCCACAATTGAGAGAGCTTCTCTCTATTGTCCTACCTTTCTGAATCATCACCGCTGCCTGATCCTCCGATATATCCACCGGCTCCTTCTTCTTTATAGACGCTTTCTTCACTGAAACAATACCCGTTAAATTTCTCGTCATGGATGACAAAAAGTAAAGTACGAGCCTGTTTGAAAAACGAGACGCGTCGGAAGGTGAAGAATCGGCTCGCACCCAATCGTTGCTTCCTTTGACGATCGATTTACCTACCAACTTCTTTCTTAGCGCTCGACGTGATCTTCGACGCCATGCTTTTCCGCGCTAAGAACGCCCTCATCATACACTGCACCTTTACTATCTTCTTCACCTGAGTCTCGTACAGACGCGAAAGGTACTCCTCGTTGTAATACTTCAGAAACACTTTCGTCTTCCCGAGTATCCACCCTTCCATCTTCAATCGGATCAAAAGTAAACGGCAATTGTCCTTCGTCATGTCGACGGTCTCGTCGAAATCAAATGCTAGGAACTGATACCTGAGGGCAAAAGGGTAGTTTCGTAAAGGGGATAAGAGAAGATCGTTCGATGCATCGATTAACGCAGCACTTTCATCGGGTTTAGACTGTGGATGTTTACGCAGATTCATATTTTTACAAGCACGATTAGAGAAATGGTGCTTTGGTACGCGCGAATTGATCGGCACTCGCAAAAGTCTACCAGATTGTTACAGTTTGACGATTACAGTTTGTTCTTCCATAACTATAAGTCATAATTTTTGTCGCTCCGTTTAATAATTTCATCAGCTCAAAGTCTGAACTGTACGTTTGTAAATGAGATCTGTGAGAAGTTGCTTTTATTCGCTGCTTGTTTCTCATACTTCTATAAGCGCGTTGCCTGTGCCGACAATTCTGCGACTCACCGTGGACGCGTAAAAGGCCGCAGTCTAATAATTAGCGGCACAATTGGCTAAGAGGATTACCTTCGAAGGAACTCTTGAAAAGATATTCTGCAGGGGTAGCCGCGTTGCCTGGCTTTGGCAGTGTCGAGAACGGCCAGCGCTCTGATTTGTTGCCTGACGACTTCCCGATAAAAGCCACGAGGCGCCCCTTCGAGGTCCGACCTTACGCACCTGATGAAATGGATTCCACCACTTCCGCTACCTGTCGAAAGGTTCTTAAGGATTTCAAGGCTGGTGGATTTAAAGACAGCCGCGCACGTTCTCATTTTCCGTGTCTGGGAGTATTGCCCTCGGGACGCCGTGTTATATTTCTGTTTGTAAAATAATCGCCAGGTGATCACAATTTTTCGCATCGCAAATCTTTCCATCTTTCTCCGGAACACCGTCGTGTTTACTCTCCTGCCTCTCGACACACACACACACTCTCTCTCTCTCTCTCTCTCTCTCTCTCTTTCGATATTTACGATCATTACGATATAGCACGAAAATTGAAATGGCATTTAAAGCATTCTCACCCTTGGTTTCGACGTTTCCTGCATCAGCGCGCCCCATTTTCCTTTGGTCGTCTTCTTTTCCGTCACTTTCTCGTGCTCAACGATGATTGTCAAGTTGCCAGATTTGGTCAGCTTGTTGGTGAACATCTCTTTCACCACGTCGACGGTCGACAGTCGAAGCGTTTCGATCATTTCCGGCGGCACAAAGTCGCGATTCTTCTCGGCGATCTCGCTAGCGTCGTAAACCAATTTTCCTGTGTAATGGGCGATGGTAAACTCGTGAGAACTCACCGGTTTTATATAAACATTGTCCGATCGTTGCTGGATCTTGTTTATGATATACTGATAATCCAGCATGTTTTTCGACGCATCGTCTATGATGCTGAACAAGCCCCTGTCTTTGCTCATCAATTGGTCTATCGCGTCCTTGTTATCGTAAAAGTGTAATCGTTGCATCGGTATATCTTCTTCTTCTTGCTCTTGCTGCGGATTAAAATCGTTCGCACAATACTCGTAGCGACGTACAGTGAGTCGCGAAATTATTGACACGGATAGAAGGGTGGAAAATATAGAAGATAGAAAAGTAACAATGAAAGGGTGAAGCAACCCACCATTCGACTTTCATTTCTCTAATTTTGTCCTCAATAGTAAAAGGGTTAATATTTCTGTATTTTTCGTATCGCTGTTACCATTTCCTCCGTGTCGACAATGCTAGGATTCACTGTAGTTCAATATTGATGCGCAATGTATTACTCTAACGATTATATTGGGACTTCCCCCGCGGATAAATTAAATTGAATTAGGTACTTTCTATTTGTAAGTTTACAAAGAGTTTGCATAATTTGCATACCATTTCCCAAGCGAATATTCTTTGGTTGTAGTAACACTGCATCTGTTCGTTCATGGTGTTCACTACAAGCTGCTCGAGCCGATTCACCGCAAAGCACTCGAATCCGTATAGGTCCATTACGTTAATCACGTATTTGTCACCGCTGAAAAATAGATAGATAATTTCAGCAATTGTAACGAAGTCGGGTAATTTCATCTCGTTGTTCGATATCAGTATTCGAACTCACAATAAAGCGCGCGTAACCGTGAATTTGTGATTGATAGTGTTCACTAGCCAATCGACTAATCGCTGATAAATCGTGTTTGCTAAAACGTCCCTCGCTTCTTTCGCCTCTTCGCAGCTGTGCTTTCGACGCACAGCGCTTCCTTTCACCACTACACAGTAATTCAGCAACGACCATAGAAATTTCTTCTCGTCCAGGTTGAGTAGCTTGGCGACTGAAATACAGGCACGCGATTAGCTGCTGTTAACCCTTTCGTAGGCGGTGACGATCGATTTTGCGAATCGCAAAATAGTGCAAGTTTATCAACGTTTCGAGGAAAATACGCTAAAACATTCGGTACCTCTGTTAGCCGCTTCGTTATTGTCCATGTCGGCTTCCCCGTTGTTGCCCTCGACGAATCGAATCTCTCCCAACATTAAGATCGCCGCCAGTATGTTCCAGATCGTCTCGCAATACTCTTCCATTTCCAAGATTTTCAGATTCTCCTTGAGCTCTTCGAATTTCACCACGTTCCCGCGTGGATCGTTTCGAACTTTGAACGATCGCTTTCTCTCCGTCCCCTTCTCGCTTATTCTCAGGTATCGCAACCTTCTACCCGGTGGTAGCTGATAATTCTTCAGCTTGCTCAGGGAATCGAAGCCGTCGTAGAAGTAATAGAACACGTGGAAATTCGATTGATTTCTGTCGAAAAGATATTATTTCTCGTGACCGGCGTGTCCAATCGATAAACGCTCGATCGGATCTGCTGCTAAAGCCGCAGCGCAACCTCGAAATCTAATTTACTGGGCAAATTACTGGCTGTAGTCGAAGGGAATCCAGTAATGCGATTTCGTGAATCGCGCCGATCGATAGAATGGAATAACAAAAAAGTGGGATAAAAGAAAAAAAAGCAAAAAAACAATGGCCGATGTTAACCTGTCGCGAGTAGAGACGCGCCATTTTTCGAGCTGATACAACCAAAATATTCCGCCGGAGGCTTTCCCGGAAGATCCGAACGTGGTTTGCACTTCCAACACGCATCGGGTGGAATTAGGGTTCAGGGGTGTGGCTGCGTTGCCGAAAGCGTGAATCACGCTGATAGCTCGCATTAATCTGGCTCCAGTATCTTGCAAGCTCTGAAATCAAACGAGCACAAGCACCTCTTCAAACCTGCCTCTTCTCCTTTAAAGTGGCTACAAAAGTATTCGCATATAGCGAGAATAAAAAAACAGCTGAAATTAAACTTGCAATTAATTATTCTTCAGACGAAACGAAGAGTGTATTTTTGGCCCTAATTAGTCGCTACCTAAATCCCAAAATAATCTAATTAATTCTCATATTCCTTGGATGATTTCAAACGCCGCATGCGTGTCGCCATGGGAGCCTAACTTTTTACAAGCGTACTACGTATGTATTATTCCAATCTGACGCGTGCCTTGCGTTCATTTAATGGCTACATTGCCCGTACCCTAATAAATAATACTAATGGTAACGAAAAAAAACGCGCAGGGATATGCAAATACTTTTGGCAGCCACGCTACGCGATTTAAACAACGGCCGCTTACTTTCCCCAAATACATAAGATGCCGAATAAGGTGCAACATGTTGGTAGTTTTGCCCGAATTGCTCTCGCCAGCTAGCAGAATGTGTTGAGCCTCGTCGTTGTGCATCACGTCCTGATAAGCGCTATCGGCCACGGAGTATACGTGAGGCGCGTTATCCGATCGCGACTTGCATTGATACTTCGTGTGATACTGCAATCAACGCGAAATAGTTGAAGTTTAACGCGACCCGCTCCAGCCTGGCTCGTTCGCGCGCTAAAAGATCCTTACGTCCGACCCGTACATATCCTGCTGCTCGTTCGGATTTAATACCAAAAGTATATCACCGATGAAGCTGTGATAGTAGCCTTGGCGCAATCTTTCGTGCAATTCGTCCAAGATCGTGTCCTCGGTGAGGTTTTCGAGCGCGGCCAGGTCTTCCATGAACATGGGCTCCATCGGGTCCGTTTGGTGGGTCTAAATCGAGAGGAGATAAAGTTGTGTGTCTAGCGACAACGCTGCACCGTACGTGTTTGCTCGAAACATTACCTTGAGGAAACCCTTTCGAACTATTACTTCCGGCCTGTGGTCCTGTTTGCCTTTCGCACAGGCGTCCATCATTAATACTTTGATCTCCTTCGCTAGCTGAAAAAGATTCCACTCGTTATCGCCTTGCCGCTTTTTTTTAGACTTCTATTATTCCGTAAAGTTTGCCGTGGGTTTACCAGGTAATCGTTTTCGGGCAGGTCTGCTAAAAATGGGTGCTCGACTATTTCCGCCATGAAGGGTCTGTTCTCGGGATTCTTCTCTAGACACCTGGAACCGAGATGGGCATCGAATAATTAAGCTGTTCGAAAAATTCTTTATGGCAATTTTGGGCGCTCGATTCCGTTAGGTAAAATTGGCTCCACGGGGTTTCGAAAAAAATGCAGCACGCTACTGAAAGCTTTCTTTGGTATATTGGCTGTGAAATCGGACACACTTAACCCTTTGCAGTCCTGCGTTGACGTTGCGTTTCTTTCTAGGTAATTCAATAATAATATTGTACTTAATAAAGATGCATTAGCGTAAATATCGTAGTGTATTAGTACCGCGCTGAAAAGTATTAAGATATAAGCAAGTTGTGTAATAAACTAAAAGAGCAAGCATTGTTGTACTGAAAATGTTGGCCGATTAATACATGCGAATTCGGAGAACCTACTCGGCAATGAAATCGTTGAAGTTCTGCGACCAGTTTGACGGTCTGTAAAGATTCGGTGGAGGATTTCGAACGATCTGAAACAGGGCTCTGGTGGGGTGCATATCTTGAAAGGGTGGCTTTCCGTCAGCCAACTCGATAGCCGTGATTCCGACCGCCCATACGTCCGCTCTGTTTCCGTATCCAGCGTCGGAGCTGTTGCCTTTGCTCATGGCAACTTCCGGTGCCATCCAACTTGGCGATCCTATACACGTGTATCTCTTGCCCATCTCTGCGTGAACGGTTCTCGATAGCCCAAAATCGACCAGCTTCACTTCTCCTTCTTTGGTCAGCAAAATGTTGCTGCCGCGAATGTCACGGTGCATTACGTTGTTCTCGTGAAGATAAGCCATCGCCTGAGAAACATAACAATCGGTTAGGATCGGAGAGAGAGAGAGGGCGAGCAGGTAGGCGAAGGCAAGACGAAGCGCGATCGAATATCTTTGGCTGAACTTTCTTCTCTTTACGCTCCTCTCGAGCACGATTTGGCCGAGAGGGTAGACACCGGTACCTCGTTCTTCGCGAGCATTTATTTCGCGTGTAATTTGCCGGCATTAAACGTCAACGTGGCCTGATTTACCGCACGAGCGACCGTGGACGAATTGCTACTGGGTCCATGGAACACGTACCAACGCGAACAAGAAGGCGACGTCGACGGAGAAGAAGAAGAAGAAGAGGAAGAAGGGGTTGCGTGCACTTTACGAGAGAGGATGGCATGGCGGGCAAAGAAGAACGCGAAAGCAAGGGAGAAGAGCGAGGAACGCAGGAAGCCCTGCATCTGCGTGCCATACCGCAAATACGCTTCCGCAAATATCGTTGCGAGCGCGTCGATGTTTCATAGGTGATTTCGTTTGATTGGAAATCGATGAAGGAAGGCGGGGTGCCTAGGGGAAAGAAAATCGCGTGACAAGCGACGGGTTAGGAAAGCTGTTTTAATAAGCTGATCCTCAACCGGTGGCTTGCTAAGCATTTTCTGGGGAGGGGGGGAGTCACGGTTTCCTAGATGGAAAATAATTAAGCGTATTAAATATTATTATTCACTCCTTGCTCTGGAATAACGAGTCGCACTCGTTCTACGAACTGTGGGGTAGATTCAACAGAAATAGGTACTATTAACGGTGAAAGATAACTAGAACTGTAATTTTAGCCTAAGTGTTATAATATCGGGAGTTATTAAATAGCTGTCTATTAAATAAACATCCACAGTGTTTAAATGATTTGTACGTAAGATGACGCGAAAGCGGTGATTAGTTGATTCCGACGGTGAAGCAACCCTTTGCTTAGCTTACATTCCCCCAACTTTATTAATAAACGTCTAAATTAGCATAAACGTGTGCAGTCTATTAGATAGACTCGGCTATCGTGGAAGGAGTGTCGTGATCCGAAAAGAGATTGGGAAACCCTGTGGTAGTACGATGAACGAGTGACGATAATTCGTATCGAACGGCTGGGCGGTTTCGTGCCACTTGACGGCTGCAACGATCGAATCCGTTCGCGGCAGGTTTGCAAGGCAAATTGATAGATCGATAGGTGTTGCAAGCGAGCAGCCAGCGCCGCTAGGAGCATTTAAAGATAGGAAGTACGGGCGCGCGAGTTCACGGAGGTCCGAAGGATCAGGTTCGCGGAGTTCTCACGGCGAAGATAATTAGCAGAACCCATCGATTTTACGCGGTCCCGGTGTTTTTGCGGAGAAACCGAGCCGCGAACCGCGACCGCGTATCGGGTATACCGAACGGAAAGGAAACGACGCACGATTCGAAACGGAAACGCGCGTTTTACCCTCGGCGCCGCGCCGATCAGGTTGCACAGAGTTTGACGCGTAAATGACACCCGTCCACTCCGGTGTCCAGCATTTTTCTTTCTAATCCTTCCCTTCTGTTCGGTTTGGTTTCGTTTTGTTTCGCTGTCGCAGCCGGAGTCGGGCAAACCTCGTCGTCGCGTACCTACGATATTACGGTAAATTATATTCCGAGAGCAAAGAGAACGGAATTACGGAACATTATCCCATTGTGACCGAGAGAGAATCGTTTCTCTAGTAAAATTATACACCTCGAAGCGGGAAACGTTTGCAATTCGCCCGTGTCGCGTCTCTCCCTTATTCCCCCCGCTCTATCTTTCCGCGATCTTTCATTTCTACCGCGACCATAAACTCGCGCACGTCTTACGTCTGTTCCCAGTGCTTTCCTTGGGACAGGGAACAGGACGGAAGTATTCGCAGCGTTGATCTCCGCTCGCAGAAGCCAGAACGATCGCTTCGCGAATAGCGGAGAAGGGCGAACGGGCGGGCATCCTTTCATTTGCGAGCAGGTTAATTAGCGAGCCATCTCGCCTGTCTTATTTGTAATTTATACGCGGTAGAACGCGATTCATTGATGCGCGCTGCTCGCTCTTGCGCCATCCATCCCGTGCTCTCCGATTTTCCGCGCAAATACAACGCGAATACAAGTTACCCCTTCGCCTAACGCCTTCCCCTTCTTCTCCTTCTCCTCCTTCGCCCTCGGTGTTTCGCACAATGACACCGAGCACGCTCAAGACGCACCATCGGATACAATTATGTTATAA
This sequence comes from Eucera pruinosa, assembly GCA_028830335.1. NCBI lineage: Eukaryota > Metazoa > Arthropoda > Insecta > Hymenoptera > Apidae > Eucera > Eucera pruinosa. Next base: position 10,092,584 of record JAMYCR010000008.1, on the reverse strand, counting down.
TAACGTCGTGCACCGGCGCTACCTGCCGCCGCAGCTTTTGTTCTCTCGCGCAGGTAATATTCATTGCGAGGGACAGACGAAAAAAGCCCGTAGGGAGATCACGGAAACGCGTTCAACGCCAGGGAATTATGTACGGATGGGTCGAAGCCTAATTTGTAGATTCGCGAAACTCGAATACGGGCCTTTGCAAAGCCTCGAAACCATGGAAACTCGGATTTTTCGAAACTCCGAGTCTTCATTTCCTTCCCTTTTTGTTCCTGGGAAACATTCATTTTACCAGGAATTAAAGTTCTAGCAAATACTTTTTTGATAAACTGCGTATAATTTTGAATATATTTTATTCTTTTTGTATTACGTGCATTTAAATTTTTATCCGCTCGCGATCGATTTGCATCCGTTTAGACGAATGAGTAGAGCAAATTCTCTTTGCTTGTACGAATTATTATTGTAGGTTTATAGGTTCTATCGTCGTAGGTTTCGAATCACAAAAGTAGCACAGAGTTTCGAGTTTCAAGAGCACGGAACTTTTTCGAGTTTCGATCGGGTTTCGAGCGTCCCTCCCCTAAAATTATCTCGATTCGAGGCGCTTTGTCGAGGGCCGTTTGAAAGATACCCGATCGGTTGTACGAACGTACCTGGATCACTTCCCTCAAGATGAAGCCGATGTGTTCCTCGCGCAGTTTCTTGTCCATTGCCAGCATACCGTGCACCAGATCCATCACGGGTCCACCCTCGCACAGCTGTAAACAGAATTAAATAGAACGATCGCGAGATCTAAAACGCGCGGCTCGCTTGAACGCGTTCAGGAAGCAGCGCCCCAATGATATTCAACGTTAAAATAATATCGTAATCATAGTTGGCGAAAGCAATCTTCGATTTGCATCGCCGGTTTATACGTCACGCTTATAGTTTACCGGTGCCCGTGAAATTGCGGAAGCAATTTAATTCGACTGTTCGAGACGAAGTTTAATTCTCCCACCGATTTCATCTAATTGCCGGCAATCTTCTTATCTAGATTCCATGTTAACGCTTCCTGCTCCTAGCATTAACCCCGATGCACTTCTGTTTGCCGTACGAATGCTCGTTAAAAAATACGATTAACGTGTTTTCGCTCCCTTGAATCGTAAGCCGGACGCGCGAGTGCTCGTCCACCTATGGCACTTGGCTTGCGTACCCAATTAGATCGCGGATTTTTATGCACTCGTGGCATAATTAAATATGCAATCGAGCGTGCAAAAGTATAGAAAACGCACAAATTGCGGACCATACTTTAATGCCCGCAAGGTGAAGCTGTTCCCCGATTTAGCTTCCACCTATTTATTTTTGTCTGCAACGTTTATTTCCGTGGTCGTTGAAACTCTTGGAGAAACGACGATATCGAAGTTGTTTAACTGTTCTGCGAACGTGTTAAATTTGAATCGCATTTCGTGGCTGACGATGAATCCGGGTGGGGAAGCATTTGCTGTTTCGGTGCAAGCTTTAAGATCCGAGTAGGCACGCGATGCACGCGGTTGGTGCATTCTTTGGAGCGAAGGCGCATCGCGCGCAGCACGAAAACTTCGCCTACTGGCGAAGGTTTCTGTACGTGCCCGTAAAACCTGCCCGTGATACGATATGAAATACCATCGGCGATAAATCTTCGCTACATTGTCGTTGCGTGTCGTTCCTCTTTCCCAACCCGTTCTTCGCCTCTCGTTCCTCTCGGTCAGCCACCGCTTCTCTTGCCTCTGCGGACGGTTTTACCGGGCTTTTTACCGCGATCGATTGACTTGTAAAATCGTTGTCATTTTCTTCGTTACTCGCAGCCTGCCACCTATTGTACACCCGTTTCTTTACCCGCGTTCCCTAGTTTTGCTCGCGCACCGACTCGTGAAACCACTCTATTAGCAATTTCGTTTACAGACAAAAAGCTTTCCAACTTTTGCTTTCATTCGCTTGCTAAATCGAATCGAACCCATAGACTATAGCATTTATTTACTTAGGAATTGATTCAACTGCTCTCATACTTTGTACCGGTAGAGTATATTAACCCTTTCACCGGTGCAACAAAATGACGACGAATAAGAGAAAGGAATGTCCCTTTCCTCTATTGCAACATTTTTCGTGCTTCGATTAGGCGATACAAAACATATGTAATTTCATCTACTCGCGTGTACCTAATACATCTTGATTATTATGCTACGCGTAATGCAACTCGAGATCTGAAATTTATACCGGCGTATTCGACTTTTTTCCCGAGTCCCTCGTACTGAACTGCGAAAGGGTTAATTTTCGCGGGACTACGCGAATTTATCGATCTGCGATCGAAACGCGTATTAATGTGATAAAAGAACCCTCTCGTTGAAAACGTGCGCGGTGTGCGAATACTTATCGCAGCCACTGTATAGGAGCGCGCGTTAAAGTGTGGCGAGTTTAAAGTTGCGTGGGGCCGCGGGAGTTCGATCCTCGGGAAGGGTTTAAAGGAGGAACGGCGGCGGCGTACGTGGCCGGGAATTTGGGCACCGCGAAAGGTTGAACGTACAAGTGTACGCGTTAAATCGAATATCGACGCTTTGCCCGAGATAAGTAATAATATTTCGGGCGCACCGCGGAGGTCCACCCGTAAATTAGGGCCGCGACGTGCCAGGGCTCACCTGCGTACACGAACGAGTTTAATGATTGTTTAATGGCCGCGCGTGTCGTAAATTATCCGTGTATTCGACCGTCTCAAATGCTTGAAATTGCCTCCGGGTCCTGGCATGGCTACGTACAGCAACTCTTCCATCGCCGCTTGCTTTTCTGTTTTTTCTTTCTTTTTCTTTTTTTTTTTATTTCCCCCACCCTCTCTATCTTTCTTCCCAAACCCCTCGTACTCCGAAACCCCACCCTCGCTGTTCTTGCGCCGTATCTGTTCGCGGTCTCCGGGCTTTTCTGTTCTTTTTTTTTTCTTCCGGAGAATTACGATGTTAGAGGAGTGGTGTTACGGATATATCTCGATATCGATGTTCAAACGCGATGCAAACGTTCCAGGCGAATAACACCTACGCCGAGACGCGATAATGCCGTAGCTCCGGGACGTCTTACCTCCATCACGAACCATATTTGATCGTACTCGGTCTTCTTGCCGGATCTCCGGCGATAAATCCCGTAGAAGTCCGGTAGATTTGGATGCGACGCGAAGTCCCGTAGAACTCTGTACTCCTCGATGATCAGGGATTGCGATTCCGGTGTCAGCTTTTGTACCTTCACCGCCACCCTTTTGTTCCCTGCAACGGTGCAAACGTGTCGTAGGAAACGTACCTATTTCTCTAGTATTACTTTAACCCATTCTTTGGGGTGTAAATCTAGAAGAAGGGCGTTAAGGGAAAAAGTCGAAGTCTATAAGCAAGTTAGCTTCGTTGCAAATTCCGCGGAGAGAATCAAATTTGAAAGTGTAACGCGTAGGTTTGAACAGTCGGGGTGGGAATCTTGAATCTCAGGCGGGGAAATGATGCCTCGATGAAATTGCACATTCGCAGCGAAAGGGTTAAGAAGCTAGAAAGGTATTGCCGCAAGCGTACCAGCTTGTTGATCGATGGCTTCGAAAACGTCTCCGCACACGCCGGAACCTATGCACTCCCTAAGAAGATAGCGTTTTCCAGGGTCTTGTATGCTATCCATACGCTGGATGATGTTTCTTCCCCGATCATCGAGATCCTCTTCTTCGCCTTTGCTTCCTCCTCGTCTGTGCTGTTCCGCCCCTCCTCTCCTGCCGTATCCGTAATCATTCATCTTGGACGTTCCTCGTCGCTACCTAGAATCGTCCAACAGCGTAAACATTGCTCCCTCTCACGATTAAACGGACGCGAACGAGAGCAAAAGCTTTTCGCTTTCTAACCCTTTCAGTACTGAAAACATTCATTTTGTCGATAAACCGCGACTATCTTTTGTCCATCCAAATAATACGAGAGAACCGTAAGAAAAATACGATTTGAACGCAGGGCGATTTAATACTCTTACAGTTTCCTCGCACACTTCGAGTATATAGTCCGCCGCAGCGAAAGGGTTAACGCGTTGATTGCCACGCGAGCTTTGCATGTTTCGCCCCGGGGCTAACGGCATAATTCCATATCTTTCAATATAGTACACCGTAATAGGTATTTGATTCGCGTACGGTATCACGTTTCGATAAAAAAATGCGGCAGTGAACGCGTTAACAAAAATCACGCGACGAAAGCTAGCCCGGAGAGTAAAAACAAAAGAGAAAGAGAAAGGAGAAATAAAGTTTAAACGGTTGCGATGGTGGTGCTCGCGGGTCGAAAACCCGTGTGCTCGGTGCGTTCCGTGGAAACAGCACGACAAAAAGTTCATTAATTTTGTTCTCGTTTCCAGGATAGAGTGGCGGTCGATGAGGTGGGACAGGAAAGAGGTGGTGGCGTAGCTCTTCACACTCGTGGGGAAGCAGGACCGGTGCCTCTTTCTATCTATTCGAACGACGAGAAGGTCGAGAATGACTCTTCGAAGAGAACGCTCTACGGATTTTTTTACGAGAGGCCAGGTTCGGTCGGTCGAGAGTTTCACGGCGCATCGGCACAAAGGTGAGTGCTAATTATATTCTTTCTCGAGTGCCGCGTGAACGAGTGGTAATCGCTAATTAGTAGCTCGCTTCCTGAAAGCTTCCACGGGGGAAGGCTAAAGCTGCGCCAGGAATTCCAAAGATATCGCGCTCGCATCGAGAATCGGAAATCATCGCCTCTTGCACTCGATCTCGCGTTAGAGGGCTGCAAATTTGGAACGCATTTTTCCCCCTTCCCTGCGTTTGTCTCTTTCGATCTGGGAATTTGCTACGCGAACCGACGAGTCGGTACGGTTGTACCGATTCGTCGTTCGTCGTGTAACCACCAACGTACGGCGAACTTGCGGGTTTTCCGTGGCTTTTGCTCTTCCTATTTATTCTCTTTCGAACGAGTTTAGAAACTTTGCGAATCGTTTGTCTCGCGATAAATCCGTTAGGACGGAGTCGCGAAAACGGAATAGGAGAAAATTTCCCGTTGGAAACGACGGCGTGACGGAGGGAACGGTGGTTTAGTAATTTTTCCCCTGGCATCCGCATCCCTGGTGGTACTTGTAGGGCTGCGGAAACGCTGCAGGGTAATACATATCCCATTTATCGGATCCCGCGGATTGCGTAAGAGTATTTAATGGGTTACGGGTGGCTCGCTTAGCTTCTTTACCAAAGACACGGCCGATCGATGCGGTTCTAAATACTTTCGTTAGACTCCGCGGACCTCTGTTCTTTTCGCGGGGCTCATTGTCGCACCGCGGGGCAGTTGACAAGCTTCGTTGGCACGAAAGGGCACGCGAGAAACGCCTCCGTTATTGGATCGTCGTTAGCAGCAGCCGCGTAATCCCCTGGTCGAATTCATTAGCGGACTTGGCAGGGCAATAAGTCGCGTTTGGCGGCAGCTTGCCAGCGCGGCGCACCGGTGAATGCAGCTTACTCTACTCGTCTCGCGTTAACGCGTTTCAGTTTCCACGGCCTATTCCATCGGGAACCGAACCCGGTCGCAGGCTTTCTCTCGATCCTCGATCCTCGACCCTCGAGCGCGAGCAACGGTTCCGCCGAGGCGCGTAAATCTCCGGCCTGGTGATCCGCGAGAAAACGGAAAGGCGAAAAGAAAAGAAAAGAAAAGAGAAGAAATGAGACAAGGAAAGGCTCGGGAGAGGAGAGGAGAGGAGATAAGTGCGGGGTGAAAAGGAGAGACGGGGTGAGAAGGGGGAGGGGCGAGAAACGAGAGGATTCGCGTCGTTAGCCAATTCATTTATTCCCGGTGGGTCGGCGCTCGTCCGGCATAATCCGTCGATTTGTCGGCGCGGCGTGTCTCGTGTAATGCTGCTTCTTGCCGCTTGTAATCGAAGAGGTAAAGGGAAAGGGAAAGGGAGAAAGGGCGAGGGAGAGAGGAGCAGGATCGAAGCGAGAGGACGACGCGTCACTGACTATATGTGAACGAACGGACGTAAGAAACTCGGGTTGATCCACGATGTCCACACGGTGGTTCTGCTCCTCTCTCGGTTTTCTCAGTGGTCTCGCGAACCAGCGCACCGTGGCTGCCTCCTCTCCTCTCCTCTCCTCTTCTTCTGCTTCTGCTTCTGCTCCTTCCTTTTCCTCGTTGTTGTTGGCCGTCGAGCGGTGCAGGTTTATCGGTACGACAGGGCGTTAAATTATTGATGCCCGACTGCGCGTCGCGAGAAGACGAACGAGAAGAAAGGGAGAAGGGTAGCGAGGTAAGGACGGGTCCCGTGATTTCAGAAAAAGCTTTCCGTGCCACTCGGTCCATCGGTTCTTTCTCTCCGTCTTCGTCCCTTCTTCCCGGCTCGATCCACGATACGCGAGCCGCGTCGTTTCTCTCTCTCTTGCTCTTCATCTCCCTCGGCTGCGTCGAGAAGAGGATCGCGAGCTTGTGTGCGAGGCTCGCGCTCTTTAAAAGGGAACGAGCGTGGGGGCGACGAAACGCCTGTTGTGGGAACGATTCGCGCACGGACGTGATCGTCCGCTGCAATCGAAAATCCCTCATTTGCACCCGGCTCCGTGTTGCGTCTTCTGCTTGCCACCGGTCGCCTCTGTCACACCTCGATCTTCCGATACGTCCGATCTATTCCTCTCCGTTCGCTCCCGCGAACAGCGAGCCAAGCCAAGGGAGAAGCGAAACGAAAGGGGGGCGGGTCGAAGTTTCTCGAATGCGCGCTCCCCGAAAAGAGCCGTGTGGGAAAGTTGATATTCGTTGGCCGAGGAAGGTCCCCTGCTATAGCGCCGGAATGTTAGCACCGCGAATCCCTGGGAAGAAGCAGCAACGCCGGTAGTGGCGGTGGAAGAAGAATAAGAGGAAGAAAAAGAGGCGCAGAAGCCGAAAACGATCGGCAGCCGACCGGTCGACCGGTTGGGACCGGTTGAAAAGGGTTCGACACTCCTTTCGCCGGAAAGTACGGTAAACTGGTGACAAGTGGCTCGTTCGCTCGCTTTTCTGTTCCTCCGTACGCGTTCCCTTGCCGTACCTTTAAACGCGACGCGTTTAGGTTCGACCGGTTAATCGGAAAAACTAGTAGACGCAAATCGCGTGCTCGTACTCTCGATTCGGCGATCGATTCTCGGTCCTCGCCGCGATTCCATGAAAAACTGCTGTACCGAAGTTGTCGCGTATCAATCCGCGGCCACGATATCGTAGCTGGCCGATCAATCGGTGCCCGATCGATCGCCGTGGTCGAAGCATGAGGGATCTCGGTGGCGGATGAGACCGCGGTGTTCCCCGTCAGCCACCAGAGGCTTCCGCTTCTTGCTCCTCGCCTCTCTCCCTCTTCCTCGCTCTCTCTTTACTTCTATCTCTCTCGTTCTATCCCTCTTTTTCTCATCGCTACCTTTTACAGATTCTCGAAGATCGATCCTTTCGGCAGATAACGCGTCCGCCTCTTTGGGATTCCGAGGCGGAGGTGTCGCTGTTCTCGCGATCGAGCGCGGATCGAAAAATCGCGCGTTTGTTGCCGCTCGTACGTTCGTTCCGTCAGGGGGTTAATCGATACCGAGAATCTCCACCGCTGTTCTTCTTCCTCGAAGCTCATGCAACATTTAACTTTCCGCTATATTCTTGTTCGGCTCGCGGCTCGCGGCTCGCGGCTCGCGCTTGCGATTCCCTCCTCTCCTCTCCTCGCCTCTCCTCTTCTCGTCTCTTCTCTTTCTTTCGGTCTTGTCTTACCACAATGTATCTCCTCTTTTTTTCCATCCGCCGTCTCGTTCTCGTTGGAAATACCGATACGTCGGGCGAACTACCGCGTGTCCGTCTTCGTCGTTCTTGCTCTACCGAAGTTGGCTCGAGACGACACCTGCTTGGATTTACCTTCACCGATGCACCACTGCCAGACGAACCCTTTCCTTTGCCTTCGCCTTCGCCTTCGTCTTCGCCTTCGCCTTCGCCTTCGCCTTCGCCTTCCCCATCGCCATCGCTTTTGCCTTTACCACTGGCCTGCCTTCTCCTGTCCTCTGCCCTTCTCTCTGTATTTACGGATTTCTCTCTTTTTCCCGCCGTCCTGGTAAAACATCCTGAAACACATGTTCCGGCACCTCCGAGACGCGCACCGTGGAACGTAAAGCACCTCGCGTATACACCTTCTTCCCTTTTTCTATTCTTTATTCTCTCCTTCTTTCTGTTCCCTTCTAATCATTACCCCCTTCTCTCTCTCTCTCTCTTTCTTTCTCTTCGTTATTCAGCTCTCCAGCGAAACTTATTATTAACTGCTGCATTATTCGCGATTCGAGAGCGATTAGATTTAGCGTCTCGGCGCGGAAACTCGCGGTCTTGTAGCATTCCAAGGGGGGTTGTCCGCTGCGATGCGGCTTCTTTCGAGTTCCACCACCATCGGGATGGACATCCCTTCGTTTCCACGCGACTCCGTTAATTCGTTCACCACAATAGCTTCGCGAGTTGCACGTACATACATCGACTCGAATATGAAACCAGCGAAGTATCGTAAGAGTAGTTTGCGAAATCGAGCAAGAAGACGAGATAATTTCGACGCTCGATCGAGCGAGCGAGCGAATTGGTACGCGAACTCGTTGACCGGTTCCACTGTTCACGCGGCGGGTTATTTGGCGGTGGAGAGCGGTGTGTAGGCTGGCGATTCGCGTCATCGGTTTCGCAAGAGTCGACGCGGTGCGGTTGGAGAGGACTTCGCCTGTGCAAGGTGTAGTGAGGAAGGAAACGAAGAGGTTTGACGGAAGGTGCAAAACACTTACTCGTAAGGGACAAGGAACGGGGGGTGCTCTTAGCGTGGCTCACGATGAAACTCACCTCTAATTAAAACGTCTGGCAGGTTGTGCAGGCCCTGCGGCGTCCACCCTCGCAATGTTCGCAATGCTCGTGTGCCGGAGTAAGAGCCAAGCTCTACGACGCTCGTGTAGGGCGGTAGTCACTATTGCGTCGAGGGGGTGCTACTGGGGAGGGGTGCTTGGCTTCCATGATCCAATAACGCCGACTTAATTAACTAACTGCTAACTCGCAAGCCTGTTAGCTCATTGATTTCGTTCCTGAGATCGTCGTCCAGCCCCGACTCTCTCTCTTTGTCTTCATCTATCTCTCCTCCCTTCCTCTACCTCGCCCCCTCTTATTCCTTTTCGAGGACGCCGTCGTACTTTTGCTCTATCTTTCGATCGTCCTTCTTCCGCGTCATCGATAAGAGGCGCGTTCGAAAGCTTCGCCAATGTTAACGCGTGCCTACATCTCCTCCGCGTGCGCGTTTGCGGGCGAATCGAAAGATCGGACGGACTATTTCAATTATCGTGGCTGTTATCGCGATCGGATACGCGTATTCGCGATTGTCCGAAGCCGAGGGGACGCGAACGTGTGGCGAATTGCGAAGCGCAAAGGGCGGGGGAATAATTGCGGTGGCGGTACACGGGTATCATCTAGCGGTAAAAAGTGTCGCGTCGTGCTCCCGCTTCTAATCTCGTTGGCTGGATCGATGCGCCTTGAAAAAGATCTCCCGAGGGTCGCGCGATAAATTAATGCGCTTTATCGCGGCTTCTTCAGGGTCGTCCCGACTGGCGCAGTCGTCAAAGGGAGCCGCGGTTAATGCGAACACGCATCGTTCGTGTCGCGACGCGATCCGTCTTCCTGGAACACGCTTCCGCGGGGTTTGTCACCCGCTCCGACACCAAACGATAATCTCCAGCGATCTGTTTTTATCCACGCGAGCTTGCCACCCGAAATATATAGGCGCTCGAAGTAGAAGGGCTTTCCCTATTGTCGGACGCTTCTGGGTCTCTTTGGTTAGATGGAAAAAATGATACTTTGCTGCTTCTATTTTGCATCACGTTCGAGTTGACGTTATTGAAATTGATAACAAAGACGGAAGGCGGCAACGTTTGCGCGTGATCTTAAATGAACATTAGGCTTTGGTATACGGATTTAAAAGAACTTCGAGTGGTCCTCACTCCTGAACGCAGCAACAATTTCCGATATAACTTAAGAGAACTGTAATATAATTTGCAATGCTCGCATGTGTAATCGTCTGACCAAGCTCATTCTTTGCAACTTGAACACAGTGTTGTCGTTTGCGTGCTTCGAAAGCAGTGCTCTAATTTTATTTATTTTATTAGTCCTCTTATCTTCTTAGTCTTCTTTTCTTGTTTGTCCCACCGCTCTTTAACGTTTTTTAAGTTTTCGCGATACTACCACGTCGTAACCGCATTAGATATCAAATACACGACTGCTGTCCGATATTGGGTACCGAACGAGCACAGAATCGTTTGGATTTAATGGTAAAGCTTTGGATTATCGGCTATCGACGTTGCGGCGTGCACCGACCCGCGGGAAATACGATTACGAAAGTCCTCGTCCGATTTCGGTGCTAATCTAATCGGAATCCTAGTCATCGCGTACAGGCCGGAGAACCTAATTCGCCATCGGTGAATTTCAGGGGCTTTTAGCCCCCGTCGATTGACGAGAGCGGTTGATCGTTAGGAGGATGCTCGATATTCGCGATTGCGAAAGATAATTGCCAATGGTTATACCGATAGGGACGAACAAGAGAGGAAGAGAGAGAGAGAGAGAGAGACGAGATCGAATGGAAGCTCTTTGAATCGCGTGGATGGAAACGAAAAAGCAGCCGCGATAGAAAGGCCGGCACTCGGAGCGAATCGAAAACGAAAGTCAAGAGAGCTAGACGCGCGCGCGGGTATCGCGAGAGCGTGCCTCTGATGTTTCGCAATATCGTTGAAATGGTCTTTTCGCTTGGCATGTAAGTGGGATTGGCACAGATTTTTCCAAGGTTTTAACACGGGACAATTTATCGTTCGATCGATGGAAAAGAAGGTCGAACGAATCTATCGGAGCAAGGAATAAAAGTATCGGAAAGGCTTCGGTCATCTGTAAATCTGTCCGAAAGAGTTACGCTTTCGAGCGATTTCTGCGTAAGGGAACTGGTTGCAATCGTCGCGATCCAGCAGCTACGTTTCCTTCCCTTTCGTTTCGTCTCGTTTCGCGAGAAAGGTGGGAAGAGAAAGAAAAGACAACGTTGGTATCGGTCGAAGGAACTCTTTATTGTACGCGCAATATTAAATTGTATACAATCGCATCCATTCCCAAACTCGCACACGCGCATTGCTTCTTCTAATAATACTGTGACGGAGGTGTTACAGTTGCTGTGGATAGTAAACGTATCTACCAATTAAATAGAGGCAACGTTATAAATAAATTATTGGCTCGCTTAATCTCTACCGATTAAATTATATTACTCGCGCGGTTAAGAACAATTATATCCGTTGCGTACGGAGCGAAAACGCTCCGGCCCGGTTCCTAGCTTCCGAGCGACTCGCCTCGTTAGCGTGCTAAGCGTGAATAAAAAGTACGGTCACCCGAATCGGTATCTATTCGATCGGTTGAACTGCCGATACCGTATCGCGGCCGTTTTCCAGACCACGGACCGCGAACCACCGTTCTTTAACTTACGATCGCGGCTGAAAATGTCGACTCGTTTCGCGAAGCGCAATTTCCGTCGGTCGATTCGTTTCCTTTCAACGTTCGCCGGTCATCCTCTTAGGTGATTAAATTGTCGCGATTCTTAGCGACGAGATAACGACCGAAGAGGTAATCAGATTTAATCCGCGATACCCGTTCGTATCTTGATCCGCTTTAATCCGTGTATCGAGCGTTATTACACGCGGCTAGGTTCTCGGTTCACGGTTCGCGGTTCGCGGATTTCGCGCTTCCAAATCGACCATCGTCTATCGTTCGTCCATCGAAAAAACGTTTCCAGCATCGATGAAACGGAACACGAACGTCCAATGTTCACTTGCAAACCGTGATCCACTCTTCGACGGTGCAATTCTGGCATTGCACGAAGCAGCACCAGTGAAACTTGCATTTGCATCTCTCGACGCGTCGTTGCCTGACAACGTTGTAACCTCTGCCGCAGCACAGGCTACTGCATCCGTCTCCACCGGTGCTAGTTTTGTTGCACCTGCGACCAGCGGTGCCGGGGATGTCCGCGCTTGGATCCCTCTCGCAGAAATTCGGCGACTTTTGGTAATAGAACAGCTGCTTGGCGAGATCTCGCGGCCTCCTCTTGCGGCCGCTTCCGTTTCCGTTGCCGCCACCGCCGCCGGCGGCTCCACCGCGATGTTTCCTCTGCCTCTGTCGATCCGGCCTTCTTCTCCGCGATCCTCTGACTCTGGTCAAAGGCGTGACGCTGCCCAAGTTGCTCTGCGCGACTAGCACCGCGTTCCGAAAGCGATCCTTTAGCGTTTTGCCGACTATCCGGAAGTCCGGCGCCACTTTCCAGCAGGTCTTGAGCTCGCAGGAACCCGACATACCGTGGCATTTACAGCGCACTTGCATGTTGCTCGCCACCGCCTGAAATTCCATCGATTTTCCCACTCGTGATCGAACGATCCAGGACACGCGCAATGGGGGGTGGTGATACGCGAAGCTACGTCGAGGGCGAATTGCGAATGCAAAGGCGAACGCGTAGGCGAACGCGAAGGCGAACTAAACGCGGCAACCACGAGGAACTAAAGGGAAAAAAAATGTTGCCGCGTGGTCGGTGGTGAACGGTTAGAGACGCGATTCAGTGCAACGAGTGCGCGGAGTGGTCAAGAGTCGCACGAACAGCGGCTCGAGAGAAAGGGGGCAATTTCTTTTAGACAAAGAGGTGTCGCGTACAAAACAGTTAATGAGTCTACGGCTGGGTGGTCCAGCCCGGGGCTTCGTCTTAATAACGTCGAGGCGAGACCGAGCGTGGAGAGGTGCACGGAGGAGAGGAACGGACTCGCTTCTTCTCCTACTCCTCTTCTCCACCCCTATTCACCGCCTTCTTTTTCTCCCCTTCTCTCTCCCTCTCTATAATCTCTGTATCTCTTTCTCTCTTCCTCTCTCCCCCGTCCCCCTTGTTTCTTTTCTTTTCGCGTTGCTCTAGCAGCAGCAGCAGCAGCAGCAGCAGCAAGGAATCACCGTTAAAACGCGAACAAGCAGATGCAACAAACAAAAATAGCGGTAGAAGAAGAAGAAGAAGAAGAAGAAGAAGCGTATATTGTCACGGAATGAAATATTTATCGCGAGAGAGCAAGTCTCGGTAGGGAAGGAAGGCGAACGGCGATGGACGAAGACGAAGACGGAGACGGAGAAGGAGAATGAAAGGGAAGATTAATCAAACGGCTTACCAAGCGGCCAGCTTGATTGTTGTGCAGATTGACCGTCGACTGTATATCCCCGGCCCTCTCGCGCGTGTCTAGGAACTGTCTCGAGAACTCCATGCCGTAGTCGAGGTTGTGAGAGCAGCCGCCCCACTTCCACTGGGTGCCCCTGGCCTTGGCAGGCGGCTTACCCTTGTAGCTGGACGGGTCGCATCCGCAAGAGAGCAGCTTGCCCATGCTGCAGGCACGGGCCACGCTGTGGGCCACCCCTGCCGCCGAAATCGCGAACGCGAACGCGGTCTCCCTGTAACCTGAAACCAAACACAGAGCAACGCTCCTCTTAACACCCACGTGTAGCTTAACCCTTTGGTCGATCGCGTCCGCCTTCTCCGGGCGCACGAGAAGAAGCTAGAATGAAATTCGAAGGGGATACCGTAGGTGGTACCGTAACTAAATTCCTGGTTCGCGCGCAACCTTTCTTGTATTTTCTGTTGCTTCTGCGAGGACGACGGAAGAAGAGGAGGAGGAGGAGGAGGAGGAGGAGGAGGAGGAGGAGGAGGAGAGACACGCGGACCGGTTAGCAAATTGCTGCTCGTCCACGGTGACGGCGACCTACAGACGAGAGTAATATACGCAACGCGACAGCGGCGATCGCGTTCGTCGCTTGCGCCGCGAGCCAGGAGAACGCGAAGCAGCGGGACATCGCGGAGCCGAGCTTCCGTAGAAGGAGCTTCGGTAGCGAGTCCGACGGATCGTTCGACGGATCGCTCGACAGACAGCCATCAGACGAAGTTCAGAGGTAGATTATTCAGCCGTCCGTCAAAACAAAGCGTGGCCATCAGCAGCGGCGGCCGCCGGGCATCCATTGACTGCATGTATAAACGATCTCACGCTGGGCTCCCCGAAGACGCAATGCCAAACTCTGATCGCGAACGATCCTCGGGTTTTGCGCCAATTTTACGCCCGTCTCTCCGCTCTCGTTACCGTTTCGAACGATTCTCGATCGACTCGCGTGCCTTTGATTACACGCTCGATCGCTCTCACCTATCATCGCTATCGGCGAAGCGACGCTGAACGAAGGAGAAGGGGTATCGTCTCTGCGCGATAGAATTTGGAACGTCTCTGGATGGACGAGGAAAGGGTTTAGGTTTGGACCAGTTGGATAAGTAATGCGACGCGAAACGCACTTTTTCTTCGCTACCTCCAAGGTCCCTCGTCTCCGAAACGTCGCTGGAGTCGGATTGACGGATGGCCGATCGTCAAACCGCAATGGTGGCTGTCAACTTACAAACGATACGACACACGATTGCTGGCGGGCATGGAATACGCGACCGAAACTGTCCCTTTCTCCTCGACTACGTCGACAATGGCCACACATTACTCTGCCCCCGGTCCCCGCTTCCCAACAGCTACTCCAATCCACGAATACCGGGCGGTATTTGCAGTATTCATGAGAGCGAGATACCGGGGAGACGCGCTAAAGGCACATTCGAAAGGATTTGTGGTATTCGTTCTCGACACCCGATGAGCCACTGCGCTGTCGTTACGTCGTCCCCCTTCAACAAGCATCCCTTTTGTTCGGTCCGTTTCCAGACCACGTTCCGAACGCGACTCGCGTCACACACACCGAGCGAGACCCACCGAACGAACCGCGCACCTATCCGGATCATTTTCAACCGCGTTCTCTCTAATTTCGCGTTCGCCCGTTCGCCCGTTCGCCCGTTCGCGTCGAGAGAAGCAATCGTCCGATCAGCCAACTCGTCCCGGTTGTATGCCGCGCGCGCGTTCGTTCGAGGTTCTCCGAACGTCTCCTTTTACCCGGCCGCGGAGGAATCGTCTGGAAGCGAGACGGATCCGCGGACGGAGCGATCGACCGACAGCGCGGATCCGTTTCGGTGAACGAGATTGGACAGCCGGTGCTCGATTACGTCGCCCTTCGTCGACCGTACGAAACCCGGCGACGTTAAACAGTCGACACTCCTCGGCAAAGTACCCAAGTATCGAGCACACGGCGAACAGATTTTTTGGAGATCGTTGCTCCGATAGAAACGTCCACGACGAGGAACGATCCGGGGGATATCTTCTCTTTCTGTTTTATTCGAGAGCATTTGGAAGGATGCGGCAGAGGATATCGCGTGCGCACGGTTTCGGAAGGATGATAACCTCCTCGGTTGAGCGAGGACCGGCTTTCGAGACGAAACGGAACGAAAACACAGCTCTTTATATGGGCTGACGGTGGGAGGGGTGGCTGAAAGCTTGCGCTTTATACGGCTATTGGCAGCAACTGTTTTATAATGCAGATAACCGTTGGAGGGCTGCAGCTACTGTAACTGCCGTTGCTGCTTCTGGTGCTCGGTGGTAAGAGGAGCACCGGGGACTCGTAATAAATCCTCCACGGGGAGTTGTACGTCTCTTCTGTTGGACAGTGGAGAGGCCGAGGTGGAAGGAAGAAGAGAACCAGGCTGAGGTGCACACAGGGCCACGCTGCCTCTTTACTCTTCGCCTCTTGACTCTTGACGCAGCCACTCGGTGACGGATGGCGCGCAGCCCGCACCCTGCTACCCTCTGTCAACCCCAAATCACTGTTTAGATAACTCAATAGATAGCGTACCGGCTACGCGCTCGCTAGCCTCTACGGCAACCGTGCTTCGTCTTCTTCTTCTTCTTCTTCTTCTTCTTTTTCTTCTTCTTCTTCCTCTTCTCGCGTCTCAGACGCTTTCACGCTTCTCTAACACTTTGCAATTGTTTTCCATCGAACGAAACAACGTTCAACTAATTTTCGTCCAACCGTCGTCGAAGCTTCATCCAACTTAATTTCGTACGAGAATTTTAACGCTCTCCCGGACGAAACTCGAGGCAGAGTTCGGTTGCATAGAAATCTATTAATTTCGAATTCAAGGAAGGATATCGATGTATCGTAGTCCCTCACGGGTTGAACGAGCCGCAAATGCGTGGAACGTTTCGATTCGCGAACCTGGAAGCCGTCGAATACTCGAATCGTTTCTCAGTTAGAAGAAATCCCTCTTTCGGTGTAGACGCGCGATATTTTGATGGAACGATAGGAAGTTGCGAGTTGCTAGTTGCATTAAACGACTCGCGCGGAACCAGTCGCCTCGTATTTACGATCGTAAACAGTGTCACCGTTGCCGGGGAACAAGCGAACGTGGAGTATCGCGTCTCTGGTAGTAGGTCGCCTTGTGTGGGCCTGTGGGCCTGTGGGCCAGGTCCAGAAGAGAAGGAGAAGGACCGTTTCGTGTACATTTCATAATACATTAAGTCGTTTTGCCGGGGTTTAACGAATACGCGGCAAAAGTGAGACGCGAGCGGAGGGACGAGACGCGGCGCGGCAAGGTGAGGCGAGACGAGGCGAGGCGAGGCGAGAGAGAGAAATAGAAAGAGCGGCTGGGGACTAACGGGGCGAGGAGCCGGGGCCAAGAGAATGGAAGAAGGAGCAACGAGAGGACCGTGTCCGAGAGATTTAACGACTCGCGTTCTCTTCGAGATACGTAGCCAGCACGAATTTGACACGGTGGATTTCTCGAACGACTGCGGACCCTCACCTGGCCACCGATGTCGTCCTTAAAAAGCTGGAACCGTTCGTAATGGTGAAGTACGGGCCGTTTCTCGGAAGCTGCTGCCCTCTGACTTCCAAGTCAAACTTCCAAGCCAAACGATCCGATCCAGTCGGAAGGCGATCTCCCGAAGGGATAATCGGCAAATCGACCTCCCCCGGGCCTCTCTTTGAAAATCTGTCAATCTTCCAGCAAACTTTTCGCTCGCTTTGGAACGCGGACGCGTGGATGCGAAGTGTATCGGCGGCGCAGGTTGGCGCAGGTTCTTCGAAATAACCGGGGAAAAAGTCGTGGAATCGACACCTCTTGTTGGCCGGTGAGCAAAAAAAGGTGTACCGATCCACGGAGGCAGATAACGAGAAGACAGACGTGGCGGGCACCGAGATCGTGGCTGCGGACGATCTTAAGCTTTCAGGTCAGGTGCGCTCGATGTCGCGCTCTCGCGCACTCGTCCGACACGATATATGTTTCCTCTTTCGACGCACGTACGCGCCACGACGAATTTATATGTCACACTGGAATAGGACAGTCGAGGGGGCAATCTCTTTTCTTCTCGTCTCGGCCCGTTCTTTTCTCTTGCTCTCTCCCATGGATTTGGGACAGGTTCTCGGAGCTGACCGCAACTAAGGCACACACACCGTATTCTGATTTAAGGAAGCGCGCACCGTCTCTCGCCTACGCCGCTTCGTCGACGTCAACGACGTCGTAAAAAGATTTCACCTTTTTCCCCCGTTTCTCTGCCTCCATCTGCTCCCACACGGACAGAACGGGCCGTGCTTCCTTCGCCTATGCTCGCGGCCATTTAACATTTGTCTTTCTTCTTGGTCGGGCAACGAGATGTAAAACAGTCCCCACGCGATGAGATCGACCGCGAGGTTCGACTCGTGGCAAGCAGGAGCTTCGAGTTGTAATCTTTTAACGTTTAAAAGTCGCTGAACGCGAGTTTATTTCTGTCGCGATGAAAGCAGCGCAACGATTCGATGCTCGATAATGCCAGCGTAGTAACGAATTAGATACACGCGTACTCGATATCGGGCTATCTAAATTTAATTTTCTCGTGCACAAAACCTCCCTCGCTTTTCTTTCGACTTCGTCTTGGTCTTGTCTCGAGCACACGGAAAGTCCCTCGTCCAATTTGTGCCACGAATTACGGAACACTCCGCGTATTCCTGGCCATATTATTTTGGAACGTTGAGCGTCGCAATTGGAACGCATTGCCGCGAGGCGAAACTCGCGGCTGACCTGATCGCGCGGAAGCTACTTAACGCGAAACGTTCGGTCGTTCTCTTACCTCTCTGAAGGAGAACGCTGCTCTGCTGCGTTCTGCTGCTAGGCGTGAGGGAAGAACAGTTCCACCTGTGCCACATGAACTGATGCTGGCACTCGGATATGGCCATTTGCAGTCCTTTGATCGCAGCCACCGTCACGTCCGGGTTTCTGTGGCATAGCTCGCGCTGCTCCTTCGTCAGCCCTGGAATACCGTTGCAGACCACGGCGTTGCCGCTCACCCAATCGTCCACCGAGTTGCTCATTAAGCAGGTCGCGCTGCAAATCAAACGGAAATTTACCAATTAAACTTCTCCTCTGGCTGGCAGCGCACGGAGGAACGCCACGGACGAGCGGAGATGCCCGGTTGGTTGGTGCTGCCTTTTCGTGAAAGCGGTCGCGTTCGATCGCTTTGAGTGATTCTGCTCGGTGGGAATTTAGCCGGAGACATTCCTCGTACTTATGGCACGCAATCTCCTTTCGATCCCTCGACTCTTTTTCGCTCTCCGCAACCAACTCTCTTGCCGCGCGCGTTCGCAGCCTCTCCTATCGAATTCCCGATCGTGAACGCGGGCCGCTTTTGGATTCATCGTCGATTAAAAGCGACTCTCCGCACCTTTAAGTAGCGCAAGCGTAAAATCGTTGCACGTACGCAACCCCTCGGCCAGCCGATAAGCCTTCGAAAGACGAGGCGCATCGCTGCACTTTAATACAGCGCTTGCATCTAGCCGAGCAGCACCGTCTGCTTCTCTTTAGACGGTTTTACGAGGCTCGGGTCAAAGATGCGATAGGTTCTCAAAGAAATTAGATAGTCGAAATATCCCGCTGGTCTCTCTCGTGCTTCGTATCGGGTCGGTTCTCTCGGTTGCCTACCCGCCGGCAGGCTACCCTTTTTCCAGCCCCCGGTTGGTCCTCTGCCCTTTCGCATCGGCGCGATAACGCGCGGTTCGTGTCTCGGAAGAAGAGCTCTTAGAGCGCTATCTCGAGCGACAGCTTCTACTTAATGGTGGCGCGTTACGAGGCACCGGGTGTTAATTAATTTCCAGATGCAAAAGGGCGAGAAGGGGAAGCCGGGGGTTTGGGTTGAGCGGCCACGAAAATTCCTCGTCGACGGGGACGCGCGCTCCGGCTAGATCGCGGCGCAACAACATCCTCCTCGGAGGGTGCAGGGTGTCCCGTGGGTACAACGGGATCGTTAGCCGAACGAAAGAGAAGAGAGACTTTAGCCCCGTGTCGCGAGGCTCGTTTATTTGCCGGTGCCGAGTCGGAGTGGTCAATTTTTTTGCGGATGGTTCCCTCGGAGTCCTTGGGAGTCAGGATGTCGTGGACGGGTGCAAGATTCTCGGTGGGTCGGTGGTTATCTGCGGGTACAAATTAGCCGACGAGCTTCTCCTAAAGTAAAAGCTGTGTATAGCACCCGCGCGAACCAGCAAAAGAGAGAAAAGAGAGACGTAAGGGGATCGTTTGGGAGACAAAAGGAGAAAGAGGAAGGTCGACGGAGGACGCGGGGAAGATGGCCGGTGGCCGGTGGCGGGCAGGAGAAGGTCCTGATCCGGGCACAGCTCGGTTTCTGCTTTCTGCGTAGTGTGGGAAAGGACGGTGGAGGAGGACCAAGATTTTAGGGTCGCAAAGGTTATTGAGGGCTCCCATTACCGATACACCGTGGCATCGCTGCTATCTTTCGCGCTATTGATGATCTACCGAAAGCAGATTAATGATCTCTCCTCCTCGAAACAAATTACCAAAGACATCGCGTACCTGTGCCAGTCCCGGACCAGAGGGATTCCTTCCGTTGCTCTTCCCCGCCGCTCGCTACAACCTCCGTTGTTTCTCATTTTTACCCTTCCCTTTTTTCTCTCTCTCTCTCTCTCTCGCGTCGCGTTGTCGCGTGCTAAAACGAGTAGAATCGTACACGCGTACGTGTCGCGGAAATATGTACGATGGGTTAGGGGGGAGAGAGGGAGAGTGAGATCGATCCGGGCTCTCGTATCTTCGGATCGTGTTCTTCGAACTCGTGGGAAATGGTGGAGCAAATGAAAGGTCGAAGACGCGAGAGCGCGTCCTGCATTTTTGCAATGATCCAAGGGGTCGCCGAAGAATCCAACATGGCGTCGGGGATGCACGTGTTTTATTTAAGTTGCTCGCAAGGAAACGGACGAGAAAGAGCGAGAGGGGCACGGAGAGGGAGAATCACGGAACGGAATTTCGCGTTTAATGGAGGTATACCCGCGGAGAGAGAACTCGTTACGAGCGACTCGCGAGAATTCCTGCGGTAGATATCCAATCGCTTTGCTTCTCTTATTTTCGCGCGCAACCGAGAAGCGGTCGTCGCTTTCTTCCCTGCTCTCCGTGTATCGTCTTCCGATATTTTCGATCGCGAGCGGTTGATCCGATCGACGGAAAAATGAACGAAAGAGAGCGAAGGGATGATCGATCCTGTCGAGAGTTAAGTAGAATGGACGCAACAAAGTGGCGGAGTGCTAAACGGCCGTGTCGCGCAAACTGGTTTATCGACCATTACATCACGGGAATTATTCGATGCCGTAATTCAATGCCGTTCCGTAAATACGTTGAAGCGCACGCGTGACTACAGGTATAGGTATCTACGCGCGTGCATACGAGCATACGAGCATACGAGCATACGAGCATACGAGCAACGCGTCGGTGCACGTACGGCCTTGTTCCCGGATGCAGTTTGTAATTATTTACGAGGAGCCGCGTGGGCACGAAGGAGAATACGTCGGACGCTCGTCGGTGGTCGGACCGCATCGTTCGTACTCCTGTAGGTACTTCTATCTCCAAGACACAACATTGTCACAGATAGTGGAGTATGTTTGTCGTTTCGTGTAGCGAGGAGGAGCGCGAATCGTATTCTTGGAAGCGGCCAGCCAAGGAATTTATCGCGCGCCTTGGAAGCATCCTGCCCCGCCGCGTGTAACTCCGCGTTCTGGAAAACGACCGATTTCCTTCGCCGCCTGGTTAAGAACGTTGCTCACGCGAAACGAACCGGCCGTCCAAAGGGCCCTTTGCCCGAAGAAAGATTCGATTAGAGCGTGCAGGGCGTTCGACGCACTGCCACAGCCGGATCAGCCGGGCATAATGAAGATCGCAGCGGGATCGTTGGCTGTTCGTGCCACGGACCTCCTTCGAAAGGCCTATTTGCACTCCCTCATTGTATTCCGCTCGGAACCGTCGATGCGGCCGCCGCCACAACCCACCGTCTCTATTGACAGATTCTTTCCGTAAGAGGCGGAGAGAGAGAGGAGCGGAGAAGACGAGCAAAGTCGCGCTGACATCGCGCTCGTAAATTTTTCCCTGCCAAATTAGACACGACTCTATTCCCCGTCCGTCGTTTCCTCCTCCGGTTAGGTAACCGCAATAGGCTGCCGATCGTAGCTCGAGTCGTCGCGTATCACGAGGAATGAGGGCTCGCTCGAAAAGTTCGGCGCGCAACTTTTATCTTGTCGCGGAGATACGTGGCGACCGTGGGCGAAAATAAATAAATATTCTAGATGCAGGCGCGAGACTCAACAAGCCGCGACACTGGATATGGAACGCGAACGATCGGAACACGGTGCGACAGTTAGAATAACAGACGGAGGGGGATAAGATAAAAGGGTCGTCCAGAAGGATGATTCGACGACGGGAGGAAGCAGTTGGCGCTACTTACCGACGATTCTCGAAGAGAATCAGCAAGAGGGCGATGGTCGGTCCGATTCTAATGGCGATCCTAGACGGTGGTCCTTCGTAGACGCGTCCTGATCGAGAAGGAGGCATCCTGTCATCGCCCCGAGGACGTCTCTTATTCTTTGCGCGGTTTGCCCACTTTAAAAGAGTCGAGTGCGACCCCTCGTCCAAGGCTGCACACCCCTAGCATCCGAACGGAAGGACCCCTCGCTCGAGAGACGATGCCGTCTCTCTTCCTTTCTTTCTCTCTGTTTCTGTACGGTTCTTTTTTTCGAATCCCTCTCCTACTCTTCGTCTCCCGTCTCTGGCGCGGTGCCTGTGATCAGCAGCCTGGCACGCGTCGAGGACTCCTCCTCGCCCCGGGCACCGGCGCTTCTGCTTTGACGTTCCGTACGATTCGAGAGCTTCCAGTTTCGCTGCTTCGAGGGGTCGCTCCGAAAACTACCCCGGGACAATATCCTCGATGACGATCGAACGGTTCGTCGACCGACCGCCGCTAGATTTTCACCCCCTTCGTCGCCCAGCTTCTTCGCTTCCTCTACTCCGTGCTCGTTCCTTCACCTCTGCACTTCCGTGTCCGGCTTTCTCGGCTACCGGAAATAGCTGTCGCGTTCGTCGGATCGTCGCGGTGTACGGTATCTTGTTGGAGCACCGAGGTTGACAGCGCGATGTCTCGAGCACCTTTGGTCTGAACGTCTTCTCTTTGGGGGAAAAATACTGGCCGGTGTATCCGAGCGCGGATGAGAGTTCGTCGATGTCGCGGGATACGCGAGGCGAGTTCGTCACTGACACGGCGTTCGCGAACGTAGCACCACGGCGTAGCCGATACGAAACATGTCGGCGCGACTCGGTTCGCCGCGATCGATCTGTCCCGTGGATATTTTGCACGTGCCGCGAAACGGGAGAACACTTGCGGATCTGGGGGAAAGGACACGAAGAAGACGGTTTATCGGAGAAGACGGCCGACGAGGAAAACGTGCGCCGCGGCAGCGTTGTTGGCCGCGCTCGCTGTCAGGTACGGTGGCATTCCGTGGTGGTCCTGGCACCCTCCGCGGGCGTGGAGACCGGCGTGGTCGGCGGTGGAGTCGCGTGTTCCCTCCGTGTCTGCTCCGGATCGGATCTCGGATCTCGGGTCTCGAGTCTCGAGCCTCGGTGCGGCCGCGGGTTTCGAGGCGCGCTAACGCGTCGAAGAAAAAGGAAGAAGGGCGAAGCGGTTCGGTACTTCCGGTGTGTGCGCGCGTTCACGGCGAAGTGTCAAGCTCAAATAAAAGAAAAGTCGCCCTCCGGGATCTCTTACTCCTCCCACGCACACATCCCCCTCCTTCGGCTTGCGTTCCTCTTCCACCGTTGGTCTCGTTCCGTCTCTCTCTTTCCCGCGTGCTTACCACCGCGGCTATCGTTTCGTCCGTGCAAACAGTCGAATAGCAAACTTCCCGTGGTCGCGTTACGCGGCGACGACCACGAAGGCGACGAAGGCAACGAAGACGAAGGCGAAGATGACGACACCGACCACGACACCACGGAGAGCGCGTGTCGTCGGACCGGACGGCCGTCGCTTCGCTCGAAGGCAAACCGTGAACGACGGCGCGCGTTCGAACGACGATCGAAAGATCGGCCGGCGACGAGAGCTAGCCAACGCGAAAGGGGGTAGGTAGCGTGATCGAGAGGAGGCGAGAAAAAGAGAGCCGGGGGGTGAGAGACGGGGTGGAAAGGCGCGGGTACGAAAGGCGCGAAAGAGGAGAAGAAAAGCGCGGTCAGTGGGAGCACACGGGGACGTCGAAGGAAGGAAGTCGAGGAAGAAGAAGAAGAAGAAGAAGGGAAGAGCGTGTGTAACGGAGGGTGAACGGTGAAACTGTTCGCGGAGAGATCGAAGAGAGGGAGGAGGAAGGAAGAAAGGCTGCGTGTTCGCGAAACCGAGACCGAGACCGTGTGTGCGATCGCGAGCGCGATGGCCGAAGATTCGCGAGAACGAGAAAGAGACGAGGTAGGGCCACGCACTTTCGTTATCCCCGGTGTTTCTGCGTTCGTTATCCCGACACGCTACTGCGAGCCGAAGAAGAGATGGACAGAATCTGATGATTCCACCTCCGTTCAAGCCCGACGAGAAGCTGTCAGGGAGATCGGTCTGTCTATGATGAACTCGGTGCGCAGTGCGCGGCTACGGGGGCCCTCCTCGCCCTCCCATAGGGAGAGAAAGGAGAGATAGGGAGCGGTAGGCACGAAGAAACCAACTACCCCCCCACCATAACCACCACCATCCGGACACGACCACCACTACCGTCGTCCACCACCCTGAGATTCAAACCGAGAGACGAGGATGCACGATCGCAAGTGAAACTACCAACGAAGACGGAACGACGCGAGACCGAGGGACTGAGATCGACGGAGACCAACGGAGACGGGGACGGAGACGGAGACGGAGATGGAGATCCCACAGAACCAGAGACCAACGGAGAAACCGAGAAAGGAATAGAGACGGAGCGAGATGGTCGGTCGGAGGAGAGCCCGTAGGCTGCTTCTGCATCTCCCTCTCTTTCCTCCCACTTCCGACCATCTTTTTCCTTCCAATTCTCTCCATCTTCCGAGTCTCTCTCCGTTTCTCTTCCTCCCACTCCCCTCCCTCTCCTCCTCCCTTCCTCTCTTTCCCTCTTTTTCAAACGCGTGCCTGAAAACGCCTCTCCGCGGACCAACAGGTATTTCGCGTCCACGATCCGATTGTTTTGCACCTTTGCACTTTCTCTCCCCCTCCGTTTACGAATCCTCCTCGCGTCCGATCGATCGTTCCGATCGAACGCGTACCCTCCGAATGGACCGACAGCAGTGCACCGCAGCCGCCGTCGCTCGTTCCCGAGGGTGGAAGAAGAATAAGGAAGAACGGAAGGAAGGAAGAAAGGAAGGAAGGAAGAAAGGGAGGTTGCTCTTGATCACGTGGCAGGAAAAGTAGGAGGAGCGAACTTCCCCTACCTAGCATCCCTTGGAGGATGCTCAATCAGCATAATTGAGGTTTATCTCGTTCCCTAACTCTGCTTTCCGCCTACTCAACCCCACCGTTTCCCTCCCCTTCTTCCTTCGTTTCCTTCCGACTCTGCACACGCGCGTACATCCCATCCCGCCGAGCGCGAGCAGGGGTTGCTCTCTTCTTTCATCCCCGGCGCATTCCTTAGTCGCTTCCTCGCCGGAAGTACGAGTGCTCGCTCCAGCGAATAAAAAGGAATCGGCGATGGCTCTTAAATTCCGACTGCTTACCGGATCGGTTAGCCGTCGCATCTCTTTTTCGCTTCGATCGATTCTTCGCAACCAATTAGCGGAACTCTCGATATAATGGTCGACGCACGAAAATCCGAGTCCGTTTCACCATCGCGAGGGATCTCTCATCGGCTCCCCCTTGGATCCGTGTTTCCGTTCCCCTCGGTTCCACCTTTCCCTGGTTCTACGTCCGTCTCTGTTTGCCCGCGCGCTGACTGCCGCGTTCGCTCGTGTCGGACGCACGAAGCGCAGATTTCATTGACGTGGTCGCTGAACTGGCAATTAGTCGCAACGACCCCGTTCGCGCAGCTCCGCTATAGTTACCCCAACGTGTGCCACGTGGTCGGAGATCAAACGACATCCTGAATCAAAGCGAACTCGGTCGGGGTCTCCCGAGGATCGCCAGAGACGCGGATCGAAACGCGTGGAACTCGTTTGACGATCCCTCTGTCGTGATTTACCTCCATCTAATTAAACATATCACGTGTCCGCGCGATGAACCGGACCGTCGCATCGTTGCTTCGCGACCCGAGTCCCCGAGTCCGAAGGGATCCAGCGAATTTCATTCCCGCGTCGTTCTCCCCGCGCCGGCGAAACAAGATAACGGAGCTCGATTTGACGAGACTCGTTTGGTTCCGCGCGCCGCGTTTATTAGCCGCGGCTAATTAGAATCCTCCGGACGGGAGAAACGAGCGCGGCTGGTCGGATCTCGGGGGACGCGGCGTTTCTCAGGGAAAAGGAAAGGGTCGAGCCAGCCGACGAGTGGCGTGCGAGCAAACGAATTTCGCGGCCGGGGCACTTGCGTACGTCTCGCAGCCGGCGATATCGTTAAAAAGCACTCGCTTGCGTCCAGGCATGCCGAGAGCTGATTATTTTTTTTCTTCCTGCACGCGAGAAGCAACGACTACGTTCCATTCGTTTGGTAGTGGACGCTCATTGCCGAGCCAGGTACCTCGCCCCGATAACATCGTTCGTGCTTCCAGAGGAGTTGCTCCTCTCTCTCTCTCTCTCTCTCTCTCTCTCCGTTCGCCTTTTCTCTCTTCTCTCCACTCTTCTCGAATCCTTCTCTCCCTCTCCTTTTCAACGTGTACCCTCTGTCATCCTATCTGGGTGCATTACTTATCGGGCTATCGAGTGTCCTGACCATGATCTTGGCACGCGAGCGCCGATACCATCGAACCACTCGATCATCCTATCGCCGTGCAATGCGCCCTGATGCACTCCTGCTCGGAAGCCTAATTGGCCGGCGTTCGGAAAGGGGTACGAACCCTTTCTCGATCTCCTTTTTCCTCGCTTCGTTTCTCCTTTTGCTCTCGCTACGCGCAATACGCCAATAATGCGCGTCTACATTCCTATAGAATCGTTTCGCCTAAATTCCATCGTTCGATGTTTCCAGCCGAGTTAAAGTCGTCGGCGGTGACGGTAAACAAACGCGCAGCGTTCGTTTCTTTCTACGAAGTTTCTCGCAACGGGTGCAATTAAAAGTATCACGTTGAGGTGTCTTCTATAATAGGTTCGTATAGCAGTGTATCGGATTCAAAAGGAACGGAAGCTACAACTTCTTATATCGAATTTTTCGTACGAAACTAGAACGTTGCGCGCACAAATTGCACGGCAAAATTCGCCGAATTCATGTTGTCGGTAGGTGCGCTAAAATCGCCATCTGTTCCGCGATAATCGCAACGCGGCCCAAGGAGTCCGTACAAGACAAGCAAGGAAGTTGGAATTTAGGCGTGGACGATCTTTTTGCTGTTCGAGTTTACGTGAAAGACCATTCGAGCTTACCGTTCACGCGGAAACTGGTGTCTAGTCGACTGTCTAGTTGGCGTGTCGCGCCCTCGCTCGCGTTACCCCTTCGGAGGTATGGAAATCCCGATAAACGAATTATACTTTCACCGCGAAGGGTGTTACTTATCTCACCTTCTTTCCGCCTTCCTTCGCTTGCCTAGTTCGATCCGGCGACCTTCTCTTCCCGCAATTAGTTCCCCTCTCCCCCCTCCCTCTTTTGGCCGATTTTACGAACGCGCAACCGATCGGCCGATTCGTCAGAGACGCGTTTCGTTCCGCTTTTCTTGCCAGAAAAACGATCACGTTTCGAGCGTGATAATCGATCGATCCTCGTACGGTGTCACGACTCGTTTTCGCGAGGCCAGGCCCCTCAATCGTTCGCGTCGGTTAATTGAGACGTCGGCCGGCTAACAAGAAATCCCTAACGAGAAGCGCGGAAAAAGCTGCGCGACTTATCGCTTTGCCATACGCCGATCCGCGCGGACGCTAAATTGCGCCTTCTTTCTTTCGCGCTGGAAAGGAGAGCATAATTCACCGTGGATTAAATCGCGATTCTATCGAATCTAGCGAACTAGCCGCCGATTTCCTTGTCTCGTTTAAAATCGTAGATGCTCGTGTAATACGTTCGCGAGTGCCGGATGTTTATGCAAATTCGCACTTTTGTAAACGGGTTAAAGAAAATGGAACTGAGACCAAAATCTATTTACCATTCAATCCCTACGCTTTCCACTTTACTTTGGATATTTCCTGCAATTTTACACGCTATACGTGCATAAAAAGCATCCGCAGCCAACTTAATTTTTTTATATTACTCCCCGAAGCGTAGTAGCGCAACAGATTTAATCTAAAGCCGTGGTTCCGCGTACTTTGCTTCTTTTCTTGTTCCTATCCAAGCTATCCGAGTATTTCGATCCGACTATCCGAATTGTCCGAACATTTTCGACTACTCGGATTATTTTACTCCCCCCTCCGAATATTCGAATATCCCGATTGTCCGTATCGTATACCCAGCCCCAGTTTTTTATCCGCAGAAACGATAGCAACTAAGTAAATAGAAAAAATAAAAAATACACACGCGCGTCTGTGCGAGAGAAGCGGAGCAATTCGAGCGATTCGCTCTCCATGGAAACGGTGGAAGCTGTGGGAGCCACGTCGAGACAGAGAACTGTCCGGAATGTTTTAATAATATGCATTCCTGCTGGCTGAGCCCTGAAATCTCCTCGGGGGTTTGCATTGTACCCTTCGCCGGCCCGCTTCACAATAACTATGATATAATTAACCAGCTATTTTTCTGCGCCGAAAGAACGCGCGTTTCTCAAACAAGCCACCACAATGATTTCGGGATCGAAGGACGGGGGTAACGCGATACACTTATGAAAGCGATATTAAAAAAAAGGGAGCAGGAAAAAAGGAATAAAGTCGAACGAACGTCCCACTTCCTATTGCGCTCCGTAGGGGGAACATTGTGCGCGCTTTGACGAACGCATCCGAGGAGGACGAATCTCTCGAGCTGGATCCTCGACAGGACCCGTCATTAAGTATTATGTCGTAGAACGGTGCGTCAAGTGAACGCAACAGCCACGTTCCGTGCAAGAAAGAAGAGAGGAAAGGTGCGCGCACGTCGTCGTCACGCCCCCATCCTTTTAGCGAAGGGGCTGCCTTGTTCCTCGCGATTATTTCGGCACCGGCGTAGCCGAGAGACGCGTACCGTGAAAAGAAACGTCCGATGCGGCGAATGGACCGGAAAGCGATCGAACAGCGGTTCCCCAGAGAACGAATTGTCCATCGCTTCACCAGCTCTTCGTCGCCGCGACTCCTCGTTTGACCCACATTCCCAAGCTGTTCCTTCTTAAATCGTACGCGTCCGGTTGTGATCTCGAAGAAGAAGGATCGCAGGAGATGTTCATTTGCGGGACTACTTGCTACCATTAGCGTACGTAGCATACGCCACGCGAGGACTACGCGAATTATATAGGAAAAGACGATGGAAGTATCGCAAAAACTCGCTTCGCGAACGTTTGAGAAAGGAGCTTCTCATCCGCATAATAGTCCGCGTCGCAATTTATTCCTGTGTCTTACACATTTGCCGCGTTGCAATTTACTGCGCTATGCGTCGTCGAGGCAGTATCGAAGTTGCAATCCGTTGTAAATGCAACGCGTCGAACTGCAAGTTGCTGCACGAGTTACGCTGGCGATCGCAAGCCAAGGGGTTGAACAGCTGTCGAGAAGCGTTCTTTCTTCGCGGAAGATTCGAGGCGAAGGCGAAGGCTGCTCGGCGGAAAGAAAAGATCTTCCTGGAAAGTATTTTTCTCCGCTGTTGCGGGATGAGCAGCAGCGGTCAAAAAGATATCCGTTACAAAATGGTAACGCTCGATCGCACGATCGAGCAGGAGATAGAGAACGCGGATGATCGGGCATCGTTTTCTGTTAAAAGCCACTTGTTGGAGTGCGCTCGGGCATGATCGATTTGCCGGCTAAAAGTAGCTGGCGGATAATCTGCTTTCGAGGATCATAAGCGTCCCGGCTGTTTATTATTCGCCAGTACTCCGGCCTGTTCTGCTCGCATCTCGCTAGAAAAACGGGGAGAGGAACTCGTTTGTTCGGTGTGCTCTCGTGCGTACCCGGACGCACGCATCTGTAAAATGTCCCGACACTTCAAAGAAACCTCCAACTGGAGAGCAAGTAGAAAATACGCGGAGCGGCGGAGAGTATCGGCTACGCTCTTCCGACCTTTCGCAAGACGTTCTCCGGTGTTGCTTCTTTCGCACGGGGGATTGTATCGCGCACAATGGCCGTTTCGATACGGAGCCGGGAGTGCTCTCGTCCCTTCGCGTCGATCCACCGTAATGACTTAAGAGGATAAGAGAAGATCTCCGCGAGATTTCGCTTCCGAGTTCTTCCATTGTTACCGCCGCTCCTCTCCTTCCCCTTCGCTCCTACGCGCCTAATGAACCGGCTGCCTCGTTCACGTGCACTTCGCGTCGAGACAGATATCAGCTATCAATTAGCGGAGCTACGGAACGCGCGCCTGCTAAGAGTCGCGGGATAAACGGGCGGGCGCGAAAAAAAGAGGCGGCTCGAGCGAGGAACCGAAGAAAATCGGCATTCCTAAAGGGAGACGATAGCCGGGGATAGGGCGGGAATGGTTCGGCGTAGCTGAAAATAAGGAGCATCCACGGATGAGGAATGGTAGCCGGAGAGATAGAGGGAAGGCCGAGGAGACGATGGGCCACCATGCTCGCCTATTATGGCAAAGGAGCCATGGGGATTCGAAGAGTGGCCCTCGACCAACGGCAATTCGAATAAATAAAGAGGGAAAATAAGATATATGCGCGTGGGTGTGGCGGCAGGCGGGACCCAGGCTCATTGCCACCTCCGAAGCTGTCGGATCTCGCACTCCCCTGTGGATCCGGCTATCTTCCCGTGCATACGTATACGATACACCGTCCCAGCTCCGTCCTACACATATCCACCACCGGCCCAATACTCATCGATTCTCATCCTTCTTTTCCCTTCGTTTCCCCCTTCGCCATTCTCAACTAGACCCTATCTTCGCGCCGCATTTATCCAATTTCCTTTGTTCCCCGGTTAACCCCTTTCGCGGCCCAACCTACGCCCGCAACAACGGCTAATTTACGGGAGGAAATTTATTTATCCGTTTATCGATTCACGAGAACAAGTGAATTGCCCGTTGGTTGCGTAAAATTATGAAATTGCGAGACAGTCTTCAACGAGTTACACGGCTGGGAACGAACGTTCGAGCGAGCGGGGCGAGTAGGTAAAAGTATTAATCAAACCGTGTGCAGTATCGGCGTGAATAACCATTAAATTGTAGGGGTTACGCGAATCGTCCCATACGAAACATCGCAGATTTAACGAATATACGTATGCGTATTTTCGTATCGACTCGCGCGCGTCGCGAGAAGTCGGATGAGGAAGTCTTGGTTAATTAAAGGCGAAACTGTTATCCATACGAAGTACGGAGCCCGTACGCAAAGGGTTAAATTCGTTGTCAAGAGGAGATGGTAGGGGAAGGGGTAGAATTTAGACGAGGCCGATAGGAATCGAGGATACGCGCGTGTCGTAAGACGAAGCAGGAAGAAGAAGCCTAATCGTCGATGTGTTCTACTCGCAGCTACGTCAGATTAGGATCTCGACACCCACGCGGAGAGACGCGTCGTCGTCGTCGTCGTCGTCGTTCTCCTTTCTCTTACCCCGTTCGCTCTTCTGGTCCCCCTTTCTTTCGGATGCTGCTGGTATCTGTATCGTTGTCCGCATTTAGTTGGTATGTTAAATACGCGAAGGGAAAGGGCTTTCGGAGGAACGTAGAGTAAAACGGAAGGAAGGGAGGCCGATAAAACGAGTTTATTGGCTCGTTTGTTCTGGAAGGTGGCGGTTTCTTTGTCGCGACTAGTAACGATCGTTTTACTACCGGTTTCGACGATTAGGGCTCGCGTGACGTTTCGCGAATAAAGAGAAAAAAAAAGGGAGGAGAGACGGCGGAGTGATTTAGCGGTCGTAAACGATCGTAATCAACCCGAGCGGAGGTTCGGAGCCGGTGTATCGAGCACTTCGGGGTGTCCGAGAATTACGAACAGAAATATATTAGTTAATATAATATGGGTACTTTATATTTGGTCGGGCGATGGAGCTCCTTTGCCGGGGATCCTGATGATCCGCGTTTTTATGCCGCTATCGTGGAACATCGAGAAAGGTGAACGCGAGTGACCAGCTCGAGCCGAAGCTAAAGGCACAGCTCCATTGGGGCAACATTTACGCAACGCGTAGCGTGAGTTTTTCGAATAAAGACTGACGTACTGTTCGCGACGGAGAGACAGGATCGGTAATAATTTTCATTTGCTTCACGCCTCTTAGCGTTCACGGGATCCTCCAACTTTGTTTCGGAAGATATATATTAAGATCGGGCGTGTTACACTTGTTGGCAAAAATAATTTGCTCGTGGCTTCTAGGATATCGTAAGAGAATTTTATGAATACGTGCACCTTTAGCGCGACGAAAAGAAGATAGGTTCGTACGAAGTTAAAGAAATATTCGTATCGACGTTCGCTTCTTTTATTTGAACAAACAAGTTAGGAATTTAATCGGCTGTTGCAGAACGATATCGAGTAGGGTAAAGAACGATACACGAGGTGGCATTTTGATGATTACCAGAAAAGAAAGAACACGCAAGACGGCTACTTCGAACATTTTAGCTGTAGCTGAAATTTTAATTCGCAATAGCAAATATATATACTCGTGGCGACGCTAAAAATTGCCATTCCGTCGCGAGTACACTCGTGGTACACGGCTAATTGGTTAAGGTAACGCGACCGCGAACACGTTGCGCGAGACACGATATATCCCTTTCTCTGCGTGAGCCTTTTTCGATTCGCGACTCGTCGCGAAGACAAGCGGACGGAAATTGATCGAACAAAGAAGTGTTAATTGCGTTATTATAGGCCGGGCAGGCTTATCGAGGCCCGGCTGGCTCGTCTACCGAAACGATCGCGATCTTATCGGCTCGCGTCGACCATTGTACGATTATTAAATACGATGATGCGGCTCTATTATCCGGGCAGCGTTTCGATGCGATCGGTGAGAGTGGATCGGATCGTTGGTCGTTGATCGGTGATCGGTGATCGTGTATCGTGGATCGTGGATCGTGGATCGTGGCAGTGCCACGAAAGATCGAGAGGACGCTCGGAGTGGCGCGCGGTAGGTCTTCGCGTCCCACCCTACAACCGTGATTTCATCGCGGACAGATTTCCGTTGCCGGTTAATCCGTTATTCAAAGTATCAACGTCGGGAATGCCGCGCCGCGCGACGTCGTGACGCGTAACGTTGTAATACCCGATCGTAGCTTCTTATCGCCGGGCTCGCGCTGATCTTAAAGTCGAAACAGCTCGAGTTGCTTGTTCCTGTTTCGCGTTTTCAGCGAATCGAACGCCGGGAGACCACCCGCTGATCTACGTAGACGACCACAGAGTTACGCGTTTCTTCGCTGTCGATCGACATTTCCGATTCCTCGATCCGCGTTCGAACCACCCGTAGAGTCCCATGGGACTCGTCCCAGGATTTATCGCGATCCATTCGTTGCGCTTCGATCGCTTCAAACGAGACGGACGAGCTTCCACTCTCCGGCTAACTTCTTCTTCGGTCTCCTTACATTTTTCTTGTCGCGTCGCATTAAACGCGCTCGCATTTTTTTTTGTTTTCCCCCCGAACGCGATTCTCCGCAGGCGTGGCAGAGGCGAGTTTCCCGTAATTTGCAATCGGCGCCGGATGATGGGCTAAGGATTGGAAATTGGCGCGGTTCAAACGTTGGCGCGCAGGCTAATCGATATATAATCGCGAGCTCGATTCGCGCTCACGTACGCGTACACGTGCGTGCAGCACGTGCGACGAACACGTGTCACGTGCTCGCAGCAGCCAGGGTACACACACGCGGAATACCTATACGTACGCGCGCGCGAGAGAGGACACGCTCGATCCGAGAGCCGAGAGCCGGTTGATCTCTTTCTAGCCCCGTTCCTCTTCGCTCGTCCCCTTTGCACCGGCTTTCGCCGGAGAAGCGAACAAGGACGAGAAACCAGCAACGTTTATTAACGTTTTGTTTGTACATCTCGATTAGAGTTAATCGATCCTCCGGCAAAATGAGGCATAATATAGAGCCGTGGCGGGCTCATAAATACTCATTTGTGCGGGTAGTCTCCCCGCCGTCTCTTTCGCTCTTCCCGTTTCCGTTGCTCTCTAGCTTTCGCCAGTCTACGGACGTTTCCACCGCCGCCCAAGTCGACTTCGTTACGCTTGCACGGGTGGCACACTCGGCTATACGAATTTGTGTGTACATAATTAATGAGCGTTATTAGCTCGTAGCGATATTTATCGCCGTCTCCGCTGGGGCCAGCGGGATTTAATACGCGATATCTGGTCGTAAGTCGGCGGATAGCAAGACGGACGACGGCGATAAATGAAAGCGATCGCGGCGGGTTCCCTTCGCAAAGTGGTATAGCACTTGCTGGTGTCAGCCGGAAAAAAAAGGGAATAGCCACAGAGGAAGCGTCGCGTCACGCGTCACGCGTCCCGCGTTCGCGCGTACGCTCCTTTTGCTAAAGTTGAGCAACGTTGCGGCAGCTTTTCTATTTCGCCATGCACCGAGCGTGTTGCGGCGAATCGATTACTTCGCGGATCTGTCCAATCTGCGATTCGTCGCGGCCAAGAAGCATCGCCCTTTCCCACGCTACCGTCTCCTAGGCTGGCCAGCGACCGTATTTATCGCGCTTAATGGCCCCGCGGTCGCGGAAAACCCGTCAGAGCTCCATTTAGACTCGATGCAGACGAGCAACTTTTCACTGCACCACCGCGCGCCTGTCTTCCTTGCTTTCGATCGAAGAAGTAAGGAAAAACGTGCGTACGCGTGCGCGTCGAAAGGTTGCTGCTCCTCTTTGACCCTGTTCGATAGTTCCGGGACAAATTCGTTTAGATGAAACGATAAAAAGTTATATCAATTTTGTTCGTTTCGTTACATTTCTGCATTTATTATTTGACATTTGTGCGTTTTCTATCCAAGATCGCTCGAACAGTTTGCTAACAGAAGCTGCTTGTCGCGAAAGGAGGTTCGAACGATTGTCGAGTTTCGTTGCATCCAAATTGATCGATGTTTATTCAATCTTTTAAGGAATCAAAGGGGCATTTGCACAAATGTATCGTGTACACTGGGGATTACTTTGAAGGTAACTAAAGAGAAGTCGATGAGTAGGCGATTAATTTCGATTTCATTTCACTCGTCCTGGAACCTTTTAACCAAGTAGCACTTCGTTTAATTGGCGCGACGCGTTTCATTTCATTCTGGCAACGGACTAGCTTCAATAGTAATCGGATCGTCAGCACGAGTAGACTCCTAATAGGTGCAAAATGAGTGTGGAAGGGACGAGGAGGAGGAGACGGTGGTTCGGTGAAAGAGTACGGAGGAATGCGATAACTCAATCTTCGGAGCTAGAGGTCGCAAAACAGCCGAATCATAGATTCGAAGAAAAACAAAGAGACGAAAGGAGGCACCTATGACGAAGCTGTTCTCGCGCGAGCTCGCTCGAACGCGGCGTGTAATGCAACCTTAAAGCTCACAATGAGTTGGCCACCTACGGGTATGCAGTCGTAAAAGATGTTTCTCATTGTCTCCCGTGCTGTGGGAACCAATTTTCGTCGAAATCCAGCGAGATAAAGGATTTCATGAATGAAGCCGATCCCCATGGATCCTTTCTATTTTTCTTCTCGGTTCCTCCGTTGCCCTTCTTCCTCTCCGGGTCCTCCCCGTCGCGTCTATTTTCTCTTTCACGCGCGTTGCGGCTTCCTCGGAACATCTAACGATCGTTTCAAAAGGTGGAGCTTTCTCCCCTCTTCCCCCCCTCTCTCTTTCTCTTTTTTACTCTTTTTTTTCCATCCGCCGAAGCAGCATTATCTTATAATCGACCGAATGATTTTCCTGTCCGCTAGAATGGCACGACCCGCTGAGCGCGCGTTTCACTTCGTTAATGTCCTCCCGCGAGAGTGAATCGAACCCGATTCGATCGCTTCTTTTTCTCCGATTTCAACCGGATACCATTCCCTTTTCGCGGTTGCTCGAGAGGCAGCCACCTGTCGCGTGGTTCGCGAGAGGCGAGGGTGAGTTAGAAATGTCGGCAAGGGAAGCGGGTACGATACGCGGCGGAGGATAAAGAGGTACGCGGGGTCGCTGGGTTGCTGCCTCGTACCGAACAATTCATTTTTGTATTCGGCTCACCTGATCGCGACGTGTGCGGTCCGTGACGTCATAATTCGGGGCCCCTTCGAGGCGTTCCGCCCCCTTAATGCGGGCTCCGACACCTCTCGACTCCGCGATCCAGCACGCACTTTCCCCGACCATTCCCCCCCCGAACCCATCCCTTTCCTTTCCTTTCCTTTGCTTCGCGATTCTTCGATCTTCCTACCGCTCTCCTCTCCTCTCTTCTTAGTCTTTCTCGGTCCGCGGTACGTCTGGAGGGGAAAGGGGAAGAAGGCGAACGAGGGTGAAAGAGAGACGAATCGCGCGTCTCCTCCCTCCTGTGGCCGCGTACCCCTTTTCCCTCCGTGCTTCTCGCAGTGACCGAAGATGCCTGGACGGTATATACACCTCGAAGGCGGCCAAGGGGGATATAATGGCTCGGCCGGACTTCACACGATGCCGACCGGTACGTCGGCCCCGAGGATGATGCGGACCACGGTCAGAGGGAGAGACGGAGACGAAACAACGGCGGACCTCCAGTGGAGGAGTTTGAATCGCGGAAGGAGCTGCCTCTTCCATCCTTATTCTTTCCCCGGATCCGCTCGCGCTTCGACTCCTCGAATCTCGCGCCGCCCCGTTCTCCCCCGTTCTCCCAGTTCGAAGGGTCTCCGCGAAGTTGCAAAGAATCGGCGAAGGCGAGCGCGGACGCGCGATTAGGAGGGCGCGCAGAGGGAGACGTGTGCGTGTCCCGCGACGGAACACGCGGCATCCCTAAAATAGATGGAAGGAAGGAACGAAGGAGGGAAGAGAAGCGGGAGTGGCTGGAGAAGCTTCGGAGAGGAAGATTAGGGTACTGGAAGGCGTCGGAGAGAAGCGAGCGGACGGTGGGGCCTCTCGTGCAGGCGAGTCGGAGGGTGGGCACCGTTAGCCGGTTTTGTACGAGGAGCCCTCGCCGCTGTCAGCCCGCGGGGGCCTTATTTCAAGACCGTACCGAATCAGGCACGACAATCGCTCTAATATCCACACGAATGCCATGCCGGAGGCCCCCGTGGTCCAACCGGGCCCCCCCTCTCTTCCCCTCCTCTTGCCTCCCTTTATACCCTCTATCAACAGCCTGACCATCTTTACCCACGAGTAAGAGATCTCTCTTGTCTTGTCTTCTTCTCTTTAGTCTCTTTCTTCTCCTCTTTCTCCTCTTCCTCCTCCTCCTCCTCCGTCTCCTCCTTCTCCTATTCTTTCCCTTCTTTTTTCATTAACCAGCGAAACGTTTCGTATTTTTCTCGCGACGCGACGTCCTTTAACTCGTGCGCGCACCGAAGCGCATCGCTCGCTCGAATAGCAATTTAGTCTCCCTTTTGGAAGACGAGTCGATTAACGCGTAACGTATTCCCGCTCGTACGTATATACATAGGCATTCCTTACGATCGGATTCAGACTCGGATGGCTCGAACTCCGAAAGCTCTTTTATCCTTTCCGATGAAAGAGGCTGGGGCACCGTGGCGCTTCTGATAAACGGATTAAGAACTTTGGATCTACGTGGCCACCGAGCCGATTGTAAAGGAAACCCTCCGCCGGCCTTATTGCCAGCTACGAGATTAGGATTCGTTCGTATATACCCTTCGAAGCTTATCTTCTCTTTCAACGTTGCTTTCCAACCTGTCGTGAAACCTGCCTCTATTTACTCGCGTATCCCTCGGGTTCCAATCGTTTTACGGTCCTCTAATCGTCACTTCCGCATACTTGGCCGCCGGTCGCCGTCCCAACGATGGATCGTTATCGTTCCCCTTATCGCCAGCCGCATCGCCAGCCACGGTATATCGCGTTCCGCCCGAAAATTCTAACCGTTCGATTTTTCATCGACCCTCCTCTCTCTCTCTCTCTATTTTTTCCCCTCCTTCCCTTCGCGTCTGTTTCGTGCTCGGACAAAAAAATCAGGCTCTGGTAGCGGAGCAGCAACTGGAAGAGAAGAAATCCGCGGATAAGAGCGAAGGATATCGAAAGGTAGAGGACTGGCTCCGGGTGGAAGAAAGAAGCGAAGATGGTGGCGCGGTACCACGGTATAATAACAGAGCACCCCAGCCCCGACTAGCTGATGACTTCATTGAACTGGTCTCGCTTGGCCCTCGGGCCCAGGACCTCCCTGAAACTGCCTGAAATTATAACGCCGGCCTGCGGCCAGGTCCGCTTTTGATGCGCTCGAGACACGTTTCGAACATTTAGTGGGATCTCCAGGCTGCTGCCTTTCCGAACGGACGCGAACCTTCGTTCCTAGTTTCTCTCCTTCTCGCGTCTCGTTCCACGTCGACGATGCGTCGCTTCCGCGTGCTATCCGTCGCCCGAGCCCGAGCCCGAGTCCGAGCTCCGACCGAGACCCGCTGCAACTCTAGCGCAATAAATATAACGCGAGGCAAAGCCATTGCGGAGCGACAAGCGAACGGATCGCGGAGAACACGAGAATTTCATAAGGAACGGTCGTTGTTAGGCCGTGGCCTATAAACTCGCAACTTACAAGCACGATTGCTTCCCTCTTTCGTCGATGTCTCGTGTGCCGAACCGGCGACCTTCGCGTCGGTTCTCCGCGCCGCCTCCACGAAATACAATCGCCCCCTGGCCTTTTCTTCGCCGCGACACGGTCCCTCGTCTATCTCCTTTCCTTCGCGCGGCCTGCGCTTCTTCCGTCCTAGGAGTTTACACGGATCGCGAGGCCGTGGCCGATCCATCGTGCGAAAAGCTTCGCGGATGGACGTCGTGATCGCGCTCGATCGTGTACGTCGGACGTTGGCTGCGACCACGGTGTTGGGAGGAAGAAAAGAAGCGGAATGAAATCTCGTGCACCGATACGTGTGCTGGTCTCTCCCCCCCTCTACCCCCGGTGTAACCAGAAAAGAGAAACGAGGGGAACGACTCGGAGACAAGTGGAGAACACGAGGCACGCGGAGTCGTTTAACCCGATCGGGTCAGCCGGGTCGAATCCCTCCGTCTCTCGATTCGAACGTATCGATTCCTATGCCTCTACTCGACGTACGTACGTACGTACTTGCATACTTACGTAGGCCACGTACGACAGAGATCTTATGGGAAATAGAAAGTGGGCGCTCGCTCGGCGTTCGCGGTTCGCCGTGCGTGCGTTTAGCCTACGTGAAATTTACGAGCGGACTGCCTCGTAATTACCATTGTGGAAACTCGCCGAAGCCAGGGGAGCAAAGGGGTGGTGAGAGGGCACGAAAGAGAGAGAATTAAGGAGAGGATCGGGCGGTGAGGGAGAGGGAGGGGAAGAGGAAGAGGAAGAGGACGCGGAGGAGAGGGTTCTGGACCGTGGAAAAAAGTGGGGGCTAGGAGAGGCGAAAAGAGAAAGAGAGAAACTACCGGAGAGTATCTCGAGGCCAGTTCTATACGTGGGCCCCGTAAGTGCCGTGTAATTGCTACGGCGCGTTTGCTCGGGCATCTGTTTACCCACTTGGATCGCAAAACGCCGACCTGTAAACGCCCATTCGACGATCGTTCGAATCGGTTTCCATCTCGGCAAAGAGTGCGCTTATTACCTGCAGAAACTGGCTGCCGATCGATATCTGCCTCGTATTAACGACGCGGACCCCGACCTGCTCTTTCGAAACCGTTCGACACGGTGGCCTTCGGTAATTAGCAATGAAACGCGAATCGAATAATTCGTAGTTTCGATATCTGCTGCCTCGAAGCCGCGCGCGTTTCTCAGACAGCCCTCTGTCCCTCTCTTTGCTGCCGATAGCGCGGAAGAACGGTCTCCCGATATCGAGAGTTACGAGCGTCCAGTGGCGTTTGTCACGAATCCGGATCGCAATTACCGCCGCGTCCGATCCGTGCAATCGCTCCGTCCGCGCCTAAAGACCCGCTCCCTCTGCTCGCATTATTCCGCGACGGGACGTCCTCGCTAATTTACCTGCTCCGGCCTTACCGATTTCGACGGAGCTCGGAGCTAGCGAAAGGAGAGAGAACGCGGCCGCTCCCGGCGCCGATCGTCGAATGCGAAATTCTTCGAGGATACGTCGGTACGTGGATGACAGGGAGAGGCGCAATAAATTGGCGAAACGTCAGGACGCAGAAAAACAGCCGGATCCAGCTCGTCTCGGTGTTTCTTTGTCGTGGGACCGATGCCGTGTCCGCGGTCCCAACCGCGGCTTTCGAGTCCACTACTCGGTCACGAGGTCCCGCTCGACCGTCTGCGACGCGGCCTTGCGAGATTCGCGGCAAAAACTGTTTGCGGGTCCTCCGATTCTCTTCCTTCCTTCTCTCGTTCTTCTCCATCTCCTCGCCTCCTTCTTCGTCCTCGTCGCTAGAGTCCGTTTCGAGCTGCGCAAGATTTCCGTAGCGGACTATCTCGCGTAGATCCCTTTTCTTTTGCACGCGATCGCTAATGTCGCAATCGAAGCGCCGAGCCGGAGGATAAGCGCCGAAGCGGCGGCGCGTATCTCTCTATCGTGGCGAGTTCGTCACGCGCGCGGCTTACCACGGCGATCCTTTTTTCTGCCGATTCGTTCTCGTCGTAATAGAAGAAGAATCCGTCGGTGGCTGCGCGGCTTTGGTCCGCCTCTATCGTTTGGAGCGGCACCGGTGGCCGCCACCGCCACCGCCACCGCCATCGCCACCGGCACGCTGCTACCCGTCCACGTCCACCTTCGAGGAGCAGGTTCTCAGGAATTCACGACTCATGCGACGACCGGGTGTCCAAATGAAACGTATAATGGCATTTAACGAAGAGGAATCGTGGTAGCAGGGGCACCCCGAGCTTGCTCCAAATTGCTAGGTCAGGCTAACGTCGAGACCACGGCCGAGAACGGGCCTCGTATTGTTCCGACACCCTTCTCCGCGCGCCGATGGCTCGTGGGAACACGCCTGTTTTTTTCTTCCCCATTATCCTCTCGAGCACCCTCGCCCGACATTTTCTTCCTTTTTCAAACGAACCGCCTCCTCCTCCTCCTTCTCCTCCTGCTGTTCTTCTCCTTTTTGTACGTGTTTCACTTGTCGCGCTTCAACGACATCGTTCGAGAACGATTTACGAACGACTAGCGCGCAACATCGATCGCGATACGATAATGCCGATATCTTGCTGCGACCACGCGTCCGCGCGAATTAACGTTGAAAGCGTGGCGCGCGGAACGTCGGATGGAAAAGGGAGGCGAAAAAGGGATGCGCGAACACGGGGCGACGAACGAATGCGAAGGTGGGCTAAGAGAAGCTCCTCCGCTCGTCTCTGAAAACTGGTCTGCTGGAGACGCGCTCTTAGCAGCAAAGAAGAGTCGGAGGAGCGGCATTCCCCGGTAATTAGTCTCACCCATAAATTACTAGCTATTCCGTGTCTGTGTTGGTCACAACTCGGTAACGTTCTCTCCTCCTCCTCCTCCTCCTCCTCCTCCTTCTGCCCGACCATTTCCACTCTTTTTTGGCATCTTTTCCCTCTCCCCTTTCGCCGTTCGAAGCGATACCAACGAGTGGTACCTCCTCCCGCGATCAATCAGCCAACAACGAATGCCAATTAACCCTTTCACTGGTAGGGACGCTTATATTCGTCCGACGAAAGCTGTCGGCGTAGACTGCGGACGCGTACGAAAGGAGTAACTCAATGGTATCTTAGTTGCGCATTGTGTAATCAATCGGTACAATAGAGCGACACGCGAAAAAGTGTTCCTTCCTCGGCGAGTATTTGAACCTCGAGTGCTCAGCAGTTAAAGGTTTAACGCACTGCGACGCGTTAATAGTTAAAGAAACGCTAAACTTCGCGATAGATATTTTTCCAACGCGCCAGCTTTAACGGTATATCTATGTCAAAATTCAAATGAAAATGAAAAAAGAAAGTAAATCAAGTAATCGTGGCTAAGTGCTTTAAGTAAATATTTCAGTCAAGCGTCTCT
Organism: Eucera pruinosa; assembly: GCA_028830335.1. NCBI lineage: Eukaryota > Metazoa > Arthropoda > Insecta > Hymenoptera > Apidae > Eucera > Eucera pruinosa. The sequence goes on along the minus strand of JAMYCR010000008.1, from coordinate 10,051,262 downwards.
GGATTAATCGCGAACCGCAAAGCGTTAACTAAAAACTGTTGCCTATCCGTGGTTCTAGTTTCGCGTTCCAAGTAGCCGTAGGCGAAAGGGTTAAACTCGGCGGTACGCGCGACGGCGAATTTTCGATTTGTCGGAAGTATCGCGAGGGGATAGAGAAGGATCTAGGTGCCAGGAGGTCTCGGTCTATGGGAACGAATGGAACTCGTCTTTGCCGTAGGTCGAACGCGAGGCTGATCCGAGAGGATCTTTCTGGCCGCCGAAGGGGCACAGGACCCCGCTGCTAAATGAGCTGTAATACGGACCCCCGCTGACCCCCTCGCCCTCTTTCTCTCTTTCTCTTCCTCTTTCTCTTTCTCCTTCTCCCGGTATCCCTCCCCAGTTGCCTCTCTTCCGCCGCGATATCTTCCTTTCCTTCTCTGTCGAGTCGTTGGTTGTTCCACTCGCGCTGCATCGCAAGCCTGGTCTCCTCCCGATGCCGTCCCGAACTACTCGCTTCCTCGGGTAGAATACGGCGGTCATGATACGGCCACACCGGACGATTCCTTTTACCGTCACTCCTCCAACGGTGCTTTCGCCCTTTTATCGCGTTCATCTTTCATCGCCACCGCTATCAACTCCGCTCGAAAGCGGGATGGACGGTGGGTTGCGATAATTAGGGTTACCCGCGAGCGAGAGCGGGGACGCTATTGGCATCTGTCGCGGAGAACGGCTTTCCTCCTGCCGGGCTGCGAAACGGTTTCTCGCCGTTTCTACGAACTAACGGAGAACGGTCGTGACATCGAGACCGATCCAGCGTTCGCTCGGTCAACCGAGCAGTTGACCCATAGCTCGAGATTCGCGGAGAACCATTCGTCAATTGGGTCAGCTGCTCGCTATCTTTCTTACCCGCCTCCTTAGGAAAGGGGGAGCGAATGTTACGCGAGCGGAATCTACGTAGTTCGTCGTAGAGTAGCTTTCGATTCGAGTCTGCGAGCTTCCATGGTGAAATACCCCGCTTAAAACGATAAACTCGTTTGGGACCAGCGTCGCATGCGCGTGACTCACCGAGCTCGTCGCGATGCGATGGAAAAACTAGGTTTTCCCCGCAGTTCGAGACGCGAACGGGAAAAACGAAGAGGCGAAGCTTGCGAGTGGCAATAAAAGGGGAACTATTTTGCGAGAGATCGAGCAGCTCCAAATAGCTCGGATTTGAAAGCGTTAACGTTCCTCGAAGATACGTCTATCTTGGTACCGTAGCGATTGGATTAACTTGCACAAATCTAGCGGTAAAAGTAGGAGGTGAAAGATCAGCCGAAAGTGCATCGAGAACGAAAAGGAGCTGGCAAAGGGTTGACAGGGTTGTCGCGCGTCAGCGAATCGGTATCGGCGCGTTCGGATTCGAAAGATGGAAACGATATCGTTGTTGGAAGCTGGTCCTCCCTCTGTGGACCACGAGGCGGCAGGTTGCGAAGCAGAGAGGAGCCGAGAGGTTCTATGGAGAGTTAAAAGAGGAAAAGAGGGGCTCGGTTGCGTCTCGTTGCCGCCGAGCGGCGCTCACCTGCCTAGTCCGCAACAGTCTCATACGGTTCGCTCCGACCAGGAGCCTCGTCTCCGATCACGGACGAACGATTCTCTTCTCTTCTCCCCTACCATCGGCCACTTTCCACCACCGCACGATCGCGCTGCACCACGTGAGCTTTTCGACCTTCTTCCTACCCTTCTACACCCTTTGCCCCGTCTCCCTCGCTCCCTCGCACCACCCGGTTCACCTTTCCGTCTTCCACCCTTGTCCACGCGAACGAGTATACGCGCCGCTGCTTGCGATCCCTTTGAATGCCATTAGAGACGATTAGAAATCGGTTCTCCGGAGGGATGCTGTCCGCGAGGCGTGCTCGCGATCTCAAGGTAATCGAGGATACCGCGACGACGGTGGTGATATCGATGCCGGTGGTGCAGTGAAAGGTGGTAATGGTGGTGTCTTGGGGCAAGGCGAAGAAGGAGGAGGAGGAGGGAAAGGAACAGTAGAAGAGAAGCGAAAGCAAAAGAAGAAGAAGAAGAAGAAGAGGAATAAGAGGAGAAAGAAGCAGATGAAGGTGAATGGTGGGGCTGTCTTCTCTACTCCTTAGTACATTTCTTCTGGTGGGGGTAAGGCAACACTCAAAGTTCGTGGTGACGTAGTTCTGGCAGGAACGCGACGCGTTTTTGTCTCCGCCGGAAGGAAACAGCCGGCTTCCTAGATTCCCCGTGCCCTTATCTTTCGTGTTTTCGTCGTGACTTCGAAGGAGGAGGATCGGCGTCTGGATCGAGAGGACGCGGCGGAGAGGAAAAAGGAGCGAGGAGGAAAAGATAGGCGCGGGAGGGAAGCGGCGGGATCGAGAGGAAGCGAGTCGAAAGGAGAGCAAGAAGCCGAACGAGGGAAAGGGGTGGGGATATTCAGTTCAAGACACCGGAAGCGAAGGGTTTCTCTTCCGGGAATTACTCCGCCGGTGATAACCGCGCAGCATTTACACGATTGCGGAAAGGTTACGCGTTCGCCGAGTGAAAGCAGACGGGGAAAATTTGATTGTTTTTAATGGCACCCCACTGGCCGGCAAACGGATCATGAAGATTTGCCACGGTCAATATTTGTATCCGTTCAAAGAGACTCTTCAGCTTTGATCGGTTTGCTGGAAGCCGAAGCAGAAAGAAACCCGTGGAAGAGGAGAACGCGGACTAAGGAGAACGAGGAGGAAGAAGAAGAGGGCTGCTACGACGCCGAAGAAGCAGTAGAAGAAGACGAGGAAGAAGAAGAAGAAGAAGAAGAAGAAAACGATCGTGCTTCGGTGAAGTGTCGGCAGAAGCGAAGACCAGATACGAGAAAGTAGTCGAGAGTGGACGGTCGAGGAGATCGGGTGCTCGATAAAGAATTTCTCCTTCGAGATCGAGGAAAAGAAGCCGCGGAGTATTTTTCAAAGAAACGCGTGTGATCCAGCAGAGCGACGCGTTACGAGGCAACGTCGCGACGTTCGCGCGCGAGCCAGACGCGTCCAATTTTTCGCCGGTTTCGTAGGTCAGGAATCTTGCGCGGAGCTACGCTGCGCGAAGCGCGAGGCGCGAGCTCTCCGACGCCGGCACGCACCGATTTCCAATCGTGTTCTCGGTGCCGCGAGACAGATCGCGGTTCGGGGATCCAGCGGCCCGCACGCGGAGACGGCGGAGAAGGGTAGCAGCCGGCAATTGTCGAAGGGAACACGGAAGGGGCGGAGGGGATGGAGATGCGCCTCGTTCTTCTGGCGATCTGCCTCCTTTTCGTTACCCCCATCGCCGGCTCTTTCTGGTACGTAGACGTTGTGCTCTGCAATATTTTTGCCTTTGCGCCACAGTTTCGCGTTCCGCGTTCCGCGTAGAAGAAAATTAGTCTAGAGACACGCGAGCGTTTTCTTAACGGACGTTTGCGAGCTCGTTCTTTTTCTCGAGCCGAAAGGAAAAGGAAACACGCATCGGTGTCCGTCGAAAAAACGCTAGCCTCGGGTCCCATGCAAACGAGCTGCTCTTCGACGCACGATCGCGTATGTATATACGTACGTCTGTCTTCGAGCTTTTCAATTGGAAAAAGGATCGCGCGGCGAAACGCGGCTCGCCCGCGTCGAGCCTGGGAGGCTCGTCGCGTGGTTTTAATCAATATCGCAATTACGCTTTTATGCGGGCAATCACGCGAAAAATAGTTGCCCCGCGAGAGCGGTTAATGTCGGTACTTTCGAAACGTGACGAACTAACGAGTGCTCCAGTTGCGAAGTACGTCATCTGGGTTATCAATTACGCGGCACGTTACGCGCACGCGGAATGATTAATGACGCCATAAATCCACCTTTGGTAGTTACTTGTGCTCTCGTAAGTAAGACCTGTCCCGAGATTTACGGTTTCATTTCGATTCGGTTAAATTGCTCGTTACCGTTACCGGGAAATCTCGGCTTCCTCGGGGCTCGATCCGCAGATTGACAGTCGTCTCGAGTCTCTGTCTGGTGGCTGGAAATCCACCGCTCGCTACTCGCTACTCGCTACTCGCTACGTGTCCCCTCGTGCACCACAAGGAAACGGTTCGCCGCGAAACACCGCGAATTCGTAGCTGACACGTGACGCGTTCTTCGTAACTGCTTGCCGAGTTACATACACGCGCGTTACGTGCTCGCGTGGTATCTCGGGGAACAGTAAATTATTCGGTAGCTGCAGCGCACTCGTGTGTACTCGACTTTATTATGTAAATGTTTGTACGACGATAGACCGTTATCGCTGGCCTGCCATCCAAGGTTTTAGCATCCGCAGACGAGAAGCGTCTCGCGAACGTTTCTTCGCTCCTTCGCTTGCTTCGCGTTTAGCGTCGCGACGCGTCCTCTCGAGTCGCGATCGTTCGCTTCCTATCGACGTGCAACTATACGGTCGGGCAAGAGGAGTCGAGGCATCGCTAATTTGCATTCAAAGCGGAAGAGGAGTCCGCGGTGAAGTGGTGCGCGGGTGTTCCGCGTCGAATTTGGAAAGTGTAGACGCTTTAGAGGTTTGGGAAGGTGGCGAAAGGTGGTGGTCTCTCCTAAGGTCGAGCAAATATTTGTCAACGATTTAAAGGGGATTTCTGCGCGCAGTCGACGCTGTACCGTCGCACCTTGCTCGCTTACCTGTCCACCGCGTCCACACGACCGAGTGTTTGATAAATACATTAGAAGCTCCGCGGTTTGTTTCGACGACGGGTATTTAACAGGTATTTAAGTAGCTTCGGGGAACGTTTTCGTCGTGCCTTCGCCAGGCTCGGAACCTTTTTTCGTGCAATCGCCGTCGGCGTTTCGCGTTTATATCGATCGAGTCCGCGAGAATGTTTATCGATCCACGCGTTCGCGTTCGGTTCTCCCGATGCTGCGAATTCGAGGGCCGATTACTCGATCGGAACCGGATTCTCGATCGAGATTCCCCGATTTTGTCGCGAGGAATACTATTCTACGCCCTTCCACTCCCCTGTGCCTCGCGATCTCTCCGTCTCGGTTGCTCCGCGCGTTTCACGGTAGCGCGGAGACGCGCGGTTGAACAAAGACGAGAGAGTGGAAGAGTAAAGAGGTAAAGAAGCGAGCGAGGATGGACAATGGTCTCGCTCGAAGCGTCACCCGTAAATCTCGTTGAGCGCGTATAATTTGTAAGTCGGCAGCAGCCCCGTTTCGCCCGTTCCCTCGTCCCCTTCTCTGCCTCGCGATTCCTCTTCGTCTCGGGCCGAAACCGCGAGCCATCTCGAAGCAGAAAAATTCAGAGCGCTCTAAGGAGGATCGCTGTAGATTCGGACGCATTCTTCTCGTTCTTTCCCTCTCCCTCTCTTTCTCTAAGCTCCGTTTCTGCGTATCTCGATCGGCTATTCGGACCGCGATACGTTTCTAGTCCAAGCGTACGGCCGCGTGCTAATCGATTAACGCGACCTAGACAAACCGGAACGATCGACTCCGACGTAATTGGCTGGCTAATTATTTCTGGGAAAGCTGCTGCCGCGGCGCGGTTCGGTCCGCTGGAAGAAATCGAAGGTGGTCGGCGAGCGCGGCGCAGGTGGAAAAGGTGTCGAGGGAGCAGCGGTATCGTAACGAGCAGTTGCCGATAATACGATAGCGTTCGGCCGGGTCGCGAAGTCGGCCAATGAGCCGCGGTGGGCAGTCCAGAGCTACCTTCTCGCTGGTTGGACAACCCGATACTCCCACCCGATGCACTCTATCTCACCTGGCCTCTCTCTCTCTCTCTCTCTCTCTTTCTTCCCCGCGCGCTGCTATAATCATAATCATAAGAGCGCTCGGACCGTGTGACGCGAGGTCAACTCGTTCCGCTTTGATCGGCCTGCGGCCCCACCGTCCGCGCTGCTCGCTCTTGCGCAACCAACTCTCTTCGCCAACCTGCCCAATTGCGTTATCGTTCTCCTGCTTCCTAGCGCTGCTACTGTGATTGCGACTTGGACTTGCAGCAGCGCAGCAGTACGCGTCTCCGCGTGTCGTAAACCGCGGCACGGAGTGGATGTTTGCTCCCGATACCAGGCCGTATTTCGGTCAGCCTTCGCTCGTAATGCTTATTTTCGTCGCGTACGTTCCTCGAAGTTTCGCCGCGAGGATTAGTACCCTCTTGCGCCGGTTTATCTATTTACGGCCGTAAAACTTGTACCTTTTCGTTCGAGGAGGGATGCCGCGAGCTCGGTGCCAACGTAAACACGGAAAACTCTCGCGGTTCGCTTCCGTTTCCTGCTTTCCCGATTCTTTGCCACTCGAGAGACGCGACTCCGCTGCGCGATGCTCGCCGCTTATCCAGGGTCAGTTTCGATTCGCCCGTACATACGTCGCCGCGGCGATAAATTTAGTGCTCAACCCTCGGGTCACGAGCGCACTCGATCATCCTCGCCCGCGACATCTCGATCCCCCGACTCGCAGGACAGAAATACGTTTGTCCGGCCCTGATTTACCGCCTAACGAACAACATTACCGAGATTCTACGCGCCACTCCGAAACACGCTCGCAAAACGAATGCCACGGCGGCGTCGGTTCTCTCCCCGACTGCCAGCAGAAATCCGTCCAGTCTCATTTCGCCGCGTAAAATATCGGAAAAGCTTCGATCGCTATTGGCCGCGAATACCATTGGGCCGCGACACGCGGTTGCCTCGGGGCAAAGAAGAAGAAGCGGTGGAATGGGATCCGAGGCGATTGGAATTGTCGTGGATTTATGCGATCGCGAGAGGACTCGGAGCGATTCATTTCGCTCGGCTAATGGCGAGCGCGAGTTCAGACGACGTAACGAGCGATTAGGTTAAAGCACGGCTTCTCGGGCGGAACGTCGGGGACGATAAAAGTTCCAGGGACAAGCCGGTGGAGGTATTTAACGCAGGCTGGAACGCGTGTCCCGTACAAGCGAAAGCACGGGATCGATTTTCGTGGAATGTTAGGACGGGGGCGTAGCCGCGTTTCCCGACGCTAGACGTTCCGCCAGAAGAATTTCAAATTGTTTCGATGGCGCGTGCACCGCGCAGCCGCTATGCACGGAATTTTAAAACCCCCGCGTTATCCAGGCTTTACTCTAATTTTATTAGCCTCTTCCGATCCGATCGAGTTTCATTAAACCGCGTGCCTCGAATAATTCGTACTAACCGAGCGCCGAAGCTTTTGCTCGTCTACGATTATGGAGACGCGGAAATAGAGGCGTTGCGATCCTCTTTCTTTTTGCCCTCCGCCATCCGGAGAGGGGCTGCTCCGGGAGTCGCGCCACGAATTCCTCAAGGTTCTTGGGAAAGCATCCTCGAAACGCAACCTAGACTCGTTTGCGCGCTAACCCTTGCCACCAATTTGTTCGGGCATTCTTCAGTCCCGGTTCAATACTCCTTTTTACGCCGGCTGGTCCATCTTCTTTCCTCAACCGTGTCTTACCTTCTTCCGGTATTTATCTCCTCTTCCAATATCTCGCATTCCGACTGCTATTCCGTTGCTAGCAGACCGCGGATCGTTACGCGGATTCGTTTTGCTGCGAACGTGGAACCTAAATAGCGACTGCTTTCACCTTTCAAATGTTGCGAGATTCGCTTTGGATGGTTCGCATACTTTTGCACGTCCCGCATCTACCGTTCATCTATCTACATTCAACGTCTCTGCAAGCGTATAAATAATCGCGATGTAGTCATTAGAGTTGACCACCAGTCGCACGGTAGCTTGAATTTGCTGGGAATTGGAACCAGGTAGTAATCGCGAGTGGTCCCCTATGATGTTTAGATACTTTGCATACTTTAACGCGTCGCGCGTTTCTTTCGCCTTATCCTATATTTAACAGATACAACGCATAAAGATCTCTAGTCCAATTATTAAAGTTACTCGCCTATTGCGCGGTGCCTAGTTTCATAGAAATTTGAACCAGGTAGCAACCACTTTGTATTTAAATGTTTCATATACTTCCGCGCGTCGCGCGTACTTGGTATCTTATCCACGTTTAAATTCTCTCTACTCGGACAAATATCCAAGAATCGCGCGGTATCTGGCTAACTAGAAAACGAAACCAGCTAGCAATCGCGACTGGTCCCCTTTGCATTCAAATGTTTCGCGTTCTCTCCTAAGTACGTCGCGCATATTTCGTTACCGTACCGGCATTTAAGTTTCCTCCGATCGCATAAATATCGAGAAATCCCGTGGCACCTAATTCGCAGGAAATTGTAAGCAGGTAGGAAAGACGAGTGGTCGGTTTGCTCGATCGTATCCTGTTGGTCGTGCACCGGGTGCCCGGTGTCTGGTGCCTCCGCCGCGCCGCGCCGCGCCGCGTCGTCGAGCAACAAGAGGATGATTTAGATTAAGCGCGCACATTTAGCCGGCACGAGCTGTTGTGACTTCCCACTTCCGTTCGCTATACATACTTTCTATTTGCCTTCTCCCGGCTCGCTTTTTGCTCTTCCTCCTTTTTCCCCGGTCGCGTTTCACCGCGTGCCATTTGTACTTGCTTCGTAGACAAATCTCTCGGCTTGTTGCTGAACGGAGAACGGAGAACGGAGAACGGAGGACGGGGAATGGGAAAGGAGAGGAGTAGAAAGGAAGAAGCAATGGATCTGGCGGTCGATCGGATTACCGTAGCCTGGATGTCCTTGGAGGCTACGTTCCCAACTTCCGTCGTGTTTTCTTCCTATCCTCGAGGGTCTCGTTCGGACGGTGCGAGATATTCGAAGAATTCACCGGTGGACCCAGCAGCGACCGTTCTTCTTCTGTTGGTTCTCCTCCTCCTCCTCCTCCTCCTCCTCCTCCGTAGCTCGTTCCGTTCCTTCTTCTTCTCGGACTCCTTTCGGCAGCCGGAGAACGGGTCCATTCTCTTTTTCTGCTGCTCTCTATCGAGAGTCGTTCTCTCCCTTTCTCTCCTCTCTCTCGATTCGAGCGTGTAACAAACACCGAGGCAGCCGAGAGTGAGGCCAGAGCAACGTTGCTCTCTCGTCACTGTCTATCCGAGCAGACAGCGTGGAGCTGCCTTCGAGCAAAGTGAGTGCGTCTAATGAGGCAATAAATAAGTCGACCGCCCTAACCGGCCTCTCCACGCTTTTCGTTCGCCACGACGTGTCCATCCTCCGCTTCTTTTCTTGCCTCCGCGTGTACGCCAGGACAACCCTTCTAGCCAAACATCCTTAGTCCTTTCTAACTTCCATTCTCTCCTTATCTCGCCACTCCTCCGCTCGCTGCTCCACTTTCTCCCATTTTTTGTTTTTTTTTTTGCCACTTTTTACCGCTTCCTCGCGTCGCGTCCTATCCGATCTCGTACTCCTCCGACGATCGAAGTCGCTTAGAAATTTTGCCTCTGCAAATTAGATGGCAACCCTTTTGCCTTGGATCCTCAACCCTTTCCGCTTGCATTCCCTCTCCGCGGAGCCGATTTCTCCATAAATCTACTCCTGCACCGCTTTGCTTTCCTCTGTCTTTTTTCTTTTCATCGCATCGCGTCGAATCTTGTACTCCTCTAATAAGCATCCTCTGTCTATGAAGATAAGTTACTTAGAAGTGTTGCCCCTGCAAATGCGAGTTTAGATCCTTAACCCTTTCCGCTTGCATTCCATCTTCCCGTGGCCGATTTTTCCTTAAGTCTACTTCCGCACTGCTCCGCTTTCTCCAATTTTTCTTTCACGCAACGTCGCGTCGCGTCGAATCTCGCGCTTAACTCTCGCAACGCTCGTCCTCCATTCCGATGTCCGCGGAAATAAGTTACTGGGAAATGCGCGGCCGCTTGGTTCTTGACCACGCCAATCCCTCTAAGCTGACCGCAAGTTTACGCGATATTAATAGCTAGCCACCGCGAAACGAACCGATACGCGATCGTCAAACGACCGCGGCCTGTTTGCATTAATAACGTCGTAACGTTATTCGCGCAACAGGGAAGAGATGTATCGACAGACCACGATCTTCCTGTTTGTTTTACTTGCTAGGTTAGCTGCACAGTCGTTAACCAACCAGCAAAGGCAAATATTCTTTGCCTCTGATCCTTTGAACTGCGAGGTCAGGATAGTGTCACGCAGCGGGGATCCCTCTCTCTCTCCTTTTCTATCCACCCGAGTTTTACGAGCCGCGACGCGCGTGTCCCTGGCGTCGCGGAAAATTTTCTACCTCCGACCGTCCGGGCCTTTTTTCCTTCCCGCCGCGAATCCGCAAACGTAACGGGAAAATTTACAGGTTCGTTAAACATCGATCACGGGCATTAGCATTTAACAACGTTGCGGTCGTTTCGCGGAAACAAATCTGCGGCTGCGAGCCAAGAAAACCGCGAGCCGCAAGTTTCCGTTTGCTTCGCTGCAATGTTTCCAACGCAATCGTCGAACGCTTCAGTCTCGGTCAAGGCGATATTCGATTCCAAAGTTCATCGCGTATTTTCGTATATGCGGTTCCTCTTCGTATATCGTTCGTTGCATTGCACGGGTATACTTAGGTTTTGCCCGAAAACGTGACCGTGCGAACAACGGGATAAACGAAATCCGACGAAAAATTGAAAGTTGGCGCGCGAGCGGCGCCGCGGTGAAAGGGCTATACGCGTGAACAGAAATTTTTTGGAAACGTCAACGCCGCGTCTCGCGAGCAGAGAAATATTCCTGCCGAGATGCCGGCTATTTTTAGAGGCACGCGTAAGAGTTGGTTCCTCCGTTTGTCAGCACAACGATAAGACGTTTGACGAACGCGAGTCGTGTCATAACTTTCGACTTCTCGGAAAGTCCGCCGTTTATATCTATGCCGGCCATCCGTTATCCGATGCGTAGGAATGAACCGCCAGCCTTTGTCGCATTCCCCGCGGATTTGCGCTCGCGTCGCGGTGAAATTGCGAGCGGAAAATGATTCCAGGAAAAGCTATTGAAGCCGGTGCCACTTGAAGATGGTCCAACGCGAATCCAGGCTATCGGATTTAGTCCCAAATCGTTGGCATTCCTCGAATACTTTGCAACATTTTACCAGACGCGGTCGATATTCCATGCAGCGCATCCGCTTCCAGGCCTACCATCGCCAGTGGAAGATCCGCGATTTCCTCAGCCGTGTTTACGTCCAGCAACTTTTCGCTGATCGATCTAAAATCGTTTGATCTAAAGATACGCGGCTAGAGCTACCGTGTTCGTGCTTTTATCGTTCAACGTGGCTGACGCGTCGGGTAAAGCTTCATTTGCATTACGAAACTTGCACGTATCCATTGACAAGACGCGGCACTTAGCGCTCAACGCTTTCTACGAATTTAATCGAGATCCTAGCGTAAAATTAACGCCGCGTACGATTCTTTTTCTAAACTACGGTCGACTATATTTCGTCTAACATCTGCCGTAACACGTCAACGATTAAAACCATAGAAAGGATCGACGAGCGATTCAGCGTAAATTTCTAAGGACAAAAATGTAGGATCGAAGAAATTAGGCGAAGCTGTTTATTTAACTTTTCGCGTGATATTATTTATACAACGGTCCGCGCAAAAATGGCCGGTGTAACGTCCGTATCTATTTTATTGTCGGCTGAGAAGTTGGCGAATGTAAATGCGGCCCGTATAGAGCATCGAGAGGAAGGACGGAGCAAGAATAATCGAGGAGTCGAATGAAGTTCTTGCGCGTTGTTGTCTGCCAGCGGGTCCGATCGTCCCGCGAGACATTACATGCGCCATATTTTGCTGGAGAAGCAGAGCAGCGTTTAGGTTTTTTTCTCGGGGAACGCGGATCGTGGACGGTGGATGGTGGACGGTTGATCGCGGATCGCAACCGGCTCTCTGCTTCACGGCGAGGCGAGGCGAGGCGAGGCGAGCGAGGCAAGGCGAGACGAGCCGAGCCGAGAGATCCCTTGCCCCGAGCGCATTTCGATCTCTCTGGTTCGCGAGTTTCTCGAGAATTCTTGTCCGCGTATCGAACGTTCTTGTCCTCGGTGTTGTAGTCGTCGTCCGAGGTAGGAATCCTCGCCCAAATGACGATGTCACCGGTGCACGACTCTCCGCCCGTATTACCTCGGGACTTCTTCCTCTTCTTCTTCTTGCGGTTCGTGCGGAACGAAAAGCGGGAGCCGCGGTGCCCGCGCCGCGCCGGCGACGTACACGGGCGCGAGCAACCGTCCTTAACGGAATTATTGCCATTAAGGTCGTTGCATTCCCGAGAGGCCGTCGTGTACGCGCCCCGGCATCCTACCGACGCAGAACTAATGATCTTAATTAACGTTTCGTAACGAAGGTCGAACTGCTCCGACTCTCTTCCCGCCTCCTCTTCTCCCCCTCTCCCCATCTCCGTTCCTCTGCCTTCGTGCTTCTTTCCATTTCTCCCCTTCTTCCCAAGAATTTTTTACTTTCAACCCCTTTGGTCCCGAGGTTCGTCGCCCGTCGCCGTCCGACGTCCGCGCTCTTCTTGCGCCTCTTCTTTCCGCTCCCGAAGGAGAGAACTCGCGGTTCCCACTGTCCGCGGTTCCCTTCCATTCTTCGATTCTCTTTTTGCGCCTCTGTCCCAACATTTCTTTCTACCTTTCCGCCTCCGTTTCTGGCTTCTTCTTTGCTCGTCCCCGTAGACCGTGTTCTCGTCCTGCTACCTCGCCACGATCACCGCACAATGCCAACCAGATTTAATTATCGTAATGGCCTCCGTGCGCTCCACTTTCCGCGTCCCTGTCCCTCGCGATTTTCGCGCTCCGTTGGCCATCTTCTTCGTGGGATCGATGCACGCCAGATCTCTGCGTTCGTCGTTGCGATCCTGCGTCTTTCTCTTCGTTGAACTTCGATTGCCGCAGAAAACGAGGAAAACCGTACGATCGCTGCGGCAACGCAATACTCGCGTGCGCGTAGCATCGGGGCACGCGCGAAGAGAGGAATTTTGCGTAAGACGAAGTCTACCGTTTCGCAGTCGATCGCGTAAGGGAGCGAGCTACGGAAGAAAAGTGGAAGCTGCGTTAGAAATGAAAGATTGCCGTTCTGACGCGGATAGTTGGTCTGTTCGCAGGACCGTTGGAAATCAGGTGGTGATGGACCCGATGCTCATCTGCAAGAAGACTAGAAGGCTAAAGGGCAAGATGGCGGACATCTGTCGGAAGGAACCCTCGCTGCTGAAGGAGATCGCGAGGGGCGTTCAAGTTGGGACCAGGGAATGCCAGCACCAATTCAGGAATCATAGATGGAACTGCACCACCCTCAGGAGGTCTCTCAGGAAGATTTTGCTGCGCGGTGAGTGCCCATCGATTGTCAAACGTGTATCGATTAGCCTTCGCTAGATTGCGGCTGCTTATGCGAATTAAGAGCTAAGGCAGCGAAACCTAACCAGAGGTTTGCTTCATCCTATAAGCATAATACATATAGTACTTGTTACATTTCTCTTCGTATCGCGGATAATCTGCACTTAAATTTCCCTAAACTCATAATTATCCGCAAACTCTAATTATATTTCCGTGCGCGAGTTCAAAGACAGCGGAGATTCTGAGCGCGTTTCACGATTGCTTGAAACTTTTCGCGAAAGATTAGACGAGCTAGATATCTATTCTCGATCTCTTTCGAGTCCCCGTCTCTATTCGTTACGATTAAACCGCAGCGACCGAGTGGCACACTTCCGGTAGAGGTTCCCCGGAAAGAATTTTAGCTGGACGTTATGCGTGGTCTGTCGCAGACGAATGGTATCGATGCTCGATCGACGTTAGCCGGCTCGGCTCGGAGAGCGCGTCATTATTTTCAAATTAACCTCGATGAGGCTATATGGCTTGCGAGGGAAAGTAGTTTGGACAAGGGGTTTTTGTGGACGCGATTGCGCAACGCTCGGAGCTCCATTAATCACAGAAATTGTTTACGCACACGTCAGAGTTGTCGCTGTAAAACGCTTCGCGTTCCCTCTTGAAATCCCGTAGCGATGTAAATGTAGCCAACGTAACGTTACTCCGGGCTACTTTTTTTCTCACGGATTCGGATTTGCGCGCGGAGGCTTCCTGCTGCACGGTTTCGTAAGCGCAACTTTTTCAATCCCCGCGCGATGCGGTACATTTTTTACGACGTACGCGAGAGTCGCCCTCGCGAGCCTCCGCTCCTTTTTCGTTGCTCGAAACGTTAACATAAAGATACGAGAGAGATCGGGAGAGGTAAAAAAGAAGAAACAAGGGGGATTTCGTCAGAAGAAGAAGAAGAAGAAGCAGAAGAGAAGGAAGAAGGGTTCGGCGAGCGAGAGGGAAGGCATTTGGGTAACCGTGAAGACGTGGCGCGTAAACGGCTGCCGAGATAAATGGAACAAATTGAAGGCGCGGAGCAGGGCCGAGCTCGTGTCCGAGGAAAAATTCTCACGCGGTTAACGCGCGCATTCGAGAAGAGACGAGAGGAGAGCGAACCTGTCCGCGTGGCTCGCTTAGTTACCCGTCCGATGTATTAATTCCGGCTGATCGAGCACGACAACTAAATCGAAGACAGCGTGTCCAATAGGCCGAACTGCTCTCTAGGTTCCGCTATCAGATCGGTACCTTTTGGTAGCCTGACAGATTGACACTGTCCGTCGGATATTAGTGGCAATATGTTCCCTTAATTAAAGGCTTCATTGCCAGCCAGAAGACCGTCCTCGTCCTCTTGTCCCCTTCTTCGTCCTTTGCCCCCCTGCCCAGCCCCATCCCTTTATTCCACCCTCCTGCTTCCCTACGATCGAAAGATTACACGGGCGATCGTATCGATGGTGATTCGTGGCGGACTGGATGCGATTCGTCGGCGGGCCGAGCATCCCGCAGGTACGAATATCGGACGCGTGGATTCCAGGCCGGACCGACGCGACGCGACGATCGATGATCGAATTATATCCGACGCTGTCGGCGATGCCTGACAATCGCTGTTCGCTCCCTCCAAGATTCCACGGATACGATGCACACGCGGAGTTTTATATGTCCGATCCGATGCTCTCCGCTCGACGCGGACCGACCAACGGGTTAATTAACCCTTTCGATACTCATCGCGGCCGTAGTTGTCGCGTGCTAAGCTTTCCATACGAAATTACACCATCGAACAAATTCGTAGGTATCGTTGCTGGGTTTGCGAATTTTTGTAAATAAAGCTGAGCAATCGAGATATAAAAAGGGGATTGTTTCACCCTTTAAATACTATAATTTGTGCATACTTTACTTTCAGTATTTTCTCTTTTTTTCGTAGCTTTCAATACCATTTGCATTGCATGCCTTGTTACGCGTTTAAATGTTCCACAACTGCCCAAGGATTCGCAATCTAATTATTCCTATTTATTGCGAACGCGTGTTTCAAATGTTACCGGAGTTCGCCTGTTGGCCTTAAGGGCTGAATTTAACGAGCAACTGGCTACCCATAATTTCTTTCCGTCGATACTTTAACGCTACGCGGTGCTATTGCACTTTCTTCCGTAAAGTAATGTTCGCGTGGTTGCCTGTCCCGCATAGCAGAAGCGTGTTCGCGTCTCCGCGCAGCCGCATCGAAAGGGTTAACTTCGGTCAAAGGTATTCGTCGCGTCGGATGTTGCTATCGCGGGATGGAATTGGCGAATCGGAGGCACGATACCGCACACGGAGAGGCAGGTTTGCGCCGGAGAACCGCTGCAGCCGGGGAACGATCAAAAACTGCGGAGAACTGCCGCAGGACGGACCGACGAGGATCTAATTTGCGTTCCACCTGGCACTTACCGGCTCGACTCACCCCATAAAAACGATACCGCGTCGTAAAGACGACAAAGTCTGATTACATTATGCTCCGCGGAGGTATCGTAACTTTCTGCGGGCTGGCCGTATCGTAAACAATTAACGAGCTTTCACCGCTGCCGAATTTTTACGCGGAATCGGCGTAATCGCGGCGCTCGTTCACCGAGACATTGTAATTAGTGCGCGGCGAATTTTTATGCCTTTACGGGAAACTTAAGTTCGCGAAGAAATACGCGATACACGCGCGATACGGAAATTTCGTACGAAACGTCGGAGGCGAGTAACATAAACGTTGCTGTACTTGGCGCAGCGAAACGAATCGCTATCGGAGCTCCATTTCTTTAACCCTGTGCACCATCGTCTCTTCAAATGTGATGCATTTCGGTGACTATGAATTTACCTATCGATGGCGATCAGGCGTTCGAAAAAAGATGGTCGATCGAGTTTGAAACAACGATACGCTAATTACACGAATATTCGTGCAACCGATTTTTAAGAATATCGACGCTACTACCAAAGAGATTTATGCGATTGGCAGTATTTACTAGCGAGCAAGCAAATGCTATCGAATGGGTAGCCATTATTTAAATACTGTATCGAGGTATTATCGAAATATTATCGAGCAGGTTTGAGCGAGTTAAAAACGGTCGTATCGGTAATTTGCAGGATATCGCGAAGCGGAGTCGCGTTGTTTCGGAATTCGTAGATGCACGTGCGTGGAGTACGTGCCGGCAGTAGCAATTGCTCCGACACTGGTTACAAGCATTCCAGGAGCCGGTCCCGTTTTTCTGTGCGTTTTCCACGGGAAAGCCGATTCCGAGCGGCCGGTCGAAAACGGGCGGCGAGCGGGAGAAAGGTTGAGCGGCAGGTACAAAAATGCCGGGAGCCGGGAGCTGGGAGCCGGGTGCATTATTGGTCGGTGCGGATCGATGACAGGGTCGGTGATGTGTTAACCGGTCGTTTCGGGTGACAATCCTCGACGTCGTCATTTATCTGCGACCCCGGGCGAAGACAGCTCTCGCCCTGGGAAGTCCGCTAGCGAGTAATATACGAGCTTTTCCTGGCCCACCCTCGGCAAACTTTACTTCTCTATTCCTACGTTGCAACAAACAAGCGAGCTTTTATATTCGCGGGAATCGCATCGCGTTCCCATTTGCGTAAATCTTTCGCGTGTCAGCCGTATTAGCCTGGCATTAAGTTGGCGTTTTAGATTTATCAGGGTACCATAAACAGAATACAAGATAATATACGATGACGACAGCCTTAGAGGAATCTCGGATGCGTACACTTTGCCTTTTCTTTTCTTTCCTTTTCATCTTTTTTTACCGTAGATTTCGAACGTAGAACGTATCCTTGACTCGAATACTCGCCTGACAACCGCGCATTCCTTTAAAATACCACTTTAGAAGGGAAGCTCTAACTCTTTGGCGAGACGCCAACGGTGGCGTTTAAATCAATCGAAAACCGATGGCATCCCTTATCGTTCGAACGATTCTCGCGCGATTAAGACGCGCACCCGTAGAAGGAAGACACGACCGGGACCGCGAGCTCCGTCGAGGATCGTTGTGGGAGGTCGAGAGTCTCCGAAAAGGGGTGAATCGGACGAGGAGGCGTCGATAACGAATACGAAAAAGAGAGAGAAATTCGTGAGAGTCTGTAGAGCTGTCCAGTAGGCAAGGAAAGGAAAGGAAAGGAAAGGAAAGGAAGGAAAAATTCCTAACGGACGAGCAGCGCGCACGGAGAGAAAAAGCGAGGAGGAAGGCACGCTACCGGCGGCGCCTATCTTAATTCTCGATTGACGTTTATTTATCTGGCGACGTTTAATTTTTATGGGCGCGATCTGGCCGATAGGTTAGACTCGCAGGTAGCTCCCGCTGTGTGGTCCGAGCGGAGAAGAGATCGGAGGTTGGACTGGTAGAACATTCGTGGACGAGCAGCACCTCTTAATTGAGGGGTGCCGCGTGTCGCGATAAGAGGAACACGGGCGTCAAAAACCCGTGGAAAGAGCTACCAGGGGGAAAGGAAAGGAAAGGAGGAAAGGAGGAAGGAATTTATTGTGCTGCCACGATGCGTTTCGTTCTTCCATTCGGTATCCGAACATCCCAACTCCGTAGCCGAACGATCGGCCACTGCGTTGCGGCTGGATCCTCCGCTCGATACCGTGCGCCCCTGTCTCTCCACCAAATTAACAGAGTGGTTTTCTTCGTTCACCGGGATTCCGTACAGTCTTACTCGGCCACGAAGGGCGAACGGCTCTCTAAAAGCGGCCCTCCTCGAATCAACAAATTGCTCTTTCTTCTCCTCGATCGAGAGGCGGAGTCGGCAGCGGGACGATTTTATTCCATCCTCCGGATTTCCAAGCCCCTTTACAGATTTCGAAGCCGGGTGAACGACCGATTCCCCGTTTACCAACCCCTAGCTTCGTCGATTCCAGGAATTTTCACCAACGCGTGCCCCTTCCGATCTCGTTCCATTGATTCACCGTGCCTCTTCGGCAATTGTCTCGCAATCGTACCTGCTACGTCGCGTCTCATCGGAGACATTTACGCAAAAGCGTTCTCCCATTTAGACGGTGTACGCGCGGTGCACGCGCTACTATATCGGATCGCCGCTGACTCGCGAACATTCTTTTCGTCGACGTTCCTCAGCTCTAACGAGGATGCTCACCTTGGCGCGTTAATAAACTCGAGCCGCGCGTCGCGCGATTATCCCATCCGCTCGCTCTTCCTTTTCGCAACGTTTCGACCAAGACGACGATAATTACCGTGTTCTATTTCGGGTTCACCAAGAAGCCGCAGATTTTTGTCGCCGACTCGCCGAAGGTGAACTCCCAACGCTCGTCGATCCGTCGACGCGATAACGAGTAAACGATTACGCGAACAACCTGTTCGCAAACAGCCCGTCGAAATACACCGCGTCGACTCGCCTGGCAACCTTTAAATATCAGCCTGCCTCCGATCGAAATAAAGGAAGCGGCCTTTCTTCTTCCGTCGCGTCGATAAGACGCCTCGTTTACCAAGGTGGTCTCCCCGAGATGCGCGTCTTATTTGTTTTCTCGCGCGGACGCGTCGAATCGTTCGCGAACAACGCGTTCAACGGTTCTCTCTGCAGAGGAGTGAAGACGCGGAGGTTCGTGACACCGGGACGAGACGAGACGAGACGAGACGAGACGAAACGAAACAGGACGGGATGGGACGATAATGAGCGAGCTAAAAGCGATTTAGCGCCACGGCGCTAAGTGTTTTGTCGCCTCGCGAACTCGGTGCTAACTAATGCGGTCCGCACGGCTCCCTCCTTTCGCGCCTCTCGCCTTTGCTTCTCGGATATTCCTCGATTTGCCAGCGCGTTTTGCGCGCCTATTTCTCTCCGCGTAGACACACGTAAGTATACCTGCACCGCCACACACGTCGTTTCGTTGCTTGCCGGCTCGAGTTGCCCCTTTATTAACGTATTCCCTTTGCTTCGCTAACTTATTGTTAGAAACTTTCGCGCGCACTCTTGTCGAGAAAGTCGCAGTTTTCTTGCCGCGCGCTACTCGCGAGGCTCCTTTGTTTTTGTTTTTTCTTCTTTTGTATACAGAGCCACTGGTGATCGTGTAAACACAGGGATAAGAGACACGCGAAGTTCGATTTCATTTAGGTTAAAGGTAACGAGTAGCAGTAGTGTTTGTAGCTTTGTAACGTACGAAGTAAGTGCGTTGAAATGATGCGATCTACGATTGTACGATTGGATGAATTCAAGAGCGTTTTCCCATTTATATATTAGCCATTTGAGAAGTAGATTCCTGGTCGAAAATAGCGAACAGGGTGGACTGCAAGGTGTGTAATCGTTGTTAAAAGTAAGCGTGAGCAAGGGAGAAACGTTTGCAAAAGAACCGCCGAGTCGAAGTTGCGCGTGCAGAGAAACGAGGTGATACATTACAATTATGTTACTTAACCCATTTGCGCAGAATCTTTTTCGTACCAATTAGTTTGTTTACTTTTTCATTTGTTCGTTTAAATTTTAAACGGCGGTTATCTGCTAGTTACACAGACGAATAGAGCATGCTTAGAGAAATATAGGAAACATGCCGTCGAATAGGAACAAAATTGCAGTGCCAGATCCGCGATAAATTAACAATAACGATCCTAAATTACACGCCTTGTATCCACTGCGAGCAAGACGCGTTCAGCAATTTCTTGCAACGTTAAGATGGTACGGTGTGGAAATAATTTGTACTTAGGCGCGATTGTTTGCATAGAACGGTAGCGACTAGCGCTTAAAAATGTATAAAATCGATCGTTAACGTATATGTATAAGCGCAATATCAAAGAGGAAGGCGATAATATCGTTCGAAATCGCGTTTCATCCGTTGCCTCGTTAGGAGAAACGATAACCGGTCGTTCGCGACTTTCCACCGACCCTTATTCTTGCTTCGGCAACCGTAGAGCGCGGACGCGTTTCCTCCTGAAATAGCGAACTAGAATCGCGCCACTTTATGTTTAAAATTCCGACGCGAAAGATTTGTTTCGACCCCTGCGCGAAATCGACTCGTAAAAGCCCATCTCGCGCGCACCGTGTCCAGCCCGTTGTACCGCGTGAATGGGTTAATCAAGGAAAGAGCGCGATAACGGTGAGAAAAGAAAAGGTAGCGCGACAAATGGAGGCGTCAATGGAAAGAAACGAAAAGCGGCAAGGGCGCGTGTTGGCGTTCCCCATTGCGTTATTGGCGAAGCTGCGCGGCAGACGGTGGAATTTAGCCGTGATTCTGCATTGTTGCTGGAATCGCGCGGAACGCAATTGCCACGGTGTGGAGTGAAACGGTGGGACCTGCGGTGGGTCCGAGCTGGAAACATTTTCACCGGTCCCCGCCGGCACTCCAGCGGCGAGGTGGTGGCTGCGTAGCCGGCACCCTCGCCGCAGGAAACGACAATACACGAGCTATGAGCGGCGATTATGGGGGAAGCGTGTCTTGCAGTCTGAAAAGGGAAACCCCAATTTTTCTCGCTTCCAAGCCCGGCCGAAGAAGCCGTCGCCAGGATGGAAATTGCCCGTGACTAAATTGACGCCTCTGGTGTCCACTGTCAGCGAGAACCGTACCCTTCTTCCTCGTCATCGTCCATTCTTTTCGCCTTGACGCTTCCCCATTGTTCGCCAGTTTACCAGCCGCATACCGATCCGCGTTCTCGATTCAAAATAGTCGAACCAATACACAGACCCCGCTAATACGCACTACCGGTTCTTTCCCTCTCTCCTTTGTCCAAGCTTGCTTGGCTAATTGCTGGCGACCGAATTTCTTTGGTCGCGTAAAAGATCGATAAAAAGATGCGTGCTTCTCTCGGGGATAATTTCTCGTGCGCCAGGGGATATTTAACTTGCTGCTACCCAGGTGGAATAAAGGACGCGCTTTCAAATATGTACGTAGGGTTAGCAGTACGTTTTGAAAGTATTACGGCAATTGTAAAACCGTTGGGGTTAATTTAGCCCCTCACGATTCGCGCGTTACAATGCATAGAACGTTTCGCGTAAATAAATCATGCTACTTAATTATCTTCTGTACCGTGTGCTCGCGTAGAACGTTGAATACTTCGAGGAAATAATGCTGCGCAAAGTTTTCGGGCAATACGAGGAAGCTTAGCTTTCGATGAACCCTGGCAAGGTAGGATGGGTACTTTGCCAAAGGACTGTACTCGAAGGAAGGAGGTTGGATCGCGGAGACGCGTAGCCGGTATCTCTCACAAAGGGTTGACAATAGCAAACAGTTTAATGTCCCGTACGTTTATTGTATCTCGGCTACCGTGGCTTTAACCGGGACCGGGAGGGCCGGAGAAAGGGTGAAAGGAGGCGAAAGAGGGAGACGGAAGGGCCGAGGAGGAAAAGGAGATCGGAACACCGGGACAGATCTGTTATTCTGTTAGACTTTGCCCGTTCGCCGGTGACATTTGAATGCTCGGTCGATTTTACGTTGCCGAAGGGAACACCGGAGGAAGAAGAGCCGGCAGGAGAAAACGAGAACTTCCATATCCTTGGCGTCCTGCCTGTGTTCCATCGCGAAACAGGCCCGTCCCCTTCTCTCGCCCTCCTCCGCCGAACATTCGCCGCTTTTCCCCGCGAATTCCGCCACCCTCTCCCCGCTCGGCCGCCTTTCGGTCTAGATCTGCCTCGGCTTCTACTCGGAACGGAGAAAGAAGAAGAGCGCGGAGAGGAGAGAAACGGAAGGGGCGGATAGACGCGTCGCCGTAATTACCGCGGTATCTCGGAGTGCAGAGGTTGGTTCGGCTGGCAAAGTATAGGAGCAAGAGGCGACGGGTGTCGGGCGAGGAAGGAGCGAGATGGGAGGAAGGAGAAATTCCTGGCGAGAGAAGAGAATCCAGCGGTGATACGGGGAGCCGCTCAAAAATCCCGCGGAATCCCGGGAAAAGGCGAGTGGCCGTTGCCGCAATTGGTCATTGGGCGATTTTTGCTGGCATTCATGCGTCCGTCCTCGCTGTATTTATTGGAAAGGTTTCTCTGGTACGATCTGCTATACACGGGGGTTAACTAAACGCCGTATTCCTCTCGCCGCCAGACTCGCTACTCGCTACTCGCCACTATTTACTCTTTACTCTTTTGCTCATTCCATATTCTCCTCTTTATTTACGGGCGCTTCCCGCGATTTATCTTCTCTCTTGTCTCTCGCCCGTAGACTTAATACCGGTATAATTTCGATACCGGTGTTGTGCCAGCCAAACTGTACCGATACGTATACGTCGGCTTGCAACGCGTAATCGTCCCGCTTCTCTGAAATCGTTAACTTCAATATTCGGAGATACGTTCATCCGTTTGATCGATGCCGTTCTTCGATCTCTTTCCGTATAGCCAAAGGATTCTTTCCTTACAAAATTCTCGGAAATCGAGGAAGAGAAATAGGAAAAGGGAATATACGTTGCAACCCAATAGTACCGAAATCTATTGCTACCAAAATATCGATACGATTAGTTGGATATTTCGATTACGAACATTATTGGTTTGGTTAATCTTTACCCTCGATCGCTAGCTGCAAGCTCGTCGAGTAGATCCACAATTGGCGAGTAAACGGTTAAACGATTCGAGTTCTTGAAAATAAATAACGGCTCCGATAGCCGAGAAATACCAGCACGACGCATTACATTTTGGAGCAAAAATCCGTGCTCTCACCCGATCTTTCCTCTCTGTTTCTCGGATCCCTGGATCATCCGCAATTAGAGCGGACTCGTTGAAACGCGCGCGGCGCAACACGGCATCCGGTGTTCGCGTCCGGGGCGATTCGATTCAAAAGAGCGTATTTACGCGCGCGAGTGGATCGATCGATCGGGGCGAGCGGCCGATCTATTGCGCACGAACCGGCGCATCCAGCGCGATAAATCGCGCGCCGGGCAAACAAATCACTCGGCGAAACCGCGATCGATGGTATCTGGCCGCGTCGATCGTCCGTGCCCGCGACATAATTTCCTACAATGGCGGCGCGCGATGCGCCGTCGCAAATTACACGCTTACATAATCCACCGGACCGATTAATCACCGGGCGATTTACGAGGGATTTAGCTACGCGCGCGCGCGCGCGATTCAACTCGCGCCGTACCGCGCAGCGCAGCTTCCGCCGCGATCGCCTGTATAAATCACCCGCACCCCGATCTACCGTTTCGATTCGCGGATCGATGCGATTCCGCAATTTCACGCTGACCATCGCGCCAACGAATGGTCCCCACGAATCGCTCCCTTCTACGAGTTGCTCGCGCTCCCGCTCGCGCTCGCGTGGACTGGTCGCGGTACGCGGAGCACGGCGAATGCTTTTCGAGACGTTTCGCTGAGCCTCGTAAGTCCGACGCGTCATCCGTTTAAGGCGAACCGCGCGTGGATTCGTTGGTCGGTTGCATTTCATCGTGACCCGCGGACAAGAGTTACGCGTGTCCCGTTAAGCGAGCCGCGTGACAAAAAAGGCCAGGCAGCCTCGCTGCTTCTGCTGTTGATGCTGCTGCTGCGGCTGCTACTGCTGCGGATGAATACCTCGCGATGAATCCTCGTCACCTTATATAATCGACGGGTAAACGGATTACACGTGAGCGAAGACGACGAGGGACGACACCGAGCGACCTAGCAGCGTGATTTCACCGTCTCCTCGCGAGTGTCAGAGGAAAGCTGAATCGTCTGAGCGCTTTTCGACGCGGCCAGCTGCTTCGCGAGTAAACGCGAAAATCTGAAGCGACGCGGGAGCCGGTAGAGTTTGAGGAGAAGGCGGATAGGAGGAGGAGGTCAAGAAGAAGAAGAAGAAGAAGAAGAAGAAGAGGAGGAAGAAGAAGAAGAAGAAGAAGACCACTCGCAATTAAACACGGCGTAAGTCTCGCTCCGAGGATAATGCCCCGGAATGCTGATAATTGGCTGAGCCGTCGGGGCGACCCGAGACGATGGGCGCTCCGTGCACCTGGCAGCACGGCACTGCAAGATCATCGGCTCGCGATCCCTCGTGTCTAATTGATTCCAAGTGATTTATATTACCTGCTGCTCCTCTCCGCCTCGAACATTCCCGGCCCTCCACGCCATGCTCTTTTACCTTTTCTCCGCCACGAACGTTTTCGATACGAGAGACCCCGGTTCTCTCTCTCCCTCTCTCTTTCTCTCTCTCCATCGCCAGACGAATTTCAACGCGTCGAACCGCGATAACTTTGTCCCTTGCGACTCTTTCGCGATCGAGCGAATCGAAATCGCGGCGGACAAGTGAAACGGGGCGAGAGGGAGGGAGGGGGTCCGGAAGTGGAAACGGGAGAACGGAGGAGATTCGGTGGTGGTTGTTTTTAAAGGGATGAGAGAAAAAAAAGGAGGAGAAAGGAGAGCGGGATCGCGATCGGGAACGAGGCAAAAGGCAGGAGGCAAGAGGCAGGGCAGGCAGGCAGCGGACGCAGAACACACGGCGAGGGAATACAAGCTCGGAGGCTGCAGCAGCAGCGAGCCAGGGCCTTTCGCTCTCGAACCTCGATATCAGATCGCTCGTATAAAACTATCGTATCGTTTAAATACGCACTGAAAGGTGAGGCGATGCATCGGAAGATACGCGGGCGGTGGCAGCCTGCTTCTCGGCCTGCGTCTTCTCGTTCCGTCCGTCCGTCCGTCCGTCCGCGTGTCGATCCGCGCCGAAGATACCCGCCTGGAATCCATGGGAACCACGGCGAACCGAGCTTAACGCGTATAACCCCTTCCCAGGCTCGCGCCGAGCCGAGCCGAGCAGAGTGCAGTCCGCAGCCCGCATCCACATCCACGCCGCCACCGCGTCTCCCTTTTCTTTCCATCCTGACTTCTTCCACCCTCCCAGCTTCTTCTTCTTCTCCTCCTTCTTCTTCTTCTTCTTCTCGTCCTCCTCGCTGGCAACCCTCTTTTCTTCCTTCCCTATTTCCTCTCCGATCGCCGCGTTTTCTTTCAGATGTCCCGCGAGATTTCGAGGCACGATCCGCGCCGCTGCGCCGCCGCGTGGCATTAGTATTCGCGACTGGTTTTCGCTTAAACGTTCGAAAAGGATAATTGCCTCGCGGCGCGGAAACGCTGCCAACGGCTGGCCGCTTGTACTCGATTCGATCGCTGTTGCTGCTGCTGCTGCTGCTGCTGCTGCTACTCGAGCAACTCGAACGATTGCCGACAGATACGCGTTCGCGATACTTTGACGACGAGCGGCGATCCCGCAACTCGACCCGCACCGTGCTCCAAAGGCATCGATAATTGGGCCCGCATTCCGCCTTCCGATTATAAGTTAATCCGTTAACGGGCCACGCGGAACCGCGAGATTCTATCTGGCCGTGGTGTGGCGCGCGCAAACTTTGATCGCGCGCGAGAAACCAGCCAACGTGCTCCCTGTTTCTCTCTCTCTCTCTCGAGATCGGAAGCGCGGTGAAAGAGGAGAGAGAGAGAGAGAGAGGGAGGACACGCGGAAATAAAAAAAAGGGCCGGGAGGAGGATTTGCAAAACCCGGATGCTCGGGCAGGTGAGAGACAATGGGTGACGGGGAGACGGTGGACGGAGGCGGTGGTAATCTGCCGTTTTGAAAAGGGGTGCAACTCCGGCGTGCATTGTCCGCCTAATGATGGAGTGGAGACGTGACAGGTGAAACCGAATACACACGCCATCGAAATCCGACGTTCCGCTTCTCCCGGTTCCCTCGCGCCGCTCCCAGAAATCTCCTCCAGCTTCGTCGTCGTCCACTTGCAAACGTCCAGACTGTCGCGACGCGAGCAAACCTCGCTGCCTCCCCCGATTCGAATTCTTCCGCTTCGGCCCGCGCCCTTTCTTTCCTCCGCGATCCCGACGCGACGTTTTATAACTCCGGGGGGGAAGACCTCTCCGCCGAATATTAAATTCGTTTCCGCCCATTCAGCGAATGCCCAATTAATTGACTTATCTTCCCCTCGTAATTGCCTCGTTCGACTTAATCCGATTTGTTTCCTTCGAGTCGGTCTAATCCGCGAACGCCAGGCCTGCCGTTGATGCTTCTTAAGGTCGTAAAGGAGCACAGTCCGCTAATCGATTTCGAACTGGTCCCGATGCTTGCAGATACCAGGGAGACGGGTTTCGTGAACGCCATCACGGCGGCCGGAGTCACCTACGCGGTTACCAGAGCTTGCACCATGGGTCACCTCGTCGAGTGCTCCTGCGACAAGATGACGTCGAAAGGTGAGATCGGGAAAACTCCGGGACTCGAAACGCTGTCTATTCGTAGGTTGCCGGTGATCCACTTCCGGTTCGGTCTTAGTTCCACGGATCGAAAGGAACGCGATCAAAGTGGGAGCGAAGAGTCAGGATGCGATTATAGCGAAGCGACGATATCGCGGAACCTACAGTGAAGCAGGGACAAGCGAAGCTACAAATACTCGCGCTATTCACTTGTTTAATTACTATCGACGGTGAGAGGAGAAGCATTTGCCGCGAAAAGAGAGAAGAAGCGATGGAAGTTGTGCAAAAGTTTAGTAAAATAACCAGACGTGGCGTAGAGCAGCGATTATATTACATCGGTTTGATTTCGTCGGCACGCACACCTCGCCGCTGTCCTCGTTTCTCGCTGCTTCACTATAATCGTACCCTTACTCATAGCGCGAACACGTGCGGAGAAAAGCAACGGGATAATATTAGGTAACCAGGAAAGTTCGTGCTGTTTATAGGTTTTGTCATTTCTCAAACTATATATATATATACACGCGCGGCTCTATCAATTGCAAACAAGGAATAGAAAATTTGTTGGATCGTTGACAAAAGGTAGCCGAAGCTTCTCCGAATAAAGCGTCGCTTAATCTACTGTGAGCGTCACTCGTTTCCGCGAATTCGCGAGCGGATCTTTCTCACCAAACCGAGAGCGGATCGCGATTAGATAGACGGCGCGTTTCGGGCCTAATTTTTTCGGATTTGAAACGATGCGCAGGCAATCGACTCAGCAAGCTAGCACGGACCGCGGAAATGGAGAAGACCGTGCCAACGGAGGGAGACTGGGAATGGGGTGGATGCGGCGACAACGTAAAGTTCGGCTTCAAGAAGTCGCGAGACTTCATGGACGCGCCCTATCGAAAGCGCAGCGACATCAAGACGTTGGTGAAGCTGCACAACAACAACGCCGGGCGTTTGGTAAGCCCCGCCATTGTTTCCGATTTCTCGACATTTTCCGCGTCTCGAGAACTCTCGATACGTGAAAAGATATTGCACGATTGCTCGTGTCTGTTCGCAACAGAGCAGTGAATCTTTGATATAATGCTCGTCAGTTCTAATCGAAAGTGTCGTACAACGAACGCGAAGTACTTGATGAGTTATTTCACTTTGACGCGCATCGATAATATTTATTACCAACCGTAACATACGTACGCATCGCCGTGCCACCAATCGTATGTTTTTTCACGATTACGTAGCTACAAATGCGTGTACAATTCGAGCTAACCGAAGCTAGCTTTCCGAAGTAAACGATATTCGCGCGACTAGAGTTAGTTTGCCGAGAAATTCTCAAGTAGAAAGCCTAGCTACCGTACCGCGTACCGCGTTCCGCGCCGCGCTAGGTTCGCCCGAATTCGCGTCTATCCTTTTCTCGTTTGCGTTTGTTGGACAGGCGATAAAGAACTTCATGAGGACGGAGTGCAAGTGCCACGGGCTGTCAGGATCGTGCACCGTTCGAACCTGTTGGCGGAAAATGCCGCCGTTCCGTGACGTCGGGAACAGGCTGAAAGAGTCGTTCGACGGCGCGGCGAAGGTGATACCGAGCAACGACGGGCACAGCTTCATCACCGAGGGCCCGACCATCAAGCCGCCCGACAGATTCGATCTGATTTACAGCGAAGACTCGCCGGACTTCTGCAAGCCGAACAGAAAAACGGGCTCGCTGGGCACGCAGGGACGTCGCTGCAACTCCACCAGTCAGAGAGTCGACGGATGCGAGTTGCTGTGCTGTGACAGGGGCCACGACACCAGGATCGTCAAGGAGAAGATCAATTGCGAGTGCAGGTTCCGCTGGTGCTGCGAGGTCACCTGCAACACCTGCCTGGTCAAGAAGACCATCAACACTTGTCGCTAGAAGCGGTGCACGCTTCCACGGAACGGCAAACAATCGAGGGCTGTCGTTCGACCGTCCGTGATGCGATTAGAATAGCCACCTGTAATATACGCGTCGCGTTGTCGAGATAGTATTGCACGCGAATGTAAATCGCGAGGAGTTTAGTGGTAAATAAGCTGCGCTCGATCGCGCTGCGTTCGCGCAGCGAGGAGCACTTTGCATGCCTCCTCTCGTTCTCCCGAAGCTTTCCAGGTATCTCCAGCCGTTCCTTTCAAAACGTTTCGCGCGTCGCAAACGTTTGCGACGCGCGAAATCGTTGTCGCTTTTCCCCCCGCTTGCGTCGAATTCGTCGACGCGCACGCACCGGTCGCCTCTCCACGTTCCCCTCGTCACCGTTTGGCTAACCGAAGCCCTCAGCTTGCGTTCTCCGCGATTTCTGTACATAAGACTGAACCCACGAATCTTTATAACCTGTGCAGCGTAACATGCGAATAAAAACGTGTATCCCCGGGTGAATTCTCGTTCGTTACTCGCAGTCGCGTTGATCGCGGATCCAAACCATCCCCTTCGACGCATCATTCCCTCAAACAGAAGACAGCGGAACTAGAAGCGAAGATGTTCTTCGAGGTAAGTGGAATATTTTTCAAGCAATACACTATATCGGAAGAAATCGCTGCGCGCAAATTTCGAAGGGGAGGAAATTTATTTAGTCGTACATTTGAGGGCAAGGAACCCTTTGATTTGCAGCAGATATTTATTCGGAGAGATAAGCAGAGCTGGGTAAAATACTAGGTTACTTGACAAACGGTGAATAAGTAAATATTTTATTTATTTAATTTACTATCGGCAAACGAAATATTTTTAAAATGCGATTTCTTGGGTTATCTCTTCTCCCAATTTATTCTCGAATTAAGAATCCTTTTAAATGCATATTCGTAAAGCAGAGGAGAACTATTTTATTCTATGCTTTATGTTATCGAAACAACGTATTTCACTTTCTGGTTTGTATTGTCAAAATAAAATATACTGTAAAGAATTCGTTATTTTATCCAGCTCTAGCTGCAGGAAGTAACGAGGAGCATAACGTTTCGATTAAAAGTCGGTGGAGAGCAGAAGGAATTAATAGAGGAACCATGCTTTCTAGCGCTAATAAAACCTCCGTTAAATCGGTTAAGCTGACCCTAAAGAGCGTTGCGGCGTTCTACGCGCGGAAATAATCGGGGTCCACTAGAAGAGCGAGACGCGTTACAGCTGCGTCTAAACAGAATCTCAAGACAAGGGACACGTGCGTTGAAAAGTTCGCAAGCGAGCGATAGATCACGCATAAGGCTGAGATTTTCAAGAGTCCGCGGAGGAACGCGGAGACGTTAGGAGGCCTCGTATATTATCGCGTCGTGTAGAACACAGGCTTTTAGCTGTAATTCGACCTTGTACACGGGAGAGGTCGTGCAAGCAATAAACAACCGGTGTCTACATCTCCTATAAAATAGTTTTACGGCGAGACCGGAGAGAGGAATTTCGCATAACCATAAAGTCGGGAAGGAGGCTCGCGCCGCGGCCGTATCGCGAGGCGTTCGCCACGTTTCGGCGATAGCGGAAGCCATAAACTCCATCGAAAGGAATATTTTCCCCTCTCGACGTGCGCGCCTGTCCGCCCGCTCTCATCCGTCTACGCTTCGCCTCCGTCTGTTGGACGTGAAAATTAGCGCGTCCGCTATTGTGTAGCAACTATTTCGACGCTCGTTTTCCAGCCTATAATCCCGCGTCGATCGCAACCCTTCGGCTTTTGGGCAATCAAATTTACACGTGCACGCAAATTTCGCCGGATCGACGCGCGAAATGTAGGAGAACATCGATTGTTATAGACGTGGGATAGCGATGCAATAAAAAGAGGGGCGATTCTTCATTGAAAGGTAAACAAGGAAACTTTCGACAGGATCAAGTATAAAAATTTATACCGTTCGGCGTAAGATAGATACTCGGTCGCACGCTTTGTAGCCTCTGAACGTGCATTAAGTGTTGCATTCCAATTGGGCAATAGACGCGGTACAAATAGAAGGAGGATCGGTAGAAGAAGAAAGGAGACAGAGGAAGAAAGGCGGCGACGGATAAGCGGGAAGGGTGATCGGAGGCGGCAAGGCGATGGTCCTCGAGCCGGAGAAAACTCGTTGCTGGCGGGGGTTAAGTAAAAAATTTCGGATCGCGCTTACACCCTCCAATTTAATACGTGACGCGGCAGAGAGGAAGGGAAGAGCGGCGAGATGCGTGCGTGCGCGCGAGAAGAGGCCGCGTAAAGGTCTCTTAATAGAGAGGTCGACCTCTGGAGGGTAGGAAGGTGGTGAGGTGCAATTAGCCCCACCAGCTCGGCTCCGAGCGGACCGTCTGGGCTCGATTAGCCCATGGCCAGGAGATTGGCCTGCTTCGGGCCGGCTGGGTGGTCCGAGCAGGGTAATTTTCGGCTGCCGTCGACGTTCCCCTTTGAGGGAAAAATGGCCCCTCGAAATTGGTCCCGGAGTTACCGCGCGCGTACCGCGCACCGCGCAACAAACCCACTACCACCGTCCAGCCGTAACCGTAACCGTAACCGTAACTCCTCGCTTCGGGACGCGGCATTTTTGTTTCTCTCGTTTCTTCTCCGCGGCGTATAACCGGAGATCTTCCGGTGGTAATTGAATTTCGCTCCGCGCGCCCGATCCATGCCGGTTATTACGGCTTAATGAAAACATCACCGCCACGCAGGATACCTTTTAAGCCGGACGCGACGCTCCATTTACCGATTACCCTTCGCGCGCGCTCTCTCTTAGCTTTATTCGGCTTTTCCGTCGCGATGCGTCGAACGCGAAACTTTAACGCTACGATTCGTATTCGTGGGCTACCTTCGATCCGCTAAAGATCATTTGCATTGCACGCGTGCGATTCCGAGTACGAAGTTTTACGCGCGAATGAAGGTTTCACGTCATCGTCTACTCCTCGGTCAAAGATACCATTCTATTGGAAAAGCTAGGCGCTAATTCGATGTAATGTCCTTAACTATTTGACTGCGAAGGGCGTATATACACGCTCTTACAGATCCATCGGTATACGCGAAAAGCATAGATTCGTGTACGACCAACGAAATTTGTTTAGGTACTACGATACGTTTTCTGCCTTCCGTTTTGCAACACGACGCGTAGCAGCTATTTGCAAAACGAACGTCGGCGATCGCTTTAGACTCTTTCGTATTCTTAAAGAGCAACAAAGTTCAAGACAACGTACCGTGCGCCGTAGTAGAATGGTTAAGGGGTTCGGAAATCTAGCAGAAATCGACGCGATCGCCGCATAAACGATTCGCGACTAAAACGATCGAAGGTGACGCGAACGGAGCGCAACGATCGCAGAGATGCCGGTGCGTTTGCAATTTGCCTAACGCGCGACGAGTCGTTGGCCGGTAACGAAGGCTCGTAAAGCGGAAGGGAAAAATGGCGAGCGCGGCGGTGGTTGCAGGACACGGCAAGTGAATGGAGCGCGCGACTCTCCCACGGAGAACGATCGTTCGGCACCGTTCCCGGAACGATTAGACGCGGAACAATGGGGCCCGCGGAACGCACGTGGGTCGTGACGCGCGACAAAACCGCAAAACGCGACCGTGATTAATCGTCCTGCTCGCCGTTCCGAGGGGGAGTCGAGTGCCGTGCGCCGGCAACGCGCCTCGTCGCGTCGCTCGTTCTCCGTTTCCTCGCGCTCGTCCAAATCCTTGCCTGCCACTTTCCACGTCTCCGGGATCGCCTCGTTGCTTTGCAACCGCGATAAGATGCCGCGTCGCGATTCGACGTTCGATGGAGAGACGCGGCGCAACCCTTGCCCCGCACCCACGTTTCAACGTTTGCGGAGCTTTTTTCGCTAGGCGAAAGAAGCGGTCGAACGAATCGGCGAAAATAAAGGAAGGTTGAAACGAGGGGGGAGGGAAGATGGCCGGCGGAAAGGAAAGCAGGTCCCGGGCTGTGGTGTATACGCATTAGACGGTGCAACGCGCGAGTGTACGGGGGCAAGACACGGAGGCGCCGGAGGTGGTCGGTCGTTGGAGGCAGCCGCGCTGCTCCGACGCCAATATTAATTAAACGATCCCATAAGCGCCTAACAAACTGGCTGTACGTTAGGCGGTTTATTGGGGTCCCCGAGCAGGACGTTAAAATGTTCCAATCTTAATTAGGTAGGTGTTTACAGGAGGATAATTCCACGGGCCTTAAGCCGGTGCACCGTTTACCGTTTCTACCGGACGCGGGCCACCGGCCGCGACGCCTCTTCTCTTCTCCTTCTTCTTCCTTCTCTTCTCCTCCTCCTCTTCTTCTTCCTCCTCCCTCGGATATTCTTCGAAAAGATATTCCTCCGATGTCCTCCGACGTTTCCATCCCCCCGTTCCTCCGCGCTCTTTTCCCCGCAGCCAGCTCGAAGGACGAAGGACCAAGCCAAGCCGCGCGAGGTAGGTGGAAGAGGTCGTTGAAATCTTTACGGTTCTTCCAGCTTCTTGGAATTTCTTCCACCTCCCCTTCGGTCTCTCCTCCCTTGCACCCTGCACCCTGCTGCCCCCTCGCGCACCGGCATACTGGTCTTGCGTAATTAGCCACGCGTTCCTTTTTTTTTCTTCTTTCTCCCTCGAAGGGCGAACGCCTGAGACAGCTCGGAACTCGGAATGCGCTCCGGATAAGCTTTCGCGTCCCCCCCTTCTGTATTTCCTTTTTCTCTTTCCTTTAGAATTGCCAGCGCGTTTGATTTCGCTGCTACGCGTTGCTCGCGTTCGACCGAGAGCTCGAGCGATGCGCGAATGCTAATTCGCGTCGATTCGAGAAGCGTTTAGAAGCGGTTAGCGTTCGTTGCGCGGCGCGGCGCGGTCTTCCGCGTTCCTTCGAGCTCGCGTTTCTTTCCGGAGCGGCTCAGCGGTCGCTCGACGATTCCAAGTTAGAACGAAAGCGGAAAATCGTGGCTCTCGAGGAGCGTTGAGCCGCGGGCGCAAGCCGTCCTTCGATGCTTATCTCAGCGAGACGTAATTCGATCCGCGCGCGATATTTACGCGAATCGCGGAAAATCAGTTAAACCGAGCGACGTTTCGACGATAGCGGCGTAGAACGGGAGGAGGGAAGGAAATTACTATCGCGAGGAACTCGCAATTTTCCGTCGCCTGCAGTCGAGCGCGCTGATTCAGCCGAGTCGAGTCGTGTCGTACGTATCGGTCGCATAATATCGTTGAATTTATTCCAAAGACTTTTTCCGCGGACCGGTGGAATTTGCTTTTATCCGCGTGGTTGATTTCGAATTCTTTTCACCGATCAAATCTCTCGGGTTTCCTCGGAAAATACCCTCGGCATTTTGGTAGCGCGTTTCGGAGCGTTAACCCTTTCGCTACGGCCAACGCGTTGATACCGGACAAGATTCTCGCGTAACGCGTTATTGGCGTCTTTTGCCGCGTAATTGGATCAACAAAACACTGCTGGCGTCTTGAAATGCTTGAAATTATTCGTCACGAAAAGAATACGAAAGAATCGGGGAATGAGTTACTAATTTAACGCGAAGCAATCGAGCATTTTGACGACTCGTGCAAATTGATCGTCAAAGGGTTAACAGTGGGCGACAATAGTCACCCTAACTAGCATCGGAGAAGTTAAGGAAACGTTGAAGCGTGTAGTGAAACTCGCCAACTAATTGCATCGCCTCTCAATCGAGTCTCTGTAATTATCTCGGAAAACCGCTTCAGCATTTCGGTGTCGCTTTTCAGGATGCCGGAGGAACAGGAACGTAAGATCGCGGCGCGCGCTTCGGATCGAGTGGAAATCGCGGGCGTACGAGCTGCGCGCCGAAAAAGAAGGACGGAAGGTTGGTGGAAGCGAGCGGCGGCGCGGAGGGCAGGGGCAAAGGCAGAGCGGCAGCGGGACGATAAATATCTCTGTGCGGTCGCGTTGCGAGCACACGACATTGTGGGCAATGGTCGTAAAGCGACGTGTTGCCGAGCCCTTCTCGGCCCTCGGTCCCCTCCTGCCCAGCCGGCCACCGCTCTGTGTTTTCGATGCCAGATTATACGCGCTGGACCGTGGCACCGACAACTTCATCCGCGGGGCGCCTCTGATTTATCCTTATTAATAAAACTTTAAAGTGCTGTTAACATGTGCCGGAGGGTGGCGGTGACGGCGAACGCGCCGCAGAGACCGACAGAGACCAACCCGGGAGGTTCCGAACACGAGAGACGAAGAAGAGGGCCAGCAACCGAGAAAGTATTGCGCTTCCTCCGTGCTCTGTAGGCGGCCAAATTTTGCTGCGTTCTCTCTCCCTATCTCTCTCTCTCTCTTTTCTCTCGTTCACCGTCTCACATGCGAACCTTGGAAAGATCGCGTGCTATTGGAACGCGCGCAACTCTCCCGGAAGCTTCGACTCCCGGTGAAAGCGAAGAATCCGTTCTCGCGCGGAAATCTTCGCGCCGCTTCTCGAAGTGAACGGCGCGCGAGTTATTTCCCGTTGCATTTGCACGCGGAAATGATAGAAAATGCAGGTGGAGAAATGCGGGGAACGCGAACGGACGGGTTGCAGCCGGAAAGATACGGCGAGAAAGAAGCGCCGTAGCGGGGTCGAAAGTTTCTCCGGCGAGCTGGAGCACGCATGGGCGCACAGCGGGGTGCTCCGGACTGCGAGAGGCGAAGATGGCGCGGCAAGGGGGCGAAAGGGTGGTCGGGGGTCCCGGGGAATCGAGCAGCGCCTCGACGAGATATCAGACATTATTAAAAGTACATAAACACCGCGAGGTAAAACGCGAATTATGGCCGGGGCTGGCTGTGAATTAAGGAGGGGCGACGACGGAACGATGAGAGCACGAGATAAAGAGAGTCATCGCGGACTCGCGTCTCGCTACCACCTAGCCTTTTTGCCCCCCCTACAGCCTTCCCTCCTCCTCAGTCCTCAGTCTTCGCCTTCGCCTTCGCCTTCGCCTTCGCCTATCTGCTTTTCCCTTTTTTGTTGCTTTTACTTATCTGCTTATGCGATAATCGCCTGTATCCGACCGAGTGCAAATACGAGAATAAACGGGGGGAAAAAAATGGAGATTGTTTGCTTGGGACTGGCTTTCGGAAAAAACACAGGTACTCGTGTAGAGGGACCATGGCGCGGACCAGGGAGAAGAGTGGACCAATCGTCGGATGTATCTTTGTGGCCCGAATTCCTGCGACTCCGAAGCTTTGCTATCGTTTTCGTTCTTACCTTTTTAAGAACGCGTCGCGTTTCAATAGCAACGAAGCAAAGGGGGAAGGGAAAGAGCAAGAGAGTACGAATCGTAGAAGAATGCTAGAGGATTACAAAATGCGGTTCGCGTTGATAATTAAGCGATTCAGAGAATCGGAGAAGGGTTTACGTTCCCTGCCGTGGAATAAGAGGGAAGACATTCCTGACTCTCGTAAGCGTCCGTGCTTCGGACCACGAGACGCGAAATCCTACAGGACGATAAGTCTATCCTGTACCTCGTCCGCGACTGCAGTCTTTCTTCTCGTTGCCCAGAGCCCAGAAAGCAACCGGAGATCTCGATAGATTCGTCGTGTCTTGGAGCTACGAGAAAATCGATATCGATCTCCTCTGTTACGCAAATCGGTGGCGCGTCGATCGGCCGGCGGACGAACAGCACCGAGAGAAGGCAGAGAAGTTTTTGGACAGCGGGAACCTCTAATGAAGCCGTTTTGGCGAACGGACCCACCGTTGTCCCGTGGGTGGGAGCGGGAATCGTTCCTTTATCGCGATCGCTCGATCAGAGATCGACGTTTAACTCGGCATATCCAGCCGATCGGCCATCGATCCACCATCGAACTCGAACGTAATTCACGATCTCCCGCCGTCCGTAGACCTCCTCGATCGCTCGATCCCGCGCCATTCCCACTGCCCTACCGCGCCTACGATAATTCTCTCTCGTCTTTGGTCTTGCGCGCGATCGGAGATCCGCTCGAAGGAGCGGAGACGCGAATGCACCGGGTACAGCTCCGACGAGAGAGAACTCGGCGCGTCGCTGTCCTCCGTTCGCGTTAATCGCAGACCATTTTTCTCGACCCGATGCCGGTGGTCGGTTTATGAAAATCCACGGGGCTTGTCTCAGGCTTGTCCTCGTGGCTTTTGGCTCATGTCGCGCGTCCACCCACGATCGGGAGGCGATGGATGCGAGCAGTTAGCCGGCGGAACGGGCCGCGACGCGGTTGAATCATCGCGAGCATCTGTATTCCTCGGCGAACGAGCGCGTTGCGATTTCCACCGAAATCAAGGATCCCTTGCGCGCGGTTGGAAACGCGGGGAAGACTGAGGAGGGAGAGCAGGGGAAGAAGACGAGAGCGCAGGTGCGCTTAGGGTCTACGCTGGAAGACTAGAAAACGTTTATTACACGGCGACCGGTGGAAACGGTCCCTCCTCCGAACGCGTCGGTCCCATCTCATAAACGGCCCCGTTTTACGATCCCAACGGTGGTTTTCGCTGCACTTTTTGCCCGCTGCCCGCTGCCTGAAAGCTTACCTCCCTGTCCCAGGGGCGAGGGGGATTGCGAGAGGGGCAGCTTCCTTCTCGGTCCCTCCTTCGATGGAACACCTACCGCGATAATTACGTGACATTTTGTTTTGCGACCGCAGTGGATTTTTTCCTCGCCTCCGTTCCAACCTCGTGCGTCGCACCGAAACGCCGAGCCGAGCCGTTCGCCTTTCCCTTCGGAGCAGCATCGTTTCTCCAACGGCACACGGCTCGCCCGTTTTAATTTCGGCTATTACCTTTAAATTATCCCCAGCCGCCGACGAGTAGCCTAATTTTTATCGTCTCCGATGGGGAAAAAAATTTGATCGCGCCGCGTGGATCTGTCCGTGCCGCGCGCGGCGAACGGCGAGTGGAGAGAAACGCTTTTAGACGTGGGTCGAGGGAGCTGGATCCTCGTGGTCTCGGGTCGAAGATCGAGGGGCCGACGGGAACGTTCCGTCGATTAACCTCGAATTATCGTCGCCGATTCGTAATTATCGGGAAATAACTCAATAAGGGGCCGGTGGATTACGTGGCGCGGGCCATCGATAAAATATCAATTTCGATAATGGCCGGTGGGCCGAAGGATCGCGCGAGGAGCCAACTCGAGATGGAGAGGAGAAAGATCGGCGGAGGCGCGAGAAGAAGAGAGGAAAGGGCGCGTTTGACGCCTCTCCTTCGCGGCGGCCTTGCGGTGTAATTACGAGGCTTGCGGAACACGGCGGTGGGTCCACCGGTCCTCCGGGGCCCTTCGGCTCTTCCCCCCCCCCCTCTTATCTCTTTCTCTCCCTCTCTCTCGACCCTTCGCTCGACTCGCCCCCTTAGCCTCGATCTTCCTCCGAGTCGCAGCAGCGTCTTCCCGCGCCTCTTCATCTGCCTCGGTGCTCGCCCCTCGCGAAACGAGAATCGCGAGGCCCGCGATTCCATTCGCGAAGAATCGAGAGCGGTCGTTTATGCGTTCTCCGGAGTGAGAACAAAGAGGCACGGATACCTCCGGAGTCACCGATCCGAACGGTGTATGCTAATTTACCAGGAATCCCTGTTCCTCTTCTTCTTCTTCTTCTTCTGCCGTTGCTGCTGCTGCTGCTGCTGCTGCCGTTGCCTCTTCTTCTTCTTCTTCTGCTTCTTCTTCTTCGTCGAACGCTGGACAGAAGAATGAGTCGAGTCCTCGGATGACCAGGTGGTCCTCTGCTTGCGCGTACACACCCGAGTGCTCGCCGCTTTTTCCCTCGCTTCGTCTTCGCTGCCGATGATCTCGACGTCGAATCGAATCCGCCGCGGAGTCTCGCTTTAGCTAAATAAACCCGATCTCCGCAGCTCGGTGCGCCTCGTCCCCCTTCTCGTCCGCTGCATCGGGGGGGACGGTAGAAGGAAGGAAGGAGCGATGTCGGTCGCGGAGATATCCGCTCGGTCGTGGCGGATCGATCGTAAAAACCCGCGTATCGAGGAATCGGGATCTAGGGCCACCGCGATCGCAGGGGCGGAGACCGACCTTTCGTTTTGACGCCTGAACGGATTCTGCTCGGCTGCTGGCAAGATATTTCCAATATCGTAAAACCATTAATTACCAAGTGGACCCGGTGTCGGTGTATCGGCTGCTCGCCCTGCCTCCGAACCTTCTCCCTCCCTCTCCCGCCCCCGATGTCAGCCGACTACTTAGGTGGCCGTCGCTGGCCGGATGATGTATTTCGGCGTTTTTGCTCGACATTAATAATAACGTCTCTGGGCACCGGCCACTCGCTTCTCCCGTGAAAGCGCCTCTTTCCTTCGCCCGGTTCATTACCGGTCTCGCTTTCCATGCCCGCGCTTCTCTCCCCTTCTTCCCTCTTCGTCCCGCGGCCATTCGTGACTCCGATTAATCGCCGCGCCGCGCCGCGAGAAAACGTTTCCCAGGCGGTGTCACGACGATTCGTTTCGCTTCGCGCCGCTCGCCATCGTTGCGACGAGGCGAACGGCAAGTCGTTACCTAGTGCTCGTTCGAGCGCGGATCGCCGAAACTCGACGAGTCCCGCGAATTTCCGTTCGATACGGGGCGAACTTGGTCCTCGACGGCGAGATGGTGTACAGAGGGAGGGTGTGGGAGAGGAAGAGAAGATAAAGCTAGATAGGATAGGAATCTGGTTGTCGATGAACGCCTCGAAACACGGTGTACGGAGAATCGCGATCTCGTGCTTTCGTTCCCACAGTCGGCGGGGACGTGGATTCCGAAGGAGATTCCCTTTGCTCGTTCCGCGGAAGACGGCCAAAGACGGGAATGGGAGTAGCGGCGAAGAACGGTGTGCGGGGGCAGAGATGTGTGCGAGCGGACGCGAACGAGCTCGCGCGAGCGAGCCAATTCGGCCGAACGGGAAGCAAGATG
The DNA here is from genome assembly GCA_028830335.1 of Eucera pruinosa. NCBI lineage: Eukaryota > Metazoa > Arthropoda > Insecta > Hymenoptera > Apidae > Eucera > Eucera pruinosa. The sequence goes on along the minus strand of JAMYCR010000008.1, from coordinate 10,012,306 downwards.
GAAGCAGAGGGAGAGCGGCGAGAGAGAAGGAGAGTATCGGCGAAGCCCTATAACACGCCAAAACACCGATAATTCGACCGTGTGGTCCCGAACGTCAGCCGATATTCTTTCCCACGAATGGCCCTCGAAAGGACGACCAGATCCAGGACCCGCCAAAAGGGATTCCTGCCATTCCGCCAGCCTATGCTCCGGCGAACGCGTCCACGACCCACCTTCTTCCCAATCGCAAAAACGATAAATTAGTTGATTTACTCGCCCGTTTTTTATCGGAAATAATTCCTCCCGAGGACGAGACCTCGCCGGAGTGGAAGATTAGGGCAACAGGAAGCACGCCGAACTTCTTCTTATTCTCTCCACCTTCTCTCTCCCTCTCTCTCTCTCTCTCTCTCTTCGCCTTCTTCTTCTTTCTTCTCGTACTCTCCGCCACCTTCCGCCGCGTAATCGTTTGCTTTGACCATCGACGAAAGGTAGACTGTTCGTTTTCGTACGGAATCATCTTTACCGTTTTAAAGGAACGTGTAACATTGTCAGTTTAGACCTAGAGCAAGACGCCAGCGTTTCTAAAGCGATGAGAATTCTAAACAAATATCGCGACGATCAACTGTTTTCCACACACGGGATCTGCTAAATCCAGATCTACGGTAACGCGTGTAGAAGTATAGCTTCGCATGGGTTGGAATTCTACCATTTAACCCGAATTTCATTTACTTTTACGGCGAACAAATTGTAATCGAGTCGAGAATCTTCGTTTCAACCTGGAAATCAGGAATTAATAATTACCGTACGAGTGATCGACGTCGCTGCAACGATAAGGAAAAGAAAAACGGAAATAATACAGCATCGCACTTTATAGAGGGTTAACTTTATCACCTTTAAAATTTACGATGTTTCGTATAAAACGAGTGGTCCATCCTGTATTCGATCGATGCTTCAACCCACCTTCTCCCTTTCCCTTTTCATTCCTCACTCTCCGATACTGGCGACCCTGCACGGTCACGTAATTTCATCGAGAAAGGGAAGAAGCGAAGGAAGGGAAAAGGGAAGGTGACCAAACGGAGGCGAAAGAAAGGAAAGTTGAAGGGGTTAGGAGAAGTCGGGTAGAACGATAAAATCGGGGCAGGAAGGCGGGCGAAACGGCACGCGGCGCGTCGCGGCCGATCAGACGCGCGTGGCATCCCTGATGGGGCCCTGTTCACCGAGTTGACGCGAGACCCTGTCTCTGAGGGGCCCTCGATTGTCAACCTCGTCCACCGAATTTCGTATTCTTCGGGCATAATGAGCCCAGATGCGAGCGTCTCTCGAACAAGACGAATAAGCTCGCGAGACCGTGAGAGAGCCACCCGTCCATCCGCACTCGAATCTTTTCCCGAAACGCGGATCGAGCCGCGTCTCGACAAATGCCAACCTATCGGTTTATCTCGGCCCATTAATTTTGGAAAATAACGCCAATCGATCGCCGATTAATCGGCTGCGGAGTTTTTGAAGCGAGATCGACGCGAGGACACCCAAATCGAAGTTGGTTTCATCCCCTGAGTGCAATATTGGGCGCTTCGCTTTGGATACTTCGTATAGCTTCGCGTGTCGTTTATTATCGGTATTATTATCAGCGCGTGTAAACTCTTCGCTGTACGTAAGAAACGAGATGGGATGCGCGTGAATAAGCAGAAACGGATTAAGTTGCAAAGTGACAAAGCTACGGAAATACGGCTGAGCGATGGAAGATTAAAGAAAAAGGCAACGATTAAGAAGTTACATGGAAGATGTTAATCTCCTACATTAACGGCGAAGATTAACGCAAAGGGTTACGTACCTGCGGTGCACTTCTCGTTGCGTCGTTAGCAGATGCTACGAATGAATTCAGAGAGAATGATTTATTTCGATCTTCGGCTACTAATTTTAGATCGCGTTACGCGCATCTTTCGGTGACTTCGCTGCTTGCTAAACGTACAAGGGCAGGGAAAAGGAGCAGAGTCGTTTAATATAAAAACTCAATCGAACGTTTATTCCTCGAATAAAGAAGCAAGATTATTCGCCTCGCAAAATAAAAGCTTTCGTCCGTGCGCAAGCCCCGGAAGATAAATCTGCCACGAATCTCGCCGGGCTCTCGATCTCGCCGGCGTATCCGAGCGTCCCTTTTTCGTTCCTTCCTCTTTGCATCGGTGGCTTTTTCTTCGACCAGAGATTCTACGTCAAAGTTCCCGCGAGACAAAAATTGGCACGCAGCGGCCCGAAAGATCGAGCGTGCGCGAGCAGAGGCTCGTAGAGATCCCTGGGAGATCCAGTTCAGGGTTGAGCAGAAATCCCTGGAAGATTCCGGAGCGTGGAACGAGCTGCACGCGTGACGGTATGCGTAATAATAGTAAAAGTGAATGAATCCACCTCGGCCTGGGTATATCTCGGTGGTTTTCGGACTCCGTGGCGCACAGAGGGGCGAAAGGGGCAAAGAGTAGCGGGAACAGCAGCGGGTAAAAAGGCTCGCTGGCGAGGGAGGCGGTCGCGCTGCCGGTGCTCGAGTGACCGTGATGGAGACGAGGGGGTGGTCGGGCGAGATCAAAGAGGCCGCCGTGAGAAGTGGCCCCGGCTGCTCGAGATTCTTGTCTGCCGGGACTCTGGGAGCCCCTCGCGTAGCAAGAATTTGTTTTAGTATCGCGGCCGACCTACCACCCTTCCTGGTGCCACCTAATTTCATCGCGCCAGCCGGCCCGGCTCCCCTTCGCTCTTCCCCGCGAGCGAAACGAAACCGATCTATTCGATCCGCCTACGAGAGCTCGCCGATGCTCGATCGATCGGCGGAGCGCCGCGGAATGCGGTTACAAGTGGAAATGCCGATCGCGAGGGGGGCGGGTGGGGGAAAGGAAAGGAGCAGGAGGACAGAAGCGTAGAGGCTACGGGGGAGGAAGAGGAGGCGTCGGAACCATTAGCGCGGATGCCTGTTCGTATGCGGTCAGAATCCTTTTATCCCGTACAGAGATTCCTGCGGGATTCCTTCGTTCGTTATCATCGCGTGCAGCTTGCGGCCACGGAGAAACGAAACAAGGTAGAAACGCAGGAAGAAGGAACGCGATGGGAAACGGCCGCGGGGGAGAAGGACGAGGAGAAGGAGGAGGAGGAGAAAGAGGAGGATGAGAGAGTCGAACCAGTCCTCTTGGGGGCACGGGCCTCCCACGATATTCGCCCGGTCAGGAGTTATGAAGTCGTCCAGCTGGAGAACCAGTTGGCTATATTTCGCGGGGGCCACGCGGTGCTGCGGCTCGCGCAACACCGCCAAACCCTTCCACGGTCTCGTTTCGGGCGACGCGCGTCGCGTTGCGTCGCGTAGCGTTCGACGGTAAACGAAGAAAGAAGAAAATCAATCGCCTAGCTTTTAACTGTTTCGTAGTCGTCTTTATTTTTCCTCTTCTTATGCGTCCATCTTTATAAATTACAAAGAGTCGAGTAAAAAAAAAAAAAAAAAAAAAAAAAAAAGAAAGAAGTCAATCGTGCGTACTTAGAAATAGCGCGTAAATCGTCGAATAAAGAGGGACACAGCGTCCTAACACTGGGCTTAATGGTTTCTCTAATGCTACGGGATAGCGCCGGTTAATTGGCAACGTTAAAAGGGGATTCGATGAGCAGGGGAGAGACGTAGAAAAATAATTTACTCGCTCCTCGGGGAACGTGGGCTTCGCCATGGCCCCGGCGTCCATTATTTACAACGCAGCGGATTCTCCGAAACGCGGATCATTCAAAAATATATATATATATATCTATACATTTACATAGAGATATCTTTATATATATATATGTATATATATATATACGTATATATGTATATTTGCGCTACAATCTATTTATATACAGGAGTACGCGATCGCGGAGGATCGGAATAAATAACGAATCTCGGGGGCGCGCGTTCGCCAGAGAGGGAGAAGGTGGCGCGTGGCGAGTTGGAAGCTCGGCCATTCTCGAAGCGGAAACAGGAGGGAACTCTCGAAAGGGACGCGCGTCCTATGTACAGGGAGCGAGCGTGCGCACGTTTCACCGATTTACACCTCTTACATGCTAAGGTTTAACGATCGCGAACCAGTAACAACGTTTCTTTCTCACCGTGTCAGTCTTTAGTACGCGTGCCTGGAACGTAGTGCGAAATACATGGTTTCGATCGTTTCGCGTAATACTGGGTGGCCGAGGAGCCGACCCGCTCGTGGAACGGGCGCTCCGTCGCGCGACTCGGTCATCCGTCATCCGTCGTCCGTCGTCAGAATTCGCAAAACCGAACGCAGAGATTCCCGCGGTGGGATCACCTGGACCACCTTGTCTCCGGCGACGGAGAACGTTCGGCGGATTGTTACTCGCAAACAGCGACGAGAGACTACGCGGGCGTCCTTCGCCAGGAAGGAGGTAGTCTCTTCGCGAGATGCGCAACGAGGATTATAAAAGGGAGAGAGGGACGGGGGTGGCCTAGAGGCACGTGTGTATCGTCTTCTTGATTCTGCACAGCTGACACTTGACCTCGCAGCACCAGTGGAACGTGCACGCGCATCTCTCCACGACCGTCACCTCTTGCGTCTTGAAGCCTCGGCCGCAGCACATCAAGTCGCAGCCGTCGACACCGATGCTCGTGTCGTTGCACTGTCTACCGTGGGTCCCGAGAATGCCGAGTTTCGGGTTCTTCTCGCAGAACGGCGGCGAGGGCTCCAGGTAAACCAGGTCCTTCGGGCCCGGCGGCTTGTGCTCCGGATTGTAGGGCTTCAGTTGGAAGTTGTACCGGTGTCGACGACCCAGACCCTCCCGGTGACCGTGCACCGAATTGCTAGCCGAGTTGCTACTGATCGCGTTCCCGTTTCCGCGCACCCGCTCCGAGTTGCTCACCATCACCCGCGACGCGCCGTCGAACCGATCCTTAAGATTGTCTCCGACTACGCGGAAGTTCGGCAGCCTCATCCAACAGGTTTTAACCGTACACGAGCCGGACATCCCGTGACACTTGCAGTCCTGCCACATCTCCGAAGATACGTGCTGCAACAAACCGAATAACGAGCGATTTTCTTCTTTTCCTTTCAATGGCGAACTTTTTCTACAACCAGAGCATTTTCCCGGTGCCCGGGCTTTGAAAACGAACGTAACGTCCCGTCGTGCGTTTGCTCTCGTTGTTCTTTAATAAAAGACCAAGGATCGCAACGTTAAGTTTGCGATAACGCGAGGTGACTGCAATTGGGAAAGCGACAAGAACAAAGTCGACAATTATTCGCAATAGGGCTACAACCTTTGTACTCGAACTGCGTTAGTACTTGTTTGGATGTCCCATAAGTGCATAGAAATCCGCACTCTAGTAATCGTTTAGAACAAAAAGGAGTATTTGTTGGCAGGTGTGGAACGCATACCTGGTCTCCGTGCTATATAAACGTCGAACTAAATTAGGAACACGGTAAGGCAACTTTGCCGTGCAACGTGAATCTTTTATATTTCCAATGAACGCAACGCAAAATCGCCCCGTCGCAGAGGGGGGGTTAATCTATTTTACATAAACGCGCGGATAGTTGTCGACCTACCCTCGTCGAATCGATGCAAGAAGAGGAGAAACTTACCGCTCTGCCGGCTTCGTTGTTGTGCAGATTCATCTTCTCCCTCAAGTTGCGTCCCCGTTCGCCGGTGTCGACGAATTCACGGGAGAACTTGAACCCGTATCCGATATTATCCGAGCATCCACCCCATTCCCAATCGCGTACAGCGGATGGCGGCCGCGATTGGTGGGTATAATCGCAGGAGCACGATTGAATGCTACCTTCGCTGCACGCTCTCGCGATGCTGTGAGTCACGGCCGCGCTCGTGATGGCGTAGATGAAGGCGGTCTCTCGACAACCTGTAACCACGCGACACCATTACCGATCGGTCGATCGCTCAACCATCGTTTTCCCTCCGTGCCCGCGTAATTGAATCGGAAGGACGTCGCCGGAGAAATTGCGCCGTCGATCGTAACCAGTTAAAGGAGTAGCGGTCGGAAATGTGGGAGGCGAGAGGTGACGTCGGGGAACGTCTCAATCGTCGGCGGACTACCTGGGCGCGCGAGATGCGTTCGCGCAGGTGTGGAAGGAGCGCGGGAGGACGCGGGCAAAGGAAAAAGGACGAGGCGAACGCTCGCGGCAAGGGATAGGGACGGAGATGAGCGGATAGGGAAAGAAAGGCGGCGAAGAGAAAGAGGAAGAAAGGGAAGGCAACCTTAACCCTGAGTGGGCTGACCCGAGAGGCAGCTCGAGCTTATCTGCATAAGGCGCAGGTGCCTGCCGGCACGTTTGCGACCGGCCGGCCAGGCATCGCGAGCCACCAGAAGGAAGGAGGAGGGGTCGTTTCGCAACGTGCCACCTTTATGGTCGCGAGCGGCGAGCGCGGCTCCGCTCGATTTCTAGCGATCGATGTGCTCCGGCTGGAAAGGATCAGGCCAAGTCGATCGCAGGGATTCCCGATCCAGAGAACCGAGGAGCGAGGAAGCAGGGTCGAAGTGAGACGTCAACCGGGCTCCCGGAGCGGAAGAAAAGAAACCGGTGTGCCGGAGAAGATAATCGAGCGCGTCAAATTTCCGAGCGAGATCCGAATTCGTCACGAGTGTTTTCCGCGCGCGGTGGGCACCACCGTTCGCGCTCCCTGCGAGCCGGAAAGAAGCCAGGCAAGAATGGGGAGAAGAGAGGCAAGTGAAAGAATGAAAGGAAGGAAAGAAGGAAGAAAGAAAGAAAGAAAGAAAGAGAGAAGGGAAGCGTTTCCCTAATCCCCGAATCGAAGGCGAAGACCGGAGGCCAAAACGGCGGTCGACGGAAGCGACGGTCCTTTCCAGCCTCGGGCTAACTCACGACAAACAGCCGACGGAGAAGGAAGCCGAAGATTTACGCCGTTCCAGCGCGTTACCGCGCCACGAATCCTCGACCTGTCTCTCCCCCGAAATTTCATCGGTTCCAGATATTATTCCTCATCATCTCCGACTGCCATGACCGAGAGGATTACACGGACGGTGGGAGTTTTTCTCGCAAACGCGTCCACCTGAACGGGGCCGATGAAGTCATCGCCGCGGTACTCGGAATCTCTATCGCACGCGTACGCGACCGGGGAGGCCGCGACTTTGAGGCCGGACCGCGCGATCATTTTCGCCGAACGTTTTACGATCGTCAAACAGCCGGCTGGCGGAGATAAGAGAGCGGCTTTCGAGGCGAAAAATCGTTATCGAGGTGAACGCGTGTGGTCAGAAAAGGCCGAGTGGAAGACGGAGGGAGAAGCAAAGCGGCTGGGTAATCCGAAGGGGCGTTGTTTGTTCTCGCGGATGGTCAACGCCGGCTTCGCGAAGCTCTGTGGACGTTCGGCACGATAAACGGTTTGACATTCGCTTTATCGGCGCGGGCAAATAGCACGAGCAAGGTGCAGGCTTAGTACTACACAGCTGCAGGGCAAACACACTCGCGTATACTTGGAAAGCGTTGGGCTCGTTTGCGCTCCGGATCACCGCGTACCTGTTCCACTCCTCGGGGAGAGGAAAAAACTTTAATCGCGTTCTCTCGCGGTGATCGAAATTTCGCGTGCGTCAGCGATTCAGAGAAACGCGAAATTGCCAGAAATTATCGCGATCGATGGGAAGGCTACGAGAAAGGAGGACTGATCGATGGGGGGGGCAGGAGAAACGGCGAACGTCGATCCACGAAAAACTGCATCGACCGGCTTGCATCGGTTGAATGCAAAAGCGCAGAGAGAGAGAGAGAGAGGCAGAGAGAGCGGATAGAGAGGAGGGGAGAGGGGTGCGAAAACGCGACCGCCATATAGGCCGTGGACGTGGACTGTCGCGGGAACCCGTACTCCGGAGCGTGGAAGCAAACAAGATGTAAAAATCACGGAGGACCGATGGGGGGCAGTAGGCCCATTGGCTCGCGGCTCACGTTTTCGCAAGAAATCGTGGCGTGCCGTCGACACATGTAGCCCATCATAGGCCGCGATTTATGGCGGCGTAACGCCGTCGCAAAAACCCGACGACGGGTCTCCGTATAAGACGCGACGCTCGCGCGCCACGCCGCTCCGATATCGATCGCGAATTTCCCCTATAAATGGCCTCTCGATCTTCTCCATCGCGCCTCTCCCCCGATCATCGTTCACCGTTCCGTTCAACGTTCCGTTCGCGTTCGTCTCCACTGATTCCGCGTTCCCATTCCAATGCGAAATCCACGCGAAGCCCCGCCAGGTACAGAGAATATCGCGAATCCCCGAATTTCCCTATACGTAAATGACCTCTCGATCTTTTCGATCGCGCATCCCATCCAAAGATCGTTCACCGCTGCGTCGAATCGTTCGCTAGCGGTTCGTTTCAACCGACGCCGCGTTCCTGTGCCCGGTTAAATCGAGCAATGCGCCGCGAAGCGGAGGGAAAACGCGAGATCCTTACGGAGGCTTCGCGGGATTCGCAGTTTACCGAGCAATTAGGCGGCTGCGGAACTCGAGCTCGGGAACCACGCGAGACCGACACCTCGGAACGGTGGCCGCCGCAGGGAAAAGAGGAGAGGATGGCCGAGAAAAAGAAGGAGAGCGAACGAAACCGAGGGTAGACACCGATGCGGTAGGTGGCTCTTGGCGGCGAAATGATTACAGGCCGCGAACCTACTCACTACCAGCTATAATATCGAGTACAAACGCTTCCAAAAGTATCGCGCCGTCCTCGCAGGACGGACACGCGCGGGATATTCCTCGGATTCGGGCTGCGCCGAGCGGACGTTGACGAGTGGAACAGATTTCGTCCACGGGCGAAGTGAAAAAGGGGAGGAAGGGGGTGCGTGTGAAAGAAACGATGGGGAGGAAAACGAGAAGAAAAGCATACAGGTCGGGGTATAATCGTGCGACCCCCCGAACGTGTAATCCGGAAACGACCGTTTAGGTCGCGGCGACCAGTCTGCCTCAGATCCCCTCCTCGATTTCTAAATGCGACGAGGACGCGATTGCGATCTGCGTTTCCCCTGCGCGCGTGCAGATCTAATCTCGAAGATCGGACCCGAGACAAAAGATATGCGAATCGTTCGCGTATTCGACAGAGAAACTGGTCTTCGGTCGATTCGACGATTCTAACCCTTTCGCCGTTAACCCTTCGTCGGCAATCTGGGACGTTCAAGTTCGTCAAAGATTTTTCCGATGATTCGCGCGTTTAAAAGAATGTATTCAAATTCTAGAGTATCATCTAGGAACTTCTGTTCGTAAATGTTAGACAGGTTTCTGTTTTAAACGGAGCGTGATCCCGATCGACGACGCGAAATCTTCCTAAAAGTGTAAGTTTTTAATCCAGCGAGGATACGCGCGCAAGAAATTAATACGCGGGTTCCAAAAGCACGTTTACCTCATTCGTAGCGACGAGAGTATACATTTTTACGAATCATTGGATATTTTACTTTTTCACCGCTATCAGCGTACTATTTGCATCTTCCGCTGATTAATTTCGGTTACCGAAAACGCTAGTGGCATCTTTAAATATTTAGAATTCTTAGCTATTAAACTTTTGCCATCTGATCCACTCCAAAAAAGCTAAAAGGGTGAAAGATCATTTCGCATCGAAGAATCTCCCGATTTTATCAAACAAAGTCGTCGTCCCCGTTTTCTTCCTCCCCATTCGCGTAGAGTAACATTAGCGTAATGCGATTCGCGCGCGAATGTCATCAAATTCCATGTACTCAGCAAATTATGCCTCTGGATTAGAAGGAAAGGAAGGGACGGGGGCGACGCTTGGGGGGAGCTTTGAGGCGCGTCGATGCGTAACGTCGCGCGCGAAAGGGTTAGGAGCTCGTGAGAGCCGAGAGGGATCTCTTCCTCTCCGCTATTTTGTATCCCGTGCTTCTTTTTTCGGTTTTACTAGCGCGATAAGTGGCCATATGGGGACACTGGACGCAATGGGGCGGGAGCGGGCCGAGCGAAAAAGCTCCGCTTACAATCGCCACGACGAGATCTAAAAGAGCCGCAGGGGAGCCAGAACTGGTACGAGAAGGTCCATTATCAGGTTGCAAAACATACATCTGGTCGGTGAGGGCACGTGCCCAGGGCCTTCGGACCAAGGGCACGCCCCTTTCGATCCCCTCGTTCCTCTCCTTCCTCGCCCTGCTCCCCCTTATACCCCCCCGCCCCACTTTTGGCCCGTTTCGGCTGCAACCCTCCGCGCCGACACCCTGTCGTCTTGGAATAATCTTCCGGTTGAACCGCGAGACCCTGCTCGGTGAAGAAAGATAGGCGCCACTCGTGCCTACCTTTTTCTCGCCGATTTAAAGGCTACGACAAATTATCCGATACGGCTAACTAGCCGTAATCCAATTACCGGTGTACTTTAATTAGGCGGCCAAAGGGTTAGCTTTCTACGGTGCTTCGCGAATCGATCCGCTAACGATATTACCGCGTTGAAACCCGACCACTTTGTATAGGTTATTCGGCGATCGCCTCGTTTATCGATCACGTATATATCGTAATCGGTAAACAGAGCGGCCTGTTTTGACACGCGAAGACAGATTCCTCGCTAGGGCAACATCAAGGGCTCTCCCGTCTCTCTTTGCCTGCCTGCCTGCTTCCCATCTGGTCGCTCTTCCTTTTTCGATTCCGTTTCGCTTCTCGAAACCTCGTCTCCTGTAAATCTCTATCGGGAATACCGGTTGTCGCAGACGACCACGGACAATGGGATGTTTTTTGGAACGTGAAACGAGTCCACCTTATGGCCCGTTTTATATACAAACATATATATATATATATATATATATATATATATATATATATATATATATATATTTTATCGCGAATCTCTCGATTCCTACCTCGACTAGGCCGACGCGAACCGAGGAAGCCTCGCCACACGGAATCGCAAAGAAATCGCAAAAGATGCTCGCTAATTTCCCCGTCGCATCGACCGCGAAGTTTCGCCGGCAAAAGGGGGCCGTCGTTCCGTTCCAATTAGCGGGGCACTTTTCAAACGGCAATTAACGAAGCCCGATCGCCACGAGAGGGGAGGGAGAAGAGAGAAAAAGTTGGAGCAAAGAGAAAGGAAATCTCGTGCTCACCTCTGTCGACGATCTTGCCAAAGAGGTTTTTCCCACGGAGGAAATTCTTGGTGGAACAGTTCCATCGGCGATTGCGAAACTGATGCTGGCACTCCGCGATCGCCTGGTTCGCACCCCTGGCCACCGCCATCAGCACTCCTGGGTTTTCCCTCGCCAGTCTCCTCTGCTTTCTCCTCAAGGTCGCGTACACCGTAGGGTCCATGTGAAGGGATGCCGGAGACATTGGCAAAAAATTGTTCGGCTCTCCTGCCTTGGCGATCCCCCTACGGAGAAAAGTGATCCAGTTGCTCCGTTTAGTTTCTGTTTGTTATTCGGCGGGGGAAAAAAGAAGTTTCGCGATACGTCTCGGAAGCTTTCGATCTTATTCGATTACATATTTATTTATTTGCGGGAACAAGTAGTCGCTGAAAAAGGAACAGGGCAAGCGCGGAAAGCGAAGAAGGAGAAATACTAGTTGCGTAGAATTATGCAATTACGAGACGGAGTCGAACGATTTATAAGTTGTCAAATGTGCCACTAAGTAACTCGTTTCGTTTCCGACTCTGCATCTTTGCTAAAATTGTATCGACTAATTTTTTAGGCCAAGCTCGATCGGCTTGCGTTCCAAACGAAGCTACGAGTTGGCTCTGATGAACAAAAGAGAGGTTGAACGTAGATTACTCTCGCTCGTTAAAAGAATAGCGGGCTGCATTCTGGTACACCTAATACGAAGCGACGAACGTTTAATTATGTGGGGCGAATGGTTAAAAGCATTAACCCGTAATCACAGACGCGTGACGTGCGCTTAAAATTGATCCATCTATAAACATAGTTAGCTTCGATTCAAACTAATCCACTACAAGAATCTAATTACGGTACTTTTTGCGGTACGAAAAAAATTGGAAACCGAGCAAGCCTAATCTCCGTTATATTAATATATAATTGCTATCGATCTGCGTTCACGTGACGATATTGTCACAGTCACGTGATTACGGGTTAATGAAACCGTGTGCGGAATTGGCACGCGTAAGATATTCGATTGCAACGGTTATAGAAGCCGTAGCACGTTCGACGTGAAATAATTCCGAGCGACGCATGATTCTGGAAAGAACATTGAAATGAAACATAAACACGTTGTTTCCGAGATGCCGGGTAAAGAAGGAGGGGCGGAAGAAGAGGCACCCTACTCTAGGGAGTCGACAGGCGCCGCGTGAAAGACGCCCTTTCAAACAGGGATCGCGTTAACGAAGGAGTTTTGACAGCGGAGGAGATTTGGCCGGTGGCCCCGAAGCCGCTT